>CM074179.1:39939340-40566840 GCA_037179385.1 Holothuria scabra
AAAATTTGCGATTGTTGTTTAATTAATCGCGATTACCTTATCACAAAAAAAATTATTTCAGTATGTAGTGACTAGATACTGAATGTAATGCAGAAATAATAAATAGTATCTTGCATTGTAAAATCAAATTATTCTGGAAACTTTGAAGCCTACAAGGTCCAAATATGCCCAGGATGTCTCCATTTAACTAAAAACCAGGGATCATCAGAGTATAACAAATGGATAAAAAACTCTCAAAAACAGGTTTTTGGTAAATTAATCGCTTGTAGCTTTGTAATAAACATTTATTTCACATGCGATCAAAGCTTAGCTATTAATCAAGCTACACGTTCATGAAAAGGCCCTACCAGGGGTAATGATTGTGAAGCATTTTGAGATGTTGAACATACATATAATGGGCGCTGTATAAATCCAATTATTATTAATATTATTATTGTTTGTGAAAATACAAGGGTTATGCAATAATACATAAAATTGCTACACAAATTTTCATTTGTGTACTACCAACTTGGTCTGTTTGTGTAGCAAATTGCAATACGATACTGGATAAATTATTCCCTGCTAAATCATGTCAAATTGCATATGGCTACAGTACTGTACCTTGAATGTTATCCCTCCAGAGGCACTAATCTTTTGAAGGCATAGATTTCTGACACAGAAACTTGAAAATCTTCTTCAGAGGCTTGTTCCTTCCTTGTAACTTGATTTTTTCCAAAGTTGGATCTGAAAGTAGGGCAATTTAAGTAAGTTGGTTCCTTTTTTGATTTGGACTTTGGACTGTACTACAGTAGAATGACCCACAACTTACCAAGTACAGTAGGGTACTGTAGGAGGTCATGGCTTGGCAAATTGAACAACTGCACAGTACCTCTTGGAAACCATATAAATTCCAACCACGCAAGTTCATTATCACCTGACAAAAAAAAGGAGAGAAAAAGAGGAAAAGTCTGGTAAAAAAAAATAAACTACTGAACATATACTGTACTACAGTACAGTACTGTAACTTCCTAATTCCCAACAGTACTGCACACCTACATGTAACACTATAGGCAAACTGTAATTCCTCTCAAGAGATTAGGTTATCCCATTGTAATTTTGGATTCCAATTTTGTTTAATACAGTAGTTTGTCCAAAATACAGTAGTGTACCTAAACCTAAACAAGGGTATTTTGGTACCACCAGTACAGTATCTACATGTATATACTGCAATAAACTTTCAGCCAATACTGTACTTGTAACATGCTTCTGTACAGGTACAGTAGTTAGACTGCAGTAGTTGCAGACTGGGCTATAGCACTTACTACGGCTAAATTCTTGAAAAAAAAAAAAGTCTAGATGTCCATGAGAGGGTTTTGTTTTGCCCGGCCAAGGCCACTCCCAACGAGCCAATGCCCTCAAACTTCACACACTTGTAGAATGACACTAAGAATCTTTTTCAACTCCCCTTTAAGAGTATGGGTCATTCCCTGTCAAATCACCCAATTTTTGAGAAAGTTGTTGCTTGACCAACTCAAAAATTCCCAAAATATTTGTATGTGTAGACAGTGATGAAACAAGCATATCCTGAAGATTTTGGCGAAATTCCTAAAACTTTGACCAAATTAAAATTCGTTGAAATTTTGCAAATCTGTGGCAAAATGACATTTTGGCATTTTTGTCAATTTTGAGGGCCAATTTCTCAGCAAATAGCACCAGCCTGTATTATTAACATAATGAAACTGTCCCATAGAACAGGTTTCAGTAATATGAAGCTTTTCAAAAGTTGTTTTGAAATGTTGTGGATCATTAAAGTGGCCAAAATTTGCATTTTTGACAATTTTCGCCTCCGGTGATTTGACATGGAATGACCTGTATATCAGTATTTGCTTGGGAAGGGGGACCTCCGAAAGTTGGCTTACTCCTGCTATTCATCTCCCATTGACTTAACACGTGAATCACTTTTCAAAAAATAGACTACTGTAAGTTCAGATGTCCATGAGAGGGTGAGTTTTGTTTTGCTCCACCAAGGTCACTCCCGATGAGCCAAGTCGTCGAACTTCACACACAGTGACACTAGGATTTTTCCTGAACCCCTTTGAAAGGTATATCCCTGTTCGTTAGGGGAAGAGGTCCTCCCAAAGTTGGCTTACTCCTGCAATTCATTTTCCATTGACTTAATACTGAATCACTTTTCAAAAAATTACTAAAGCCTTCTTTTGGGAGGTCCCCTTCTCAAACAAATAGGGAAATACTCTACGCAGGGGAGTTGAAAAAGAATTCAAACTGTAGTGTTATTCTACACGTGTGTGAAGTTTGAGGGCATTGGCTGGTCGGGAGTGGCCTTGGCTGGCAAAACAAAACTCACCCTCTCAAGGAAACATGAACTTAGTCACTCGCAGGGCTGGAATTAAGGTTCCAGCAGGGCAAGGCCATTTTCCTATCAGTTTTAAGGGCATCTCATGCAAACTGAGAGGGCACCAAGGCCAAACAAGTGATTTTGTATTGACCACTATGTAATCTCACAGGAAGGGCATAGAGGCCAAAAGGCCTTGATGGTCATTAAATTTTATAGGGCATCAAGGCCATTGCAGAAGATACGAAGGCCATTGCCTTCGTGGCCTTCGACACTCCAGCCCTGCACTCGCTGCATCAAAAGTGTAGGCCAACGCTTGGCTCGTAATAGCATGGATGGGTGGAATTTCGCACATGTATGCAACTACAGTATTTAAGAAATGTTCTAACTAGAACTGAAGATGAAATGCCCCTGAAGCTATGCATGCTGAATCTGTTAAATTTCCTTACTTGAATCTGTTGAAATCTCAATCAGCCAGATATCTTCAAAATTTCACTTTTAATTGGTGATATGTTGACTGTAGCCCTTGAACAGGGCTGTGTTCCTTACATGGCCATTCCTCTCACAACACAGCCCATGCACAGCTACCTGTAACGTTCACAAACGTATCCACTAGCCAGAACAACAAAATATGAAACAACTGGCCTAGTTTGATATATGAAAATTGTACATGTAAGTACCTTTGATTGAATGAAAAATGCATTATTGTTGAGGTCTCACCACAATAACTGCAAAAAGGATCATTTGGAATGAGATAAAAGCAAAATTTAGCACTGCAATGTGTCGTCCTCTGCACGAGTAGCTGCCATTTTCTTTTGGTGTATGAAGGAAGGGATCTCAGTTGCTAAGGGACAGAAGCACTCAAGTCTACGCCGCAATCCATAGTGTAATATAAATACTGTATACACTTCTTATTGCTGCAGAATCAAAGATGGTTTTTTATATGAAGACAGCTACGCAGGTGAAGTATCATGTTTGACAAGTTTTCACATTATGTCCTTTGAAGCTTTGAGCTCTACTGAGAACAGTTGTCGAGAACTCCAAAACATGACGCATTGTCTTACTGTTAGTGTTAGGGTCAAAATTGGCAGTGAAAATTCAGCCATTGTTTGATGAAACTTTGTAAACATCTTTTGCAGAAAGGTAAATGCAGTGAGTGCCAGAGATCATCTGTGTGAAGTGTTTTGAGAATATTTAATTATCTGTCATATGTTATTTGGGGACACAAGAGATGATTGTCTGAGGGCATCCTGGCTAGTGGGTATGTTTGTCAACGTTAGCTGCGCCAAGGCTTTGTAGTGAGAGGAATGAGCCCAAGACATGTACAGTAATGAACACACAGCCCTGTTCAAGGGCTATGATGACTGGAACAACTGTTGTTGTCGTTAGTTACTGTCTGTAGGTAGAGATTGCAAGCAACCAAAGGGAGAGTGCAAAATATATTATGACCTCATAGTAATGTTTCCTGTAAGCAACCACTGGGTTTACTGCACGCTCCTGCTAACAGCAAAGAAAAATGGAGCAAAAAGTGTGATTTTTCCTGAGCTTAATTCAAGAATCAACCTATGGCTACAGTGAGGATAAAATGAAAATAATTTGGGCAAAGCACTGTCTGATTTACCCGGGTGCACACGCGCACAGGTGCATGTAGAATTTCCTACGTGCATGTAACTGTGGAGGCTTACATGCACTTCGTGCATGTACAGTAGACTTCAGACCTACAGTAGCCTACAAACTTCATGGTCAAATACATGTTACAAGTCAAGTTGCAGCACAATGTAATCCTAATATACAGTAGCTGTCCCAATGGTCCCTTGCAACGTTGTTTCTTGCATACTGTCAGATAGACAAGGCGGACATTTCACCAAAAAATTTGAGCGTGTCTCCTTTCGTACCGCAACATCAGTGTCAACCATCATCACACTACACATGTACAGTACTTCTCCAAGTAATGTTGCTCCTAGTCTCCTACCGAGTACCCGGGTTTGCATTAGCAGTGGGAATGCGGGAATACCGCACAAAGAATATTCAAAATAGTCAAGCTCAACAAATGCACACACTAAGTCAGTGCAGTAATGCACTTATGAATGGACATGTACGTTCCGTACGTAAATCCCAAGAACGCTTCTTGCATGCACTGTCTAGTTCGTAAAGAGTAGTTATTGTTGTCCTGAGAGAGCTTGACACTGGTGGTACAATGTAAACTGAAACTCTGTGTACAGTTTGCACATGGCTGCTTTCAACTTGAAGGTGACTTTTAAAGTTACAGGCTACAGTAGGCTTTCAAAGTATTCATATAGACAATACATTAGGATGGCGAGTGAGCTGGTGCCAGCAGCTCTAAAGAAAAAGTATGGTACATCAAAAGTAGCGTAGTAAAAGTTTTGAAAATGTTGATAAGGGCAAATTTAAAGTATTTTACACATGCCTCACACATGTTTTGAGAAATAAATGCCAACAACATAATTTTGGCATCCTGTAATTTTCACGATGTGGTTTGCTTCTATAAGAGTAAGACTACAGCCTTTCACATTTAGTGTGTACCACAGTGGCATTGAAATTTGAAATGACTTGGATGATCAGAGACTTGAACTTTTAAACCACAATGTCAGAACTTTAGTTGCATGTGAAACTGGTGAAACCTTGTAATCACCCTTAAGGGAAGTGTTTAAGGTCATTACCAGATTTGGTATGTCAGAGGGGTATTTATTCTAAGCATTTTGGTGAAATTTACATTGAAATCCATTGTATATTTCTCAAGATATGAGCACGTAAAGTTTTCACATAATTTTCAACAAGTAGTGAACTTGAAGCAAGCACATATGACATCATATCCCCACATAAGTGCACAGTCTTTTTTGTTTTCTTTAAATTTTAGAGTTGATTTTCTCCTCAAACACCCCACATTATCAAAATGTGATTGCCTAAGGGGCATGAGAACTTTACAAACTTTGCATCACCCACAGGAAGGTCCTACTCCATTTAACTCCAAGGTCAACACAAGAGTCTAATAAAACAAAGGGAAACAAAGCATTCCTAGTCAATGTGAGGAAGTGATATAAGCTCTGCTGCCCTCAAACTCACTTTGGAACACAAATCTACTGACTTCATTTACTGATATCTGGAGAACTACATGTCAGATTTGAATGAAACTTTCACCACACTATGTAGTTTTCGTTCCTCTTTCACATATGAAAATTAAATTTTTGCTTAAACCTTCCCTTTAAAAAGAGTTAAATAATTGAAGATTGTGTACAATTTTAGCTGTAGCTTATAATGGATTATTTGGGGATAGTTGGTGCAAACTCTAGGCTTGGGACTTCAAGCACAGTATAGCCTGGGCTTGTATTTGAGTAAGGTCACTTGCTCCCTTGTGCTGGCCCAATGTATCTTCAAGCTTAGCTCTGCTAAATATTTAATCTATGCAGAAAACATGAGCTTTCCTTCAGAATCAGTGCTGATAGACAAGGTCTGGTTGTGAACTTGTGACGACTACTAGTAAATGGTGAAAAGGTCAAACTGGCTAATGTGGAATTGTGTACATGCAGTAGGAAGAGATGGGGTGGGGGTGTGGGGGTATGCATGTGTAACAACACTTTTGGTTTATGCCCAGGAATGTGTGTGTCATTTTTTTCCAAGATCTGACTTTGCTGGGGTCTCCTGCCCTCCCACCAAGATTTAAAATTTCAAACCAATGGGGGAATAGGCTCAATCCATAAACTAGGGGTCCAATGGGGTTTTTACTGACTTTGCCAATATAATGCTATATTTCAAAAACAGGGAATACATCAAACCAGTGTATCAGGTATTTTATTATCCTTTACCAACTTGGCTATCTTATGATATATAAACTGAATATCCAAAGTTAAGTAATTTTCAGGAAATAGACTTCTTTGCTTTGGTGTCCCCCTCATTTTGGAGTAATGGCTGTGACAGTGACATTACAAGTATACAAATTTGAATAATCAGAAGAACATACTTATCACAGACTGAATTACTTTGCTCATGTGTCATGGTAAGGGTATCACCAAAAGTCATCATTTCTAAAAATATGAGCATTAGCGCTTCCACCCAATTTTCCAAGTGATACTATTGGAAACAACCTGCCGGACATAACTTTTTGGTGTCCCCCTACAGTAGTTATGTTGGTTTTTTAATGTATATTCCATCATTTCTACAAATATGATCATTCTCAGGTGGTCATAGTTTTCTTTGATACAAAAAATAGGTCAAACTCTTTTAGATACTGTAGTAGCTCATTTGGAAAGAAAAATCAAAACAAAAGATTTTCTAGGTAAAATTCAATATGGGCAGAATTTTGGTGTCCCTCTTAGTGAGTTACAGTATGTTGGTAAATTTTGATGTTTCACCAATCGCACAAACTAATTAATTTTTGGGTGAACAAAGGTACATGAATAGAAGGTCCCAGAATATTACCAGAAAAGTTAATCCCATGGTTTGAGAATCTTGTATTCATTCCTAATGAGCATTTGATTTTTTTGGTGTCCCCCTTCCTGTCAGAGTTATGTCCGCCATAAGCAAACGAAAAATTTATGAAAATGGATCTTATTATTCTATCTTACACTATACTGTAACTGCAAACAGTGGTTTTTGTTGTATTTGAAAGTTTCCAGCTCAACTTAACATATAAAAATCAAACTGGCACTTTGAATGTTAGGTGTTATGGGGACACGCGGCAGATATAATGGAGTGTAATATCTTGCTAATATTACGTATGTCCATGAAGGGACAATAAATAAGATTTCAAATGTTAAGTTTAACAATCTTAGGGTGTCAAAGAGGAAAATTTGAACACTTAAACATCATTAATTGGTAAAAATCAGTCAATATTGTACAAAAATATGTAAATGTGTAGACATTTTGGCAACTGAAAATTTTTGAGAAAAATGAAACTGACTTTTGTAATTTTTGGAGTGTTTTTTCAAACTTTTACCATGTTCTTGTCACAGTGGGTACTAAAACACATTCAAATAGGAATTTTCAACCATTTCAGATTTTCATCATTCTTGTGGGAGGAGGTGAAAGACTGCTTTGGTGTCCCCGTTATGTTGGTCAATTTACTGGCCAAGTTTATGTTTGAATGAGTCTCCTCATGCATAAATAATGCTCAATGCAAAAATATTTGTATTTTTTGTAACTGTTGTTAATACTCTATCATGAGTGTAAATTTCAATCAGATAAAATGATTTTTAAATTTTGACCTCATGTCACACTATTGGACCCCTAGTTTATGGATTGAGCCAATACTCAAATTTTTGAGCTGGCCCTAATCCTGTCTCCAACGATTCCCTTTCACACAGTGAGGTAATGGGGAAATTTTGCCCTTGAAGCGGACAAAAACACACACTTAAGGCCCATTGACATTGCTCACGGCGTGGCGGCCAGTTTTGCTGATAGAACAGGCTGGTGGAACATGCCACGTAAGATTAGGGTTCAATAAAAATCTGCACATTTGTTTTTACTCAATATAGGAAAAATGCAAATTGTGCTTTTAGACACTTCCTCTGCCTATAGCAAAGGTGTTTTTCTCGTAGGCTTTTCTTTCAACTTTCACATTATCTGGTGCATGCAGAAATTTTGCTGTGCATGTAGATTTTTTTAACTACATCCACAAGTGCATGTAGAAAAAAAATTATAAATTGAACCCTGGCAAAGCAGGGAATAATTTATCCAGTATTGCATCACAAATTGCTGCACAAACATGCAAAATTGCTACACAAATGAAAAATTGTGTTTTATGTGTGCATAACCCTTACATTTTCACGAAAAATGTGTGAAAGACCTCAAAAGTGTTAGAACTTGCTACGCAAAATTTGAATGCTAAATTATTACCTGCAAAATTTAAAATGTATCCACTGGTTTTGGTTTCAGTGTAAACAAAAACAATGCATTTGGTTTGATGAATCATTCCACAGGAACGGTGAAACTGACGGTTATTTTGCATCGATCAGTTAATAAATACGCATTCAAATGAAGTGTTCAAATGCAGAACCTGTTCGAACTAAGTTTGAACCAACCACTATACTAGTATTTTAGTAACAACATCATTAGTCATTACTGTATTATAAGGCCACGGTACTCACCACGTTAGGCTACACACAACATTACGTAAAATACAGCCTACAGTAGGCCTAGCCTAGCCTAATTAACGTTAATACCTCACTGTACAGTTAATGTAAATACTTACACAGCTCAATCTAACGAACCATTCTTCCACCACTTTGGGGAAAAGGTGGTATTAAGCCACGATCTTCTTTTCGGTGTAGGCGGTTCGATGTCTCCATTTCTCATCTTGAACAGTGTTTACAGTTTTCAGGATTGATTATGCCTTGTGACGAACGTTAACGCTATTTTCATCGCAGTTACTCTCTACCGTTAACTCAATTGCATGCTGCGTTGTGAATTCAAGTTTCGGCCTCTCTATATCTGCACATGCGCAGTAATATATGCAGTAGAAGACCACACACAAACTACTACGGAGGTACTTAATTGCCATATGCCAATTAATAAACACAATCACTGACCGTGGGACGAAATCGTAATATTATTGTTCAAGCTTGATGTCAGTTAGTTACATAGTATCGAGATACTATGGAAGTCACGTACTACCTCGTCTCGGAGGTAGCACTTCCATAGACCTATTTCCAAATAGCATGGAAGTACTACCTCGGAGGTAGTGCTTCCATGCAAATAGAAATTACTATGAATTGTGGGATACGTTTTGGGTGTACGTCAATTTTCACAACAGTAAAATTCCATTGACAGAAAAGAAAAACACCAAAACTCTATCCCACAATTCTTTGTAATTGCTATTTGGAAATAGATCCGGACACACCAACACGAATGTGTTGTATAGTATCATGCTGTTCAAATACTGTTCAAGTCGATCCTCCCGTTTAGTCGCCTTTCAGGCTTACAACAGGCGGGGAATACATTGGGCATAATCTACAACCCCAGTTCACAGGGGGTGCTGGTAACGATCTCCCGGGGTATGTATGGGGCTTGTGGTCAATGACCCCGATAAGGAATGGAAAAACGAAAGTTACAAAAGAAACGATGAATCATCTGTTCTTGTTATCAGACTTATCAAAGGGAGTTCTCTTGACACCAGCCCCCTGTACTGAGTGCACGGCCACGGTGGGGTTTATCGATCAGTAAGTGTGGAGCCCGGGCGGGGCTCAGCTTGATGCCTGGAAAACAATTAGCTCCTTGGAAGGTGATGATCGCAAATGCGTTGCCGCATGTATATGCCCGTGTCTGTATTGATTTTTGCATTAATCATTTGACAATACCGTACCATAACATAAGCTAAGTTATAAACTTCAACATTTCCCGGATCACTCGTTCATCAGTATCTTGATTTCAAGTAACTATTTTATTGCACTTCACCGGAGTTATCGAGTAGGTACTACCCTGTAAAAACCTTAGGGTAGCCGGTTGAGCGGGCGGAACAATCTAGTAAGCCGCGTTCCTCTAGACCGGGACCTATAGCCTGAGAGTCAGGTGTATGAACAATACATTCAACTAGGCTGACATATGCACGTATACGTATGATGTCGGGTTTAAAGGTCAAATTCAGTGAGGGGGGAACTGAACAGTTTTCACTCTTCGAAATAAGCCTGCTAGAACGAAATGATTGACTCATAAATCATCCTGACAATATGATGAAGATGGATGGGCATGTAGTTTAAATGTATAAGCAAAGTGCCGAGGAAGCTTCTTTCCAAGGCGGGATGTTTGACTTGGGCTAGGACTGACTTGTGGGATGAATAAAATGGGGGAAGGTTGAACCCGTCTCCACAGCAGGGCCGGATACAGGATTTTGGAAAAGGGGCCGGTGGGTTGCCAAGTTCTATAGTCGTCGACCTGTGAGTAAATGAGAGTGAAAACCAATACCTGCACCAACACCCGGCCGGATCCGGCCCCCTTGGAAATAGGCTTTGCTCTAAAGTTTTGAAGAGGGTTGACTAGCCAAGTCAAGCTCTGTTTTGGGAATTTTTCAAACAGATTCAGTAAACACGTCACATGTAAACTCATTGCAGACCGGTGGGCGCACTATGCTGCTTGATCAGCTTTCTAGTTCTGAGTGACACTAGTAGTTACAGTTGGGATCAAGCCCTAGCCACGGCATTGAGAACGCAGGGTCTCCTATACTACCGTGGCCGTGGCATGAAGAGCGTGCCAAAGGACGGTATTCGCAAGAGACCACTCAGGGGAGAACTTAAACTTGAAGCTTAAATTTGGGCCGCATTTGATATTTGACATCGAAAAAGTTTTAGCTAGCAGGTTTAAACACATTTGTTACAGAGACGTTAAATTCCGTCTAACTGAAACAGGGAGTCTATTGCAGGTAACTGACGAACAATAACGTGTGTGAGGGAAAAGCAAGTTGCGCTTTCGACGGAAACTACGTGACAATACAACTCATCTATAGAATCACTCCATATTTACCAGGGTCATCATTTCCCGTGAGGTCCAGCAGGCCCATATTGGACTTAAAACTTAAGACTGGGGTGTGTGAATAGGCCTACCACATGAGCAATACATATTGGATTGACTACGTAGTCTCAGTAACTCAAGAATTTCGACGTCATGCAGTGTTCCGTAATACTTGCCGCATTCAACATTATACCAATTATAGGCTGCCACTATATTTTAATTACCATCGCGTCGCTTTTATTTATAACGTTACCCCCCCTCCATTTTAAGTTTAAAACTTCGCTGAGATAACATGATCTTCTCTTGTACTAAAGACAAATTATAAGGTTCAGTATAGTCGTGCATATAAGAACAAAAATTCAGCTCGTTAAGGTTTCAACAGTTTCACCCAGCACTATACTTTTCTAGCCTAGACTGGTATGCCATGGTTTGAGATAACTTGGCCAGGCACAGTCAGTTTCGAAGTCAGGAAAATGCTAGGTAAACTCCGTCTTAGATTGTAAATCAAGACTAAAAGAAAAATGTTTAAAAAGAAATATTGAACTTTTGAAAAATGTCGGTAATAGCTTTTAAACATGGGAGAATCCTGCCACGGCTAAGTTGATTTTCGTTTCCGATTCCGGCTAATCGTGGCTCATGCTGAAGATAATTGTTAGAATGCACTACGCCGGAATGCGCAGTTGGTTAGAAGCTTGAACTGCTCGTGGTCAAGCGACTGTGACTCGGGCAATATCAGGAGATTATAACCATCGTATAAACTGCCATGATTCACGTTCGGCAAATACAAATAGGAGTAGCTGTCCTATCTATCTGGTCCCGGGGTATGAAATTCAGAATATATTGGCTATTTATGTTGATATCATATTTAACAAACTGGAAGTGTAACAAGAAAACAAGGACTTCTTTTAGAAAGTTAATCTGGGTCACTAGTTCTATCTCCGCCTGACTACTACTTCTTATGGTACTGTATCCGGACACACCTACATGATGTTACCCCGTAACGATCCCCCTGAGTTGATCGATTTACATGTTAACCATGGGCGTAGGTAGCGGGGACTGAGGGCGATAGCGCCCAGTGAAAATTGAGGGGCGGAATCATGCCTCCCCCCCCCTAACTTCACGGGTCAGAAATCTCTTTTCTTTTTTTTACATTTTTACAATTCTCAAGAAAGGAAAATTTCCAGAGCGTTTTACGCGCCGCAAAATGCAATAAAACATGCATTAGTTCTCTTCATAACCAGTTTGGTGAACTTTTTTGACCTCTGGAAATAACAAAAACGAATATTTACCGTATGCGAAACCTTATCATCCCGAGACATCGGCAGCTATATATTGGTATTTCTGTAAACTGGCTTTCATAGAATTCCAAATTTTCTTCAATGAAAGCTCTTGATTTTGAAACATTTTGTCTACAAAGGACAACAAAGTTTGAGAAACCTTTGAAATGTCATTGGAGAGAGCCAGTTTGTAGGCCTTAGATAATATGTGTAGCAACAACGATTCAGTCGTCTTACAATCTAGCTTCTTCGGGAAGCAGTCTCTAGTTTGGTTTCGCCGAACGGCTCTTTGCCAGAGAGTCGGGACGACTTTGAAAGAAAAAAGCAAAACAATCATTCTCAGATTTGCCACCCACATATGGAAGGAAGCGCAGGTTCTTTAATAATCCCCCAAATCTTTAAATTTCCCTAGAGGAAACCCAGAATCCAAAACTTTCTGCAGTACAAGCTCCGGCTATCTTCTTACATTTGTTTAAAAGGGACAAAGTTTCGGCGCGCTTTGCGCGGCGCAATACGCCCCTGGTGCAGTGGTGATCACACTTGAAGAAAAATCGGAAACATTAACTACTACTTACAAGCCGAAACGTACCTTTTGCGGCTGTCTGAGCGGTCGCAATTTTTCAAAATTTTCTGTACGCCCCCCCCCCCCCCCAGCTGAAGATAGTCTTTCGAGCAAACTTGATATTCCAGCCAGGGAACCATTGGCCTACCGTACTAAAATGCTCTCATACAACCTATCATCAGATATCTTTCAACCCTGTAAGTTGCACTGTGTAGATGGATTCTTTAGTTATTGAAGTGTCAAAGTGTTATCAATGTTCAATGTGGCAGAATAGTGACATAGCAAAAGGGGGCGGGCGATTGTCTCCGTGCTCGAAAAAGTGAAAAGTTCGGAAATTTGCCATTTGAGACACCAGTCAGATACAAAAAGGTTTTCCGAACTTTTCCTTCATAAAGTTCCGATTTCTCCCTTACAAAAGCTCCATATTTGTAATAATTAGTTTCAAAAAGGCAAAATTTTCGCGTGCCCTAATTAGTGCAACCCTTAATGCAGTAAGTGGTGGCAGAAAGTTGTCGCAAATATTTTGTTTTAAAAGGCATCAAAGTTTCAGGAGTTTTTTTCAGTGACCGAGAAGTCTCAGTCCTCACTCCTTAGATAACATTATGTAACAACAACGATCTTCAGTCGACTTGCTCTCTCAGATACATGCTAATAGGAAACGCAGATTCTTCGAATATTCAAATATTCGAATTTACAAAAAACCCTGAATCTAAACTATTTTCTGCAAACAAGCTCCAAAATTTCAAATGTGTAAAAGGACCCAAATTGTACATTACGTTCCTAATACAGTAGTGCTAATATATTTTTTATTTAAAAAAGTGTATGAAAAATTAGCATCAAAAATTCACATTTTAATCAATGGGCTAGAGTGAGGTGTATGCTCTAACATCGTTCCGCTCCCTTTTTCATTTTGCTTCCTACGCCACTGTGTTAAACAATAAAATTAATATTTAAAAAGGTTTATTAAGCACCACCGTACAAAATCGAGCAGCTTGAATAACACTTGCAGATTTAATGTAATGCATTACTGGATTCTCATTTCCCGGACAGTTTACGCACTCACAAAATTACAACGGTGTAGCTGTTGCGACTTAGTTTTCATCCTTGGGGTTTTACACAAAGATAAACACAACTAACCCTTGAAATCTAAAGAAGCAACATCTGGGATCATGAAGAACTGTGCATTTAGGCCTACCACAATAAGATATTTAGGCGTCAAAAGTGTCCGTGGATAAGGGATTGCTATAGGGAAAAATGGGAGTAGTAGAGATGATTCCAAATGAAAATACCTGTTCAGGTCATTTAAGGGAAAAGTAATGGTCTTAATTTGCGTTTATAGTTATTTTCTGTTGCCAGACACTTTTAAATCGCTCAAACCGTGTATACAGATTTAACTCCGGGGAGACTGCTGCGTAGCAATTTGTTGACGAGTTTTAGTTCTCATAAAATATGTCTTAAAATTCCGAGTTCTTATTGGAACCAAATTTTTTTCTCATTTTTCCAACGGGTACGGTCGTCTGCGACTAACTCTATCCGTGCGTGATGTCCGTCAAGAGCATGGTCGTTAAAAGTTCCATATATATTCGCCATACTAGCCAATGCTGGCCAGGGGCGTCGATTTGATTTTCAAAGTCGGGGGGGGCATCTGGCCGAATTTTTTCCCTGTAATGGAAAAGGTGTCCACAGCTACACATTTTTGCAGGGAGGGAGGGGGCGTGGGTAAGCATCCAAATTTTACAATTTTTTTAAGTGTGAACACCACTTTACTGTAGGGAAGTATTTTGTGGCGGGCTGAAACTTTTTCCTTTTGCGAATATTTGAAAATATGGAGCTTGTATTGCAGAAAAGTTGGATTCTGAGTTTCCTGTAAGGAAATTTGAAATGTTGGGGGATTACTGAAAAATTTTTATATCCTGTTGGCAAATCTGAGATTGAGTGGCTACTAAAGATTGTTGTTGCTGCATAATTTTATCCAACGCCTACGAAATGAGGCTCTCCAAAGAAAATTTTTGGATCAAGAGCCTATATTGGAGAAAATTTGGAATTTTATTAAAAAAAAAAAATTATGAAAAATATCTCTGTAGTTACCGTTGTTACTTGATGAGCTGGTGTCACAGAGAACCGCAAATCTCCGACTTGGTCACTTCCAGAGCTCGGAAAAATTAACCAAATTGAAGGTATAAGCGAGCACCTATGCTTAGGAAGTGCAATTTGCGGCGCGCGAAGCGCACCGAAAATTTTAATTCCTTTTTTTTTTTTTGAGCAACTAATGACAAATATAGGGCTCTTATTGGGGAGAATTTGAAATTTCGGAATTTTATGGATTGTCAAAACAACATTGTAGACTGGTTTCACAAATGGCAAATTTCCGAATTCTAGTAAGCCTACATTTCTTCAGAGCTGCCTGCCCCCTGTAGCTACGTTACAGGGTGTCAGAGAAAAGGAGACCCAGATGCAAAATGGTGCTAAATGTTTCAATATTTTGTGTTACTAACAAAACATGGTCATGGAAAGTGTGGCTAATTACTTCAACGGACTATACGGTCCATGTGAATTTAAATGTGGGGTTTACTCTACAAGTAAATAAAATCACAACGAAAATTGTGATATTTTGCCAAGGAGTTGTACAAAAGTTCTAATAATAATAAGGATTCAGGGACTGTGGAACCCGAGGGGTTGGCCCTTAACCCATGTAGAAAAAGTAGTGGAGCTTAGCTCCCCTTCTCGATATTTGCGAATTGCTCCACTTAAGTTGGGGTGAATTTCGAAGTGTTGAACATATTCTTTGTCGGTCCTCAATGCACATCCAATTTAGAACACATACAAAGTTCCGTTTCCCCATAGGTGCTTTGTGAAGCCAGTATTTCCAACTTGCCCCCCCCCCCCCGCAGTCCCGTGACACACTGTTGAAATGCACCCTTTTCCGCCTTTATGCCATGTTCAATGACCCCTTTTCCATTCTCCTTTCACAAGTACAGTCCCCATACCACCTGAACCATGTTTTTTCCTAACAAAATGGTGTGTGCAGAACTGAACTTGCGGAGATGTAAGGGCGTACCAACTAGTTTTGTCACCCATGAGATTGTAGTTTGCATGGCCGTTATGAGTATGGCGCCTATGAGCATCTGTAGTAAACGATAACCGTTTTCCGCTAAATTGCAACGGTCATTTGTATAAGGCCAAAGGATGTTACGTAACCTTTGCCTGTGGTATGGACACTTGATACACAGTACATTGTTTATCTGTTTCCGTTAAGGAACATAATGTGTATAAGAAGCTGAACTGGGTATATAGTACACATATCAACTGCTGTGTGATATATGGCGAACGGCTAACAAAATTAAACGGGGACTTACTCCCGTTGCCTATGTGCAGTCTGTCTCGATTACAGTACAGGCGTCAGACGAAGAATGGAGAAGGGAGAGGACGAACTGTTTCCTCCGTCGGGATTTGTGTTTATCGAAAGTAAGTACAATTTTACCAAATTAAATACCCACTAATCTTTCTGTACGCTATACTAGTGTAGCATACCTTGAGTCAGTATATGTGTAGGTCATTATATAGGGCCCTTGGTTTTTTTAATAACCACTAGTCTACTCGGGAAACTCGAGAAAATGGCAATAGCTCAAAACCTATCAACATGCAAACATTAGTCACATTATTAGAAGTAGTATGACCAGCCCTGGGATCCATCCTTAGGTTTCTAGGTTAGGCTTCAGACATGACCGTACAAAAGTTGTAAAATATTCTTCTGGGCCATTAATAATAATGGTCTTCCACAGTTCGATGACCTTTCTTTATTTTGAACATTTCATTTTATTCCGGATGTATTATAAAACCGCTCTTGTGGTTCTAGGAAACATTTACTGGAAGTGACCGATTCACAGTACACTTCTTGAACCAAATGCATAAGTTATCTGAAACGTTGGTTAACACTCAGATGCCTTCGTTCTTTCAAAATAAACGTCGGTTCACAAAATACACTCTTACTTGGGTGGATTATTAGAAGGAAGGTTTAAAGGAACATATGCTTAAGTATGACAAAGTAAGACTGATGTTTTCTAAATTGCCCTTTTTCTTCTTTCGATTGGCATTACAAACGCCTGATGGGCTATACCGTACTGATAATTACTAGAGGGCTTTGGGAGTCGGATGACGCAAATAGTACATACAGTACTAACAATGCTGAATATTTAGGGACAAAAGCTGGCTCTTGAAAGAATTTGCCCTAGATACATCGATACAGGTGTTTCAGGCATCTCCATGGGGGGGCATCTCCCCCTTTTTATTACCAAGTTCATTACACCATTCCCTACGTTGACAGTTGTTTAAGTTGGTTTTCCGTCAATTTTGGTGCACAGGCCCGTTCCACAAAGAGTTACGCACAATCTTAAGTATGATTTACTGTTGACTTAAGTATGGGGAATCAAATTTAAGATTGTGCGTAAGTCTTTGTGGAATGGGCCACTGGAAGCTTAATCTGCATTATCAAGTTCATATTGCATGCCAGTGATAAATTTATACTTTGTTGTGTCTGCTTTCTTCACCTTCCTGAATAGATCGGGTTTGTGAAGGCCAAGGCTCGTTTATAATACTGAAGTTACAGTGTAATGCCGACTAGAATGCGACCTAAAATCAACTACCCCTGCCAAATACCCAACTATGTCGGAGATAAAATGTATGATTTACACCGCACGACAACCGGGTTAGGAAAGTCAATTGGGGCTAACGAAGTGTTGGTCAAAGAGAGTGGTACACGTCGATTGACTGTCTGTATAGAGCTACTGTAGGCTACTGTATGTACTTAGCTTTGCAGCTCACTGACAGGTTAATGCGTATATTTAGGGTCGATAAACAGATACTCTGGGCACATGTACCTGTATTGAATTGGTTACCCATACAGCTGTAGGTATGTCTGGCGAAAGCTCCCATTCCTTCAAATAAATTGCAATCTGACAAAAGCGTGCTTCAACTGCATTTGTGGCACACTGTAACAGGTTAACAGCAGCCTCTAAACCTTAGTAACAATTTGAAAAATCAGAAGAAAAATCTAAATAACGGATGGAGTGATGAGAAAACATTAAATATTGATTAAAGAATAATTATTTATTTATTTATTTGCTCCACCTATTTGCGTTACTTTTTTAATTGAGTTCTTTGATCATCTAATTTGCTTTAAATCTTGCCACTATTTATGAACGTGCCACTATTTATGAAAATGTATGTCATTTTTTCATTTCGAATCGCTGGGATGTGATTCGGATCCACAAATTATAAATTCCAACAAAAATTAGGATAAATGCTATAAACTACCCCATACTATGCATCGAAAGCTGGCGCGTTCAATCGTCACAGTTCTGTCAGTGGAAAATTAAAAGTTTACCTCAAGTCAACGCAATACATGTATAAAACAGCATGGAAATGAATTCTAACAGTCCAATTCCAGCTTCATACAACATTCTTGAGCCGAGATATAAAAACTTATTTACTTAAAACAAATTAGGCCAATACTGTAATTTGTGACTTTCTTCTTTCTCCTTCAATGTACACCTCACATTACCCGCTTTGTTTCCCTTTAAGATTGAAATTGTTTTTATGACTTTGAACACTTTCAGTTTGCTTGCACAGCATTTTGCGCAGAGAGAGCTTAATCAATTAAAAGAATAGTCTAAAGCCAAATTTATTTTTTGATATGTTAAAGGGTAAAATACAGTATTCTAAGCATTCTGGTAAAAGTTTTATTCACTTTCCCTGTTCGGTTCTCGAGATATCAGCGATTGAATGGGGCAAATTTTCTACATAAAATGAACTTGGAGCAAGCAGGCGTGATGTCATGGCTTCATATTGTCGGTCAATGGTTTGCATTTATAATTTACCACCAATTTTATGCTACAAGTAGGTATAAATACCATTGGTGCTTCCTGAGCAATGGGAGTTTCATGTGCCTTAGGGGTAACTTAAGGTCAAACTAACAAGAAGAAAATTAAAAGAAAAACAAAACATTCGCCAACAGTGTGAATCCATGACATTACACCTGCTTGCTTCAAGTCCACTTAGGAAATGTGTTAACTTCAATTGCTAATATCTTGATAACCGAACATGGGAAATGAATGAAACTTTTACCAGAATGCTCAGAATATGTTCCTCTTTAACATGTGAAACATAAATTTGTTTCTGGACCATTTTTTTAAATCACCCCGTGAGAGTAAGGGTGCTATCACATCTTTATGCAATTCACAGTTACTTAGAGTAAAGCAAAGAAATACAACGCTTGTAATGTGAGTAGAATAACAATGGTATCACAAATTACTGCGCAATGTACCATCTAATTTGAGTGAATATATCCTATATTCCTAATGTTCGTAGGTCGAATGCCAAGTGTGCACAGAGCGCACTATAGCAAATACGACTTCTGTAAAAGGGCATTACTGAAAGCTGTTCATTGAGTTGATCGAAAATCAACAAAATTTTCCAAACTTGTTAAGTTGTCTTCACATACCAATGACTAAGTGCCAAACTGAGACAATCCCGATATCCTGCATACAAATAACTGTTGTATGAGGTAGAACCTAACGGTTTAATTCGGTTTTTAAAAAAAAATCGTGAGGAGGCACTCTTACTAATTATGCACTAAATCGTTACAAGTCAGAAAAAAAATATAATATTATAACTTTTACCGTAATTCCTGGATGTGAAACTTGACTCATTATGCTAATTTAAAGCATTGTCATGTGGCAGTGCGTGACCCTTTTAAACTCTGTTTAAGTACATTATCGAAATCAACTCAATAAGCCCCTTTAAATGAAAAGAGGATTGGCGTCATTTTAACGAACTTTCAAAAGTGCTTTCCTATCATTTTACAGCCTGGCCGTTTTCGCTGTATGAGGAAGATGACTGGGCCAATATTATTACTGGTACCATCGAACGATGATCATCCTTGAAGCGGGGAACCCGGTCTTGACATACTGTACAGTGTTGTTACGAACATAACTTTCATCTATGACGCTTGCACATGTGTGAAGAGCCTGTAGGCAGTTATTGGTCCTGTTTCTCTTGGTAACTATTGGAGACATTCAACAGAAGTTGTATAAAGTTACCTACGTCATTCTTATAAAAAGTTCTTTTACCCTCTGTCACAATACAGTATGTTACAGTATGGCACTGGATTGTTATGATCTACGGTATGCAATCATGCAGTAAACGTCGCACACATGAGAAAAAGGATAAAGTAGTTACTCAGCCCACAACTAATGCTAATGCTGCAATATGTACTATTCGTTCAGTTTTTCAACCTCCGTCTCTGTTCTTATTTCATAATGGATATGACTTTAAAAACAATTTGTCATCTTTCTAGGTAATATTTGGTTCTGGACATACAAAGCTCACAGCCCTCCGTTATGAGCTACGTAAATTGGCAGAGGTTGAAAAACTTATATCAGAAATCGGCTGATGCTGCAACATGTTTTATTCTCTCATTTTTTTACCTCTGTTACTGTACGTAGTTCATGATGAATTTGACATAAAAACCAAATTCTCATTGTTCTCGGTAATATTTGGATTTTGGCATACGACGTTGAAAAAGTTCGTTATGAGCTACGTACATTGGCAGAGGTTGAAAAATTATATCAGAAAACGGCTAAAGCTGCAACATCTTTTTTCGCTCAGTTTTTTTCAATCTCTGTTTCTGTACGTAGTTCATGATGGATATGACATTTAAAGCAAATTCTCAGGTTTGGGGGGTAATATTTGGATTCTGGGCATACGAAACTTTAAAACCTTCGTTATGAGCTCTGTACGTTGGCAGAGTTTGAAAAATTATATCAGAAATCGGATAATGCTGCAGCATGTATATACTACTCACTCAGGTTTTCAATCTCTATCTGAACGTAGGCCATAATGGATATGATATTAAAACCAAATTCTTACGTTTATGGGTAATTTTTGGGTTCTGGGCATACCAAGCTTTCAAAACTTCGTTATGAGCTACGTACATTGGCAGAGGTTGAAAAAATTATGTCAGAAATCGGATAATGGTGTAACATGTTTTATTCGCTCAGTTTTCTCAACCTCTGTTTCTGTACGCAGTTCATAATGAATAGAACATTAAACCCTTCGTTATGAGCTACGTACATTGGCAGAGGTTGAAAAAATTATATCAGAAACCAGCTAATGCTGCAACATGAGCAAGCACTGCTGATACACCAGTCTTAACCGCAGTGACTATTGAAATAACTACGACCTACGCATACGTACCGAGGTCGAGGCTTTACTGTTCATTTGTGTGTTATCGTGTTTGCAGCAATGGGAAATCATTTATGAGCTACGTACATGTACATCGCTCATGGTTGTTTTGCTCTCTTTTGATGTTTTTTTTATGGCTAAATTAAAATCTGAATTGATTAAGGCCTACGTATAGGTACAGAGGTCGAGGCTTTACTGCACAATTTTCTGCTATCATGTTTGCAACAATGAGAAAAACATTTATGAGCTACGTACATGTACATCGCTCATGGTTGTTTTGCTGTTTTCTTGAAGTTTTTATGGCTAAATTAAAATTTGAAATAACTACGACCTACGTACTGGTACAGAGGTCGAGGCTTTACTGTTCATTTTTGTGTTATCGTGTTTGCAGCAATGGAAAAATTATTTATGAGCTACGTACATGTACATCGCTCATGGTTGTTTTGCTGTCTTTTAAATATTTTCATGGCTAAATTGAAATTTGAAATGACTACGGCCTACGTACTGGTACAGAGGTCGAGGCTTTACTGTTCTTTTTTGTGTTATCATGTTTGCAGCAATTGGAAATCTTTATGAGCTACGTACATGTACATCGCTTATGGTTGTTTTGCTGTCTTTTAAATATTTTCATGGCTAAATTGAAATTTGAAATGACTACGGCCTACGTACTGGTACAGAGGTCGAGGCTTTACTGTTCTTTTTTTGTGTTATCATGTTTGCAGCAATTCGAAATCATTTATGAGCTACGTACATGTACATCGGTCATGGTTGTTTTGCTGTCTTTTTTAATGTTTTCATGGCAAAATTAAAATTTGAAATAACTACGGCCTACGTATTGGTACAGAGGTCGTGGCTTCACTGTTCATTATTGTGTTATCATGTTCGCAGCAATGGGAAAAAGATTTATGAGCTACGTACATGTACATCGCTTATGGTTGTTTTGCTGTCTTTTAAATATTTTCATGGCTAAATTGAAATCTGAAATGACTACGGCCTACGTATAGGTACAGAGGTCGAGGCTTCACTGTTCATTTTTTGTGTTATCATGTTTGCAGCAATTCGAAATCATTTATGAGCTACGTACATGTACATCGGTCATGGTTGTTTTGCTGTCTTTTTTAATGTTTTCATGGCAAAATTAAAATTTGAAATAACTACGGCCTACGTATTGGTACAGAGGTCGTGGCTTCACTGTTCATTATTGTGTTATCATGTTCGCAGCAATGGGAAAAGATTTATGAGCTACGTACATGTACATCGCTCATGATTGTTTTGCTGTCTTTTTTAATGTTTTCATGGCAAAATTAAAATTTGAAATGACTACGGCCTACGTATTGGTACAGAGGTCGTGGCTTCACTGTTCATTATTTTGTTATCATGTTCGCAGCAATGGGAAAAAGATTTATGAGCTACGTACATGTACATCGCTCATGGTTGTTTTGCTCACTATTTCATGCTTTCATGTCTGAATTAAACTTTGAAATAACTACGACCTACGTATACGTACAGAGGTCGAGACTTTGCTGTTGGTTTTTGTGAGATCGTGTTTCCCGCAATGGGAAAAGAATTTATGAGCTACGTACATTGGCAGAGGTTGAAAAAATTATATCAGAAACCGGCTAATGCTGCAACATGAGCAAGCAATGCTGATACACCAGTATTAACCGCAGTGACTATTGAAATAACTACGACCTACGCATATGTACCGAGGTCGAGGCTTTACTGTTCATTTGTGTGTAATCATGTTTGCAGCAATGGGAAAAACATTTATGAGCTACGTACATGTACATCGCTCATGGTTGTTTTGCTGTTTTCTTGATGGTTTTATGGCTAAATTAAAATTTGAATTAACTACGACCTACGTACTGGTACAGAGGTCGAGGCTTTACTGTTCATTTTTTGTGATATAATGTTTGCAGCAATGGGAAAAACATTTATGAGCTACGTACATGTACATCGCTCATGGTTGTTTTGCTGCCTTTTAAATATTTTCATGGCTAAATTAAAATCTGAAATAACTACGACCTACGTATACGTACAGAGGTCGATACTTTGCCGTTGGTTTTTATGAGATCGTGTTTCCCGCAATGGGAAAAGCATTTATGAGCTACGTACATTGGCAGAGGTTGAAAAATTAGTAATACCACTTTTTCAACTTTCAGGCTCTGTACAGGTACGTAGGTTAAGAGGAGGAAGAGTTTCTAATTTTTTGTAAGAAATCAAAACAAGGAAAAGATGTCTTTCAAAGTTCATTTTTGTTAGTATTTTGTCATTGTTACATATTTTTTACTGAAAAGGGGTCAATTGAGGTATTGGCATGATAAAAATGACTAATTTTTCAACGCTGCGTTCTTTCTAACTTTTATCAAGTTAAAATGTAAGCTAGGTTTAAGTTTTAAGTAGAAAAATGGAATAGGAGTATTTTTGATAACGTAATATTGAAAAAGACACTATTTCAATGAAAAAGAAGTTTTTACCGTTCTACAGATGAAGTTGTTGTTAATTGAAAAAAGCATAATACAAGAAATATAGATCTCATTAAATGGTCTAATTTTGTGTTTCCTCCGTCTGTCATGAGATTTAGTTTGAAATATTGACCTTGTTATCAGAAGTTACCATCAAGTCATTAATTGTTAGTGAATTTTGTGGAAGTTATTTTAAATGAAATTTTAACTGCAATCCTCTCAAGGACAAAAGGAAAAAGGAAGGAAAATATCAAGGAAATCCTCATTTTGGACTGTACGTTTTCACTTACACTATTTCCTATTTTTTGGAAATGTTTCCCAGGGCTTTTCCTACAATTGTGATCCTCTTAACCAACTGAAAACCAAGGAAATTACTCTATCAAGAAAGGGACTTCGAAAACGTGAGCTTGACGACATGTTTGGTGTCCATTTACCACCTTAGAACAGTGTTGCATTAATCATACTGCTTACTACTGATTTGAAATAAAGACTGGAACAAGGGATATCTTGGTTCCCAGCCATCATGATGACACGTTCCTTCTTAATTTTTGTTATGTTCTCAGCCTCTGCCTGATTACCTCTTTATCGCTTCGGGGAGTAAATAAAGCTGATTTTGCGCATACTTAATATAGTCACATTTCACATCTGATTAATTAATTGCATTAACAGATGTATTAAGAACACGGACAATTACGTAACCTTTGGGGTGGTTAGCTGACAGGCCAATCAAACAAGTGTTTACTGCTTTCACATAGCGTTTGAGGGGAAAAATCATACAACCAACCCAGACACCAGTTACACCCCACACCGCCTTTGATCTACTGGGGTGTCCATTGTGCTTTCTCAAGAACTAACGTCACGGCATGGTCGTATTCCTCCACTTTGGGATTCAAATATGACCTTGTAGGGGATTACTTTGCGATTCTGCAATCTTTACAATTAGGTATATTCGCGATTTTGATTCAATGACTTGTCCGAATTTCGTTCCGTTATAAAAATCTGCTTACTTTCTTTCAGTGCAACAATGACAAACGGGGGGAGGGGGGTATTGGATGTGTACTCAGTGGTTGTGGGCTACAGCACATACTCCTTAAACCCAGTTGTTCCTGTGACGACAGTTACTTTGGGTCACTAGAGGTACTTACATGCGTGAATAAAATCATAGTTTCCTACCCCAGACATTGAGCAATAACTGTCAAACGCATTCATCGAAAAAATAATACTATCAATGTAGATATTAAGAAGCGCTTGTTTGTGTTACACAAATTTGAATCCTTTTAAAGAGAGGGCTCTATACTTTAAACCATGCTTTGTATATAGAGAAACATTAGGCATAAACAAGAAATAACTACAAGCGCCTTTAAATCCCATTTTCAACTTTTTTGCCATCTTACCTTTGGCTTTCCCTACAACATACGGGATAAGACAGTAATTTTGTTTCTTTTTTGCTATCGCCGCCTTTGAGAACACTATAGGAATAGCCCCTTCTGAATAGTTGCGAGTTATTCTTTGATCAGTGGTGTCTAGAACACTCCAATTTCGATTCTTTTAAACAGTTGAGGTACTTTAATATTTTCGAACTACAACAATTCACTGCTAACAATACTGTTATTTTGAAGAAATACTGCCAGCTGGAATGCCGGTGAAAGACTTGTACAGTTGTGGGTAAATTCGTTGTATTCGGAACGTATGAAGGCATGTTTATTTCTTAACAATAAAATGACCTTAAGAGTAACTAGGGAGAAATTGTTACATATGTGTAGTCTCTTTAAGTTCCCGCTGCCTGAATGCAAAACTGTGAAAAACGTTTTCCGTGCCCGGAATCCTAGCTGCTAATATGTTCACTTTAGAATAACATTTCTTTGATTTTAAATTGTAGCTTTCTTTCACTGTGGAAATTGGTTGATTGTATGCGACTCCCCAGTCTGGAACAAAACAATGTTCATGCACGAGTCGAACACGTTCCCGAACTTGTTCTTGCACCAAAATCTCATACCACCTGGCCTGTGTCACAGCGAAAACGAACAGCAAACAACATGGAGGAATATCTTCTCAAGCGTTCATGCAAGGAATACAAGGAAAAACTAGCCACACTATGACTTATTCTAAGAACACCATGTACAAGATAGGAACAGGGGCTCATGTTAAAAAAAAAATAAACGAATTTTTAATGGTGAAAGCATGGCGTGCTACAGCGGCAAGTTACGCCGACTTTCATAGCGTAACGTTAAACAATGATTACTATACCTTAAAGTCTTTAACACTGCAGAAAGGATTCCCATGTTCTCCGTACATTCTGGAACAATCAATCAAGACCAGAGGTTCGAATACCGCCTATGGGTTAAATCAAGAAATTGTGAACTGGACGGGGTAGTGATAAAATTTCAAAGCTATACAAAAATCGAGTACAGACTGCCTAAAGAAATTTTACTTTCACCTGGATACGTCTTCCTCGCAGTCTAATTTTCACGGTCTACCTTTATAGGGAAAATGAAGAACTGAATGCGACTAGAGACTTTCAACTTCTACCAAGGACCATGTAAATTATACACGTCTTTATATTTCCCATGCTATTCTCAAATCGGAAATGTTTCGCCCAGGGGTGGCGGTTGGTGCGTAAGCGGTGTTTGAACTGCCCAGAGAGGTTACTTTTGTCTTTCCTACGGTCCTATTAGTTACAAATGTGTCTTGTTTATAGGGCGGGAGCACCCCCAAGTAAAATCAAAGGTTTCATAAGATATTGTCTGAAAATGCATAAGTTAACCTTTAACATTTTGAGCATGTTTCATTCAATTTAGTGGGGGGGGGGGATGAGCTCGAGACGTATCCTTGCGGAATATACAGATAACATCGAATCGATGAACCACTGGATGGTAATAGCAGAACCATTGACCACAGGATGTATTTTCCCTCACTTATATTTCTTCTTGGTCTCATTCCACCTCCAATATGCTGTTAGGCCTCGGAATGTTCCCATGAAAGTTCCAGTACACGAATACATCTGAAAAGTGTCAATAGTGGGCAGTATAATACGACAGTAGAAGTGTCATTTCCTGCAATATAGACGCATTTCTGGCACAAAATCCCTCTGGGGACCTCTCTGGGTTAACTGATCGTGTCACCTCACGTCGATGGTCTTCAAGTCTCTAGCAACTCCCTGATCAAACTCTCGTAAGATGCGTAGTTTTGTGTCAGTTACGACACTATCTCGCATACATCATGTTTATTTTGCAGTGACTAGCTTATATCATTACTTTCAATAGCCATTTCATACAATTGTCCTGGTGCAGTCAATTTGAAGTACCGTATTTTCTGCAATGTTTGCAGTTGGCCCATTTTTCAGAAAACAGAAAAATATTATTATTGGAAATATAAACTAAAAACAATAACTGCATCGATTCTCTTTACAAGCTGTCATTTCCAGCTTTCCGAGCGGTATCAATTGTAAAAATGTTTTGTATGTTCTGCGCTTACCAATTGTCCGGTTCTATTTACATCAGTTCGGCGAATTACCTCTACCGGGGGATATCCTGCCATTGGTGGCACCATTTTCAAATTTCTCCAATGATGCTCTGCGAACCCACACCTCAAATGCAACGGAGTCGAACGTTTCAAATGCCAGGAAATTTTCATCGATTATAGGACAGAGAAATTCTGACATATTTAGAAACTTTGTTGCGTGGAGAAGAAAAGAGCCGGATAATATTTGGTAGTTAACCGTGCAAATTTTGCGATATCAAGCAATTCTGTGTCCTAAGCTGAACTTAAAGGCTCGACACAGCCGCAAGATCTGTGAAATGTTTTCTACAGACAGATGTGTAAGTGACTAATGCCTGCATATGTGTTCACTAAACACGTTGTTGAAGTGTCATATGATTTCGGTGTGTGGTGGTGAACAATTACCTTGTATTTGTATAAATCCACATTTATGAAACAAGGCGACGACTGTAAAGAGGTACACACTAAGTGCTCAAAAATATTCATTCTGAAAATTTTCCCCCACCGGGTGAATTCTCATTTTCACCCGAAAACGGTTATCTCCCGAACTGTGCATAGTCTTCGGGAAAGCCACGACTTTTCACTGGCGGCCCAAATTAATTTTGTACTACGCCTTTGACTTGTTACTTGTATCCTGTGTTAGGTAAGGAGAGCCACTGATCTCACGCAGTGCCATGGGATTTCTCATCTTTCGCTGGGGTTAAATGCAGAAATGCAGAAAATGCACAAATTTAACCCTTACAAAAGAGTGGAATCGTAAGAAAG
The DNA here is from genome assembly GCA_037179385.1 of Holothuria scabra. NCBI lineage: Eukaryota > Metazoa > Echinodermata > Holothuroidea > Aspidochirotida > Holothuriidae > Holothuria > Holothuria scabra. The sequence continues at coordinate 39,966,941 of CM074179.1, forward strand.
TTTATCTGTACTCGTGTGAGTTTAAGTGACAAATATTTTTTGGCACGTAACGCATGGCTCAGGACATTATGTTGTGGTAAAACAACTTTTAATTGTCATGAAATCATATTTTGCTATCGGTAGCCTAGTAGCACGCAGAAAGTAACTTGGACAACTTAAACAATAGATCTTACTCTCCTGAATATGCATTATTCTTATCAAAAGGGAAAGTACCTTTACATGTAAACATGTTTTGATTTCCACTCTTGCAAAAAGGTCAAATTTCCAGCGGCTAGCTGCAACCCAGTTTTGTTCCTTTTGCCCAGGAAGGACCATTTCTGTGAAAGTAATCATCATGCTCTATATGACCATTATTATTTTGCAGATTAGGAGTTTATCCTGAGGCCTATCACGCCGTATTGGACTAATAAAAGAAAATTAACCCCATTATAATTCCAACGGAAGTTCTTGAGAAAATGGCTCTCGCGGGCTTTTTCAGAACCCGCTGAGCTCACTGCGTATACCCAGCCAACATGCCCAGCTGGGCCCCAACTGGGTTTCAGCTGGGCTACTTGCTGGGCCCCAGCTGGGGCCCATCCGTGTTTGTCATGTGTTCCCACGTTGGGCCCAACTGGGCTAGAGTTTCCCAGCTGAAGCCCAGCTGAAGCCAAGCTAGGCTTCAGTTATTGAAGCGGGGCACAGCTGGGCTTCAGCTGGGCTCCAGCTGATTGTAATGACCTGAGTATGTCTTTATTAAAAGATATAATTAATTATTTGATCAAGCCTTCCATACATATATGTAATTTATCGTTTATGACTGGTACATTTCCTAATAATATGAAAGTGGCCAAAGTAATACCCATTTTCAAGAATGGTGATATACATTCTTTTAGCAACTACAGACCAATATCATTATTACCTCAGTTTTCAAAGGTGCTAGAAAAGCTATTTGATAAACGGATGGACACCTTCATTGGCAAATATCATTTTCTTAATGATTCTCAGTATGGTTTCCGATCTGGTCGGTCTACATCTATGGCATTGCTACATCTTAATGAGGAACTCACTAACGCCTTGGATTCTAAACTATCAACTATCAACTTATTGATTTAAAGAAAGCATTCGATACCATTGACCACCATTTATTATTAAAAAAGTTAGAGTACTATGGCTTCCGAGGAATTGTTCATGAGTGGCTAACGAGTTACCTCTCAAATAGGAAGCAATATGTGCGTGTTGGTAATATTAATTCAAGTACTAGGGATATGGTGTGTGGTGTACCACAGGGGTCAATCTTAGGGCCAAAATTATTCATTTTATATATTAATGATATCTGCTCAGTTTCAAAGATGATGAAATTTGTTCTGTTTGCTGATGACACCAACTTATTTTGCTCTCACCCTGATATAAGTACGTTATGCACCTTAGTAAGTACTGAACTTCAAAGGCTAAGTATATGGTTCTGTGTAAACAAACTTTCACTAAATGTTTACAGAACTGAACTTTATGCTTTTGTTCAACCGATAATAAATAATTCAAATGTACTGGTCCACATAAATGGTAGATGCATTGACAGGGTGGCACATACGAAATTTTTAGGTATCCTTATTGACGATAAATTAAACTGGAAGCCCCATATTAGTCATTTGACAAAGAAATTATCAAAATGCAATGCTGTTTTATACAGAGCCAGTAAAGTGTTAGATAAACAGGCACTCTTGACTTTATACTATGGGCTTCTCCATCCATCTTTAAGCTATTGTATTGAAGTGTGGGGTAATACATACAAATCTAATCTTAATCAACTATTTATAATGCAAAAGAGGGCAATTAGGATTTTGGCCAGTGCCAACTATTTAGAGCATACTTCACCTCTCTTTTGTAATCTGAGTATACTCCCATTAGAACAATTGGTTAAATTCAAGACAGGGATTTACATGTACAGAGCATACCACAAGTTGCTACCACCAAACTTGCAAATTTATTTTACCACCTCACATTGTATTAATACCAGACGCAAGAATTATTTTCATCAAAGATTTGCCAGAACTAAGAAAAAGCAATTTCGTATGTCAGTTACAGGGGTAAAGCTATGGAATTCCTTCTCTCAGAATCTAACAGGCTGCAAAAATATTGAGAAATTTAAAAAGATATTAAAAGATCAACTGTTGACATCCTAGTTTTAATGAAGGTAATGGTTCCCCCACTATAGTATAACTCATGAATTACTTCCTATCTTTTCGTTGTTTTGTGTTGTTTTTGTAATTGCGTGTTGTTATTGATTGTTTATACATATTACGCACTGTATTCCTTAAGTCAGGGGAAAATGATTAATAAGTATTTATACTTCTTTTTTCTCCTTTTCCGTGCAATGATGTCAAACTCATCTTTCTTTAAACTATTAAACTGTGTATGTACATGCTGTACACTGTATATGTTCATTGCTGGAATAAATAATTGAATTGAAAAAAAAAATTGAAAAAACCACAGGCAAGATAGCACGCATATTAATTGATTAGTCAAATTTGGAATAAGCCAATCATATTGTTTGCGTAAGACCGTTAGGTTGTCGCTTTACCCGACAAAATTTTATAAAAAAGGGACTACTTTGCGATGAGTCTCAAAAAAAAAAAACATATTGCTTAGCTGACTAAGAAGTACAGAATAGGCAATTTCAAATGTAAACAGTTGTCATGCAAAACGTGCCCATTGAATTAGCAGCTTACATGATTTCAAGCAAACTTTTTCATCGTGAAAACATCTTTTTTTTGTACAAAATTGTACTTTCAATCCTAGCTTTTCCTGCAATCCGGAGAACAGAGCAACTTGAAGTTAAATCAGAACAGCTGGTACGCACACCTCTTTTATCCCCAAGTGCTCAAACATCATTGCGTGTGCATCCACCCAAGTCAGCATTGTTACCATATAACTCCGGTAGTCAGTATGAACGTATCTGTATTGAGTGTATGATTCGCGGCATTTCGAGTGCCACGGTTGTGCAGTTTCATACAGTCATATGATTGTACTTATTTAAGTACAAAGGTTGAGAGTGTTTACTTTTATATACACTCTAAATTTATCAGTCTAGAGCCACAACCCTGATCTATTAAGTACGTGCAAAGTCCATTGGTAGTAATAATACTATATTCCCGTTATACGGGGCGTAACAACCAAGGCATATCTGCTAACTTTGTCTTTTGCAAGTAAAGTAAGGATTTCCAGTTTGAACCACATCATTTACTGTAAGATTGAAAATGAAGACAGTATAAATGGCCTTCTAACACCTGTCTAATGACACAACAACAGTAATTACCACAAACATGGGAAAATAAGAAGAGGTAAACTCGTTTTCATATTGTTCATGCAAAGATAGTTCAAGGAAGTCAGCCTGTAATGTTTGTAAACGGTGGCGGCCATTTTGTTTTAGTTTAACATACATGGCTTGAACTGTCATAGTTGCCAATTGTACATTTGAAATATTCGACATATAGGTGTAAGGTAAAAATTGAAAGCTTTAACTGTAACTTTTTTTGTATAAGATATGTAGTTTGTATATTGCACAGGTAACAAAGAGACTATGATTTAGCAATTTTTGCATATACAGGGTCTACGATTTTGGGGGATTGTAATAAGCCGTTCATGCTTACGCTTGTCATACAAATTGAAATTATCTTACCGAATATTGCAGATTTAATGCATTAACAGAAAAATATTCAAAACAGGAATTGAAATTTACGTCAACCTAAGCAGTAATATGTATAGCGGTTCAATGTAAAGAGCGCTGAGTAGCCTACTATATAAACCCGTTACACCAGTAAGAATTCGACGATATGGTGCAAGGTATGGAAGCGTGTGAAAGGTTTAGAGTGAAAACTGAATGCATCCATATTGAACTTTTCAGAAGCCTGAGTGTGACGATTCTTTACCGAGAAAGTGGTTGAGAGAAAGAAACTGCAACCTTTGGATGTTCTTCCTATGCTTTGCTTCATCAATCATATAAACAGAATCTTAAGGATGCGATTATATACGATTATGGCAGGAGGTTTTCAATAGCCACTGTAGTTGCAAATTCATGGGAAAAATGACCTGTTCGATTTGCTATAGTAAATTCAGGGGAACCATCCTCTCATGTTTCATAGGGCTCACCATTACCCGATTTTGCCGGAAATTAGACGTCATAAGACGATGAATATGATGGTATGACACTAACAATATATGTACTTATAGCGTCCAGGTAAACTTTATAAAGAAACCTTAATAGGTCACTGTAATGTCAAAGACTTTATCAATAACTCACATCTACTGAAACTTTGATCCCTACCTTTCGTTCGGAAGTACCCTTTGTTCGGCACCTTGACCACAGACGACCGCACCAGACTGGCGCATTTCTCTACATCTTCTCCTTTTGAGAGTTTCCGTGTTCTAACAAGAATTTGCCTGATATTGTCCTCAGATGAGATACACCACCTTTCATAACAGCTCAGACTTAAATCTTTTTACTAGCTACGCCATCCTCTTGTTTCCCAAGTCTATTATCGAATGATTTTTCTTTTTGCGTCAATTTCATTCTGTGATTCATTGATAAAGGTATCTGCTACTGGAATGAATGTCTCGAATGTAGGCCATCTGGCTTGAAGCAACGCCGTCCCACCATTGATTGAAGTAAAAATGGCTACAGGTAAGACTCCATATTCCCTACTGTGCAAGTATACGTGATCAACAAGTGTAACACTATGTGAAAGATTCTCATGGAAACAGCATAATGCTTTCAAAGTGGAAGAATTATCTTGCTTTTAAAATGCCTCAGCAATATTTTGTTAAACACTACTTTTTGCCATAGTTTCCTTAACTCTCTACAAACAATTCTTTCGTTGAATCAATGATCTTTAAAAACTTCACTTTAAAAGAAATAGTACTTGCAGTTGCTTGACCACGGTAGGATAGGCCACAGATAGATGGTTACAACATCCCTGCGGTAAGTAGCTATATATTCCAAAACGCGTTAAATTCTGGAAGCAATACCATTACAAAAGATGGTGTAACGTATTATTCTGATTCTTTGGATGTTTAAGCTCAACTGCTGAGTCCCCGTAATTTAGGTTTCGATAAAGCCAGCAGATATCATGGAAAGTAAAATCATCTCTGTGGGTCACTTGATGTGCTAGGAGTATTCAAGACTCGGAAGAACACTTCTTTAGAGGTTGTGTTCATCTTATACCTGATTAACAAAAATAAGTAGACAATTCTCATAGAAATTGTTATGCGAGTAATTAAATTTCCCCCAATATTTGGTGAAAGTCTTGAATAAATCAAAGCAAATGACATCAGTGTTGAATAAATTAAAAAGCATTACGTAAAATGAGGATTTTATCGATGTGTGTGTTTTATTTATAAAAAAAAAAAAAAAAAAAAAAACAGTGGTATGGTGTTTTAACAAACATGCGACTATTGTATGCAATTTCAAGCGAGTTTACCAGGGAAGTTTTATGTTGTCAGAAACTTGATACTTATCTTCCATCTAAGAACCCTATTACTTTGATCCCAAAATTTGGCCCGAAAGCATTCCATACAGTCCGAGACAACATGAAAATGATCGCACGATGTCATTTTTCTCATATTAATTGTACAAGCTCCACAAAGGGTTTTGGGTTCAGTTCCTCTACACTGCGAATGAGGCTCTCGAAGTTTTGTAGTGGTAAATATGTTTTTTAGCAGATTGTGGAACTGATGTTTAAAAGACCTTCTCAGAATGCTACCTGTGGCATTTTGGCATTTCGTCAGCAGTGTAAATTCATGTTCGTTTTTGAAAAAGTAATAAAGACAAGTGGAAGATCGATTCGATGACGTCATGGGGTATGTCAGACAGGAAGCCGAGATACAACATGAACAAGATGTTGATTCAAGAGGTCATTGAGGTTAGGTTTCTTTAACCCTAGGTAGAATAGGTGTATCTTCAGGGGAATGGACTTTTCTCGTCGCCCGGCAAACAGAAACAGTATTTAGTGTCATGCCTACAGAGTAAACTTTCCTGCCTCTCTGGGACTTCACTTTCTGAAACCCGTAAATCTTGAACACCCTCCCTATAGTCCTGCCTGTCTCAGTATCGAAATCGTCCCAGCATATTTCAAAAAAGCTTTCCAGTGGGTTATCAGTCAACATTGCGTATCCTCCATCAATTCTTTCCATTAGCAATACGACCCTTTTTTATTTTGCTCCTTTTTATTTTCTTATATTTCTTCTTTTCCTCCTAGTTTTGGCTAGGTTTCTACTGTTTACAAAACATATAACAAAAATATTGTTATATTAACAGATGAAATCAATAACGTTTGTTAAAAAATAAATAAAAACATGCTATGTAGCGTTTGATGGTGTTTCTGAAATATTTCTTTTCTTTTTTTTTCGTTTTCGTTTTTATGCAGGGATTAGGCAAACCTTGCTAAAACAGCTGAAAGAACATTACAGTACTTTGTGCAACTCTCTCCTTCCGGTGCCTTATATTCGTGATCGAATGCAATGTGTAGGTAAAGTTTATGTTGGTGGAGGTATTGAACTTTTAACGTTCAAGGAAAACCACGAAATATGGGAACGGATTGGTTCGTACCAAGATGTTTTAAGTGATGCCCCACGAATACCCCAAAAACGTATTTTTGAAGGTGAAGCAGGGTCTGGGAAATCAACTCTTTCTCTTCAACTTGTCTACGACTGGTGTCAGAACGAAGAAGACTCTGTATTAAAAGATGTTGAAATTGTGATTTTTCTCCGACTAGGACAATTACGAGGAATAAAATCAATCTTCAGGGCAATTAAACTGTTTTGCTTACCCAAAACTACTCAGTTGTTAGAGAAAGACATAAAACAAGTTATCAACTGCAGCAAGTCCGTGCTTGTTATACTGGACGGTTTTGATGAGTATCAAGACCAACACAGTGACTCTGATGTCAAAAAAGTCATCTTGAGGAAGATGTTTCAAAAGTTTGACGTAATAGTCACCTCAAGACATATGCCTGGGCAGTTTTCGTCTCAATCAAAACGATGTCGTTTAACGGGTTTCGACAAAAAAGCTAGGGATGAATACTTGCGAAAAGTCGTAACAGGTAACAATGTCGAAGAGGCAGAGAAAATAAAATTTCGATTACGTGAGAGTTTTGCCATAAGTGATCTTTGTAAAGTGCCTTTCTTTTTCGTTATGTTTGCTCACCTGACACATGAACAGGGAGGTTATACAAAGCTGAACACGGTTACAACGTTTTTCGGCGAAGTAGTGAAAGGATTTGTTGAACATTTCAAAAACAAAATGGAAAGCGATAATGCACCTAAGCAAGACATATACCACGATCATCGCGTTCTAAGTAAAGTAGCATTTGAAGGACTTCAAAAGAACACGCAACAACTCTTTTGGACGAAACAAGAAATGTGCGACAAGATAGGTGAAGATGTATATGATCAATATGTGCGGATTGGAATCCTAGTCGAAAAAGACATTGAAGGCCTTGTGGATACCTCTGAAACACAAATCAGTCATCGTCCAAAAAGAGTCACATTTTATCACAAACTGTTTTGTGAATGGTATGCCGCACATTATTTATCTGACTACGCGGCCAAGCCTAATGTAAGACTTGATCATAGGGATGGACCTAACCCAGCTCCCCCATCTAAATGGCTTGAAGGTAAAGGCTTTCTTGAAAACATAGATCCTTTAGACACCGAATATCTTTATCGGTTTGCTTGCGGATTGAACCCTGAAGCAGCTTGGAAGATAGATGAGTACATGACTACTAAATATGGCGGAGAACAGTTTCAATTGCTATGCTCGATTGAAAAGTCGGATGATCCAAATACAATTAGGGAGAGGTTGCAAGAGTTTTGCTCTGGTCCTGTCATGATCGATCGAAGTCATGTAATGTTACAGCAAAAGTCTACCATTCAGGTTCTGGACATTTCATCAGAACGTGATGTAAGTTTATTTTACAATATTACATTGATACATATATACATCAGCCGCAACGTTTTTTGGTCACATGTCAATTTAAACATTCAACTGTAAGAGGATTTCTTTAAAAGCTAACATTAGGCTGCAATCAATTACAATATTATATACCTTTGTATTATTAACAGATACCAATTTTAAGCGTGTGGATATGTAACTGCTTCAGTCGGGTAGATATCTCCAGGAGGGTAATCGTACTTACGTCCGGGTTGACACTTACAAACCTTAGAACAATGGAATGTCTAGAAATCTGGAAGGAAGGCGGCCAATTTACGGATTCAGAGGTTACACAGCTCTTACAGTTTGCAAAGGAGTGTCCTCGCTTAAAGAAATTGAAGTAAGTATATATTTATTTACTGAATTGTTGTTTTGTTCATTCATGCCAGTGATCAAAAGGTGAACATGTAGGTAGAATTTGAAATGAATTTCTTCCTGCAAATTACAAACCTACAAAACTAATCCCTTTTGATAATTAAATTCAAGCATGTTTTATTAAACAATTCTTTGCCTGACTTCACCAGTGCGGGGCACGCGAACAACAAGCCCTGCTTATTTTTCATTTCATATATTTTTTTTTTTCATTTTGGACACGAAAATTCATTACCGAATGAATTAACGAAGCAATCAATTTGTACACCTGAATGGAAGCACAAATTAATCAAGATAAGCTACCCGAGTTAATTGGAAACCAAGGGTTAGTCTGCCTCACACATTCGTCATTACAAGTGCTACGTTCATTATACTCTAAAATACAAGTATGTTTAGTATTAATTCTTCGCATACGCGGTAATTTTGTATAAGGGGGCAAGAGCAATTTTTTGCCCGAATAGTGTCACTGCTTATTATTTTTTCCCAATTTTTTGCCCAAATAGACAACGCCCCCCCCCCCCCCGCACCCCGCCTCGTACGCCTATGATTATTCGGAAGAAATAATTGGCAAAACTTCTCCAGGAAAGCTTTATAACTTTACATTAGAGCCCATCACTGAAAGGAGAGGTTAACATGAATTCATGAATGAAAATGTTGGTTTGGGTGTTACGTATCAAGTGATCTATCAAAAAAATCTCAAAAACAGCTATCTTCTTAAGTCCCGTGCCGATATGTTTTGACATATTTTCAGAAAATGGAGCCAAATCAGGGTTCTATCGGTCAGGTAATTAACGGCCAGAGGCCACAGTTGTTGGGAAATCAAATTTAGTGAGAATGCTTTTTGTCCACACCTCCACTAAACCATCCCTAATCCAATGTCACTCAAAAAATTCTCTCTACTCACATTCTCATACTATTGGGCAAATTGTTCACCCATGTATTTTGAACGTTTGTGCAGAAACGTCTTAAAGAGATGAGTTGATTGAGCGATTCATGAGACCAAATAGCTTTTGCGTGGGAAACCAATCTAGAACCATGACTAGAAAGTAAATAAGCAATTACAGTGTTGCTACGTGGACTACCCCTGTATATGTTGGTTATAACCTTAGCCTTCCTAATTATTACTATATACGGATCTGTTTTTATATAACAACGTTCACTCGTAAAGTACAAAGTTGGTAGTACAACTTAAACTCAATATGTAGCCGAATGTTTTTAAAAACCCTGAGATAAAAATAAAAACCTTCAAGTTGATTGAACAAAATGCTCAATAATTTTATGAGCAGTAAGATAATTAGTTGTGTGTTTACATTGTGTTAATATGTTGATGATGTAAAGAAAGCTGGATAATATTCAACTTAACATATAACGCTGATTTGCTTTACCTTGTTTAGAAAACGAAAATGCTGAATTTTTATGGCTTCAGCAAAGAAACACAATACAATTTCTAACTGGTTCGTTCTTCGGAGATAAATTTGGTCATATTGTGCATCAATGTATCTAAGATGTCGCATTGTACCATGTAAGGAATGATTAAGTTTTTTAACCAGATCTTTTCCATAAATTACTTACGGATAATAAACTCGTGGATTGGGAAATAAACAATAACTTTTGATAAAAACGTCCAGAAAGAAATGTACTAAAATGAAGTTCATTTAGAACCATTAGCAGTTACCTGCTGGGTGTACTATGGGTTAATTAATACTCATGGGTTGCAGTTTCACGACGGACTTTGAAATGATAGGTTTTCATAAAACGGTGTAACCGCAAACACGAATGCACTAGTTGGTTATATCTTTTATTGACAAAAACAGATCAAAGTTCACTGTGTTTGATATAGACCACTTTAATTTTTTTCACCAGCGAGATCGAAAACCTCCCTGAGTATATGAACCTTACTATCAATGAAGACAGTGTGATTCCTTATTAGTTCATTCTATTTGTACATAGAATTTTACCCTAATCCCACTGGAATATTGCAAATTTTCGAATCGTATGATGCATGACAGACTTCAAAGCTAATCTACCTTTTTACAAGTGATGTAAACTTCTTGATTTCGTCTATCAACAGGTTCAGTTACTGTCTCATGCCAAAAAGAATTCAGGTCGACTCTCATCCAACTGTTAAAGAGAGACCTATCAAGGGTAAGCATTTGCGCGGCGGTGATAGCATGGGCTAACATGTTATTCTGGTTTAACGTCAGTACAAGTAAGACGAAATTCTGAAGTACAAATTATACATATTTCCCCACCCCCTTTCCTACAGACTCTAAACCAACGGGCTCATTAACCAAGTAAACAATAAGCATGCGATAATTATTGACAATCTTATTATAACCACGCTGGTCAACCTCCAGTGTTTAATGGTATTTTCTTCTTACTGAGTATTTGTAGAAATTATAGACGACCACTGCCTTAAAAATAAAGGAAAGAAAAAAAAAGGATTGCATGAGCTACTAGAACGGGACCCTATTATAGTTACTGATGCTAGCGGAAGGCAAATAAACAATATAAAGATATCTTGCATCTCAACAAACGAACAAAATAAAAAAAAAAAGTCAGTATAACAAATAAATGAATAAGTATTTAGAACCAAAATAAATAAAAAAAACTTTTTTAATACCATTACTACAACCTTTTCGTTTGGTTTGTGGAATATCAATATTTTCCCAACATTTCTTAATGTATTTCTCTTTTCATTACGTAATCAAACGCTTTATATTTTCTCAATTTGAATTTTTTCTGTGTATTAATGGAATCTGTCAAAAGAGTCATGTGAACTGAAGAAAATCTGTATGATTAAAAAATACTTGAAAAATAAACTTAGAAGTTTTCAAATTAATTTTATACTTAGAACTTTTCAATTTGTTTTATAGTTTTGTGGGATACCGACTTTTCACCGGAATATCACCTGAATTGGCAGTCTGGTGTATGGGAGGTGCGTAGTTGCTATATGTCGGCATTAAATACCATCAGCACAGTGAGATTTACATATATGAGCCATTTTAAAGCACAGTTTTGTCAATTTTTGATATGAATGTAATATGTGACTAATGTTAGTTGAATAGTTATAAAAATGAAAAGGTGATAGCTCAAGCTCTTTTACTATTTTTTTTTATCTAGAGTTGTAAATAACATCACTACGAAGATCAATCTTCCTAAGAGTGGTCTTAAGTCATTCTTCCGATTGTATATTTGTTGTCAGCATATATACTTCTTTTAATTTTAGTCAAAGCATTTTAGAAGGTAGCAAACTATACTTGTGGTAGTTATTTTCTCTCCGTTCATCAGAATAAGTAAGCAAGAGGTTGAGCGTGAACTTTATTCTTCCATTTCCCACATCTAATTTTGTATTACCGATCGTCTACATTACAGAACGATGACGGACCTCTTACAGAATCTGGATATAGAGAAGAGGTTAGTATAAACATTTAATATGTTTCCTACACCTTGGACATGTATATGTATGCTCGTTAAGTATCTCTTTAACTCCCAGTCTCAATGAAATTTCGCTAAGTCAGCTGTTGTTCATTCTCTCACTATAAATTCATGTCAGTCACGAACTTGGTCCCCTGAAATTGCTACTTGGGAACATTACTTCTTAAGAAGCCAAAAGGTGGATTAAATTTGATCGAAATGCAGTTAAGTAAACCATTTCGTTATCAAGTTAAATATAAAATATCTACCTTTACTGCTTTTTTTTTTATCTTACAGTTTAATGTCTTCCAAAGACTTTCCACGTGACTTGAAAATTTGGATACGGGATGGAGACTTCAGTAATTCTGATATTGTTCTGAGACTGTTCAAGAAATACGTACGTTGAAGTGCAGCAGTTATGAAAACTAATTGTGGCACATTTCTACACTGTATCTTAACAGAAAATATGGACCAGAAACACTATTACACTGCATACCCATGGAAATCAGGAGTTACGTTTCTTACAATGTAAATATTTTTGGATATTTTTCATTTTAAGGATCTTTAAAATGTCATTGTTGAAACCAGAAGTGAAAAACGGAATTCTTCTTTTAAAGGATATATATGACACTCTTCATGTGACAAAGTTGATATTTATTCTTTATCTAGATGTATTTGAACATAGAACTTTATTTTGAGTAACACACACTCCGACCGGGAAACAATGATTTCTGAAGTAAACACCGCATATTCTTAATTTCAGTTTGCTATTACTGAAAGCTCATGTTTTGGGGGGACCATATTGCCCCACACAATGTGAATTTGGGCCAGGTTCCGGTAATTTGTATCCGTGCCGGATGTGTTGCTACGCTGTCGTTAAAGTACTGAAGAGTGTGCATGGGGACCAGTCTTTGTTCAAACTCTACATCAGCTGTTGCAAGTTTACACATGCTAAGGCGAGGCAACATCGAGACTTGAACGTTACACTCACGGACTGAAGTAAAAGGAACTGACCGCAGGATGGCTTCAGATTACAGAATTGGTCTCCCAAGAAATGGGCTGTTTGCATGTAACCTACTCCCTGCGGGACTGCTCGCTGACGGCCACAATGCTTACGTGCGCATTTATCCGTTTCCCCTCAACTTCGGGGAGTACAGGATGTCGAAGAGAATAGCCAGTTTAAACTCTTTCTCCCTGCAGATGAGGTGAATCATCACTCCCAAGTGCAATTGTGTGTAAAAATAACGGTTAAACCTTCCTTGTGGCTTCGACTTTTCATGACGAACTTAACTCATTTAAAGAGCGGCTGCCAACGTAAAAATATTTCCTGGAAACAAAATTACTTTCTTTAATCAGACTTCGTTAAACTTATTGTTCATTCGTTTGATATATCGGGATCCTCTGTTTAGCCCATGGTGGGATGCAGAGGTGGATTGCCCTTAAAAAGTAGCAGGAATTCTCTTGAATTATCTGCAGAATCGCATAACTAAATGACGGTGATGCTAGCTAATACTTTCACGTCATAAATATCATTGGACACGACTGATTATAGAATGCTGTAGAAGAACGAAGTGAGGTCCACAACAAGTAATGTTTAATTTGAACGTTGGTCTATAAGGTTAAAAAAAGAGTATGACTCTACTTAGGCCTAAGGAATTGTTTTTTTTTTTTCAGGTTTTTACTTTCTTGTCGCAAAATTATTGCAGCGTTATTCATAAACACCAACTATTGCACCCATTCGAAAGTTTCCATTTAATGTCACAGTTTTCCTAGAAAACAGCATAAAGGCCCTACTTTGGCAAAACTCAGGCTTTTACCCAGACACAACGCGGTATAATTTGTAAATAATTTGAGTGAGGGAGAAAAGAATCGTGTCTTCTCAAAACGTATTTTCTTTGCAATGCTTTTTCAAAGTGAAATATGCACAAACTTATCATTTATGAATGTTGCGATACCTGATTGTTTCACACCTTAGCCCATAAGGCGTATGTGTTTTTTCCGGGCGGTTGTAGAACACAACCACTAAGATTGGTACCCTGGGTGAAGGATTTCCTTAGGTGCCCATATGTTTGTGTGTTTGTTGCATTTTGGGGGTCGGGCACAAATTGTTATTTACCGACGAACTAGTGCTGGTCCTCATACTCATGTCGTTTTCCTATTTAATCAACTAGACTTATGTATAAACTGCCTTTACAATTTATAGCAACATGTAAGACTTGCTGAAGTGTATTCCAGATTTAACTTGTAAATTTTAATAGTACAGTTGTTAGACGATGACCGCTTGAAGTCTAACATTATCACTGCATTGTTTGTCGATGAATTCGCCCTTGTGCATATGTAAAAGAATGCAAGTATAGAAAGTTATGGTTGTGTAAACATTGGTGGAAGTTTAATACACGATGGCCGAAAACTGATCTTAAATAACAATTTGGTTCTATTGTCTTCCCTTTTTGATATTTTTTTATTCTATTGTCTTCCCTTTTTATATTTTGGAGTGGCTCTTAGAGACTTTGTGGCTGTGGGATTCAATTTTTTTTGAGTGGCAGTAATAGGCTAAAGAAGCGGGGAGGGTTACAATCGGCGAACTCACCCCTTTACAGTTAATGCGGGGAAGATATGCTTTCGCCCCACGTTTTCATGGACTATATACTAAATGGAAATGGAGAGTTGACCCTCACTTTTCAACATGTAAACCAGGGAATTGTGGCACCCCGACATTGTAAATTAGACAGTCAATTTGTTGAACATCATTATGACTACCTGAATATTTTTCACACAACTGTCAGCCTGAATATCAATATCCTGTTTTCAAACGGTTTTTCGGGTCCCAAAGCTTTCGCAAAAACGCGTAAACCCTCAAAATGTTCGTTTGGACCTTTGGAAATAAGTGAAAGTGAACAGCAATAGCTATTCAGATAAACTGCTTATAAATTTTACTTCAATTAATATGATGAATATCATTATCAGAGGTTATTTATTGGCAGCTAAACGGGCAAAAAATACGATGTTTAAAAAGGGAAATATATAGACCTCAAATATCATATATATTCTAATGAATATAAATTTAAACTGAAAAACAAGTAATGAGAATTAAAAGGTGAACGATTCTACTTTTATCTAACTTCATTTTCTTTTGTTTATTTATTTCGTTCTTTTATTTTTCTTTTTTATAGAGCTTTTGCTATTTTGTGTCTTTTTTAAGAATAGTCAAAGAGCTTATGAAAACTATTTCAGTATGTTGAAAATATTGTAAAGCAACGTCCTCCAGCAGCATTAGGATCAAAATGTTTTGACCTCGAAGAAAACTAAAAGAAAACTTTGAATTATTTCTGAGACAGTAGATGGGGCCATTACGTCTTAGATTCACTTCCCTTTCTAGCCAATTGTTACTCGCGATTTATTTGCACGCACAGTGCCACTTTCCCTTAGCAGAAAATGATTTCCAATTAATTAATTTACACTTGCACAGCTGGACTCAAATAAGAATATGAAATAAAGTGACTTCTTCTCCCTAACCTCATGTGACACCTAGGCATGTTTGCAATGCTAATGCAGCACACACACGGACTGCTATACAAAAGTCCGTGAACATAGTTTACGAGCAAAAGTGAATACAAAACGTGAGAGAAAAAGCCTCATAAATATTAATGATTCAGACTCGTTCGTTTTGATGTACAAAATTGGCGACGTTTTTCGCCTTTTTTCAAGTCTACAAGGCCGATTTTCATTCAGCAAAAATTGGAAGTTAATGAATGAGTTCTTTGAAACATGCTGTCCTCCTGCCAAGTTGCTTTGGACTATTCTTTTAAATAAAGTTGTTTTCTCCTGTTCGGGTGTTTGGAGCATGGAGTTGATGCTAATGGCAACTCCCTGATTGGAGATTGCCAGGCCCAATAAAAAAGAGACCGATCCCACCTGGCTGGGGATATTTCCTTTTGAAATCATTGTCCTGAACTATCAATTCGATTCGATTACTACTGACACGTTCTCAAAAAGGGCGACTATTTTTAATCAGGTTACAATTTTGAAATTGAACTAACTTGTGATAAAATATAGCTCGCAACTGCACCTATACAAGTGTCAGATCTGTTAACTTATTTCAACGCTCGGAGCATGTTTTCCTTTGGACTCGAGTAAAACTAATGTCTCTTGCGAATACTATGCCACTCGAGTTTCAAAAGTATGAGGGATATTTTGTTAAGACTGCATTAACGCATGTAAGTGTACCTTTGTATTATTTAAAGCCACCCAAGGATATTGAAAGCTAAATCCTTCAGCTCAAAAGCCTCCCGTATTAGTGCCTCCTGCAAGTCGGTAAGCCAAAGTCAAATTAAAAATGCATGCCAAAGGGCAAGCCCTAATTCTCCATTAACGGCCACATAAGAGCAGTCACACCTACCAGGGAGGTGTTATTAGATGGAGATCCATCGAATCTTTAATTTATGCTAATCCAATTAGATTGATTCCAAAGTGGATATTAAATCCTTTATGTCTGGATTATTGAACTAAAGGGGGTGAAATTCCTTTGTTTAATACATAGGCAACCTCATTCATACCTACGGTGACTCCAACAAAAGGGATTATTTGGAACAATGCTTTTATGTGTAAGTAGTTGCCGACAAAGAAGTGCAAGACACTATCTCGGCATTTCAAACGACTGGCTATTGCTAATGATCTCAATGATCCTGGCTATAGACCAATTCTGATGACTTATGCAAATAAGGAAAAGAGGAACAATACTAAACATTGCTATCGGATTTTCATCGAAGATTACTTTCTTTACATTACCTTTTCATCCAATGGTAGTGGTTCATTTTATATGGTAGTTTTTTATCATTTTATAACTAACTCATTCTTTTATTGAAGTATACATTCTGTTGCAAACGAAAGCTCAAAATAAAGATTACTGAGATTTTCCTTACAAGTCAGTCGGTGGCTGTCTGCGTGATCATGATTGTTTTAGAATTTCCTGTACGCTCCGCTTCAACAGATTGTGGCGCTCTGCTTGGTGTTTCGAGCAGAATTAGATATACCATAGGGGTAGTAAGCGCGAGGCTAAGAGCGCCAGCCCCCAATAAAAATTAGGGGGCGGAAGCATGCTTCCATCTGATGCTTCCCGGGTCAGAAATTCCATTTTTATTTCCCAAACCTCAAAAATGAGCAAAATTTACGGGCGCTTTGCGCGCCGCCAAATGCAATATGAAATGCATTATTCTTCCCTCATTGTTCAATTTGGTAAACTTTTCCTAGCCGTGTAAATGACAAAATCGGATATTTCCATATGTGACAACACATCATCAAGAGCTATATTGCTATTTTTGTGAACTGCCTTTCATTGAGTTCCGAATTTTCTGTAATGAAAGCTCTTAATTTTGAAATAGTAAAAAAGACAACAAAGTTTGGGAAACTTGAAATGTCATCGGTGAGTGTCAGTTCGTAGGCCTTAGATAACACCATGTAGCAGTAACGATTCAGTCGCAGTGCAATCCGATTCAGATTTTTCACCAATATATGAAGGAAGTGCAGATTCTCCAGTAATTCCCTAACTCTTCTAATATCCTTACAGGAAACCCAGAAACCAAAGTTTTCTGCACTGAAGGTTCCCTATTTACATATTTTTGTTTAAAAGGGGCAAAAAATTTGGCACGATTCGAACGCCGCTATACGTCCCTGATTCATTGGTATTCACACTTGAAAGAAAATTCGGAAAACTAAACTACTTCTTACAAGCCCGAAACCGGTTGTTTGAGTAATGGCGATTTATGCTTTCATACACACCTATCATCAGATACCTTTTCACTCTGTCAGTTTAGTAGTCTGTTTAGAAGGATTCTTTAAATATTGAAGTGTCTAAATGTTATCAATGATCAATGTTGCAGAGCAGTAACGTAGCTACAGCAAGGGGTAGCCATTGCTCCTGGCTAGAAAAAGGTGAAGCATTTGGAATTTTGCCATTTGAAGCACCAGTCAAATACAGTGTGGTTTCAGTTTTCCAGCTTTTATTTCATAAAATTCCGAATTCTTCCTAATAAATGCTTCATATTTGTAATTATTAGTTTTAAAAAGGCAAACTTTTCACCGCGCTTCGCGCTTCCTAACCTGCGACCCCTAATGCAGTACGTTGTCGCTCACCATTAACTGATAAAACAGACAGCGGTTAACTATTCCGAGCCGATACAGTGTCATTTCCCTAAAATGTTTTTCAATAAAGGCTTTTCATTTGTAAATATTTTGTCTAAAAAAGAAAACAAAGTTTCCGGAGCTTTTTGAATGTCGCCGAGAAGCCTCAATCCGCAGGCCCCTTAGATAACTTTATGTAACAACAACGGCTTCAGTCGACATGCTGTCTCAGGTATATGTTAACAGGACTGAAACGCGCAGATTCTTCGATGTTCCCCCAAATATTCAAATATCCTTACAGGAAACCCTGAATATAAACTTTCCCTTGCAATACAAGCTCCATATTTACAGATGTGTAAAGGACCCAAGTTTTCGATGTGCGCAATTCAGTAGTGTTCCAACTTCCAACAAAAATCAGATTTTTATGTATTTAAAAAAATGTTGTCACTCGTAGTAAAAACTACAAAAAGGCAACAAATTAAGTATCAAAAATGTACCTTTTGGTTTATGGAGTAGGGGAGTGCTGCTTCCTACGCCACTGAGATATTTAGACACACTAGCGTAGCCAGCGGGGGGGCAGAGTGCCCCCCCCCCCCACACACACACACACACAGAAATTTTGGGGACGCGATGGGCGATGTTGCAAAAATGAAGGAGAGCAAAAAAAAAAAAAAATGAATAAAAATAATAAACGGCAAGAGGAGGGAGGGAATCGGGGGCATTTTTTACAGTTTTTCGGGGGAGGGGGGGGGCTCTTAGTCATTACGATAAAGTAAGCAGTCCCCTACGGCGACTAGTCTCCCCGATGTTTTACCTGGTTTTTGCTCTCAAGGGACAATTTCCCTAATAAGAACCCCGTATTTTCGGCGGGCTACGCGCTCTGTAGATTCACTCCAGTTTTTTCAATACTTCCATTCCACATATCTATAGAGAGTGTAAGTCTTGTCAACCTTACCAAGTAACAGGTCGGCAGAGTACACAGGTTATGTAGAGGTCGTAAACTTCATCCCATATCACAAAGCCTAGCTGCTGTTCACTTGTGCGTGTCATGCGATAGGTCAGTTGGTGAACGACTCACGGAGCATAGTTTGGCTATTTTATCGGGTATCCCAGGTGGTTTCGACACAATGCATGTTATCCCCGATACGGTCTACAACCCCTGCAGTTTCTATTTTTTTTCTTTTTGTTTTTTAATGATTACATAGGCTATGTTATTTTTGTAAGCCTACCAAAAATTTTCGCTTGCTTCGCGCGCTTTGCAGTTTCATCATTCAGGCTCAAAAGAAAACTATTAGTGCGCAACTCAGCTTTTAAAATATTAAATGATATTGTGCAAAATGTGCCCCAGGCTGCAATGACATGGGATAGTTAGGCTTCTTCATATCCCCTTTTCACCACCCCTTCGACTTAGGGACTGTCGGAACTTGTGGTCGCTGGCATGGCCCTCTCCCTGTCGGGAATAATCTGTCGCCTTCCCATGGTCGGTTGTTATTTTGGCTTTCAAAAGAGTTATTTCTGCGATACAACCCAAAATGTTCGGTACGCTTTGCCCACTCCTCCCCCGTTCGGAGAGTGGCCCTTCGTCGGGCAAATTCTGGCTCCAAGCCTGGAGGGAAGAGACATTTTTCCAGTTATGACTTGTATATGTGTAATGAAGCAATGAACTAAAAATGGAAGCTGCATTTTTTGGAGAGCGGCAACTATTTGGAAAGGGCGGCCAATTTTACTAGGAGGACGTGTCGCCCCTCTAAAACCCCCCGTGGAGAACATTGGAATCTAGTATAAAAAGAACAAAATATAGCACCATATTGCATCTAAGCCTTTCGAGACAGCCAAAAAAATCCAAAAGGGGGAGGGGACACCCAGGGAGACAGGCCCGTAGCCAGGGGGTTCGCACTTACTCCCGCGCAGGCCTAATTTTTTTTCTTTTTTTTTTTATTTAAATGGAGTTAAATGGCGTTTTTCAGGGCAAAATGTCAATTCCGCTGGTTTAGCCAATGTAAGCCTTATGAGTAGCTGTTTTGTTTCAGTGCGACACAATTCCCTAGGGATCCATTGACTCGTACAGTTACCCCCAAACAGCCACTCTCGAAGGAATAAGGAAAACATTAATACAAGATTGACAATGTCCAAAAATTCCAGCTTAGGTGTTCACCAGATCGCTCAATTTTAATGTAAAATTGCAAAATCTCCTTGGGGTAGGAAGGGGAGAACCAAACCCTCTCCCGTTCAGTCGCTCGGCTCCTCACTTGGGCGCTTCGCTCCTTCAAGAAAATGCCGCACCCCAGTGGCGGCGATGAAAAATGAAAAAGTGGGGGCTAAGGGTATGTTCAGCCCTCAATATTTGTCAAGTGCTCCAATTAAAGGGCCAAACCTCTCACCCCAAACTACAATTTTGGCACCCGGGTACCAAAATTCTCAATTGGCTCAGCTCTTTGATTGACAGCTAATTAAAACAACGCAGAATACCAAAGCTTATATTACACAGCATGAACGGTACTGAGAGTGTTTTGATTATACAATTGAGTTTTTCTATACTTACCCTGAAGCAATTAACTGAGATTTTGTCTGGGTGAGGATGAATTTCAGACACTTATGGGAGGGACTTCAGTGGGAAGGTTAGGAGAATTGGTACTGTTTGGAATGAGAGAACTGGGGCTTTAAGAAGCGGGGAGAATTTCGAAGTTGGGCTGAACATATTCTTGCTTAGAACACTCGGGAAGTGCCGTTTCCTGCCATCTGAGGGGTTCCTAAAACCAAAAATTTTCTTGTACGCTCTGCGCCAACTGACGGTGGCGCTCCGCTTAGATAGTCCTGTCGGTCAATATTGGGGACGATGTGTCGACTCCCCCCCCCCCCACAAAAAATCCTGGCTGCGCCTCTGTTTAGACAGAGAACCACAGTACGTTTCTTTTACCCGCTCTCCCTAAGTTCAGCCCCCCCCCCTTTTTTTTTTAAATGTCTTTATCCTCGCCTGTATGGATACGGTAGTGGTGTCGGTGAAGGTTGAAAAAGGACGCGACATTGCGTTAAGAACAACCTGGTTGCAGCTTAGGTTCAGACACGCTGCTAGGATAGTGATTCATAGTTTTTGAGTGTTTACATAACGCGTCATCATGTGATGCCGATTTCAACAGTTTCAGTTGAGACTACACATTCATGTACAACATATTGTTTTATTAACAATACGTGTTTTATGTAGACTAGGAAGCTGTAATAGCGGAAGACGCGGAATGAGAACAAGTATTGTGTCATATGCACCGGCAAATTGCGAAAACTTTGGAGGAACAGTCCTATCTAATTTTATAGCAAGTTGGAACGGAGACAAGTACGTTGCAACCGTAAAAGTTTCTGATGAAAATACTGTGTAATTCCAAAGTAGCACAGAACTGTGGCTAGTAGCTTACATCTGTAGAGAGACAAAGCAAGAATGTTACGTGCAGTAATCACAGGACGCAATTTTTCTTTTTGTACAGTTAAGGTGTCTATTGCTATCAAAAGAAGTGAAGACTGCTGTGTATGTGTAATAGTGTGTAAGTAATTTTATTGCAATTTAATAGCCTATTAGTCTCAATTGAAAGAAGAAGTAACCCATTTCATTTAAAATGAAATTCAGGAGGGTTCTTAGGTTCTTCTTTAAAGTAAACAGACAATAGAAATAAAGGGTTAACAAGGGAATGTATATGTTGATTTTTGAACTGTATGTGCGATGGCATTGCCTGTTTTCTTTAAACGCATCTAGTATATTATAGACTTTTCTCCCTGGTCAAAATTCCAGTTCAACTGGGTTCAAATGGATCCAGTTAGAAACCAGTTGAAAACCAGTTAAACCCAGTTAATCTAGTATGGGAATTGGAACAAATTCAATTGTGTTGAATGTAGTCAATCCAGTTGAAGCTGGTAACCCAGTTCAACCCAGTTGGTTTTATATGGGATTTGGAACAAGACCAGCTGGGTTCAACTGGGTCCCGGTTGAACCCAGTTGAACTGGTCAACTGGGTTCAACTGGAATTTTTACCGAGGCTAGTATGATTTCGTTTTGTTAATGATTTTATAAGAACTAAGAAATGCTTTATTAGCTTGTACTGAGTATTGATAAAAATTTATTAGACCATAGGTTTTTCAGAGTCTGTAGTAAACGAATTGCTTCCCGGGATTGGGACTACGTTGGTAGTGCAATCTGAGTCATTTTTGGCCAGGGTCTATCTAAATCCTTTTTTAAAAAAGAACTTTATTGTACAGATACTAACCTGAAGTTTGGGTTCAATATGTGTCGGTTTGTGTGAGTGTTTTCGTTGGTTTCATTTCATTGGTTAGTTAGTTAGTTAGTTAGATGGAGTTTTACGGCCCAGTTTCCAACTAATTGGTTCAAGTCGAGCTCGTCACAGCCGTTTTTCAATTGTGGCCCACTGGCTTGTTTTCCCTACCCCATTGATAATGCTGAGCAGCAAGCACAGTGACATTAGGAAAAGTTTTCATTTCATTGTTGTGTGGCTCATGAGAAAAAGAAACAAAATCCTTACACTCGTCTAATAAGCGATGAATTCAATTATATTCCAATTAAATTTGCCTTTAACGCAGCTGTTGGATATTGTAATACATGTTTTTTACTTGATCAAACCTTGTCCCGTAAGGGGCTTGTAGGCTAAGGCTAGTTGGTAAAGCACTGTTTGAGCCTTCAAAGATTTTTTTGAAGAAACAAATCTACAGACACTACTGAAATGCAAAGGTCACATGCGGACAGGTGCCGCAGTTACCTGCTTCATGAAATTATGTGACGATAAATGTGCTGGAGTAGCTATTATTAGACATTTTTCGTGTAAACATTTGTTTGTTAAAATAAGGTTAAGTCGATATGAAAATGCCACAAAACCTTTCCCGCTATAAGGTGCGATAGTAAAAATCCAATGAAATTTGAATTCCACGTTGTGTTTTAACTTTAACCCTTTACCATTGTGCTCCAATCGGGGCATATTTGCGCGCCTCGGGAGTGGGCGGAAAAGCGGACGTAGCACGCCCCGCATCAGCTTTCGTAGGTTATTGACCCCGGTAAAGGTTTAAAATAAGCCTGTGGAGTGTGTTTACTGCAAAGCTGATGCCGCTCTCTCTGCGTCTGTGCACAGACCCGTGCTGTAGATATTTTGGATTAAACCTTTACCGTTGTGCTCCAATCGAGGCATATTTGCGCGCCTCGGGAGTGGGCGGAAAAGCGGACGTAGCACGCCCCGCATCAGCTTCCGTGGGCTATTGACCCCGTGACCTTAAACGATTGTCCCTCTCGTTGTTGTGGCCGAATTTTTGGGTAACTACTCTCAGTTTCGAGCTCCGCGTGAAACAGTAAAGATGGGTGACAGCCGCGCCATAGTGCACAGACCCGTGATGCAGATACTTTGGATTAACCCTTTACCGTTGTGCTCCAATCGGGGCATATTTGCGTGCCTCGCGAGTTGGCGGAAAAGCGGACGTAGCACGTCCCGCATTATGGCGAGCAATCGGTATCAAATCATGGGGAATTGACACATACCAATTTAAATCGACACCTACCAATTTAAATTGACACATACCAATTTAAATCGACATATACCAATTTAAATCGGCACATACCAATTTAAACTGACACATACCGATTTAACTTCGACAAATGCCAATTTTAACTGACACATACCAATTTAAATCGGCATATACCAGTTTAAATCGACACCTACCAATTTACCTCATTAACATAATTGATATCCCGATTTCGCAACCCCAGCAAAACACATGCTCTTTGCAATCCGCTAAGGCCTCACCACCTCTTTGTACGCACTTAGCCACTGTTAAATGCCCATTGCTGTCATGCATGCTCTGTTATGTGTGGTAAGTTGTTCTCAATGAGCACACATGTCAGTAGGCCTTAGTGAGATGATGTTGTTGTACATATCACTCCGGTTTCTTATCAATTGGTTCAAGTCGGGTAGACCTTTTGTCCAATTGTGGCTCCCTGGCTTGTTTTCAGTACTCCATTGATAACGCTGAGCACGAAGCACAACATCAGTAGATTCCATTTTTAACTCTTTCACTTCATTGAGGTGGTGAGGCCTTAGCGGATTGCAAAGAGCACGTGTTTTGCGGAGGTTGCGAAATCGGGATATCAAATATGTTAATGAGGTAAATCGGTAGGTTTCGATTTAAACTGGTATGTGTCAATTTAAACTGGTATGTGTCGATTTAAACTGGTATATGTCAGATTTAAATTGGTATGTGTCAATTCCCCATGATTTGATATCGATTGCTCGCCATACCGCATCAGCTTCCGTAGGCTATTGACCCTGTGACCTTAAACGATTGTCCCTCTCGTTGTTGTGGCCGAATTTTTGGGTAGCTACTCTCAGTTTCGAGCTTCGCGTGAAACAGTAAAGATGGGCGACAGCCGCGCTCTCCGTCTGGGTCCAAAAAGACACAAACAACGGTAAAGGGTTAAGACGAATAAAACCTTTTTGTCGTTTTAAAGGTTTACAAATGAATTTTAAAGAAAGCTAAGAAAATCTTTAAAGGTGACTCAAATTAATACAGTCACAAATACACTCTTAAAACACCGGCGTTAAATTTAACCAGGATCGGTTTCTATTTACTCCAACATAACTTACAGTCAAATTTTCCAACAACTCCTGGTAAAACTAAAGCAATCCTGGTTACACTGACGCAAATTCTGGTGGAAGTAACTAGGATTTGAATAAGTTTAACTAGGAAACCTAACCAGGATTGTGTTGGAGTAAATAGAACACCGATGTTCCCGGTGTTTTAAGAGTGTATTACAGTGTGCACATAAATTCCTAATGGTTTACATCCTATTACAACTTAAAATGCTTGCCATTTATTGGCATTCATTGAGAATTGGCAATTAGACAATAGATCCTTTGAAGAACAAAATACGAGGTTAGGAATGGAATGATAGGTACGTTACAATGACATTTTATTTTCGTGAGAAGAATTACTTTGCCAGAAAATTATATCTGAAACAATTAAAAGATAGAAAAGTTGAACACTTCGTAGTCATCACTGACAAGTGGCCTAGAATAATCTTTTTGGTTAGCAAATATGCCAACGTTGGATTGACATTTTCGCATTGTTGTCTTTAACCCAGAATGAATTTAGCGTAAGTCTTACAGAGTAAATTGTTGTAAATGAATTGACCACTCCTTTTGTGGACTGTCATGAACACTGTTGAGAACACAGAATAGATGATAAGAGAAGATAAAACAACTTTTGTCTCAGACATATTTATTGAAAGATTCTGTTTACTCTCTCAGACTTGAACTGTTGCAGGGAAAAAATAAAGTAAATACTGCCTATCCTTGCATAAATTCTTGCTGCATTTTTATGGGAGATATACCAACGTCTGTTTTCCCATTTTTTTCATCAGAGCGAGACGTCACTAGAAACCGTGGTTTCAAAATGCCGTCACCTATCCATAGTGACTACGAAAACGTGAAGACAGAAGGGAACAACTTATTCAAACAGGTATCATTTTTAAAAGTGGATATGCTTACACTTGAAAATGATTTTAAAAAGTGCCTGGTAGAACTGTTATAGGTGAACACCAACCGGCATACAGGGAGGAAGTACTGTACCAAAGAACTGCTTCACGGAAATCCTTTTAAAGTGTCTGCTACGATCGAATTCAATCAATTTTTTGTAAAGGTCGGACACAACAATATCATAATTAATACTGGGTTGAGCTCTAAAAACTATGGGTAGCTGCAAGAGTATTTAAGGACATCGAATGTGACTAAAGTGAAACTACTTCCACAGGTTGTAAATGTAATAGCAAATTACTCACATTGTATTCTGTATTGTGTTCTTATGTTTTCTTACCTTCTAGGGAAAATACAAAGAAGCCATTGAAAAATATTCTTCGTGTATCAAGACTGATCCCACGAAACCGGCAGGCTACACCAACAGATCTCTTTGTAGACTGAAACTTGACCAGGTAAATGTTAACCTGTGTACGGTATTAAGAAGCAGGACAAGTTGACAACCCTGTTATGACCAATTTGCTTGACTTGTACTTTTAGTAAATTCTATGTTTTAGGTTGGCTGGAGTGTTACGGCCCAGTTTTTAACCAATTGGGTCAAGTCGAAACGGCCGTTTTAAACACTTTCAAAATAAGGTGTAAGGATCCTCTGGTTATAAACACTAACTGCCCCAAAGCTGTTTGCTGTTTGTCCTTGTTTTACCTTGCTTCTGTGATGACTGGTTTGTTTGTTTGTTGTTGTTGTTGTTGCTGTTGTTGTTGTGTAGACTAGATTGGAGGGGCTGCAATTTGTACTTACACAAGCTTCTTCTGAATTCCATTCCGCACCCACCTGTTACTCGTTCAATTGTATGCATATTTCGTTAATGGTTTGGAAATTAACCTTTAAAATGAAACTAAATTTTGGCTGATCAGTAACCATGCTCTTTATAAGCGTTCTTTGTTCTCTGAACGTACTCTTTCATATTTTTGCATTGATTTTAGCAAATTGTGACTCAATGTCACTTGATTCAAAAGGCTCTCGACGGCGGATGACACAGAAAAGGGGTCTAAATGACACAAATTCATTGAATAAAATAATTGCTGGCACATACTGTTCCTTTGGTCGGGAAATAATCGCTTACGGAAAAAAATTGGTTTTTACCGAATTGGCAGAAAATTCTGCCATATTTGACGCTCTTTTCAAATTTTCTCATGATGTTTTGCGATTGTGCCACGAAGCAAATTCAATTGAGTAGAACGTTTGAAACGAATGGAATTTTTAATCGATTGTAGGAATGAATTCCTGTATATTAAGAACAGAAAAGATTAGTTCATGTTTCACAGATAAACACTTTGCCGAACGTTTCTTGTGATTTCGTTCTATTGGGTGAACAATTATGCAATAATAAATTGTGCACACGTTTATAAAACGAAACTTCGACTGTGAAAAGGGAGACATCGAGTGATTGTAAACAGGACTTAAAGTTCTTTCTCCCGATCGTTGAAATTCTCGTCTTCACCCGAATGCGGGTTTCTGTAGAACTCTTCGTTGTCCTCCAAAAGAAAGATAAATCTTGTTTCCTAGATGCAGTTTCAAGTAGAGAACATTTCGTACGGTTGTAAATTTTGACGAGTACACGTTCGTTCAATGTTGCCTACATGCTTTGAAAAGTAGAGTATAAGTATCGACTACCGTAGACCATATTTAACATTTCGAGTGTTTTTCGTTGATAGAACGAGAAAGCTCAGCAAGATTGTAACGAAGCCCTGAAGATTGATTCTAAAAACATAAAAGCGTTTTACAGACGAGCAATGGCAAAGAAGGTAATGTATTATTTTAATACGTTACATTTTATGTGCGTGTTTCTTCGCCATATTTACCTGCAGGAGTATTTAAATTATTTGTTCTTAACTATGACTGTGACTTTTGTGTCCTTATGCTCGTTATTATGACATTTAACAAATATGAATTAGGGAATAAGGTCTATGGTGCCCATGTCTCTACACCAGATTTGAACAGGCTATGACGTCACGCATATGGCTGAGAGACCGGAGGCCCGAGGGTTTCTTGAAGACGTTTGTCGATGCAGCAAGCAGGCTACATGGGCCGGCATAGGCTCTTCTTTTTATCAGATTATCACATCTGCACTTTCCGTGGCGCTTCTGGTGCTAAATTTCCTTACATAGCTAATGGTGCACAGAATACTTGGCCAATCCCTATGTATGGAATATGCAAAATGTGCTTTTAAGGTAAAAGAAACGTCTGAGACAACGTGCTTTCAAATTGACGACGGGATTTTTTACGCGGAGTATTACCTGTGAGGGGATATGGTCTGGAGCTGAGTTGGGACGAGGTAAGTAACCTACGGAGATTGGGAGGTTGGCGTAAGGCCAGTAAGGGTGGCTATCTAAAAATCCTGGGTAGCTGAGGATCTGCTTAAAGGGGCATGAAATTCCCTTTAATGGATTTAGTCAAGGAGGGAATTAGGAGATTGAACTCTAAAGTAAAGGGGATGCGGTCGGTCACCGTTTTGGTTTTGTATTCGAGAAGATCGGCTCTATTAAATTTGCTGGTTTGTGGATACCCTCCTTAATAATATGGATGGGGTAACCATTAGCCAGAAAATGCGTGACAAGTTTAGAAAGTTCAACACTGAGATTATCGGGGTTTGAGCATATCCGTTTAAGTCTAAGACATTGGGAGTACACAATAGATCTCTTTAGAGAAAAAAGGTGGGCACTGTTGAAGTTGAGATACTGATGATTGTCCGTTGGCTTATAATAAACGCTTGTAGATAAAAAAGAAGATGGGTCAAATTTAACCAATACGTCAAGGAAGGGGAAACTTGTATTCGAGACTTCGCATGTTAATTTGATACTATCATGGAATGAATTGGCATACAATTTAAATGCTTCTAATGAGGCTTCCCCTTGTGGCCATAGGAAGAAAACACCGTCGATATATCTGTGATAGTGTAGGGGTTTGGGGTCAAAGGACCCTAATCATGTCCACTTCAAGCTTACCCATAAAAAAGGAATACGCCAGTTACAGAGGTTGCATCTGTTGGAAGCTGGTCCGATTTTTTTTTTTTTTTTTCTTTTGACGAGGCACTCCATCAAGGGTGAAACTTCGCTCGCTTGGATTGAAAACGACTTGCAGTTTTGGAATGAATTTAGCTCTTCATGTAGTGAATTATCACTCTAATGGAGTGAATTCACACTTTTCACTCAGAGATTGACCAAGTTAACTCTTTTGATTTTAGAGTGTAAACGCATGGAAGTTATTTTAAACGCTGCACACATTTACTGTTTCTAGTTTTACGTACGTTACATACAAAACACATTCACATTATGTACATTATAATCACTTCACATGAGATACATACGTTACATACAAAACACATTCACATTATGTACATTATAATCACTTCACATGAGATACATACGTTACATACAAAACACATTCACATTATGTACATTATAATCACTTCACATGAGATACATACGTTACATACAAAACACATTCACATTATGTACATTATAATCACTTCACATGAGATACATACGTTACATACAAAACACATTCACACTATGTACATTATAATCACTTCACATGAGATACATACGTTACATACAAAACACATTCACATTATGTACATTATAATCACTTCACATGAGATACAGAACAGTTATATAAAGTTTACGATACATCTATTGGAATTGGTTGTAAAGCTTTAGGCTTTTTGTGATTTTGCGGGACTTGGTATTATTACTTTTTCGGGCTAAAATGCAGCTGTTACAAACAACTATTTATGAAAGGAAGTGTTTAAGTCGAGCAAGCCATACAACAGCAAAAATACAATAAAGAAGAATGGCTGTGCTTCATGAATATTAAAATTATGTTACTGAAACTAAAATTTTTAAATTGTTCGTATGATCTATGTCAATATTGATTTTTCTGATTCAGTCTTTTTTCTAAGATTTTTAGTTACTTTCACATTGTAACGGACAAAAATTAATTAGGAACGATAGCTAGTACTGATATTTAATCTGATGGCCTCTTTCTCTCATCCCGTCTTCAACTGCTCTACACAGCGTGCATGCATGCGCTAATTGTATTGGGCTTTCCGAAGGGGTGGGAGTACTCCTTCGAACATTAAAAATATAACATGAAAAGTAATCAAAGGCTTTCGAGGGAGTTTCTATAACAATTGAGAACGTTATAAACGTGAAAAGAACATTTTAGAAGTAATATAATAACATAATAAATAACGTACATATCAACACTTTAAAACAGCAGAAAAAGATACTCCAAACATAAAAAGGGCATCAAACATTTCATTTCCAGTCGTAAAACAAGGGGAACTATACCGTAGTAATATAATTAGAACTTTTGTCATCCGAGTCATGTTTCATCCCAGGCCGAATATCTCTGATTACACATTCTGCAAAAGGCGCCAAAATTTATCAGAACAGCTGAGATACGAGTCACAATTGCAATTAAAAATACTTAAAGTTCCAAAACTGGTGACAGCACGAGATCCAGTAAGCTATAGCTGGAAATTGTTTTAAAGGTTCTAACACACTTAGAAGGACAATTTTTGCTTGGAAGGTATGCTTGTAGTTGTCCGAAGTACAGTTATTGAATTCGGTTTGTAAAATAAAATTCGAGATTCCTGAGCCGATCAGTTAGAGACATCTACAAATGAAAGTATGTTTGTTTATGTTTAATCATAAATAAACAATTGAGGTGCACACGTTTTGACTCAACTGAAAGTGAAATGAATTCACTAAGGTAAACAGTGCATACCATTTGTTTGTATCTTTGATGGATGACCTGTACGCAGACATCCTTAGACTACACCTAATTTAGTGTAATGTTGGGTTTGTGATTCTAGAAGGAAGCCTTACCCACACCAACGAATTTTTTGCCCAATAACATAAAAAAGAGGGAAAATAACACCTTAAATCCTCAGCGGAGTAAGGGAAGACCTTGTCTGACACAGCGAGGCAGCATAGCCTTAGAAAGCAGGTAAGATCATGCACAGTGAGGCCCTTTAGCTGTACATTCACGACACATTTTTTTCGTAAAGCACATCGTTTACGCCGCCTGCATCTTGACGGTGAAGTTGATTCCATCTCAAAAGCAGCCCATAAAGCAATCTTTATAAAGTGCCAATGACTGCCTGTAGAGGAAACTGATGGCATATTCTAAAGTCGTTTGAGTAATCGGGAATACTGACTGTCTTTAATTTTTGTTTTTGTTCTATAGCCGATTACGAGTTCTTTTCCGCTAAAAAAAATCCTTCTTCTCGTTATACGTTTGTTTGAAGAACATGAACCAAGCATGTTCTTTGTCGTTGGGAGTTGTCAGGAAACTCTCACTTTTACAATAATATGTTTTCGGGGAGTGACATGACTTCATTTGTCATGATCAATCAAAGGACTTGCAGCCTGATATTGCTTCTGCAATGACATACTGACATCTACTATAAACTTGTCTTTGCAATAATAATTACAGGTATTTTTTTTATTATTTTTCCAAGGCAATGAGAAAATACCCTGAGAGTATCGATGACCTAAAGAAACTTCTTGAGATTGAACCTGGTAACGTTCCTGCTCAGAAAGAGCTTCAGATTATTCGAGACATTTATAAACAGGTTTGTCAATTTCACATTCGATGTTCAGAGAGAACTCTATTTTTTCTATGGACACAGAATGTAGTAGATGAACACTTTGTACTTTTCTGCATTGCTCTAATCAAATGCATCAGGGATCCCGAGTGAGAACAACATTAGTTCAGGGCATTTGGATAAATTGGGTAGAAAACTCTGTGTTGATGCTGGCTGATTTTTTTCACCTGACGAATAATAGATCATAGAATAATAAATACAGTTCTTTCATTCGGCAAAGGCAAACAACTCTAACCGACTTTAGAGGACCTTTGATCTATCCAAGCAATGGAAATAGATAATAGATTAATTTGCATTTTAGAGGATACATCACTCTACTATGTACGGACTTTTTACCTATAGAGAACGTTTTATTTTTCTGGGCGGTGGAGTAGCATTAGACATAGATAAGGACATTTGAGGCGATTTTTATTACGTGTATCACTGCAATAACAGTAAGAATGACTCGGATGATCAAATAATATTTCGATTTTGAAATTTTGATGTTCGTCAGTATGAATATTGATCACCACCAAGGAAACTCGTTTAGTCTTTTTTATTTGGTCTGCATTGGTAAGAATTGAGATAAATTAGAAAACTGATGTTCCGATAAATCAGCCTTTATAAATAAAAATAAAATGATCAAATGAAAGAGAAGAAAAAAACAAACAAACAAACAAAAACAAAATTCAATAACATTCTTACTTTACTTTGTATTCCAATAGAAACTGAAAACAGAAGGAGATGACTTTTTCAAAAAGGTAAAATTATTCTATGAAACTCTTCCTGCACCGAAATTGCAATCGCACATCTTTCGTGCTACATGATATCACCCTTCCAATTAAGTAATGAATCAAATTCTTCTTTTGTTACAACGAATTCATTGATAGGTTCATCCTGGTGGTGTCTATGACAAACAAGGAAAAGAATATTGCATTTTCTAGAGCTACGATAGGAAAAATAAGGAGATACAATTCAACTTGGGCTCAAAACTCGGTTAGTTTGGTTCATAAGTGTAAAGAAATGAGGACTTATATCCAACATTTTCTGAAGTATTGTTAGTCCACATCGGTATGGTATAGTAGTGGCAATCGATTTAACAGACCAACCAAACTAAAGGGTTCAATGTGAAGACCACTTTCCTATTAATGTCAATTGCATATTTCCCATTTTTCAGAGATAAAACTGCACAAGTCAATTTGTTTGCCTGTGTTTATAACACACAACTAAATTGATACCTGTATATTAATGTTAGTATTTAAAATCGTTTTAGCGAACAACGTTGAGGAATAAAGCTTATTGCAAATCTCCTGCTTACCTTCCCAACAGGAGAGTTTTGAATGTGTTTTCAAATTAGTGCCCTCTCTTAACGATATTAATTTAAGGGCATGGGGTTAAGCAAATGGCTTCTTTGGTATGTAAATATGGAGGAGTCATCCGACTCTCCTTGTTTACGTCAAACGGATTTTGCTCTTGGTCTAAACAAAGTAGTGAAACCGTATTTTCTGGAAGCTTGTTGGTTGCATACCGTGGAAATCAATGTTAACCGTACCAATGTAGTGACCAATATTCAATAATATACTGATGGAACTAGGATGGTATGGTACACAAAACTTTTAAAGAAGATTTCATCTCATTCACTGTTACGGAGTCCCCTTTTATCTTGTTTCATTTCCAGAGAAATTACCACGCTGCGCTACAACGTTACACCTCATGGATTGGCGTCAATGCCGAAGATGCTCTTCCCTACACAAATAGAGCCCTATGTTACCTTGAACTAAAAGAGGTATTTAGAAAACTTTTTTCTTTCAGAACGAGACGCAAGTATTTTGACATATAGTTTCTGGTATTTTTCGTATTTATTCAGTTGGTTGGTTTTTTTATTCTATGACGATGGTTAGCAATGTGTATGTACAACACTCATTTAAGACGTTTTGTAATTTACGAGGTATGCCCATTAAGCATGTATACGCGTCTAAGTTAAGATTAACTTTTTCACAAACTTATCGCCATTTCGGTCTGAAATAATAATTGCCAACTTCACTATCTGTACATAGAAACCTAGCGCTTCTGGCATAATATGTTGATATGTTGATAATATGCTGATTTCTAATATCAGTTAATTAGCCCCCTAATTAACCAAACAAAAGGTGTCACGGATGGGACTTTTGTCACGGACGGGATAGGTATACACTATTTAATATTGCGCAATGAGTATGTTTACGCCAACTGTGACTTGGTCTGGCTCTGTACATTAATGAACTATTTGCAGTAGAGTTGGGTTTCACTCTAATAGACTTTGGCAGTTTATTTGTTGTATGAAGGATCAAAGCCTGGGGTCCTGGAAAATGGAGGTCTTGGATAAAATGTGCCCCTTATTATTTTGTACATAAAGTACACCATACATGTAAAACACGGAAAGGTAAGTCACAACTAAAGCTCAGACAATTTACTTGAAGTTTCTTGGCAGCACTTACCAACACTTAACTGTTAATTACTTCGTCAGTTTGACAGTGATATTGAACAGTATGTACAGTATCAAGGAGGGAATAACTCATGCAGACCAATTTGGTCAGAAAAATGTGGTGGATATGCCAGAAACTTTAAGTTAAAATTGTTCGATCTAGAAGATGTGTGACTAACCTTTTCGGTGTTATATTCTGTTCTTCGTGTTTCACCGTAAGGGGGCTCCTGTTAATTGACCATAGAACTTTAGGCCTAACATTGTGTAGTTTTGAGAACAGTTGTTTGGAGTAAGTAAACTGCATGAACTTTGGTATGGACAATCAAGACCTGTTAGACCTTGGAATCTGGAGTTAACCATAGAGTTCCAAGAGACTGCATTTGATATGTATGTTATATTGCCCAGATGACGATCATGGTGCATGGACCTCTACTTTTAACAAAGATGAAAACCTTTGACATTTTTAGCATGTTCACGTGTGGGATTACCTGTTCAATTTGCTGGACAATCCACACTGGATTTATTACCATCGCAACTCCCTGCCAGGTAATATCTTTTACGGACCCCTTCTCACCTCCTCCCAACCCTCCTGAGCACCTACAACCTGTTGGTTTGGTGTAATATCCTTTGTATGTATATGCACGTATCTGAATAGGCCAATAACCGGTAAAAAGAAATGTTAATAAATAACAACAAACCCCGTAACTGCTGAATTCGAACATTTTCTCTTCCGTAACATTTGGCAATGTTTCGTCCTTGACGTCATTTCGGGGTTGGGGGTGGGGTGGGGCATAATTTGTAGTCTTGCATAAAATATATGGAAAATATGTGACTTAATAGGTTCTCTAGTTTGCAATGTACTTTTCAGAATTTTTCATATCACTGGTCCTGTGTTTTCGGAGCATTTGTAATTTTCATTAACCCATCAAAAACTGCTGACCATTTTCTCTCTTGTCGGTGATACACCTAACGAGCATATAGTTAGGTTATTAATAGAAGCATATGAAACAAGATAATTGTATTGTTGCAGGAAACTCAGGCAAGCTAGTTTAACATTAAATTAAAAGTGAGAGGTTAAAGTTTGTCGTTGTTGAGATATTTCTATTTTCATTTCTGCAAAATTCACCGTCCGTGACAAGCAATTACTGCGAAACGCCCTGAACCTAAACTATGAAAGCTATTTTTTTTATTCCTGTCACTGAAGCTTTTCACTGCATAACAAGCATTTGTAGTGGATATTTCTACTCTATCCGTGGCGCACTGCCTCATACAAAACTTGCTAAATTCTGTGTAGTCATCACGCAAAATTTTAATTTCGTTGCTTGCATAAGTTATTCGTGCCTGAAGAATGGTACTTGTTCAAGCAGCAGCATTCACCCAATCCAGGATTATTCCGTACGTTTGATTACATTTTTGCTGGGAGAGATTCCACATTAGCCTAGGCCTATACTTAAAACTTCATTGTAAAGAAATTTGCACCAGTGACTGCTATTAGCTTTCAAAACGTGTATATTTCCAAATTATCATGTCATCAACTTACAGGATAGAATAACACATTGAAATCATTTGTATCCCGAAGCTTAATTTTGACCAAGGGGTATGCTTAAACCTTAGAGCTTGAGGGGGCTTCGATAATTGACACACAGGGGCTTGACCCTAGACCCCCCCCCCGCTTCGCGCCCGATTCCGCGCCAAATTGTTTGCCCTCAACAGTTACTCGTGCGTCATGCGCTCTACTTGCCTCCACTTTTGAAATCCTGGTGTCTTCAATGCATGCTCTATCTGCAGTTCTACAGAAAGCTTGTTACGCATTTTTTCTCCACTATTGGTGAAATTGTTTATCCATTTTAGTGTCAGGTATTCGCATGTAACGTTGATTTAATTAGGCTGTTTTACGGATCCTTTTAACCGCATATAATGTGTTTCTATCAGATATGCATCGGATTATTCAGATTATTGGAAAAATTAGTGGTCAGGTCGAATTTTCTATCGCGGGGGAGCAGATCGAATACGATGTATGTTGTTACATTTTTACAAGGGAACCTACCTTTCCCCACCCCAGGGGCGTCGATTTGGTTTTCAAAGTAGGGGGGACATCTATGGCCGAATTTTATCTCCTGTCCTAGTAAGGTATGTACAGCGACGTTGCTGGACATTTTTCGGGAAGGGGGGGGGGAGTGGGCAAGCATCCAGATTTTACGTTTTTTTGAATGTGAACACCACTATACTATGGCCCTAATTATCGCCGCGCGGAGCGTGTT
This sequence comes from Holothuria scabra, assembly GCA_037179385.1. Taxonomy (NCBI): domain Eukaryota; kingdom Metazoa; phylum Echinodermata; class Holothuroidea; order Aspidochirotida; family Holothuriidae; genus Holothuria; species Holothuria scabra. The sequence continues at coordinate 40,002,706 of CM074179.1, forward strand.
GAAATTTTCGACATTTTTCAAATATTTGAAAATATAGAGCTTTTATTACAGAAAAGTTCTGATTCTGGGTTTCCAGTACGAAAATTATTTGAAAAGTGGGGAAATTACTGAAGAGATTGCATTTACTATTGGCAAATCTGAGATTGAACGGCGACCAAAGATCGTTGCTGCTATGTAATGTTATCCAACCCCTACGAAATGAGGCTCTCTTACAATTTTTTTGAGTCAAGAGCTAATATTGGAGAAAATTTTGAATTTCATGAAAGAAAATTCATGAAAATAGCACTGTAGTTACTGATGTCACTTGATGATCTGGTGTCACATAAAGCAAATTTCCGTTTTTTTTCACTTACAAAGTCTAGAGCTCGGAAAATTTTACTCAAGGTATTTTGCACCTGTGAAACAAATAATGACGAATTTGGAAATTTTAATGGGGAGATTTCGGAATTTCATGAGTTGTCAAGACCACACAGTAGACTGGTTTCACATATGGCAAATTTCCGAATTCTTCATTTTTCAGAGCCCCTGTAGCTACACCACTGGGTGTCAAAGAGAAGGGACCCAGATGCAAACTACAGTTAAATGTTTCAATATTTTGAATTACTTCAAAGTTTTCAAAACATGATCTTGAAAGTGTTGGCAATTACTTCAACGGACTACACGGTCAATTTAAATACGGTGTACTATAGCAATAATTAGAATCACAACGAAAATTGTCATAGTTTGCGAAAGAATTGATCAAAATCGCAATTCAATCTACTACAGGAAAATCACAGATCGAGGGGTGTGAGGATGGTACCCACTGGTGCGGTGCCACTGAGACACCTTTGCATAGGCCTGCCGGTGTAAGATTGGTTACCCTTTACCGTTGTGCTCCAATCGGGGCATATTTGCGCGCCTCGGGAGTGGGCGGAAAAGCGGACGTAGCACGACCCGCATCAGCTTTCTTAGGCTATTGACCCCGTGACCTTAAACTATTGTCTCTCTCGTTGTTGTGGCCGAATTTTCGGGTAGCTACTCGCAGTTTCGAGCTCCGCGTGAAACAGTAAAGATGGGCGACAGCCGATCTCCCTGTATGGGTTCAAAAAGACCCCAAAAACGGTAAAGGGTAAGACAAAAACATTAAAATATGATTTTTCGAAGGACACCTCATCAAACACTATTTGCAGACAGAGGATGGACGGTGTACCTCTTATTCCTGATTGAAGTCTTTTATCTAGTAAACGTCAGTGTGATTTTATTTCTTTGATAATGTTCGAAATACGAAATGGTCGAGTCCCTATACAAATGAATGATGTGCTTGTCAAAATTTTGCGTTTGAAATCATACATTTTTCTAAAAAAAAGTTGCATGCAGACGGTGCATCGAGACATTTTCAGTTTCTTTAAAATGTGTTTGCCAATTTCAGCACGCCGGGCTGGTCAATCACTATCGACCACAGATTTAATTAAAACATAGTAGGGGACGATTCACCTTCTTCCTATTCCTTAATATTGTGCTCCTTCATAACCACACCTGCTGCCCTATGTACCAGGGCCGTCGGAAGCGGGGGGGGCTGGGGGGGCTGCAGCCCCCCCAATAATTTTGCCATATATGGTTTTTTTTTTTTTTTTTGAAGTGAGCATTTTATTACAACGAAAGGTCAAAATAAGGACTGCTTAGATACTATTAACAAGCCCAGGAAATTCATTTCCAGCTGTCTGAGGGGTTGGGATTTTTCAAAGTTTTCTGTACGCTCCGCGCCAACCGATGGTGGCGCTCCGCTTAGATAGTCAGCCCGAGTCAGCCCCCCCCCCCCCCCAATCGAAAATACCTTCCGACGGCACTGTGTACACGAACCAAAAGAACATCAATGAGACTGCAAGCGCGCGGAGCGCCCGAAAATTTTGAGGATTTACAAAGGAATTATTGATACAGAAAGCTAGTCGATCGTTATTGGTAGAGGACACCTTTCATAACCTACATGTAAAGTCTTTTTGGTAATACCTAATTTTTAAGTTTCACATCACAAAAAGTGTGTGTGTGTGGGGGTGGGGAGGACTTTTACGTTCCACTCAAAAAAGTGGGGGACATGTCCCCCTGTCCCCCCCCCCCAATCGACGCCCCTGCCCGAACCCTATCACCAATTCCAGTCAATTCCATCTACGTACCAACGTAATCGAAAACTGTATTTTTTGGAAATTGGAAGCTAACGTTAATCGTATTTTTATACTCCTACTAGTTCAAGAAAGCGGAAGAAGATTGTACGTATGTTATTGAAAAGATAGACGAAAATAACGAAGATGCGTATTATCGACGCGTATTGGCAAGAAAGGTTAGAACAATATTTTAGTGACTCATTTCGCATTTCTTCATTGAATCAGAGCAGGCACTGCGTTAATTCCATGGGTCCTCCCTTTCTTTAAAAATGAAAGGCGTATCCGTCTACCGGTTCAGCATTTTTAAGCTCATCAAATTAGGCATGTGATTTGCAAATGTAAATAGACACTAAGAAAATTCACTCGGTTGAACTTTACTCATCATGAAAAGGCGTTATAAAAGAGAGCCTTGTCCTCATCAAATACAGGGGTAGGCAAACGCGAAAGTAGCAAGGGTGTGCATGTGTCCATAATAAGTAACCAATCATCTAGTAAATTTATAAATGATTCCCATTGCAATTCCGGGTAGACTGCGACAAAAGAAAACGTTTTAGCAAGTTAAGTCACCATTATTCATGAGACTCCGACAGAGAGAATATTATGAGGTTATGAATGTGTTCAAAACTTGTTGCTTTTCTAAAATTCTCCCGACTTTCTGGCACAGAGCTGTTCGACGAAACTAAACTTTAAAATTACTTATACCGAAGTTCTTCCAACCATTTGGCAAAGAGCCGTCTTCTTTTTAAAACGTACAAGCACGAAGTAATAAATAGACAACTAAAACCGGCCGTAAAAAAGGAAAAAACACAAACGCTAACCATCAACCATCTACACCCAAAAGGGCAGTTTGGCGAAACCAAACTTTAAAATTTCTTAATTGCAAGATGAGTTCACTCAGTTTGATATCAAGCTATGGTCTTTATAATAAAGAAATCCCAGATTTTATGCAGAAAATATCCATATCACATGCCTTACTATGTAACACAAAGGTGATTCAAATTGCAAATTTGGAAGTAGATAAATTCCATTATTTACTGAGTTGACACCAACACAAGTTTCTGAATAATCGGCAACAAGATTTGCACATTTTAAAATCAAAAATGCCATTAAATCTTCGAAAATGTGCCTTATCTACCCTGTGCGAACTATTTATCAGGGCAGAATAAAATTGGTTTTACCTTCCACAGTTGGCTCGATTACAGCGGAGCAAGAAACATACATAAGCCTGTTTCCTGTCATCAGAAAGTAGGCCACTTTCTGTCATCAGAAAGTAGGCCACTTTCTGTCATGAGAAAGTAGGCTAATTCAAAATGGACTGGTGATAAGGAAAATGGACATAATGATTCACATGTGTACTTGTTACTAAGAAATTTTATGGAATTTCTGTGGAATCACAATATTCTAACTTGCCCTCGAAAACATTGATGACATGATTCTGTGAGTAGAATTTATGTGAAAAATTGTCATACCCTTTTCTCTTAGGCACAAAATAATTTTTCTGGGAGTGATGAGGACTGGAACACCCTCATTGAAGGCACCCGTTTAGTGAGAGAGGTTTGTGACATCGCTTATTATTAAAAGTAGGCTTGAACTGGAAAAAAACGTCTTGAAAATATTTTGCCACATTGTGAAAAAAATGTGGAATGGGAAAGGGTAAACTAGTGTGATTGGATGAAGGAATACATTTGGTAAATGAAACATGTAAATAGGGAAGGTTTTCCTCTACATTAATACTGGAACAACGGACATTTGATGAAAGTGCATCAAAAAATAATGGATCGGTTATGTTTTGAAATTGCAAATCGGAAAATAATGAAGTATTGGAGTATAATGAATATTTAAGGCCAGATGTTGGGAGTTACGTAAGTCCTATCTAGAAAATGTATTTTGCTGTTATTCAACCTTAACAAATATTTTAGTGACTCGAGGCATGCAAGTTCATGCAATAATAATGCTTTCAACATTATAGGTCGCTGTTAACATTCCGTAATAATGGTACAAAGAGCAATAATCCTCAACTAAGCCCTTGCCGTTACCAAGTGACTATTACATATATGGTGCTATTATTTATCCAAAATGATGGCAGTATACCTACCTGAACACATATCTACTAACTTTTTAAGTAAGGTTCACTATTTTGTCATCATGTAGCCGACCAAACCCACCTAGAGAGCGAGTTTTCGTTCATAATATTTCATTTACATAGGAACGTTATATCACACTTTCTTGATACTCCTATCTTCAGATAACCGCTGTGAAGCTAGGGGAGGATCATGAAGATCCAATAGGTAAGTTTGAAACGTTGGACAGCTGGAAAAGCTTCCAGATTCCCATCTAATTCAGAGCGCGTTAAAAAGGTGTTCTGAAGTTTAGGGGAGTAACCAAAATTTTAATGTGAGAGGAAGAAATAGACTCATCGTCTCCATTCTTGATCACCGTCCTGGGGTAGAGGATAATAACTTTAGGGGGACCCGAGGGTTAAATTCAAATAGCCCTATGCATTGCTTTTCAATCTAGGTTCATACGCTGAAAGACAGTTATTTATCTTCCTTTCAATCAATAGCCCGATTCTCATTTTGACGAAAACACGAAACATGATGTACAAGCTTGTGTGTTGCTGCAACACATAAGGGTATGCCCATGCTCGTGGCCAGAGTTGCCACTTTGGTCGGCAAACCACCGTAAGAGTTAAAGCGGCCCGGAGGAGGGATCTAAAGACGCGACCTCCCCTTTGGAAAAAATCCGCCTTTATGAAGGAAGATTGACCAAAACCTTCCCCAATTTTTCCCAAGGTTACTAAACTAGTTCTTAAGAGGTTTGGCTGTGCCTGTTGTTCTCTTACTTAAATTTTATCCTAATTCCCGTGGCTAAGTGCCTACATATGTCTCAAAGCAGAACATTGCATACTGCCTGTATTTGTCAAGGCTGCCATGATTTATCCACGACATTAGCCTTGGATCTCTCTCAGAATGCAGCAACTCGACCCTCGGCAATGGGCAATAAGTTGCAAAAAGGAAGGGAGGGATCATTTTTTACCCAAGAGGCTCAATCTTTTTTTTTAATTTGGGAATATATATGGAGGTAATGTTTCAAAAAACTTTGGATCCTTTCGACTACAAATGTTCTGTACCTTTTTTTTTCTGGGGTAGATGAAATATTAGGCGACAATGGAATAGTCTGCTCGTCCTTTTCTCTTCCCAAAATATGAGATTTTTTGGGGGCAAAAAAATCAAGCTCTCCAACAAAATGTGACAATAACTTCAGATTTTTCAAAAGATGGAGCCTGTACCGGAGTACATTATTTGCATGAAAGAAAATTTAAGTTTTACCAAGAAATCGTTAGTTTTAAATAGTTCCAGTTTTATTGAACAACTGCCCTTTTAAGAGCACAATTACGCAGAACGGACGTGGGACAATTCAATTCATCAGTACACATTTTATGGTAAGGATTAGCTTTGGGCTATTCGACAAAATTGGAATTTGTATACAAATTTTTGCAAATGTTGATCCTTAAAAGAAAAAAATTTGATTGCTGCGTTTATGCATAATTCAGACGCACTTATTGACAATCGAAACCTCGAATCAACGATTAAGCTACACCATCCACACCGTTCCTTCGGTGCATTAAGGAAATTGCCTTAATTCTAAGGGTGTGTGTATGACAATGTGTACACCTGCATATTGCTTTGTTAAATTGAGATCCTGATAATCCACCGACTACATATTTGCTCTTATGTCCACCCTGAATAGCGAAATAGCGCGAAAAACAATTATATGCAAGCTTGCCACGCACAGCCACAAATTTTTCTGTTTTTCTTTTTCTTTTTAATTTTTTTTTTTTTAAATTTTTTTTTTATAAAGACATCTATTTTATATGAAGAAACTTTTTCAGACTACATGAGACGCTAAATAAGATACACATTTGCATACATTTATAATGTGTATTTTCTCCGTAGAACCATCCCGTATGAAGGAGCTCCTGGACCAATTTTTACTCCAACAGAAATACTCAAAGGTCTTTTCTGATGGAGACGACTTCTATCAGAAGGTAACCTCATTGTGCTTGTAAAGTCATTTTCGTCTTTAGGTGCTATTGGAATTTTGCAATCTTAGAAATGATCCTGAGAAACGTTCTCAAGAAAGGAGGTGGGCAATGTGCATAACAAACGCAAAAGCCAACTTAGTTGGTTTCTTAAAGAACGACTTAAAGAATGTGTCTTTTTCTAGAAGGAAAGTATATACCACCCTTGGTATATTTAAAGACACTAAAGTACATTTTGCGTTGCTAAAGGGTTTTTCTCGAAGTATATTTCGTTTACATGGACTGGCTGCATATGCTTTTGCTTGGCACTCCCTTGAAAATGTGTAAACGGCAACCAACCTCATTTCGTCTTGAGCGTCTAATGAGGCCGAGCAACAAAAATCTTCATATTATAAGAAAAAATTTCTACCTGTTTTCAATCAAATATTGAATATGATGTTTTTTCATCGGAATAATCATGTAGTTTGATACATTTTAAAGGGAATTATTTAAAATATTAAGGTACAATAACATACTACACACAAACGAAAATGCTTTTATTTGCCTCCGAGAAATACGAAAGTTGCATCATTATCGTAACGTTGGATGGATTGGATGAAGTTGCAAATTATCCTTGAGCAACAAATAGTTTAATTTTCATTGTTTAATTTTAAGAGCTACATATTTATTGGATTTAGCTATGAGCGTCATAAAATAAATGGAGGCCCCTCAAAGGCAAATCCAGTTATATGCAGGCTCTAGCGTTACATACATGTTGTTTATGGGTTTTTTTTACAGAACAACTTCGCGGAGGCAAAATCCTGTTTCACGTCCTGTCTGGAGATGATACCCAATGACTCTGAAGCGCTAACCAGGAGAGCTCAGTGCTACTTGCAACTCAATCAGGTAAAAATGCAAACTCCAAGTTATACTTATAGTAACGAGTTTTATATCTGAAGGTCACCGTTGAGAGTGTTCAGTGACATTGTCGTTTCAAGAAACTTGGAAGTCATTTTGTCTAGGTTTTAAATCAGTCAGATGTCAGAAGTCAGGACCAGTCCTCCGGGATACGGGATCTAGACAAAATAAGAAATTTAATGAGTCTCCGAGCAAGTTTCTTTGAAGTGGCTTTACTTATCGCACATTGAAAATAAATCTTATGTATCTTGTGATCGGAGAAGATGTTAACCAAAATGAAAAACCTCGATGTCAATGTTCGTCATTGTAAAGTGGACATCAAAACAAGGAACAACCGGTTGTAACTCTTATTTTAATGACTGGTTGAAGGACGAAATTTCCTCACCTCAGACTGTTCCAGTTCTCCATATCTACTTACGTTAAGTCCTTCGCACAACTGTCTGAAACCTGTCCTCATCCAGACGAAATCTCATTTATATTATAAGAGGAGTATACAAGACACTAAAGAGAACATGTTGTTTAATATGAGCTGCAGTACTCTGCATGATTTGAACTTGCTGTCAATTAAAAACCTCTGCCAATTGAGAATTTCTTTCAACTTCTACAAAAAAGGGTAGTCAAAGGTCTCACTGTCTTTCAAAGATTGTCACTCCATTCATGCACGTAGCTATGTGGCCATAAACTTCTTGAGTATGTATTTTCCTTCTTTGCACAGCGATCCAAGAACAGATCAACTCATTTCACGCAATCCTTATCAAGGGTTCAAGGGCGTCAAAATGAGTAGTCCCAGGTTCTGTTTCGCATTGTGTATAAGTAGTTGACACCTGATGATATTTGAACACAAATATTTAATGCATAATTAGATTGAAATGCCATATTCTACCTGTTCACTTTGCAAAGTTTACTGTTTCTTAACAGGACGCAGATGCCGAACGTGATTGCAACATTGCACTAGAGTCAGATCCTGAAAATGTTGAAGCCCTCCTCAGGAGAGCTGAAGCACGAAAGGTAGCTCTTTTGTTAAATCTATCAAGCCCGTAGTCAGAAAAAGCACGGAAGGGGGAAGGCAACATTTTTCAAGGGGGTAACATTTTTCAGGAGGGCAAGGGGTAACAGGTGTATTAGGTCAATCGCAAACTTCAAAGTCTCTATATGAGAGGCGAAAAAGTATTTAGTGGGCGTTTCTCCCACTTCCCTCTCTCTTTCTTTGTCATTTTCAATAACCGCAACACCGCAACACTTCTGATTAATACATCGTTCACGATTTAATATTTCTATAGAAGTCGTGTTCAATCGCAAACTATTACGTACTTGAGAATGCATCTGAGAACATCGTAATACCGAATTACTGAAGGGAGTCGGTGTATGGATCGGGCAATAACTACACCCAATTCAATGAACTGGTGTGTTCTGGTGTTAAGCTTCCTTAAAACTGCACCTTACATCATTACAGGACTAATAAGTACGAACTTCCCAGGCGATGGAAGTAAATTGGGGGAAGTCTTAGTGACGTTGGTTATTAACTCATTTGGCCAGCAAATAATGTAGTCTTGTGCAAAGGTGTGCGCGGGTAATTTTCTATAAGGGGGCAAGAGCATTTTGCGCCCCAATAATATCACCGTTTATCATGTTTTGCCCATTTCTTCCCGAATAGACCAACTGCTTTTGTCCGTATTGGGAGGACGAGTGCCCCACTTGCACCTCCGCCTCGTACGCCGATGGACTCTTGTGGACCACTTATTTGCGGATGTGGCCTTAACCTCAGTCCGTTTTTACTGAAGGTTATACATGATTTATAAAATATTTAAGGTTTGGAAATATTAGACTAAAGAGTGGTGTTAACATCAAAAGTAGTTAGGACAAACAAATTATCTCTGGCGTTTTTTTTTTAAAGCAATTCTTTACGTCACAAATATTAGGTTAAACCTGAAAATATATAAACATACAAAACTGAAAATCTTTTGCTTGTAAGCCGAGCTCCAGTGAAATTTCCATGAATGGAACGCCGGTAGACCGGAAAGCTAGCAGTTCAAACCATTACTATGCACACAAAATTTCCTTGCTATAAAGCCGATGAAACCGAAGCGGTCGTTTATTATACGTCGAGCTTTGTAATTCAAAAATTAATGCGTTTCCTTCCAGGTTAATAAAATGCAATTTCCGTCACGTACGTTTTTACGGGCGATTAGATCCTCGATATTCAAAGTATTTTTTTTTTTGTGAGTGGAATTAGGCATTGTTCCGAATTGACTCATTATTTTGTATAAGCGTTAACTTAACTCCATTTTCAGCATTGTTTTACCCTTTTAAATCCCTTCATGTATTTTCTATGCATATACTATCTGTATCTGGATATCAACATTAGAACACAGTGAGGCAAAATTGATGGATTTAATCTGTCTAAAATTATTCGGCGTTACGACTTAAAGCTTAATGAAAAACATTATATCCAATGAGCACAATTCGCGACCCTTTTCGTTGGGTATGAAGTGTGTAAAAAAGCCTTAGCATTGACGGCGCTACGTGCAGGAGAGGGGGCATTCCCCCCCCCCCCAGATGTTGGCCTTGCCCTCCCACTTCCCCCTCAACTTAGGTCAGAAAGGAGACTGGTGTTCTGGAAAAATAAATAATTTACCTTTCCAGAGACGTAATCTTTCTTCCAGAGATATGCTGAACCCCACTCCCGTTTTGAGCTCGGTTTCGCGTTGCGTCCGAAAATGATTGCCCCCAACATTATCCTATGACCCTAGTTTTTCCCCTCCCTCAAAGTGTACATTCTGATGCCGCCACTGAACCTGATGCAAGACAGGGGAAGTGTTATTTTAATAACGAACCCTGGCTGACCCATTGAATGGTTGGTGAATTGTCTTATCTGGTCCATGTTGTAACATTCACTAAGTTCTTGGAAGAGTCTTTGGTAAATAGTTCTTAACCTTATGTATTAAAATTCGTAGTCTTCCTTCTTCTTAACCTGCAGGGCTTAGAAAGATTCACTGAGAGTAAAAGTGATCTAGAGGAAGTTATTGCGTCAAACAAAAAAGAATTCTTCGATGAAGCTCGAGTGGAACTAGATGAAGTGAAAGAGCTAATCATTTTCTTTTCAGAGGTTTGTACATTTTTTCAAACTATTAATAATATTTTTCAACACCATATCTTCTTTGCATCATTTGCTTGAGGTGTGCATCATCTAAACTAACAAAGGGTTACGGCAAAATCACGACTTAAGAATAATTCCCCCACAACATAAGAACAAAAAAATGAAAAAGGGCATACCTGGAACTGTTCAAGAGAAAAAACAAACAACCAATCCTACCCCCCCCCCCAAAAAAAAAAGAAGACAAACGAAAAAACGGCATTAACATGAAACAAATTTATATTTCTGGGTGAAAAAAACGGGAAGTGTTTACAATAAAAAATCTTACATCTACTAATGTGATTTCCTATTCTTTATTTCTCCCTCAGCATGCTGATCCCGTTGGGAGTAAGTGTTCTCTCTGTAATGTTACTGATGAAACACCTCGTGAATCACAATCAGTGACATTTTGTTCCGACGATTTTGTCGTCACTTACGGCAATATGGAACTTAGTTACGAGGAAGCGACGGTGTTCTTTATTGACCAATTTTTCCCTCGATGGCATTCATGCACCTATAAAGTCCCCGCAGGACATTTCCATGAAACACCAAGTGAAGATCACTTAATGCCTCGAGACCTGAGACCGGAAAAGAACAAAAAAGGAAAAGGGAACAGGAAAGGGGACACTAGTAAAAAGATGCGTAAGGCGTCGGACATTAAAACCGAGAGGGACGGTAGCAATGCAGTGGAAACCATAGTGCAGCTTTTAGAAGAGTGGGGTAACAGTGAAGAAAAACAACCCATGTTTATTCTTAAGGACTATGAATTTAGATTTTACTTGCAGAATATCACAAAACTGGGGATAGAAAAGGGAGATCATGATATCTTAGTCATCCATAGACGTTTTGGCATACTTGCCATTCAAGTTAAATGCAGCGAGAAAGAAAAGGAACTGAGTAAAGCCTATAAACAGGCTTGTAAAGATGAAAGAATCTTTAGAAAAATGAACATGGATCTGGATTTCGCAAGGAACTTGAAAGTTACCAAGGCAATAGCAATGACCGAAATGAATAACAAGTCGAAGTTCCTGAAACTGTTATGTGCAGATCATAAATCATTGGTGCTAACGAAATCCAGTATAAACATGAAGGGGCTGAAATCGTTGCTCAGGAGGATCGGATTTATTAACACACAAGACAACGACGCTCTCAGCGCTGAACAGTACAGATTGCTAGTGGGCCGTTACGTTGGGTTAGTGTCTGCAGTTCCTTACAGAACTTTGTCAGACGCAACTGCAGAGGCGGAAAACAGGATAAAATGTCTTCAGCTTAATCCGGAACAGCTGCATATTTTACAGTCGAAACGTGATCTGTTGCTTATTCAGGGAGCTTCTGGCACCGGCAAAACCTTCCTGTTAGTACAAAGAGCAAAGATGATGGCAAGGCAAATGAAAAGTCAGGTCTATATTATATTGCTTAGCGCCATCAACAAAATAACTAGTCATTTGAACATTGAGCCAGCGTATCATTCAGGGTCTATGTGTGCACACGTTCATCTCCGAAATCATATTAAGCAACTGATAGGGAACTATTCATCGAACTTACATGTCGTATGCGAACACGAAATTCGCCAAAGAGACGTTGATTCTTTCCCACAGCAACGATCCCTGGAGAAATATGTGAGCTATTTCCTTGATCTTTTCACCGAAGATGGTGGAAGAAGTAACGGGGCTCTGTTTGATTTCTTTTTTGATGAAGTACCGCGGATATTTCTGGATGCCGACATGGTTTCACCGTTGCATCTTTTTAAGTGTTCCGAGCTTTTTGCTAGGAAACCTTCGCACGGAGCTAACAGACCCAAACGAGGTAGCCTGCGCACTCTCTGGATTGCAAAAACTGCAGATCAACCATGTCTACGCAAACCATTGGAGAAGTCATACACTCCTTTTGCAGTGGAAACTCTCAAAAACTGCGTTCGCTTGACAAAAGCGAACTTTGAATTTGTCAAGGCTATTGTTAATAATTACGTTTCCATTGAAGATGATAAGTACCGTGTGTCTGGTTGTCGTCTGTTGATTGATTATTTCCCAGGAAATGTGATACACGGTGTGAAACCTTTATATGCTTCTCTGGAAGAATGCAAAATCCATAAAGAATGCAACGAAGAACAAATACCAGATAATCCAGAACTAAGGTCATATAACTGCCTGGTTTCACGACTGGAAGGACAGTTAAAGAAAATATTCCAACGACTCACCCCAATCACCTGTCCGATACAAACTCTGGTAAACGATAACTTTTTCGGACTTCTAAAAGGACCTAAAAAGTCCAACATCAAAAATGCCGTAGGAGATGCCTGTACTAATTTGGGTTGTAATGTCACTGGAGATTATGTGGCAACATATATTGCAAACCAGGAAACCTCATTTGAAGAGTTAGAAGTCAACCTTGGAAACTACGAACCGTTTGTTGGCTGTGAAAGTGAAATACTTATAGTAATGGTTGACAACTATTCGCTTATCATGTCGGATCCAATAAATCTATTAGGGATGTTATCACGTGTGATGGGACAGTTAGTGATTGTAAGATTGCCTCAGAATGGACCGAAGTCTTCAAAGATGGAGAAGCCATTCGAGAGAGCATGTAATACGCATGCATTGAAGGTGTAATTAGCCTTTGTAATCAACAAACGTTCATGTTAATATATTCTCGTCCTCAGCATATCATGGATTTAGACCGTTAGGCTATAGAGGACCTAAGGGCGGATCCAGCAGCTGCTGTAAGGAAGTGCACCGAAGTGCACCGTAGGCGCACTACGAGCGCGAAGAGCGATTCCAACCGCGTGGGGTCCAGAGACCCGCGTCAGAACCCCCGACGGAGTCCACGGACGGAGCTCTGGTGGAGTTCCAGGTGACGAAGCCCCCGGAAGCTCTCGGAGGATGAGAAAATTCCTTTGGGGACGCAACTGGCGGAGCACGAGGTGCTCCAAAATTTTGCCCTTATTTAGTAAAGTTTTGAAAATGGACCTTGTATTTGAGGGAAATTTTTTATCCTGGGTTTATGTGAATCGAAGAATCAGTACCAGTACTTCCAACTGGCAAGTCTGAGATTGCACAGCTACCAAAAATCGTTCTTGCTTTACGTTGTTGTATAAGACCTACCAATTGATGCTGCACGACGACATTTTAGGGGGTCAAGATATTATATTATGGTAATTTTGGAATTTAATGAAAATTTATGAAAATAGCACTGCAGTTGCCGACATCACCTAATGATTAGGGTTTTCCGTCATTTCCAGAGTTTCGAAAATTATACCAAACTGAATTATGAGGGAACAAGATTGCAAGCGGTAACTGAGAATTTCTGCGGGCGAAGAGAGCGGAAAATTTCAAAATACAAAAAAATCAAAAGTGAAGCTTTAATTGGAGAGAATTAGGAATTTCAAAAGAAACGTTGGAAAATCAACACTGTAGTTTAATTTAGTAGTTTTAAGGGTTAATGATGGCCTTAAAATTTAGTAATTGTTTATGGTCATCAGCTTTTTCCTGAATTAAATAATTCTAATGTTTTTTTCTAAATGAGAACAAAGAAAGGCGATAAAATTGAACCAAAAGGAATAAAATGAACATCAAAGATTTCCAAAGTAAATATCACTGCAAGAAACGTGTGGAGCTTAAACTGCGGTATAATAAAACTCATCTGGAGAAGCAGAAACCCAAATTGCAAATCTTTCAGGAAAAAAAAAATGTTCTTTCACTGCAGGTTAATCACCTTATTAGCATACCTATGCAAGAAATGGAAATCTTGTTTGTAGAGAAAAAAAAAAAAACGTGTGGATGAACACTTTCGACGCTGATAGGCAATTGAGGATACAGGTGTATATGTTTAATATGTTTATGTTTTAGTTAGTCCATGGGAGGATGCACAGAACTGTCAAGCAACATTCATACGTTCCCTTCCATTTTTAAGGAAACGGCTTTATGTTACATTTTAAGACGTGGATATTTGTAATCTTTATTTTTCTGTTCTATTAAAGACGTTTTAATAATAGCATACTTAACTTTTCATATAGTTTTCGAATCTGGAGGTTGGTTTTCATGGGGGATAAAGTGAACAGAATCCCCTCCGAATCCAAATTGATGGGGGATATTTTCCCCAGGATCCGTGTTCCTTTCTTACAGTTACTATTACATGTTACGTTACGGTGTGTTCGAGTCGAGCGTGTGGCCACACCTATAGCCTTTAAGCTTATTCCTTAGACCGATCATAAGTAAGGTGGAAGGACGTAAGTATGCCTAAGACTTAGTTCCTGAGTTCATTAAGGGCACTAATATCAATGAAATATGATCAAATGTATCGTTCTCTTTAATAACTAAACATCAGAACACTAGTAGCATGGCTATGATTGAAGCCATTCTGACAGCATAATTAATAATTTTTTTAAGACTGACCTGACATTTCCCACAAATATCTTCTCAAAACCACCGACTTTCCCCGAACGAGGCTCAAAGGTTGGAGACTATCCGTTCACTACATCAAGAATATCATATCATAGTGTTCACGCTCACTGGGAAGTTAACAAGAGGAGGGTAGCTGCAGTAGAAGAAAAGTGGGAGGTTCGCCGGGATAATTTCCCATTTTACAGTTCGGCAAGAAAGCAGTCGCGAAAACCATAATTTCACAGAATTTAGATATTTAATATAAGCGGCCAATTGCTTCAAAGATGATTCAGATCCTATTGAACGAAGGTCTTTGTATTCCTCACTTTACCCCATACACCGGAAATGTCTCACTAAATGTGCGATTTGAATCCGGTTTTATATATATATATATATTTTGCCTTTTTTTTGCGTATTTTTATATTTTTTTCTCAATCGACCTAAGAAGGGGGGGGGGTCAGTCACCCCGCCCCCTGGATTCGCGCTTGACTATGAACCTCACAGAAACGGCAAATACTGCATGTCACTCAAATCAGCAGAGCTTAACCAGCCGTTCTGACATTCCCAACCATGTTTTCTTTAAAAAAGTTGACATGCTGGTAAAAAAAAAAAACTGCTGAAGAACCACCGTATCAGGCCCGCGATTAACCAAGTAAGATGCTGTACTTATGCAATTTGAAATTATATCAATGATATTACAGTTAACAAGTTTGTTCACAAATAGAAGGATCAATCGATATCTAAATCATATCTTTCATTGATCAAAACTTTTCATTGAACACTTTCCCATACCATACTTCCTCGGTTGTATAAACGTTCATGAATTCGCTTCTTTGAGGCAGGGACATGTTCATTCATATCGGTTAATTCCGACACCTGCTGTCCCTTTGCTTCTTGCGATATGAAGAAAGACATCCCATGAGACAAATGTTTTTATGTGGTGTAACTAATATCCTACTTTGTTACATGATATGTGCCCTCAAGTGAAGTAATTAGGACTATTGGAAATTAACACATACTTGAGTGGATTGCCCACAACCACAATTATATCGTAACTTTTCTAAAGGTAAGAAGGAAAGTGCCATCATGCAATGTTGTCTAAGGTGGAGGAAGCTTCACAAACATGGACGATTCCAAACAAATTTTGTCTATATGAAATGATTTAATGTTTAATTCTTAGTATTTGTTATTAAAAGTACTTAGTCACAAGGGATTTAATAATAGATAATAATAGAAACAAAGGGACCTATCAATCAATCGAACAGTGACTGACCCCTCAAAACCATGGGCGTCCGCAAGGGAGGGGAAGGGGGCACTTTCCCCCCCTCCCGGAAAACCAAACTTGTGAAAAAGTTAATTAAAAATTTAAATAAAAAAAATAAAAATAAACCATCAAAATATCTTCACTCGCAGCGTCAGTTTCTACCGAAATATGCAGACATTTGGCCAGGAATAGCAGAAGAGAACTTGGTATGCTGAATAGTCAAATCGTAACTTTAGGACCATCAGTCGTGATATTTATTGACAATATGTAATTGTAAAAACCATGCCAAAATTGTACCTAGTTGTCAGGTATGTAGTGTGCATATAGCATCCGACTATTGATAAACGCGTTGGTCTTGGTTTGGTCATGTGCTGATCTCAAGTGGCGACGCGCGGATGTAACTGGGATATACAAGGTGAATATGGGGGGGGGGGGGGGGCGTATGATTCATAATCATGACGGATATAGGCCTATATAGGCTGTTTGATAGTTGTAAGGTTTATTGTGCATAGGCGTGCGAGGCCGTGACTGAGAGGCAGATTTCCCTTTAACAATTTTTTACACTGGAAATTCTAAAAATCTCAAAATTACAGACATGAATTCCCTGTTTCAGGTCTGGGTATGCAGCTTATAAACACTCGCCAAGTGTCGTTTCCGGCCATCTGGAGGGTTTGTAAGGCCCAAAAATTTCTTGTACGCCTCACGCCAACAGATGGTGGCGCTCCGCTTAGATAGTGTACACAATTCAATCATCAATTAATGACCTTGTCCCCCCTTGTAAAAGTTTCCACTGACGCCCATGCCCAAAACATATAATCTGTGTCAAGTGCATATAGTCTGAAACAAAAAATGTTCGTTTTATCTACTTCTCTAACGACTCCCTGGTAACACTAACTCATGTCTGCAAGCCTGATCCTTGTTTAGCGATTATATAAAAGTATGTGAAAATTTTAAAACACACGCCTTGCGTTACTTTCATCAAAAAAGGATTAAATACGATCCCAAAGGTCCACAAAATGTTCGATAGACCAGATCATTCATCAGCAAAGGGAAAACAAAATCCGAGAAAACTCAGAAGAAAACATTCAAGATCAATTATTGTTGAATTTGGTATTGCAGGGTAATATACTTGAATTGAGTGGGTTTTGAGATGTCTTTGAAATAACTATACAAAAAAGTTCCTACACGCAAGTATTTTCAAACCTTTTCTTAGTATCACAAAATGGTTGCTACGGTCTACCGTAGGGCTTACTATGTCTCGTTTATCTTTGGATTTTACCTCGTCGTTGTATCAGCAAATAGTTAGTCAACCTTTAGTTTTTATTGCAAAGCTTCATGCTTTAAATTATTTTTCAGAAGCTATTAAACTATATCTGCCGATCAAGACAGCCTTTTTACAAGAACTTGGGCAAAGTGCAACAAACAAACAAAAGTCAATATGATCCCTGTGCGTTTTATTTTCATGATATTGTAAGCGCCCAAAGACTCTAAACCTAGGTAGGAGTGTTTCAATAACATGTAGAGAAACGATAAAATGCAATTTTAATCCCGGATTGTACTCACCAAACCTTTTCCCATATTGAATTTCCACTACACTATTAATAGAATGATCACCACTGTTTGATAACGTACCTACCGATTTTGTTTCATGTCTACCCCTTTCCTGTCGACAATCGAACAGTTGGAAAGATTGATCTAACGTGGTTTCTTCGTGATTCTCAGTCGTCTTATTTGTACTTTCATCGGAACTTCTTTTTGTTTTTCTTGTCTTATCCGTGTTTCATTGTTGTGAATCTTAAAACATTATGCTTCAAAATGTAAATCAATATGTAACAGTTGGGTAAAAAGCGTTAGGCAAAATCCAAAGAACTCAACATGGGAAAATTATTGTCCAACAAATGACTAAACCGTCTAGTTACCCATATTTGTTGGGTAAATTAAGGTTGTGTAAAATCCAAGTGTTGTTAAATGGTGTTGGACAAGTTTTAAGTACCCAACATTTGGGTAGAATAGCAGTAAAATCCGGACGAAACTTCTTAAGGGGCAATGGTCTTACAGAAAAACAGACAAAAAAAAAGTTTTCACCACTATAAGTAATCAACATGACAAGAAATAAAAAGCACACGATTGGGATTGTTACTTTAAACTACACACTTTACTGGTTGTTAACGAAGTGCATTGTCACTGGTGTCCCCAACCATTCCTGGAGGGCAAACGGTGTAAGTTCAATGAAACTTTTTAAAGCTCTAGACCCCCTTCTTGCCCAAATCATGTAATTATATACAAATAACTTTGTCAGTTTTTAACTCAATTCCGGTCAGGTGGCATACGGAACCAACGGTTTGGTAATTTTTTGCCCAGATTGGGTAATCATTTTCAGAGTGTATGCCATATCAATTTGGTAAATTGGTAAAATTAAATGTCATTCAACTTTATTAAACACTTTGGCTTTGTGACAAAAATATCCCTACCAAAACTGTATGGCGTTAAGTCTTATAGCTTGCTATTGGAGAACAGCGCGCACAGCTTTCTTTACAGAAATGAACTTTGCAGCTCATTAGTTACATGACATAATTCTTGCTTTAGTTGCATGGTTTACAATTTGAGATAATGTCCATCTTCGAATATTAGTTTTTTTTTTTTTTTTGCATAGACGGCAACTTAAGGAAAATGTAAGGCCCAACGACGCCTCCGTAATATTAATATATTTCAAGTTCTGTTTGCCCAGAATTTATCATTACAGTTTACACAACTGCTCGTGTTGACAAATCTAAAGTTCAATTGTGTCCATCTTTACCTACAACACAACACAACACAACACAACACACAAGCGTTCTTTATATCTTTATACATAGGGAGTGGCATAAGACAATGAAAAACGACACGTTTTGAGGCTTCTTTTTGCGAAAAAATGTAACATTTGGTTGAGGTATCCCGCTCAAAGTTACCACCACCTCTACCTGAAGAAAGGTAAGCTTCTGTTCTTTTAGTTACTGAATATTACATAATGTGCAATCGCAATTAAATGGTCGTCCACATGAATACAATATAGAAATGTTGTAACTTATAGTGTCACATGACGCCATTTTGGAATTTGACATTGCCGGTTGATTCTGTTTATTCAGGAAGAGACTGTTTTTATTTGAACTATTTTTCGGAGATATTTGTCATAATTTTTTTAAAAAAAGATAAACTAAAACGGAGTGTCGAGATAACATAAATATATGAGATTTCAATCACTCCATGTATCTCACATCTGCTGTCATGAAATTTCTTTTGGTGCTTTGAATATAAATACCCTTGGAATTAACAGCATGCAAAGAATTGACAAAATTGCAGAGTTAGAAAGTTGTCCAAAGTCATTTTGGTATATTTTCTAACTCTGTGGTCAACTCAGCACCCACTTCTATGGTTACATTGTTGACCAAGACTGTAGTCGATAGCTACTAGTTAATGGTCACATATAAGAAGCTCTTGACCACACTTTAGGTAACAATTTGACCATAGTTTGGGTTTGTGTTTATTGAAACAATTCCTTGCTCAATTTGAGAAATGCAATGTAGATTGTTTGGCATTGTTTTTTTTTTTTTGCTTTTTTTTTTGTGAGAGTACCAAAATCCAGGTCTTTCTATGATACTCCTTCCGTATCCACACAAATAGAAATAAGCCGCGGTCGCAGCTTTATTAATCCAGAGGGTTATAACGCTTTTACAGCCATGTAAACTAGTTCGATTCTTTTGGGGTTGATCAATGGGGTTCAATCATTCATATCAGTGGATGGGAGTGAAGAGTGTGTACCTGTTTTCATTGATTTCAAATTTTTCCTGAAGGAGTGTTGGTTCTTATTTCCGTGTGATGAGGTATGCTTTTTGAACTAGCCATGGTCCTATTTGTTCCATTTCTATAACAGATTGATCTCAGACTATAACCCTTTCGCAAGTGTCCATTTTCCGCGCTTCCCGTGATTCCGACTCTTGGTATCATATGCCTGTCAGTTATAAACTGATGACATATTGCATACAAAGGGTGTCCATCAATATCAAATATTTGGACATGCTCTCTTTAGGTTGCCTTTTTTGACTTTTCTTTTTAGACTTTGGTCAGAAATGGCGGACAGCAAACATCAGCCTCGTTCCCGGCAACAAGATGTACAACACGAACAAAGTGAGTTGATTTTGGTTGATAAATTGAAATTGATTGGACACTTTGGGTATAAGTGAATGTACTTTTCACTGTCCACGTAACGTTATCACTGCGTGTCAGGTCGATTAACAATAAAATTACTGCATACAACAAAACTCATGAGGTTGGTATAGGAGTGCTTATTTGAACATCTGCAATAAATAGTGTATTCTAATTAACGAATAAAGATTTCTTCATATTTTGGTAATAAACTTCTTTTTGTCCATAAGTGAGCGTTTATTATTCTGGCATGAACTTTAATTGGGCTATTCCATTCAACGTAGCGTTGTGCTTTTTAATGTATTAATTTAAAACGAAATTATATTTAGTTTACCCTCTTTTAAATCAAAATTTTATGGTTTATGAATGAACAAAGTAAACGAACTCTGGACTTGTACATTGTACAGAATAATGCATTCTCGGTTCTTGTGCTCCCTATCGCTTGATGCACTACGGATGGGCCGTCGTTCATTACCTGCTTCGCTTTACCGTCTGTTAATGCACGGTTCATCCTTGTTTAATCTTTAATTATTTGTTTTAAATAAATCCGTGTGTTAAGGTGATAAAAACCCTTGATTGAAAATTTTAATTTGAAGGGATTTATTTTGGCGTTGCCTTTTCTCCAATGCTTCATAACTAATTCCACTAAATAGGTAATCGAGAGGTGCCATATTAAGAGACAACAAAAGTTGTGAAAGTCTTGAAAAAGGGTATGAATAATGTTTTTTTGTAGAGTTTGTTATATAACAGTAGCAAATCTCAAGTTGTATTAACATACGTCCTAATCGGAAAAGGTATCACGCATGGATATCCTAGAGACGGAGTATACCTAAGAGCATGTAAATTGTAAAAATCGAGAAATACATAGTCTTTCACTTCTAAAAGATAGTTGCCTATGAATATTCAAAAGGAATGCATTACATGACTCGATTATTTCTTACTTGCTTATTACTGACAGGACAGATATTGTCCAATCTTTTACAATATTTATGTACGCAAATGATTTATTTAGACACATTCAAATTGTATTTCTTATTTCTTACATCTATTTTAGTCAAAGGTGACTTAATATCTTGTCAAGAATCTGCATTTTATTTTTTTGCTATATTTTGTATTGATTTTTAAAGATACGTATTCGAAAATGTACGTAGCGTTAGTAAATAGAAGAATGTCAACCGTTGCTGATGAACTTGTAAACTATAGTGTTCAAAAGTGCTTAAAGGACTAATCCTCTCACCCCCAAACTACACTTCTTGTACGGGGCTACAGAAACTCTCCATTGGCCCAGCTTTTTTATTGACTGTTTTGATTGTGACAGAGCGATTTTCTACACTCCCCGTGAAGTAACAAACTAAGATTTTGACTAGATAAGAATGAATTCCAGACAATTGTAAGAGGATTAGGAGAGTTGATACTGTTTCAGGGAGGACTGAGACTTTAAATACATACTTTTTCGTGCTCTCTTGACGTCTAAATAGAGAAAAGAAAATATGAATTGCACATCCATCAATTTATGCTTAAAGGAACAACGTGTCTCCCAATTCCCTCCATTTTGAACTATTATGCCATAGACAATGTACAGGTGACTTGTATCTGGATACACTTTTGGAAAGAACGTTATTCTATTGTAGATCCTCCACCATCTTAAATAAGTAATGTAACAGTTACGTGACCGGATTTCTTATTCCTTGCTAGGAATGAGGTTTTTAAAAGGAAAGCTAACAAAAGCGCATTTTTATTTTTACAGAAATGAAGATCTTGTTCTTGCAACAAATTAAATCGAAGTATAAACAAATGTATGAATCATTACAACTGGTTCCTTTTTTGCACAAAAAACTATATTGTGTTGACAAAGTATTCATTGGCGGTGGCATCGATTTACTCTCTTTTGGAGCAGACGGAACGTCCAGTGTTTTGACACGGTTGACTTCATATCATGAGATTTTGCAAGATTCTCCCCAAACGTCCAGTCAACGTGTCGTAGAAGGACAAGCCGGCATGGGGAAGTCAACTCTCACTCTACAACTTGTGTATGACTGGTGTAACAAGACGCAAGGTTCTTACTTGTGTGACATTGAAATTGTGATTCTTCTACCTTTGCGTCAACTAAAGGGTGTCTCATCCATAGAGAAGGCAATAAAACTCCTTCTTTTACCTCGTGACTCAAAGATAAAAGAAAAGGATATAGTGGGCATATTGAACAATTATAAATCAGTTGTCGTGATACTTGATGGCTTTGACGAATATCCAGATCAGGACAGGGATTCTAAGGTATTGAGTGAACTACTTCAAACAATTTTCCAAAAATTTGATGTTGTTATTACAACAAGGTATATGCCGAAAGAGTTTGCTATGAGGTCAAGGCACTTTAGGTTGAGGGGTTTTGATGAGGCTTCACGCAATGAATATATAAGTAAAGTCATTACGCCTGAAGATGAAGAATCTGCAGAGAAGATTCGGGCAATTCTTAAGAAGAATCTTTTCCTGAGTGAGTTGTGTGCAGTGCCACTGTTTTTCGCTATGTTTGTGCACTTGGCGCACGAAAGCGCTGAGTTCCCGGCAATTAAAACAGTAACAGAATTCTTTCGTATCGTAATGAAATGCTTTCATACGCATTTTGAGGGTAAAATCAAGGACGTCAATATCACACACTCTTCCCTTGACAAAGACCATCACAAACTCAGTGAGTTAGCTTTTGAAGGACTCGTCAGGGAAGACAAGCAAACTTCTTGGACGAAGGAGAAAATGATTCGTCGTTTTGGTAGGACTTTATACCAGAAATATATCGACATGGGTATTTTAGTTGAAGAAGACATTTACAGAAGTGATTTAGCACATGACAAGTGTTCTGTTAGCTCAATTAAGATAACTCAAGTGAAGTTTTATCATGCTTTGTTCAACGAATGGTATGCAGCCCACCACTTATCAGAACTTGCCGCCCGGCCAGATGTCAGACTTGACCAAAGAGACGGTACATACGAAACGAACATAAAACTTAGAGAAAAGGATATGCTACGATACTTAGATCCTATTGAAAATGAGTATGTATTTCGCTTTGCCTCTGGCTTACATTCGGACGCTGCCGATAAACTTGATCGGTATATGACGACGAAATACGGTGGTGAACAGTTCGCTATGTTATGCGTCCTTGAACAATCGGAAAAGACTGAAAAGGTGCTGAAGGAAATTAACAAGATGGGTACAACCCCAGTTATGTTCCATTCCGACCAAAGTAGGTTACACCATCAGTCGCTTGTTAAACTCCTACAGATAGCGGCAAATGAGGAGGTAAGTATGACGAGCGTATACACGTTGTAAGAGAGAAACAGTGAGACAGCTTTCTTATACACCAAAGAATGATAAAACAAGTGAAGCTATCAAAAGTCAAGGTTGAAAAAACATTATGGCCCAAAATCATTATAACATGAAATTAAGGCGTAAATTATAGAGAACGATGCCATTATCATGATATCCCCATGATATAATCAACAAGGTTAATAATTATTACTGCATGAAGACTTTGCTCCCTAATCTACAATAAACCAACAATATGGAGATGATTTCTATCGGTATACTAAAATTTGCACAAAGTCAGGGTTGAGATGGCCATTGCTTGAAAATTTAAATACAGTACACAGATATCCTAACTTTGCTGATTATGTGCATATTTCATTTTGCTTTAAATTTTGTTTGCTGTGATGACATGATGGCACCTATTGTGTGATTCTGGTGGTACAATATTGCCAATTGATTAAGCTTACAGAAATTAAATAAGGTCAAATCAAAGTGTGCAATAGCATAGCAATGCAAATGTTATATGATTGTATTCAGTTATCTCTTATGGCCGTACCTTCTGTACCCTTGCAATACCCACGTTCATAAACGTCCTTGCACATAACAAAACTTCTTCCAATCTTACGTATTTCATCTTATGTTTTCGTTTTGAATTTTCAAATGTCTCTATTCTTTTGCAGTACCCCATTTCTAGTGTATGGATTTACAATTGTTTTCAATCTGTTGATTTCGATGCTAAAGCTATTGTACTCCGGTCTGGGATTGCCTTTCCAGTTTTACAGACACTCGTTTGTCTAGAATTCAGAGAAAGAGACAAGACGTTTTCTGAATCTGATGTTGCGGGCATAATGGCGTTTGCTAGATTGATTCCAAATTTGGAGACGTTAAAGTATGTATTATTAATTCTTTGCGGATCACATAACCAGAATCTCGTCCCATCGTCGTAAGGCCTGTATTCACGAGCAACAATTGTAAAACATTCTCAAAACACTTCACATGCAATAAACCCAAAACATGCTTGTTTTCGGTTTGTTGCACAGTGTAGACAGAGTAAAAACAATTTGAAAACATGTTGAAAATGTTTTGAGAATGTTTTGAAGAGAATTGACAGGGCCTTTCTTTTTGCAAAATGTCCAAAACATTTTTTAAACATGCTGTATACCCTGTCTACACTGTGCAACAAACCGAAAACAAGCATGATTTTGGATTTGTTGCCAGTGGATGTTTGGGAATGTTTTGGAAATGTTGCCCGTGTGTACAGGCCTTATACTCACATTCAATAGTGCTCCCTTTTAGGCAAATAACATTTTTTAAACGTGTTTAAGATTTTACACCCAGCGCAGATATAAATTATATGTTAGAATGTGCAGTTATCATCAACGTGTTCTCTGATCCCACAGCATCTTTTATGAATAATATGTACACTCTACTAGTGTCGGTAGTTGAAATTATCGTCTGAAAAGGGAAAACTATAAATTTGTATTGTGTAAAGGAAATTGTTAATGAAAAAATATTGAAATGCCTGTACTTAATTTTAAACCAGCAGATTGCAAAGTCATTCATGATGTCATTCTTGAAATACTCCAAAAATAGTCTAGTTGCCCTATCCAATATGTTGCTCAAAAAATTAAGTTTAAATGAAATTTAAACCTTGTATTATATGAATTAACGGAAACGAATGCGGGTAATATCAATTGATCACTTTGGTATAAAAACTATTTCACATTAATGAACAAATCATCATTATTTACTTCTGCAACGGCACAGGCTATGCCAATCGAACGAATTGAACCTTGCATAACCACTGAGTCAATTGTTCTTTTTTCAACTTTTGATCTAAGGGTAATTGAATGCTAAGGCTATTGTGTATCGTAAATATGAAATATGTGATGAAATGGCACTGTCTGTGATAACTTGAGATGTTGGTAGATCGTTAGGTGGGTAAACTCTAAAATCAAAAGAGTGAACTTAGTTACTCTTTAATAGATTGAAAAATGTGAATTCACTCCATTACAGTGCTAATCCAATCCAAGAAGAGTAAAGTTTACCCCAAAAAGAGTGAAATTGTCTCCAAACGGGCGACGTCTCACTCTTGATGGAGCGCCTACAGTGAACACTCTTAAAAAAGGAGATTGGTCATTGGAAGCAGTCGTGGAAGAATGAATTTTCCCTCTTTCTGTAGTGAATTTCGCTCTTCTTGGAGTAGATTTCACTTTTTGGGAGTGAATTAACACTCTAGTGGAGTGAATTCTCATTTTTCACTCTATTAGAGAGTTACCAAGTTCACCCTTTCGATTTTAGAGAGTAATGTAACGTCGTTGTTTATAGTTCCCATTCATTATGACTCGGTTTCTTTCCTTCAGGTTTGTATACTGCTTGATGCCAAGATCAATGCAGACTGAAGCCCTTCCAGTTCTTCTTGCAAGAAATGTTCAGGGTAACAAAGGTTTTAATTTTGCTATTAGTATGGGTGTCGACAGTGACACATTTACAATTGCTTCCCCTAATGCTCTGTCATTATTGACGCAAACGAAATGGAAAGATTAAAATACTACCCCAATTGCGTCGAACTTTACTCCAATGGGGGGGGGGGCATGACCCTTTTCTTAAAGGTAAGCAATTGTACGGCCTTTTAGACAGCACAGAAAATTCAATATAATTATTCCAAGCAATGTGGCATTATTAAAGACCAATTTTATCCGAAGTCAAACGTAGTATGAGTTTTTCCGAGGCAAGTCTGAAAGGCAGTCACAAGCAAAGCAGTGAGCACCATACTTCTCCGAAATTACCCATAGTGCAACAGAACAGTGACGTAAAACCTGCACCCAATGTACACTTTTGCTTGCTATTGCGCAATATCATATATACTATAATGCACAAACGTTCGTAACACTACTGAAGACTAGCGCAACTGCCCATCGTTTAATTCATTTTACAAACATTTCAACGGTTGAGTTTGAGATAAAGGTTCAGAAATCAAAAGATTAACTCCTTAAAAGAATATGGGTACCTCTTCCGGGCCAAGTGCATATGATTTTGAGCCAGTTCGACCAAGGAAAACTCGTGCACCTGAAAGCGATGTGACCCGCACCCGCAGCGAACCAGCCGTACAGTCGATCCAAGCTAACGTTAGACTGGCCGTTCAGTACGTTACGTGTAGGCTTAAACTAGTATAGACTAATACGTAGACTATGCCGTATTACAATAACACCGATCGATGTGTATGGTGTCTTAGCCGATTTCTCTTCGCGATTGCCTTCTTTTAACGTTTAAGCGTCCACAAATATCCTACATTACTTACGATAATTACTAAAGGTTCGCCTAAATCGAATCTAGTTTGCAAAAATGAGTAAAAATGAACCTAACTGTTGCACCGAAAAGCATGCTAAAATACGGTCTCGCTAGTCACAGCTTGTTGTTGTTACAGGTTGTAGTTTCACGGTCTACCGGAAGTAACTTATCTTGGTTTGTACATAAGCAGTCAGAAATAACGAGTATTTTAATTGGATGAAACAAAAAGAAGAACAAAAAATTATTGGGTTATCAAAAATTTTTATCAGTAAATCAAAAGCAACTATGAAGTTTTTTAAGCTTCGTAAAGGGTAATTATAAATTCAGCTGTAAGTCTACGTAAGTTGGTAACCACTTTTGTGAAATCTGATCAGGTGCAGGTTTTACGGCATCAATCAGCTGATCCACGGTCGTGTTTCTTCGAGTATGGCGATACTCATGTCTTGAAGAGCGGGAGATTTGAAGCTTTTTTTCTGTATGAGTTTTTTACGGAAAAACAACACAGTAGTGTTAATATCTAATGTTTATATATGTACTACACATATGCGGGGAGTCAAATGGCCACTATTGCTCCCCTTTAAAAAATGCTTTGAAAATCTCATGTCAATAAGTGTGTTTCCAAAGTGTTACAGGACGTGTTCTCCCGTTCCCCTCGGATCGGGATCTATCATTAACCGCAATTTGCAAGTCTGAAAAGAAGGGAATTCTGCCAACATGTATACCGACTGCATGTGTCGTCAAGTGGTTGGAGTATCTGACTTGCAGCCGGGATGTCTGCAGTTCGACTCTTAGCCCATTTACACCGAAGACTTTAAAAATGTAACCTACTGCCATTGCGCCTGGTGCTTAACGTAAGCAATGGAGTAGGGAAACCGAGCCAGTGGGCAACAACAGAAGAAAAAGGCCGAGAGAGGCCCGACTTAAACCGATTTGTTAAAAACAGCCGTAAAACTCCATAAAACCGCACCACAAGCAAAATAACCACTGACTGCGCTAAAAATGCACTGAACAAAATTCGATCAAACAGATATATTTAACTATGGTCAAATTTGATCAATAAGTAGTAAAACCACAGTTTAGTCAAAATGTTTAAACGATTTGGTTTCGATGAAGAGTTGACCCAGTTGTTGGTCAACTTGACCAAATAGTTCAAGTTTTTCCATAGTTCGACATCAGTATTAAATGTTATCGCTTATATGCACTCGGTAAATAAAGTTTAACTTTATGTACAATTCGGTGCAAACGGTAATTAAGAATTGTGGTTTTATCTCTCACCAAACCAAGCCTTATTTCACAAAACAATCCAACAGATATGTGGGCAACTCAAGGAGGGACAAGACCAGATAAATGCCTCAAGCCGATGACTGGATATTGCATAATTATTGCATTAATTTTTCATGTCATGAATTGCAGGTCGGGTGACAATAAACTAACAATTTGTTAAGAAATGGCAAGTTAAAAACAAAAAAATGGTCAAAAGGTGCCTAAATTGGCAAATCAAACCTCATTTAATCATTTGTTTCCAGTTCTTTGGGATAATGACTTTGGTACGCCACTTGAGATGAATCTTTCGACAGGTGAATGGCAGGTGAGTGGAATTTTTTTACATATCAACGACCAGTTCGAAGTTTCCATACCCTTAAGTAGTATTGCAAAATAGATCAAAGGTCAACGTGTAAAACTTTTCAGTTTGTTTAAAGAGGCTCGTTGAGCTGATTCCTGTAATTCAACAATTTTTTTCCCAAATTGTTACGTTTGCTCAACATACCAATGACAAATGGTCAAACTTACACCGATGTCCTTCAAACAGATAACTGTTTTATGAATGAGTACTCAACGATTCCATTGAAGTAAGGGAAAATGTGCCCGGAAGGAACTGCAGTCCACCTTGCAAAACACCTTACTGAATCGGGCAAATGTCAGTTCGTAGTCGGGCAGAAATTATGCCCATGTTGGGGATCTAGAATCGGGCAAATAATCACAGCCCCCAGACAGAAGGGGTCAACTGCGGCTATGAATGGTTAAATTCGGCTTTTAAAAGTTCTTGACCAGCCCTTTTTTCAAATTATGCACAAAACCCTTTCATGTCAGGACATCGTAAAATTTAACTTTTTCTTCCAATCGGGTAATTATGAAACTTGATTCATTATGCTTACTTTATCAGCATTTATATGGGGTTGTGTCACTTTAACACTCTCATTACACTGTGGATATGAACTAAAAGAACTCCTTTAAGCTGATAATGGAATGTAAACACATATAAACTATGCCATGAGTAGCTCGCGCAGCAATCATATAAAATTGTGAGCACAGCAGGATAGTCCTCATTCTTCACCATGGCTTTTTACGTGACGCTTCCAAGCAACAGCTCCATGGATGCGTATCCAGAAAACACCCTTTCAAATTATCGAGTCAAATTGCCGATATCCCTCCAACTGTCTGGCGAATGGGAAGTTGGTCTGTTGGAAATAGCTTATCCTTATTCGTGGTACATTCTGAGTCCAGACAGCAGTAAAATATCCATCCGGAGTGAGCAAGATGGCTGTTCTATCGTATGAGCAGATGTAAACTCCGAAATCGTCTATTGTAAGAAACACCATTTAAATGTTACCCCACCCCACCGATGGTGCAGCGAGAACGATTAGTAATCAAGATGGCGGGAACATCTTTTCACTCAATTAATGTATGGAAATATCAGCAGCACAGTGAATTGACTTTTGCAGAACAGTTACCCAAGATAAACAAATCACTAACAATATTTTAATTTATAATAAAAATTATACGAGATAAGTGGTGAGAGTATGACACAGTGTGACGGCACGTTGGCTCGACATTCATAACATGACGATTGTCCATGAAAACTATACATGCAGGTCTTCGGCACTGCACAAAGGGTCCCCATTTTCTTGAAATGTTCAGAAAAGTCAAGAACAGGGTGTCGAATTCAACCTTAGTGTTCAAGAAAATATTCTGTTAAGTCACATGGCACGTGTTAACTCCATATAACTACATTTGTAAAAATAAATTATACTAATTTATAAAACTTATTTTTTACAGAATGACACTGGGCCATTAACAGATACAGATTACCAGGAAGAGGTTAGTTACATGCACATCTTTCCACACTTTATATTATTCTTCCCCCGGCCGAATATTCGCTTACATTCAGATTCGTTGGTCAAACGTTTTATTTTGAAGAAAGTGGTATTGAAAGGAAGAATAAAGTAATTTCCCTTTGTAAATAAATTTCTAGTTTGTATCATGCTTCGCAATTTGAGTGTTATAAATTAAGGTTATACTTGTTTCTCTTTTCTTCCCAGGTTGAGCTCTTCGAGAGGCTCTCTAGGTATTATCTACTTTATTTGCAACTTAAACATTTTTCTTTGGTTAATTGTAGACTTTAAAAGGGAAGTTTAATAAAAAAAAAAAAAAAAAAAAAGTAATTTTCACGTATTTAAGAGAAACCAAATTTACACAGTGTGATGAAATTTCCATTGTAATCGGACATGTATTTCTCGAGATATTAGTAACTGAAGTTAATAGATTTGTGTACCAAAGTTAATATGAGGGCAGCAGCGGTTATGTAACTTCCTCACATTTACAAGCAATGCTTTGTTTCTCTTTGTTTGTTGTTTATTTGTTTGTTTTTTGTCTGTTGTGTTGACCTTGAAGTTATAAGGACTGATCTCCGTGTGGGGAATCCCAAGTTGGTGAAGTTCCCATGCAGTCTTACTCAATCTGATTCTGATTTTGTGGGATTGTTAAGGAAAAAATATGAAGTAAAATTTCAAGAAAAGCAAAAGATTTCCTATTAATTCGGGGATATGATGTCATATGTGCTTGTTTCATGTTCACTGGTTGTTGAAAATGTGACAACCACAACCACACTTCGGATTTCAATGCAAATTTCACCAAATTGCTTAAAATGAGTACTCCTTAACATATCAACACTTGATGTGACCTTAGGCCCTTCTTTTAACTACACTTTCACCCCTTCCTCAGAAAGTCGTAAGCGCAGGATAATACCAGGGGGTTGATAGTCTCTGACAACTCCCTGATAATGCACGAGGCCATGATCTAGTCTTATCCTGCGCGAATCATTTTTGTTTAAGCTTTGCATCAGCGAGCTGTTACGACCCAGATTCCTCTCTCTTAACGAAAGACGGTAGGTTAATGCAAGTGATGTTCGAGAGCCAATCCCAAATGCATCTTTTGCCTGATGCAGAAGTACATTTTAAACTTTTTCATTATTGCTAAACAATGTTTTATTTACATTTGTTACCTTTTTGTTGGAATGAGCCTCGGGGCGTTTTTCATTTACTGTAAAGATATTAATACATAAACAGCCCCTGGGTAATATAAGCAGATAAGGTAGGGAATTGTCGGAAAAGAGTTTATCATGTAAAAATTTACGTTGTCTAAAGTACATGGAAATGAAATGTTGTCCCATGATAATATTCTGTGTCACTTTTCTTTTTCTCTACCAACCAGGCAAACGACGCAGCCTTCACTTGCGATCAATGTACCAAACATGAAATGCACAGCAGAGGACCACTGAGACAAGAAACTTTTCAACAGAGAATTTAATGAAAATAAACGACGATATTTCATATTGCTTTTATATTTGAGGAACATTTGGTGGTGGTTCGGAATGTTTAAGAATATAAATCCTTTTCGATGTTTTAGAGCTCTGGGTTTCACATTGGTGTTGCCTGATTGTCGAAATTAGGAGTCGGAAAACTAAGGCATCAAAGGATAATGTCGGGGACACAAATTTTCGGGCGCAGCGCTAAACCGGGCTCAGAATGTCCGATCCTGGAAGTGGGGGGTAAGGGGCAAAGCGGTTGGAAGCCCTGAGTTTTTATCATATATTTCTGGATGAAAAATTAAGTTTCTAGAGAGTTATATGGTTTATTGTTCAGTTAACCCAACTCCTAACTGACCTTACTTCGGGGAAGGCGAAGTACAAAATCTGGGAGAAAAGAAAACCAATCTTGCCTCCTAGCATCGCCATTGGGGTTTCATTTATAGTTTCAAGGTCTAAAAACTCGTTTAATATTGATGATTGGCAAAGGTTTGTCTAAACTTGCGACTTAGTTTCATATCAGGACAAAAACAAATCAAACCCAATTATGTTGCACGGACGCACCTTTGTTGGAAAGGTGGTTTATAAAGAATAAATTTCTAAATGTAAAAAGGGACAATTTTGGAATACTTCAGTTAGATGCGCACTCAGTCGATTTTATAAGGTGTTTCTTGATTGGATGTTGCCATTGTCTTTCATCAAAAGTGTTTCTCCTTTTTTAGGTTAAGGGATTAGGGCTATCCTTACCCATTCCGGAAATTTCTTTTCAAACTGTGCGCACCGCCCTAAGATTATGAATAGAGGATTTTTTTTTTCTTCCTTTTTTTTACACATTAAAATGTGGGTCTAATGTGAACAGTTTCGTGGACAGTTCTAATACTAGTAAAAGTGTATAACAAATATTCCCAAACTGGGAGTTTGTTTTAAATTTTTCTCTAAAGCAAAGGAAAAGAAAAAAAACCCAACAAACCCCCAGATTTCATTAATATCACAACAAAGATTTCGAGGGATTCAACACTTGTGCAATTATCTACGGAATACAATTTCAAGGGATTATTATGAGACAGGACTTCAACATGATGTCTTTAAATTTGGAGTAAAACACCCGATTTGTTTATTGTCTGCACGGGTATGTATCACTTTACTTCAGGCTATTTAACTGTTTCTTACTCTTTGAATTTCATAGTGTGATGTTCTCGTATTGGTGCGTGAATTTAACTAGGAAGGTTGACATTCTTTGCTCTGCCTATAAGCTTTTTTTTCACTCAGACCAATAATATTTACAAGTGCTAGATGATTTCGGGTTAAGCTTATGATTTTAATCTTTATTTAACTGGGAACAGTTAAACTGTAAAACTGGCTGCGGTTACTTTTTAGGTAGCCTACATGGAAAGAAACATATAACATATAATTTGATGAAAAAATGATTTTTGCCGAGGTCGACTTGTAAGTTTTAAGTTTTTACAATAAACGGCGTTATGTTAGAGTATCAGGTAAATTAAATCGATGAGTGAAAATAGAACTAAATCTACTCTTTGTGGTAAAATTTCCTTCAATCGAACATGTATTTCTCATAATATCGGCAAGTTACGTCATTAGATCTGTGTTCCAAAGATTAAGTTATGCCTCGAATTTACAAGTAATGCTTTGTTTCCCTTTCTTTTTTAGTCTGTTGTGTTGCCATTGCCATTAATGGGATTAGAGCCTCCCTGTTGGAATTGCAAAGTTTCAAGAATTATCATGCCACTTATGCAATCACATTTTGATATGGGACTGTTGAGGAGAAAATAGTCCTCAACAGAATAATAAACAAAATAGTGTGGATTAATGTAAGGATATGACGTCAAGTGTGCTTGCTTCAAGTTCACTATTTGTTGAAAATATAAGAACTATACTTGCCCATTACTTGAGAAACACACATAGGATTTCAGTGCCAATTTCACCGAACTACCTAGAATAAATACCCCTCTAACATATCAAAACTTGTTATGACCTTAAACACGTCTTCTAAACAAGCCACCGTATGTAAGATTAAGTGCCGCAGAGAGATAACAAGTAAGGTAGGCTATCGTAATCGTTTCTTTGCGAAACCACCGCAACTAAAACTGTTTGTTCTGATTTGCAAAATGACTTCTCTAAAGAAAGTTCTTAAATAATTTAAAATGACGGACAGCGAGTATCTTGGAGTACTTTTCGCCATCATAGGCGATGAGATCCATTTTATGCTGATGGAATGTGGAGAAAGGATTCCATACTGCTTCATCAGTATTATTGGATCACCCTTGTAAGCCCCGATAACTACACTCTAATAACAATTAAATGAACTTTCTTACTCTCTACTAAAGTGAATGGTTGAAATCCCTCTATTACAGTGTTAAACTCACACCAAAAAAACGAAAACTCTGGCACTGTAACGAGTGCCTACGGGTATGAGTCTTTTCAGAACTGGTCTCTGTATGCAGTCCATCACATGTGAGAATCTGCTCTTTATAAATTTTACAGTACTGTTTTTCTGTAGGAATCTCGGGTCTATTGTACTGTATTTATATTTTCTTTCTTCTTAATTTTTTTCTTCGTACAAGTAAATTCCCACTCTTTTTAGTTGAAAAATATATCCCGGTTGTAATTTCCGATTCATAAGAGTCATTTTCAAATTCTAAGTAGGTTAGTTAGTAAGTTAGTTAGATAGAGATTAAGGGCCCAGTTTCCAATCTATTGGTTAAATTCGAACCGACCCCTGCCTTTTTCACAGTTGTTGCTAGGAAGGTACCCACTAAGTCATGTCGTTGATGTAATACGTAATGAATTTGTACTGTATGTGTATATCTTAACTAATTTTGTATGTACCATCGATGAGAATAAACGTTGAAATGTTATGGAAGTTTGCATTGGTTTAATTTGCCTTTGTGAGAATCATGAAGTCTAAGTTTAAATATTTCGATTTTTTTTTTGAGTATATATCAGACAAGCATTTGAGTATGCCCGGCAACTTAAGTAACTTTTGTTGTAGATAGTAGCCTAAGCAACCTAGGAAAATCGGTAAAAAATCTAAATGTAGTACATGAATAAAACATAAACAACCAAAAAGAAAAAGAAAAAAAGAAATCACGAAGCTGAGTTGAGTCTCACGTTGCACATTATAAAAGCATTTTTCCCGAATAAAATGAAAATAATAATTTCAGTCTTTAGTTTAAAATACTTTGACAGTTTGCCGCAGATTATTAATTTTAATTCACAGATGTATATAGCCCCTGATCAGCACTTACTTGTCAAGCTACGGGCATACAATGAAGCAACACAATTTACTGATAATTCGATTGGATTATTCATCAGCACTCCATTGCAGGGGCTTCAGTCCTGGGGTATGGGTGCAGTTGTCCCCATTGAAAATACTTTGTGGGCAAACATTTCGTGCTGTGCCTCCAATATACCATAAGTGGAACATTACCAGCCAACGTTTTGTTTTTTCTTTGAAATTAGCTACCAGTTTTATGCAACTCAATTCTTTTTCATTGATACCGTAAATTCAGCATGAGCAATGGAATTGCAAAAACTTATATTGCTTTAGAGTTATGTCATTCTTTTACAGTCCAAGATGGAAGTAATTGGATAAAAAATAAAGGCAAGGCATTGACCAACAATTTGAATCCATGAGATCACACCTACTTGCTTTAAAATCACTTTTTATTAAAAAGAAAAAAAAAAAACCTCCACTGAAAGCACCTCGAGAACCGAATATAAGAAAAAGTCGGAAAATGCACCTGTCTGAGAGTTCTTAGAATATATTCCTATGTAACAAAGCAAAATGGAATTGTCTTTAAAGTATTCTCCAAATGTTTCCTAGAAACTTCTGTTTCAGGTTTTTAACGAAAAAAACAAACTGAATTGATAATGCGTTCTCTAAAGATGGATTTTGTTTGGGGGTGTTTGCGTGTTTGTTTGTGTGCTTATATACGTATGCGCGCGCGTTCATATAGGAAGTTGCTCATAGACGAGTTCGATCTGGGACACATCCAGCTTTCCGGCTGTTAAATATTTTGATATTTTTTGTTTGTTTTCGTTTTTTGTTTTGGCCCTGAATCAACAAACCAGATCGGCGCTCTTGCTTCTTTGATAAAGGCGAAGAAAGACAAGACCTTCCAAACCTACAGCAACACATATGTGAAATGTGCAACTTCTCGATTTAAGATAGGTGCACACCACACTACAAAAGTGTGACCTGAAGCATTTATTGACACATTGACACATGTTAGAGTATATTTTAATTGAACCGTCGTTAGCTAAAGACTTTTGCAATGAAATTAAGTTGAAAAGATTTTTTAAAATTTATTAAAAGGGAAGTGAGAGTGAGAGCCTAGTATTTAATATGTAGGATATGTGCCGTGTCTGTGTAACAGTAAAGTCCTCTTACATCAGAGGTTGAAAATTAGAAGTCACCCGCCCGAGGGAAAATTTGCAGCACGAATATTCCTAAGCACGTAGTGTGTACCTCTTCACATGTGGTCATCACTTTGTTTTATAAATGTGGATACATTCAAATACAAAGTAATTGTTTACCACCACAGACCGAAAAGACACGAAACTTTTAACAGTGTTTTAATGAATACAATTGGAAGCACGAGTTACTTGCACAAATTTATGTAGAAAAATCATAAATCTTGCGGCTGTGTCTAGTTTACAATTTAAGCTTGGGGCACCTGGACACAGAACATAGTAAAATTGCTCGATATCTCAAAATTTGCGCGGTGAACTACCAAAAATGAGTCCATTTTTTTTTTTTTTGTTCCCCTTGCAGCAAAGTTTCTAAATATTCCAAAATTTCTCTTTCTTAAGATCGATGAAATTTTCTAAGTTTTTTGAACGTTCGTCTCCGTTAAATTTACGAGGGAGGATTGCGACGCACTAAAGGAGAAATTTGAAAATGGTGCAACCCATTTTTCCCCGAAAAATGTTATCTCTCGATTTAATAAAAGAGAAAGTCCACTCTAAACGTTTTAAAAGGTACTTTTACTACTTTTCATTTTTTCAAAACATTCGAATTATACTTTCGTTAACGTGTGCATTAATTAGTCAATCCCATTACTTCTTCCTTTGCTTCTACAAATTTCTTACGTGCAATATACATGGACCCTAGATTTTCTTTGCTTGCTGAAGTTCTTGTTTTTTCACGCAAGTAAGAATAGCTTCCAAACGGCCCCAATTTATATAAAATTAAAATCAAACAGTAACGGGGTATCTCTGTTTGTCCCATCTTGCCTCATTTTTATCCCATCGCTCCTTGAGGAGGATGAGATATTGTAGTCACTTTGCCTATGGGGCTTTATATGGCAATGCCAGCTTAAATCGGAATGGTTACCATGGTAACAGTAAATTTTCCCAGGTTACTAGTCTCGAGGTCTAACCCATGGTGAGGTACCCCGGGGTGACTGAAGGTCCAAAAACCTGTCCGTGTGTGTGTGTGTGTTGGTGGGTGTGGGTGTGGGTAGGTGCGTGTGTGTGTGTGTGTGTGTGTGTCCAATTTTGTTTTCCTAATATCTTGTAAACGGCTGGGCCGATTCTCTTCAAACTTGGTAAGATGGTACCTCAGGTAGAACAATTTCATTTTTAATATACAACCGGAAGTGAAGGTCAAAGGTTACAGGTCAAAACTCAAATTTAGTGAAATCACATTTTCTGCTATATTTCCAAAACGAAACGTTCTCCTGACACGAAACTTTACACATATGATGATTGCATCTAGACCTACCAAAATATGTGGTTACCATAGCAACAGAGGTCAAAGGTCAAGTGGTAGAGTGGAACAAAAAAATTCCCAAGTGATAATTTGTTCGTAAAACAACGTTTTTGTCCCTCAAACTCCTCCTAGTGGGCTGGACCGATTCTTTTCAAAATTGGTAGGTGGGTACCCCTGGGTGAAAACTTGTGTCTCCCAGACCCTCGGAAGAAAAGGTCAAAGGTCAGAGGTCAAAGGTCACATTTTGCAGAAAAACATTTTTTTTCCTATTTTGTACTAAAACTTCAAAAGAAAACCTTCATTTTACATGAAACTTCACAAGTATAATAGGGTAGACTAGTTCTACCAAAATATATAGTTTCCATGGTTACCAAGGTCAAAGGTCACGTGACAGGGGGTCAAATACTTCTTTTTGTATTCTCTTTAACTCTTAACGGACGCATCCCACAAATCTGAAAGTTGAAGTGTAAAAGCCT
The DNA here is from genome assembly GCA_037179385.1 of Holothuria scabra. NCBI lineage: Eukaryota > Metazoa > Echinodermata > Holothuroidea > Aspidochirotida > Holothuriidae > Holothuria > Holothuria scabra. The sequence continues at coordinate 40,040,121 of CM074179.1, forward strand.
AGGAGGCGTGATACTGTAAGTTGTACCGATATGTGTGGTTGTCATGGCAACAAAGGACATAGTTCACGTTACAGATTGTCAAAGGTTAAAGTGGGCATGACACGGCCACAAAAACTTTTGTGTATTGCAAGATTAGATACATTATTTTACAAATATCATCTCACACCCCATTAAAAACCCGTACAATTCGGCATAAATGATATTCGAAGGAAAACTGCGTTCAAAATCCAATTTCGAAAAATGCCGCAACAGCTCACCTGACTTTTATTACGCAATTGGCGCCACAAACCCCACCCTACGGCGCGCATCTAGATGTGGAACTAATTTAACGTTCGGTTAAGTTATCTTATCTTAACAACCTCATGAAAACGATTACATCACAATACAGAGTCCAACATACAGAGCGAAAGGCGTGGACCATGGTGGGGATTCGGAGCAAATCATTGGCCAATGTGTTCGCGTGTGCATGCGCGCGGGTTAAAATAGTTCTGTTTTTGAGCAAGGAAGACGCGGTTCGGTTGCTATAAAGAACAGCTATGAATATGTATGGGCAGACCACACTGAAGCGCGTCCCCACTACGAGCGCGTCTTTACTGTATGAGCTGTTTGATGAAGATGCTATTGCGAATACTACGCAGTCATCGCGCAATGCACAATTCACAATGTACGCTCACTGCTATCGGAGCACCGGTGTTTGCAATTATGTTGGCGCTAACACGCGTTACCATGCACATGATTCGATGATTGTGAGCTCTCTGGTACACTGTTGCTAACCGTGCCTCCAATGACGTCACCATTTTGAGACGCGTTCACATACGTTTTTTCGCTTTCGAATTTCAAATGGTCTGAGCCTGGCCTGTAATTGGGAATTCAAAACGTCGTATTTCGGTATTTATGGACATAATTTAGTAGGGAAATCATTCACTTTATGTCAAGGTGTATCCAAAGAACAGTTACCGAGGAACTTACTTTGGCCGTGTCATCCCCACTTTAATGTTTTGTAACTAGCCTATTTTTTTTCAATTAATATAAATAAGCTAGACTCCTAGGTTAGTACTTCGTAGTAACAGTCTCAAATTCTTTTTTCACTACCTTGTATGCTGCAGTGAGGTTTTTAAGTTCCTGCTCGCACTTCACTTTGATGGCCCTTATATCTAGAGTGTTCTCATATGGTGTATGCAGACAGTTGTTTTCACTCCAAAGTTGCTGTTGTTACGAGACGACATCAACCAGATTGGATCCACGGACGAGCAAGTGGAGAGTTCTAGAAAGTGCTAGCATCGGTGTTGTCTGAGTCTCGAGCATATTCAACGGGTAACCCCGGAGAACATTCGCACAGTTACTGGAAGCTACTGTATGATGTAATGGCCTAATAATAGCCAACTTGTGATTATGGGTTACTGAGCGCAGAACATTCGCTGTTTGTTTTGTACGAGATCAAACAAGACGTTTCCATAAGAGTGAGTTCCAGACTTTTCTGGAAGAACTACCAGGCGTATAAAAGGTCATGCAAGAACTGTGACAGGGAGAGAAGAGAACAGAAGATACACAGATAATACAGAAACCAGACGTCTGCTTCGCCGCCTAACGCTGAAATTGTGTCGCCATTTACCGATCACTATAGTCTTCATCCTGCCTTCGCGGAACCGAGTCCTACGCTGTGCTGCTGTACAATCGAGGCTAACAACACTACCCCTTGGACAAAGAGTGACACCTTAAGCTGTAAAAGATTGTAAGTAGATTTAAGATTAATTGTTGTAAATTTAAGGAAGTAAGAGGTGAATAATAGTTAAGTTGTTGATTTTAATCTCGCTCTTCTGTGGTCTTTCGCTGTTATTGGTTTGTATTGCGACCAAGCCGTAACAGAATTGGGGGCCTATCCGGGAAAGAATTACACTACCAGGTAGTATATTAGAGAAATTTCGTTGTAATTTGCAACTGTATTGTCCAGACTTCTTAGTTGTTTGTGAGTGCCTGACACAACCTCAAAATGCCATTCGATTTAGATAAATTTGTGGCTAGCCCCTCAACTGAGGAGCTTAACTCACTAAAAAAGTCTGAGACTGTAAAAGTCGCAAAACACTATGGTGTTGAATTTCAGCCATTAATGCGGAAGGACGAGATTAAGAGATACATTGTAGAGTATCTGGTAGATGAAAGTATTCTGCCAATTACAGTGCTTGAGACAATCATGACCGTGCCAACTGACAATGCATTTGAATTGAAAAAGCTTGAATTGGAAATGAATAAAGAAGTTAGATTGAAAGAATTGGAAAGAGAAGAAAGGGAAAAGGCTAGAGAGCATGAATTTAGGTTGAAACAACTGGAGTTACGGGTCTTAAAGGGCCCAGAGCCTAAAATAGGCACGGATACTGGGGGATTTGATGTCTCTAAGCACGTAAAATTTGTGCCCAAATTTCAGGAGGATAATGTGGAGAAATTTTTCAACCACTTTGAAAAGCTGGGTGAACAACTAAAGTGGCCCAGAGATAAATGGTCGATACTCATTCAGAGTAATTTTACTGGCAAGGCCCAGGAAGTGTATTCCGCTCTGTCAATAGAGGACAGCATGGATTACGATAAGGTCAAAAAGGCCCTATTACAAGCCTATGAATTAGTACCTGAGGCGTATCGCCAAAAATTTAGAAAATATCGTAAGGCGGATACACAAACATACGTAGAGTTTGCCTATCAAAAGGAAAGGCATTTCGATAGGTGGTGTGATTCTAAAAAGGTTTCCACATTTGAAGCCTTACGACAACTGATGCTGGTCGAGGAATTCAAACGGTGTGTGAGTGATGACATAAAGACTCACCTTGAAGAACAAAAGGCAGACAAATTGAAAGAAGTAGCAAATTTGGCTGATCAGTATGCACTTACCCATAAGTTTGGTAAAGTAGGTCAGACTCAAAACAAGAGTCAGTTTAATAGGCCAAATAAAAAAATATGGCAATGGCACTAGTGGTGACACAGCAGGCAAAACTAGTGGATCTCAGTCTGGTTCCCTCTCTCCAACAAATTCTGGTAAAAAACAACCAGATTCTAGTCGTCAAAAGAACGACCAGGTCAGCTCAAATAAAGCTGCCTTTAAAGACATAGTTTGTGGTTTCTGTCACAAAAAGGGCCACATAATGGCAAATTGCTTTCAATTGGCAAAATTAAAGGAGACTGAAACAGCTCCAAATGCCTTAGCCAATGCAGAAAATTCTCCAGAGGTAGTCGTGACTTTACGGCCTAATTCTAATGACCAAATTAAGGAAGAATACCTTCCATTCGTGTCTGAGGGTTTTATTTCCCTAGATGGGGATTCAGCTCATCCACCCGTCAAAATTAAAATTTTGCGTGACACAGGCGCAACTCAGTCGTTGCTTCTTGATGGAGTTTTGCCATTAACGGACTCTACTTCCACAGGGGCAAATGTACTAATTCAGGGGGTTGAGTGTGGATTTATTTCTGTCCCTCTTCACAAAATTAATTTGAAGTCAGATTTAGTTTCTGGGTCGGTCATAGTAGGGGTCAGACCTACTCTACCTGTAAAAGGGGTACCTCTGTTGCTAGGCAATGACCTAGCTGGTGGAAAGGTAGTCGCCAATGCAATTTTGACAGATAAACCATGTGACTATAACAACACAGAGCAATTAGAAAAGGAATTTCCAGATTTATTCCCAGCCTGTGCTGTCACAAGAGCTATGTCACAAAAGCTTGCTATGGATGATAATCTTAAACATCCAGCCTCTAAAAGTGAGGATACAGTTTCCAAAAGTGAAACAAGTAGGGAATCATGTAAGGATGATAATCTTGAACATCCACTCTCTAAAAGTGAGGGTATGATTTCTGAAAAGAAGGATGGTACATTTAAGCCTCCGCCCTCTAAAATTGAGGAATTAGTTCCTAAAAATGGAACAACACTCCCAAAAGTGGAGTCAGAGTCCAAAGAGGACTCTAATAAAAATATTGATGAAAGTGAAGATTCCTGGGTTGATCTCAGCCAAACTTTTATGGCCAATCTTCAGGATTGTGAGTCTCCTGTCCCCACACATGGTGAGGGGATAGAACAGGAAAGAAACATGTCTGACACACTCCATAAAGACCAGTTGTCAGTCCAACAACAACATGATGAAGAGCTTCAGCCACTAATAGCTGTTGCCCTCACTGAGGATGAGTCGAAAGACGTCCCAGTGTGTTTTTACCTTAAGAACGGTGTTTTGATGCGTAAATGGCGACCACCTGATGCACCATTAGATGAAGAGTGGCGCATTTACCATCAAATTGTGGTACCTAGGGTGTATCGAAAGGAAATACTGAGTATTGCCCATGAAATGCCATTTGCAGGGCACCTAGGGGTCAATAAGACTTACCACAAAATTCTAAATCACTTTTATTGGCCTAAGCTTAAGAGTGATGTGGCCAAATTTTGTAAGACTTGTCATTCATGTCAAATGGTTGGGAAGCCGAATCAGAACATTCCGGCTGCACCCTTAAAGCCAATTCCTGCTTCTGAAGAGCCATTTAGTAGAGTCATTATTGATTGTGTAGGTCCTCTACCTAAGAGTAGGGCAGGACATCAGTATATATTAACCATAATGTGTGCTTCGACAAGGTTTCCAGAGGCAATACCTCTAAGAAATATTAAGGCTCGGACAGTCTTACAAGCTTTACTTAAATTTTTCACATTGTTTGGGTTACCTAAGGAGATCCAATCAGATCAAGGGTCTAATTTCATGTCAACTGTATTCCAACAGATGTTGTATGAATTAGGCATAGACCAAATTAAGTCTTCGGCTTATCATCCCGAAAGCCAAGGAGCTTTAGAAAGGTTTCACCAAACATTGAAAAATATGTTAAAGACATATTGTCATGACAATGAGAAAGATTGGGATGAAGGCATTCCATTTGTAATGTTTGCTGTCAGGGAGTCTGTACAGGAGTCACTTGGGTTCAGTCCATTTGAACTCGTCTTCGGACACACAGTTCGTGGACCATTGAAATTATTAAAGGAGAAGTGGTTATCAGATCCAGGTGAAAACATACATCTGCTTGATTATGTATCCCGCTTTAAAGAGCGTTTTCACAGAGCATGTGAACTGGCTCAAGAAAATCTGAGGAGTTCTCAGAAGAAAATGAAGGCGTGGTTTGATAAGACCACTGTAGAAAGAGAGTTTAAGCCTGGTGAGAAGGTGTTGGTGTTTTTGCCTGTGTCCGGTCAGCCACTTCAAGCTCGCTTTCAAGGACCTTATGTCATTGAAAGAAAGGTCAATGACACAGACTATGTCATCTTGACACCTGACAAACGTAAATCGAAGAGAGTTTGTCACATTAATATGATGAAAAAATATTTTGAAAGAGAGGATTGTGACATATCTAAGGATGAAAGTGTACATGATGTGAATGTCAATGTTAATAATGCATGTGATCAAGTGTGTATCATCAGTGTTGATCAAGAATTCAATGATAATGATGAGATCAATGCTGATAATGTTCCTGACATGTGTATTAAGTTAAAGAACTCTGATGTGTTGAGTAATCTTGATCAGAAGTTAAGTCATCTAGATGACAAAGAAAGATCAGAAATGAAATCATTAATCAATGAATATGTATGCTTGTTCTCAGATGATCCTACTAGGACAGATTTGATTGAACATGATGTTGATGTGGGAGAGGCTGCACCAATCAAGCAGCATCCTTATCGAGTTAACCCTCGAAAACGACAACATCTCAGGGATGAGGTTCGCTACATGTTAGACCATGATATTATAGAACCCAGTAAAAGTGAATGGTCCTCCCCATGTATATTGGTCCCAAAGCCAGACGGTGGGTACAGATTTTGTACTGATTACCGGAAGGTGAATGCGGTAACAAGAACGGATTCCTATCCGATACCCCGTATCGATGATTGTATTGATAGGATTGGGAATGCTACTTACGTATCAAAGTTTGACTTGTTAAAGGGGTACTGGGAGATACCACTCACTGAGAGGGCTCGAAAAATCTCAGCATTCGTGACGCCAGATGGCTTATTTCAGTATAAGGTTATGCCGTTTGGTATGAAAAATTCACCGATGACCTTTCAACGTTTAGTAAATGACCTTACGTCAGATTTAGAGAATTGTGAAGTATATGTTGATGACCTTATTGTGTACAGTAACTCAAGGAATGAACATGTGCAACATGTTAAGGCATTATTTGACAAGCTTGCCAAAGCTAATTTGACTGTCAATTTAGTCAAGAGTGAGATTGCTTGTGCCCATGTAATATTCTTAGGGCATGTAGTTGGTCAGGGTAGAGTTAAACCAATTAAGGCTAAGGTTGAGGGCATCGACAAATTCCCTGCCCCATCTGACAAAAAGCAGCTCATGCGCTTCCTAGGCATGGCTGGTTACTACAGACGTTTTTGTCCAAATTTTTCTGACATTGCTGCACCATTGACAAGATTATTAAAGAAAAATGAAAAGTTTGTTTGGACAGAAAATTGTCAGGCAGCATTTGAATCATTGAAAAGAGCACTAATGAGTTCGCCAGTGTTGATTGCTCCAGATTTTGAAAAACAGTTTAAGCTGGCAGTTGATGCCAGTGACAATGGTATAGGAGCAGTTTTGCTTCAAGCTGATGAGCATGGTGTTGATCACCCTGTGTGTTATTATTCAAAGAAATTTGACAGACATCAGAAAAATTATTCTACAATTGAGAAAGAAACATTAGCTTTGATACTTGGTCTTCAGCACTTTGATGTTTATTTGGGGACTACTAGTTTCCCTGTTATTGTATATACTGATCATAATCCTCTGACATTTCTGTCTAAGATGAAGAACAAGAATCAGAGATTGATGAGATGGAGTTTATTTCTACAATCATATAATGTAGATATTAGGCACATTAAAGGGAAAGACAATGTTGTGCCTGATGCTTTGTCAAGAACTTAATCTGATGGAGTAGATTAAAAGTCGTACTGTAATTTGGAAATTTTGATGTTGCCTGCAGCACAGTATGTATTAATGATGTTACTACTCATGTATTATCATATTGTAAGACAAGTTGTATGTTATGATAGAACCTTCCACTTGGTATTGGAATGCATACTGTAATACTATAGTTATTACTATGAGGTAAGGTTGTAGATATTGCCACCTAAGTTTTGTCCTAGACGTCCAAAACTCTTTCAAGGGGGGGAGTGTTACGAGACGACATCAACCAGATTGAATCCACGGACGAGCAAGTGGAGAGTTCTAGAAAGTGCTAGCATCGGTGTTGTCTGAGTCTCGAGCATATTCAACGGGTAACCCCGGAGAACATTCGCACAGTTACTGGAAGCTACTGTATGATGTAATGGCCTAATAATAGCCAACTTGTGATTATGGGTTACTGAGCCCAGAACATTCGCTGTTTGTTTTGTACGAGATCAAACAAGACGTTTCCACAAGAGTGAGTTCCAGACTTTTCTGGAAGAACTACCAGGCGTATAAAAGGTCATGCAAGAACTGTGACAGGGAGAGAAGAGAACAGAAGATACACAGATAATACAGAAACCAGACGTCTGCTTCGCCGCCTAACGCTGAAATTGTGTCGCCATTTACCGATCACTATAGTCTTCATCCTGCCTTCGCGGAACCGAGTCCTACGCTGTGCTGCTGTACAATCGAGGCTAACAACACTACCCCTTGGACAAAGAGTGACACCTTAAGCTGTAAAAGATTGTAAGTAGATTTAAGATTAATTGTTGTAAATTTAAGGAAGTAAGAGGTGAATAATAGTTAAGTTGTTGATTTTAATCTCGCTCTTCTGTGGTCTTTCGCTGTTATTGGTTTGTATTGCGACCAAGCCGTAACACTGTAACTGTTAGGCCTAGTAGTATGAAAGTTGAAGTCAAACCTAGGGATAGACTTGAAATCTCAAGCTGGTTAAGAGTATGTAGGCTAGGTCTGGGGCTAAACCTACACCATTCATAGGCTTGAGTTATAACCCAAGATATGAAACTGTGGGTGACTAACATTAGGTTAGGCATAGGGCCTCTATCTTACATATTGGTGCCCTTAAAACTTGGCGGTTCTGGAGCATCGCCAAAAAAAAACGTACTTGACAATCTCCTTGCCACAGGCTAGGATTGGCCCCAGGCCAGTACGCAGAAAAGGTTTGTGCGTTGCCCGGAAATCTTCTAACGCCACACGTTCAACATCGCGCACACGCCCAGTTTTTTAATTGAGACGCACTTGATGTGCATATCAGCTCGACACACATGAAGTTTGCCGTCGCGTCAAAATGGAGAATACGCCCAGCTAGCGCCTAAATAATAAAAATTACGCACTTATCTAAAGAGTCCCCCAAAGCGTCTTACTTTTATTATCGTTGCGTCCATATCTAATCGTATCAGTTTAGTGTAACAGCCAAGCTCGTTGTTTTTTTTTTCATAGTGTTGCAAGGGGATAACAGCATCTTAAAAAATAAATTTGTTCCAAAATCTTAGATAGGCCTACTGGATTAATAGGGCAAGCGTTACGAAGGTTAGGTAGCCCATTTCTCCAGTTCTTATATAATCCGGTGTCAGAATTTAAATATCCAAATGATGTTTTTTGGAACAAGGGCTGCGCCTGTTCCAAGAACTTGATTGGTCTGTGCCATATTCTTTCCCCTCGCTATCTTACGAAAAAAACTTCCGTCCTCTGGAACGAAAAAAAAAGTCGCTTCCCTTGGACTTCAAGCTTGTGGCATGGAGTTTTAGTAGGTAATTTTTTTCAATGACATTCTACGGTAGCATAAAATTCAGCACAGATAAAACTTCTAGCTCATACATAGTTCAAGTTCTGTAACTAACTTGCGCACATGTTAGCGATGAGATATGCAACTCCGTGGATTGCCCTTTTGTTTGAAAGTTAGTCAATTATTGTCTTCAGGATAGAATATTAAAAACATTGTAAAGCCAAAAATGAAAAAGGAAGTAAAAACTCCAGCAAAGGAGCAATAAAGTGACATCAGTCTTGTTCGCCTGACTTCCTCATGCTTTCCTTTCTCTTCATATTCTTTTGCCTATAGTTTTAGAAATGAGAAAAGCAGAAGTACGGTTGTTAAGGTAAAATTTGCTCAATATGTGGTGGTGTTTATCTAAGTAAATTAAAAAAATGGTAATATGACAAATCGTACTTACTGTGTTGTTGTGACTGAAAAATTGCTACTATTATCACGTTATTTTAAACTAAAAACAAGTTAGGAAACAATTTGAACAATTAAGCTTTAAGGAGGGGTATATTTTGTTAGTCTAGGGATAGTGACTACTCGTGGCTACTCGAACTACATTTCTGAGAAAAAAGGAGTAAAATTGGCCCCTGCAATAAAAGATTAATTTTTCAATTACAACTCACTGCAGCTGTAACTTCTCCTCGTTTTCCGATTTTTGCGCTTAATAAAATGGCCTTTTTACATAGGCGTACGGGGCGTGGACAATTGGAAACAACAGATTACCCTAAACCTAAAACTTGGGTAGGAATTTTGGAAAAAAGGAAAAATTGAAGAGCCAATTGAGTTCTAATAAAAACAGGCATGGATTTCAGAAAATTCTTAACCATGCCAGAAATCTTAAAAAAATATGCCAGCCTCAAGGCAAGGAAAGTCATAGTTGCGGTAAAATTCCTATGAGAAATCAACATGATTCAGAAAAGTCTTACACAGTCGATACAGTCGAAAAACAAACAGAGTGACATAGTAAGTGTAATATATCTACTGAAAAACAAAGAGCTCAAAACTCGCATCACATTTGTCGAGTCAAATAGAAACAATCATTTTTCAGCCTATTTTAAATCTTGTACACACATAATGTTCGAAATTGCCGATTATTTTAATATTTTCAAATCCTTGCTTACGAACAGAAAACAATTTATTTACGACACATTCCAGGTGAAGCTTGTTGAAAGTTTGTTTTTCCTCAGCCCTACTTCATACTGTATTCTTGCAAAAAAGTTGCCTGAAATGGTAAAATATTCGGGCGAAGATTGAAAACAAAAGAAGGAAAATTTGTTTAGGTGCACTGCCCAAGTTCGAGCAGTCAATGGAAACAATTCCATAACTTCAATGTACATTGAATTTAGTGATGAGTCACAGCAGAGCAAAACATCTTAGCGTGTTTTCAATTCAGTGTGCTCCCCCCCCCCCCCCACCTTGAAAAAAAGACCCAAAAAGATACGAGACCATTTCATCAAATGGATTATATGGTAAATTGCTAACTTAAAGGTAAGTTCTGATTACTAAGCAAGCTGGTGATTTTGTTTATTATTACAAAGTTAATGAAAACTCAAAGTAGCGATTGCTTGGATCCTTGAATTTAAGCTTGGAAAATGCCACTTTTCAACAGCCTGAGGGGTCCGAATTTCACAATCTTCTGAAATAGTAGCGCTCCGCTTTGAAAATCTCCCAGCAAACTTACATTTTCCGGGCAAAATGTCTTCTGCCCCCAAATTGAAATGGTTCCGTACGCTTATGACTTTTAAAGTATACCTCAAGTCAGAAAGTTCTAACATAAATATTAAAGAACATGAAACGGGAATCCTAACAATCAAATTCTTATCTTCATATAAGACATTCCTGAGGTGAGATATAAAATGCTGAATGTTCACCACCCAAACAAATTGGTCCATTGCGCAATAATTTGAAGCTTTTTAGTTGTACAACTCATTTTACCTGTTTTGTTTCCTTATAAAATTTAAAATGTTTTATGACCTTGACCACTTCTTTCTTTGCCTGCATTGCAAGTTTCACAGATAGGGCTTAGTTAATATTATCACCCCATAAGAGTTCTATGACACCTCGGTACAAGGTGCAGTAGTTTTCAGAAAAGACAAAGAGGTGCAAAGATTATAATTTGAGTAATACAACAATGACATCACAAACCATTACGCAATGTCCCATTTTAATTAAGTGAATAAAATTTACCTTTTTTTATCCCAGCTCAAGAATATCCAACGAAGAGGGGAGTTAAATTGCTAGAATTCGTGTTTCATGCTATTTAATAAATATTTTTGATTTTTTTACTTGATATACAGTTCATGCCGCTAGAATTGAATAGGATCGTTTAGCCAAAGTTCCCCGAGAAAACGCAGAATTATCGGGCGAAAGATGATCTGCTTCTTATCTTGCCTTATCTTCGCACTCTCTGCCCAAGAGGCAGCTCCACCGCTTTCACTTGACACACGATACCACGACACTGTGTAATTGGCTAGACTGATAATCTCCGCTGTCTGTCATGCGTGCAGCTTAACTTGAAATGGTCAGCGCAAGTTGAATATTACTGTAGTACAATCAGTGGGTGAGTGCGTGGGCGAGATAGACAATACTTGAATTGCCAGATAAAGTAAATCATGTTTAATCAAATTACAAAAAAAAAAAATCAGTTTTCAAATGTCTTTCTTTTTTATTTGTATTTATATTTCTCTAAAATAAATTTATTGGGATGAAAAACTAAAAACTCTCTTTTAATGATCTAATTTTATTTTTTAACGTCAAGCAAAATGCGATATATTTTTACACTGGGTAGAACGGCAACCTACTATTCAGCTGTTTTCACACGGCTACATGCACCATTAATTGCATACAAGCTAGCTAGTTAGCGACACGCGTGGGGGACGCCATATATACACTAGCAGTCGAAGGTGTAGGGTTACCCACGCAAGTGCGGGTTCTTGTTTTTTTTTTTTCATATATTTTTTCGTTCCTTTTTTTCTGTTTTGTAAATATCCTTCACACATGTCTCTGTAAACTAGTTTGAGACTATAATGGAAGTTAAAGTCGGAGAGCGGGTTCAAGCTATCGATGAGTTAGGACGCTGGGACAATTGCAAAGTAATTTCCAAAGAAAATGGGTATGTGACCGTAACCTTTCCAGGCTGGGATAGCGATTTTGACATAACCGTACAGGAGCAGGATGTAAGGACACCAATCGATGAGTTTTTCGGTGAGTTCAAAAAAAGGCCTAGGCCTAACGTAAATGTTAATAGTAAAGTCACCTTAGAAAGCCCAGCGTTAGTGGCGTTTTATTGAAAAACTCTTCAAAGAGCCGTTGTGAATATGCCAGTCTTGCAAGTTTCAGTGAGGCCTAACGTTTGGCTAAGTTAGGCCTAACGTTAGGGGGGGGGGGGTCAGTTCCACCCCAACAAAAAGGTAGTTTCCTCCCCTACCTCCTCCATGTAGGCTTAATCGAATTTTTTGAAAATTTGGTTTAAGGCCCAGGCTACTAACGTTAGGCCTAGCCTAAGCCTAACGTTACTTGCCTAGGCTAGGCCTATGCTTATCACTAGTTAGTCTAAAAGGACTTGTGAAGTTGTGATTTGTGTGGGCCTCAAATGGCAAATTTAGGGCCTAAACCCATCTCGTAACGTTGGTTACAGTTAGTTTCCGTCCCTCCAAAGCGGTGTATTCCCTCCCTTTCATTTTTAGTAGAAAACATCTCTTTGAGGGATGGAAAGGAATGGAATAGAATGTGATACCAGTGGATATTTTTTCAAATGAAGATTCCATCAACTTTTCCATAAAGTTTCAAACTTTATCGATGTCATTTACTATTCAACTAGGGCCTAGACACCTGTCACTGCTGTGTCACTGCTGCTAATGTTAGGCATAAATAAGGGGGATAATTGACATACTTTTTGAGAAGATTTCTATTCTAGATTAATTCAGAAAATAGTGAATGTACTACTACCGTTGAATGGCTGCGCACCTTAGAGCTTCGTCATTTCAAGATTTTTACATGTTAGCCTATGTCAATGCAGGTGCGCTCTTGACAGGCCTGCACACTCGACGGTCACCCCATCAAACAATTATATACATACGTAAAATAAATTTGGATCTTGTCCCAGATCTTGCCAGTTCATATACATTGGATTATTCCGTTATGTATGAGTTATCAATGCAAAAATATTTAAAACCAATTAAGCAATGCACAACAGGTAGGCTGGTAGCCGGTCGTTTCGCTCCCTTGCTAGTTCGCCCCCAACCAGTTCGCCCCCAAGCATTAACCAGTTCGCCCCCTTAGACCTGTCAGTTCGCCCCCAAAGACATACCGGTTCGCCCCCTAATCTTTCTGAAGCAGGTCCCTTTACAACAAGTGAATTTGTAGAACAAACGATGTAAACGAAGTTAAGTTTCTTATTGAATTCTCTTTCAGGATGAGATTGAGTTCATTTTTAAAGGTGAAACAAGTTGTTCATATGTACTAACTCATAACGTTACGGTACGCGCAATTGCTGAGTGTTAATTGTGTTGATAGTACTGATGTAACGTTACGCTTTCTATCTGCGTTTTCGTTACTACATCGTTCATGTGCTTCTTTGTGTAAACGTTTTTTTGGTTTTAGGCCTATTTATAATTTCCAATAAATGGCGCAAAAATCGAAAATGCTTTTAAAAAAATGCTAGCTTACTTATGCTTGTGAAACTAAATTCTGGACGTGCAAGAGAATACCAGGTCTACTTAACATATGGTTGGTGCGTCAGACAGCGCACCGCCTATCCTTACTTGACTTGTGTTTTGTCACACTCTTGCCAACAGTTGTAACTTTTTGAAAATAACTGTTTTTACAACTACAAAACTGCATTTAAAGTCAGTTTATTCGATGTCATACTCATAAGTATTTGGGGGCGAAACGACCTCCTCTTTGGGGGCGAAACGACTTCCACTACGGGGCGAACTGGCAAGGGGGCGAAACGACCGGGGCGAACTGGCAAGGGGGCGAAACGACCGGTAACCGGTAGGCTAGGCCTAGGCGTATTAGGCAACCCGTGTTTTTGATGCATGAACATTTATTTTACAATAAACAATGGGGATGGTTTGACACAGGGACGTTTTGACCAATGGTGGGGATATTTTGGTGCGGGGATGTTTCAACTGGTAAGCACCTAGCCTGGCATCCAGTCGAAACATCCCCGCTTTTAACCAAAATGTCCATGTGATATTAAATATGGTAACCTAAATGTCCTCCCATGAAGAATTCAAAGGTTCAATCTGAAATTTGCTAGTTGGTTACATTACATGGGATGGGAATGTAATAGATGAATTAGAAAAAGGAATGTAAGTGAAAAGATGGAATTTGGAATGGTCTATTTCGGTTCCTGATAATGTCCACACTCGTCACTCTCCGCCCCTCCAAAATGGTGTTTTCTTCCCTTTTATTTTTAGCAGAAAACATTTTTTGGCGTGGATGGCAGAAAGTAAGGGAATGGAATGTGACACCAGTGGTACTTTTGTCGAATGAAGACATGGGAAAACCAACTTTTAACTTTTGGTTGCCCATATGATATTTTAGTTGTCCTGGATGATAGTACAACCAAGAAATATGAGCCCTGAAACAGTTGTAATATCACATTTCAATTGTTTCAAATATTATGAGAATGCAAGTTATGACAATCCTGGCACTGCAGGCAAAGGCTCTTAACTTGTGAAATTTTCTCAAGATCATAGCAAGTGTATGACAGGCACTGTATCTCAATAAGTTTATAAGAGTATTGTGAATGTTTATTCACCCATGAAGTGACTCAGAAGTCAGGAAATGTCCAGTGGCCAGCAAAATGAAGGCATTGTGACAGCATTCTTCAATGAAGTTGAACACAATGACCACTGCGGCTGTGAACATTTCCTGTTTATCTGCTTGGCCTTCCTCTCATGTGTTGTTACTAGATTTGATACACAATTGCAGAGCTTACTCCATTGCTTTGTTTGGACGAAGGTCAGAGTGCAAACTTTCTCGAGAATTTAGAGAAACAGATGTGATCTGTGCAACATGATAGGGTTTTTTTTCCAACAGCTTGAGATGGCAATTACTGTATTCCACTGACTGAAAAAAATGGGTTTACATGGAATTGTCTGGAATAAAAGCATATAGACCTCATGGAAACCTCTATACATTTTTCTCTTTTTAAAACTGCATGGGTGGAAGGAAGGGTTCTTTTATGATAAATTGTCTTGTATGTCTTGCATCAAATTGCTGATCATAGTTTTTTTGGAATTACAGTAAGTTTGGTATTTACACATCAAAACTGGTCATAAATGTGAATGGTTCAAGTCGAGCTGGCCACAGCCTTTTATTCTACTTGTGGTGCACTGGCTTGTTTTCCCTTACTCAATTGCTTATGCAGAGCATCACGCACAACAGCAGCTAGGTTCCATTTTTTAAAGCCTTTAGCATGACTCTACCTGGGAATAGAACTAGGGCCTTGAACATAGTGTAAGTCAACTGGTTATATGTTTTCCAGCTGTCATATAGTGTTTTGAGTTTATCACTGCAACCTGCAGTATTAAGTCCTGTCGCCTTCAGTCAGAAAATGCCAGTCGCAGTCTTGAGTAGCAGTTTAAATAATACCTTTACATTTATCAAGTTTTATGGTACCTACAGTAAGACTCTTATTAATTGTCACACTTGTCATGATTTGTGGCTTAAAAGGAAAGGTTTGTCATTCATGGATATAGAGCTGTTACATTAGACCCACACAGCACAAGGAGGAAGGAACTTCACATGTAGTGTACTTAATAGTTTTACTTCAATTCCTTTTTTTCATATTTACCTAGGTTCTTGCCATCAAGGGAAAAGGAGAACCATATCAAGAGGACAGTCTGACTTGTTGCAAACACTGTGCAAGGGGGATGAAATACACTTAGAGAAAGGAGGTGAACATGGTTCTGTCACCGAAGTCGATAGATTCTTGCAATGTGTCACAGCAGACTTTGATGGTACAACAAAGGTTGTAGCTGTTGCAGAGCTATGTGCAAAGCCAAGTAAGTACTCTGCAGCTTCAGTTTGTTGTCATCAACATTGCTGCTGATTAACAAGATTTTGGGCTTTCGGATGGCATGTACATGTACAGTGGTAGCAGGTCTTTTCGCCCCCTAAATACCAGTTTGCCCCCTAAGACCTGCCAGTTTGCCTACTAAGCTCCACCAGTTTGCCCCGTAAAACCTACCAGTTCGCCCCCTAATCTTTCTGAAGCAGGTCCCTTTCCAACAAGCTGAAAGTTTTAGAAAAAAAAAGGTTTACAGGTTTAAAGGATTACTTCCAGTAACTGGTGCAAAAATCAAAAATGGTTTAGAAAATGCTAACTTTGCTTGAGCCAGTTTGTCGATCTTTTGTATTCCATGTCAAACTCTTGTAAGTATTTGGGGGCAAAACAACCTTCACTTTGGGGGCAAAAAGACTTCCACTAAGGGGCGAACTGGCAAGGGGCGAACTTGCAAGGGGCGAATCAACCAATAACCTGTTCAGTATATAACAAAGTAGTGGCATAGTAAAGTTTTGTTATAAAAGGAAATGGTTGTAGAGATAGCAGATTTGCACAGGTCTCTGGGCATTGGCCAGTGGTCAGTTGAGAGAAAATAGCAATGGTTGTTCTAAATACTACCATATTGTAAGATTTGGTTATCTTAACTCAAAATACAGAAGTCCTACTTCTAACCAATTTTATTGGAGGTGCAACACTGTCTCATAGAAAGGGATCTGCATTTTTCTGAAAGGTGCATTTCTAGTTGCTACAAGATCTTTAAAGGGCCAAACCTGTCACCCCAAACTACAATTTTGGGAAAGGGGTACCAGAATTCTCCATTGGCTCAGCTCTTTGATTGACAACTAATTCAAACAATGCAGAGTACCAAAGCTTATACTAAACAACATGAACGGTACTGAGAGTGTTTTGATTGTATAAATTGAGTTTTTCTGTAATCGCACTGAGGCAATAAACTGAGGTTGTATCTGGATGAGGATGAATTTCAGATAATTGTGCGAGGAGCTTCAGTAAAAAGGTTTGGAGAATTGGTACTGTTTGGGATGAGAGAACGGAGGCTTTAACCCCTTTTAAAATATGCATTCACCATCCATTTAGTTAGACCCTTCTAGAAGTTTGTCCGCTACAATTTTTTTGAATGAAATGTTATTCATCATTATTTGCTAAAACTGAATTGAACTGCACATTTTTGCATTTGTGTAGCTGTTTGGTTTGGCTTGTGTTCATTATCAATTTGCGATGTGATACCAGACAAGTTTTTCGCTGATATTGTGGGATTTTTCTTGGTAACACTCTTCTAACCCTTCATAAAGTACAGTATTTGGCCCCTCTTTATCTTACTCTAGGTCATTTACATGAACTGATTACACAGTCATTATGAAAAAGTACAACATCAGGCATGGTATAGTGTGTATACCCAATATATAAATGACCACACACTATCATTAGTCTTGCTCACTGTGTTCCTTGTGCCAATTCCATCAGCTTCCTTCTGATTGGTCTGTACAACAGATGGCCTTGAGAGATTGAATCATGTTTGTGTGGAGCACATTTTTAGAATTTCTTCAAATGTAGACCTAACTTTTCCTCATTTATTCAAATGGGCCTCTCAGAGGAGTGACTTAAATTTTAAACTAAATTTTTAGTGTTTTTTTTTTTCCTTTTTTCAATATCACGGCATCCATTTAAATGTTTTCATGCAAGTAAGTTTACAGTATGTCTAGTGTCTATAGCATACCTGTGCAGTATGGTGCTTTGTCATTATCTATGGGGCTGTACTTTTGTGCACTTAAAGGCCCCGTTTTCTCACCCCAAACAGTACCGATTCTCCTAACCTTCTTACTTAAGTCCCTCCCACAATTGCCTGAAATTCATCCTCATCCAGAGACAATCTCACAGTTGATTGCTTTAAGTCGAGTACAGAAAAGCTCAATGTTTATAAACAAAACACTCTCAGTACGTTCAGTTCATGCTGTGTTTCAAAAGATTTGGTACTCTGCATTGTTTGGATTAGCTGTCAATCAAGGAGCTGAACCAATGGGAATTTTCAGTACACTCATATCAAAATTGTGGTTTGGGGTGAGAGGACTGGCCCTTTAAGTCTTCTGTGTTGTGTTTTTCTGTACATTTTCGTATGTGTGTGAGTGTACAATTGAACTTCTGTAGGTATCATACATGTCCATGGAGTAGCCCTTGTTTTTGGTGGTCTAAGAGGTCATTTGTGGTCATTAGAGATCAGAAAACAAGAATTCCCAAGATCTTCTAGAATTGTCAAGAAGATTTATTAATCCTCCTCGTCTTTTTCTTGTAGGTTCAGACTGCTGTTCATCACCTCCACAGAAGAGGAAGAAGAAGCAATGCAAGATTCCTGGAACTCTGTTAGTTAACAGTACGTATGGGCACAGTACTTCATGTACAACAACCACCAGAATCTTGACCAAAACATAACCATTTTGATTTTAGGTTTGAAATCCCTAAATATTTTAACAGTGAGATTTTCTGGAATAAGTGGCTATGTACACAAACTTTTGAAACCTGAAGATAAAATACTTTGGTTTGCAAAGTCATAGTTGGACTACCGTATGTGCACCTGGTGCACCTTTTTAATACAGTTTGTATTGTAGTCAGTATGCCTCAATTGAGCAAATTTGTTTCAGGTGGACAAATATTGTCTATGGTGCAACTTTTATGCTCATACTGTATTACCATTTGTCATTGCCTGGTTATACACTGAGCCTACAGGAAACCTACACATGAAGTCTATGCAGTTTGATATGTTGCACAATTTAAAGGCATTTTCCAGTTGCTTTTTTTTTAGGATCACATGTGAAGAGAAAAAAAATCCAGTTCATAACCTTCAAACCCCCTAGCAATACTCTTTTCCTAACTTGAGGATATTTAACGTTAAAGGCTACTAATATTTGTCCAAAAGTACCTTCTTTTCACAGGCCAGGAGAAATATGTTTTAACCTTTTACTGTTGTGCTCCAATAAGGGCATATTTGCACGCCTCAGGAGTGGGCGGAAAAGTGGATGTAGCATGCCCCACATCAGCTTCCGTAGGGTGTTGACCCCGTGACCTTAACCCATTGTCTCTCTCGTTGTTGTGGCCCAATTTTCAGGTACCTACTTGCAGATTAGAGCTCTGCGTGAAACAGTAAAGATGGTTTACAGCCGCACTCTCCATCTGGGTTCAAAAGGACCCGTAACATCAGTAAAGGGTTGATAGGACTTAGAACTTGTACTAACTAAAATACAAATGAATAGTTTGTGATTTTGCATTTCAAGGGAATTTTCCTTCCAAATTGTTATTAGGTGGGTCATCGGTACAGGTTACAGCAGAAATCCTCACACCTTGAGGTGGGCATAATGAAAGGGAGATGATAAACATTTGGCTACAATTTAATCAAACAAGTGTATAAAGCTGGTAATTCATTTCCTTCTTGCAGATAACCATTCAGAGCAACTTGACGTGGCAGCAGCACAAGGTGCTGTCAACTATGAAGTAACGCATGCAGAAGCGAGTTATGCTGGTAAGTAGCTTGCCTTTGATTTTAATTCTGTGTCGCACTGGCAGATTGCTTGAAAGGTCTTGGAACATGCCATCAGAACAAGCTTTTTCACATGTCTGTCAAAGAATTAGCTCCTCCCATAAAAGATCTGAACATTGAAATTGTTTAAGTACCTTGTACAATTCTCAAAATATATACTGTCAAGCTAAAATTTAACCACTCATGGAATAGCAATGCTACCAGTGTAGACCTATCAAATTAAGGATGGAAAAATGAAGGCTAACAACATGTGCCATGCTGAACATCAGGCTTCCTCAAATTGCAGAGTGTGCACCACCCTTGCTCGACGTGGTTTTACAAGAATTGTTCTGTCTCAGAACTAGGCACTGCAAATGAATCTAATCCTTCCCACAGAGCTATTTCCTTCAAAGTTAGCAAAGGGGCTTTGGTCCAATATAGCATTACAATTTCCTCTGCAAGCTGTCAGAACTGCTACATGCTCACAAAAATGTTCATATCACTTTGTTGTCTGCATAGCCATATGTTTTTCTGACAATGACACTAGTTGAGTAAAAATTCCTCTAAAACTTTTAAACTATGCAAAATTAATAAACTAAATTATTCCCCGATCACTTTGCCAATTTCAATACTGTTGAATAAGTATATTGCAAAAGAGAGATTGCAAGACAGTATCTTCTTTTAAGTTCTGTTATTAAAAGTTTAGTGGCTGTAACTTGGACTCAATCAATAAGTTTCTTGAACTTGAACTGTAGAATATCACCTGTGTTTAAGAAAAGGAAATTATGATGTCATTTATGATGATCAATATAGCTCACAACCTTGCCTTTTTTTTTTTTAAATGGTTATGTATAAAATGTGTTTCCAGCATTTTCCAAAATTCAGGTTATAATACTCTGTCTTCTGGTTTTATACAGGTAACATCAGTGGCTTTGCCAGTCTGTATTCTAATGGCCAGAGGGTTGAATGTGGTGCCACCGTTTCTTTGGAGACATTGCCTGGACATTTGCTCCTTGTTACCACACTTTTCTTAAAGGATGATTGTTTCTTTGCCAGCTGTGAACTGGAATCAGACAATGCTGTAACAGTTTCAGCTCCACTAGATTCCCTGAAATTATCATCGGAATTGACTGCAAAATGGTCAACAGCTCATTGTAAGGCCTTGTATGAAAAAGCTTATTATAATCAGATACATGAAAGCAAAACCAGCCATGCTTTTAGAAGAGCATTACGTAAAAATCAACTTGTACACACTTTTAAGAAAGAAGTTGGTACTTTGATGAAGGGTAAGTCCTGTAGAAAATCCATTATTTTGGGTCTTTTTGTTCCTGATGTTGACTGTGATGTTTTTGGTCTTCGCCCTCCACACCATACTACAACTGTATTTTCATACAGCAGAGGAAACATACAGGGTTTGGATACTTTGCTGGGTTACAGGTGGGATGTTTTAGTAAAGGATACTGGTGTACGATTTATTACACGTGTTGTAGTCAAATTAAATAAAGAAGATATGTTAAGTGCCGTTTTATTTGCATCGTCATCTGTGTCCAGTAATCTGGGAGAATGTCATAGGACAGCCTTGGCTCATGAGGTTCACACTGTGTAGAAAAGAAAGCGGCCAAAGGGCCCCTCTCCAGATGCAAACTTCAGCAGCATTGTCACCTGTGTACCTGTACTCCAGAAAGTCCAAGTGTTTGGTTGACTGGTCTAAGAGGCACAGACCCATTGAAGAGTTTGATAACCATTTTGACAAAACGAAGGAAGAAAGTAAAAAGTAACGCTCATATATCATGAAAAGAAACAAAATGTTTAGCAAGGTTGTTCTTTCCTGCTGCTGAAGTTTGCAAAAAGAAAATGTCAGCTTTTGTCGTAATCTGTGAAAATTCATTCACTCTCTTTAAAGTGTACTGCAAGTCAAAAAATTCAAAAATATATATTTAAGAGAATGAAAAATGGATTCTAACAGGCCAGCTTCCATCTTCATATGACATTTCTTGAGCTGAGATATATAATGTTGAAGTTTTTTTACTTAAAACAAATTCGTCGATTGCACAATAATTTGTGACTTTCTTGTTGTGCAACTCACATAACATGCTTTGTTTCCCTTTGAAATTAAAAATTTATGACCTTGATCACTTCCAGTTTGCTTGCATAACATGCTGCACAAGGAGGGCATAATTAATTACATCACTCCATAAGAGTAAGAGTGCTATCACACCTTGGTTCAATGTGCAGTAACATTCAGAAAAACAAAGAAATACAAAGATTGTAATTTGAGTAGTACAAGAATGACATCACAAATTATTGTGCAATATACCATTTTAATTTGAGTGAATTAACTTCAACATTTTATATATCAGCTCAGAAATGTTCTATGAAGAAGGGAGTTGGACTGTTACAATATATTTTTCGTGGTCTTTAATTTATATTTTTGAATTTTTTGACTTGAGGTACACTTCAAAGTGAAGTTTGTTTTTGTGCCTAGTTGTTCCCTCACCTGATACACAGTTGTGATTACCGTCTCCACTCTCATGATTGTGGAGTGGCAAGACTGTCAGTTATTTTCTAAGGCTAGTTGAAAGTATTCATAAGAAATAAAGCAGGTGAAGGGTATTGTGCTGACAGGACAAAACAAAGTATTGTTAAATAACTGCTTTCACATTAGGTCACTGTTGTGGAAAAGTACTGCTACTCTACAAGCATGTACAGAAAATTCAGTTGTACCCCCAGTGAAGTGAGTGCAGTATTCTAGGCTTGTGTCTTTTGCAGACCTCAACCAAAGTTATACTATACAAATTACAGGCATATCCTTTTGCATTTAAAGGGTATCCAAAAGGAGACAATTTCTAGGAGACTTTAACTTCCATTTAAATTTTATGTATTATTATGAACAAGTTACATTTATCATATTTTACTAACTCAATAAGATGTTGCGAAAAACATCAAGGTGCATCTTGTGCAATTGATGCTTTGCTTGAGTTATATTATTATGGCATTTTTATGTTCGATAAGACTGTTGTGAATTTTAAAAGAGGTCCACTGTTGGATGCTCTAAATGTGATGTGTAATGAAAGGTCAACCCCTGGTCAAGCACACTGTTCAATGAGGGATGGTGTGTGGGATTGGCTCGTATCTAATTTGCCCATATCATACGCTGGCAAAGGAAGGAATGATGCAGAATTTCTGACAGGGTTAAAAGCAATGGCACACCAAGGTGGTACAGTGTTTCAGAGTGTTTTTGATGGTACAGTACTTTGCAACAAGTGTAGTACTTCCTTTGCCTGCCAAGATGTAATGAATATTATTCCTCTGCCCTGTCCTAACAAAATTACAAATGGGTTGATTGAAAGATGTGTCATTGAAGAATATTGCAAAAGATTGCGTCACTGGTTTAAATCTTGTATCAATTGTAAGCATGAAATGGATGTCGATGAAATGAACCTCTCTTTACCAAAGTTTTTGTTATTAGAACTAGGTCTCATTGGAGCTAAAAATTTACAGAACCCTTCATTTATTATTGGAGAAGACATTCATATTACAGGAGTAGAATATGAGCTAACAGGTGCAGTTATCATGAGACCAGATCATTTCTACAATGTTGTAAAAAATGGCGAGCAGTATGCTTTAATTGATGGTTATCCTAGCCTTGATGAAATTTCATTATTTCCAAAAATATTCAGCTCATTCTCTGGTGCAGTAAGGAATGATGAGTTAGATGGCACACTTGTATATAAGACTGATCCCTCAAATCCTGTGGGAGTTCACGTCCTGTTGTACCATTGCAAAGCACCGAGTACTGTAAGAGTACCATTCAAACCTTTTATGGTTGTCCAAGAAAGGGCCAGTGCAGCTCGGGTTGATAATTTGTTTGAAAGTTTATCAAATGAAGTCAGTTCTAGTGATGATGAGGTAGTTGATGGGTTTGAGTCATGTGCTAATGATGCACAAAATGATCTAAGTGTAGGCAAAGATATTCAAGGCAATGAGACCTGTCACACAAAAACGAAATGTGACAATATTAGCAATTATGAGGCAGGCAGCAATTCAAAGTTACAAGATGAACAAAGTGCTAGGGAGGATTCTTATGTTGTTAGAGAGGAAAAGCCATGCATGTTTTCATCCAAGGAACAAGTTAGCTCTGCATCTATAATGAAATGTAACAAGAATAGTGCTAAAGACCACAATTTAAGTTTACACACACTTAAACATGAAGGTCATAATTCAAATCGTGTTATATTAAATGCTACCCCTGTGTATATGTTCTCTTGCAAAGGTTTCACATATTTAGCTTGCAAAGATATCTTTATGGCTTTGCACATATCAAAACACATAGGAAAAGAAGGTTATGGTATGTTAGATAAGCGGTTACAAAAGTTAGGGCTAAACATCGAAGAAATCTTCATTCTTGAGGGGGTAGAAGGAAGTTTATCAGGATTGATGCTGTTCATGCAATGGCCAGTGAGGCAGCGGGCAAAAGTAAAGTTTCAAAGGAAGCTCATGCAGCCGTTAAAAGAGACCTTGTCTCCCTTTTGAATGAGAAATTGCTGGATAGCCTACAGACCACTCCTAATAAAAGAACCAAAATTGACAAAGACTCAAGCAAAATGCCCTGGAGGAAAGGTCGTACCCCTCAAAAAGCAAAAAGAAAAATTCTTAAGGGTAAAATGCAGGAATGTTTAGACTTCACTTACAAAGGAAAGAAGGATTCATTGTGTGATGGCATGGGCAAGCTTATAAAGACCAAAGGTCAAAACAATGGCATTTTTGATAAGAATGATATGGTGGACATACTTAGGAAAGTGCCATCTACAAAAAAGAAAAAAAATAGGTACAAAAATTTGTTACAAGAAATTTCAGATGAAAATGCGACAAAAAGATTGTCTGTTGTAGACCTCATCAACTTAGAAGAAAATTATACAGGTACTAGGTTAGTAGAAGAAATACGTAAGTTATTGCCTGGAATAATACCTTCTCAGAAGGAAGAGAGCGACCAGAAGAGCCAATACTGGAGAGAGTTTTTAACTCTCCTTGAACCTCAGAGGACTCCAACAGGTTGGAGAGTAAATCCTCATAGGGTCATTGATTTGTTAAGCTATAAGTACTTTTGGATTGATGGGCCTAAATATTGGAAACTTTATGGAGATGGGAGAGAGATTGGTGGGAGACAGAGTACTTTCCTTGCAATTAGTCTCTTAAATAATGAAGCCTACCTCCATAACATGTCGTATCATGATCCCAATGAAGTTTTTCCATTGGCTATCTTTTACGAAAAAGATTCTAGAGATAATTTGGAGGAGAACTGCAGTACTTGGTTGAACAGATTTTTAAGTGAGAAAACTAAAGAAGGACATACATTCTATCTGTGTGGTGATGAGATGTTTCTAGAAGCAGTTTTAGATGGTAGTGGTGTACTGGCACCAAATTCTGAGTCAGGTTGGAACATCTATCTTAATATGTCCATTGAAGAGAAAAATGTAACATGTAAGGATACAGGGTTGCGTACTGCTCTAACATTACAGATTAATAGGTGTCACCCAGAGAACCTGCTTCCTAGCATTCCTCTCAGCAATGTGGCAATGTGCATTATGCATGGACTTGCTAGAGTAGTGGAAAAGTTACTAACACTTGAAGTGGAAGACATCCTTTCAGAGGCAAACAAATCCCATGAGGCAGGGATTGATCGAGGGGCATACATAGATAGCAAAATTTCAAATTTGGAAAGTAATGTAAACAAGAGAGGTGTCAAACAAGGTAATTTTAGTGTGACGTTTGACAAAAATGGGAAATTATGTCCTATAAAACTTAACAAAGATCACGCTTTCACTATCCTGTCTCCACCACCCAATGGAATGTGTGAAGTCTATCCACATGTTTTGACAAATGTTTGTTCTGAACGAATTGTCAAAAACACTGTAAGTACTGCAGTGCGTGATCATCTTAAGCTTTGTGATGACTATACTGTTTTCCAACTTGTACAACAAATTTGGAAACATTTTTTTACAATGTATGATATTCTAAGGAAAGATCCTCAACCATCCTTAAAGGCTGCAAGCAAAGAAGGATCCCTAGATCCAAATGATTATCACTTTGGTTACACTGATAATGATAAAAGCAACTACAAATTTCATGCGGAATGCTTTTATCAGTTGTTCAAGTTGCGTTACAACTATAGGGAGTTGACACCATATATGATGAAGTTCATAGATGTGGCACCACTTTTAATGAATTCACTTCAATTTTCTCTTGGACGCCTCCAAAATGAAGGAGGTGAGCATGCAAATTACCTGCACAACAGATTTTATTATCACCATACAACCAGACATGGTGGGGTCAATAGAGTAGATCCAATTTTAGCCTTATTCAATAATATGTACAAAAGGATTTCATTTGCCATCATGAAAGGTGATGGTTCAGAATTTGGGGAAAGAGCAAGTGATTCTTTCAAAAAGTACACAGATAACCTTGTTTCAAATTCTAAAATTCCAAAATTTTCAAATTCCTAAAGGCATCAAAGTAAAAGATATCCCTGATCATGTAAAAGGACTTCAAACACCACCAAAAGGCACTGGAGGTGGGATTTTTGACAAGCAAATATTTGTTCTGTGTGGAGCAATACCCAAAATTAATGGGAAATCATACTCTCACGGTGAATTTGAAAAGCTGATTATTGGGGAGTCAGGAAAGGTTAAGAAAAAAATACCACTATCATGTGTTTCCACCAAACAATATTCTGTTTTGGCTAAAACCAACATATCGTCAAAGAAAACTTTACCATTACCAGTGAGGGGAGCAGTTAAAGCTGGTTGTCCCATCCCTGATTTTAAATTTATCATCATGTGCTTAGAGAAAGGTGATCTGCTAGACCCTGATGGTTTTAGAATTGATTTGTCAAATTGCCCTCTCAAGTATACAAGACGTCCAACTTTAAATGAGAAGCATTTCCGGGATGTGAAAGTCATGACCAGCTTAATTAAAATGAAAAGGTCATATAAACGTAAGAAGTTTCCAGTTCGTAAGGGAAAAGTGTATAACCCAGGTTTGCATTTTGTGTGGCAAAAAATCAAGCAAGAAAGAAAGAAAGGTAATCTATCACTTACAGAAACTAGGGCTCTAATGTCACATTTCTTTCAACAATGGAAGTCAGTGGGTAAAGAAAAGAGAGATCTGTATCGAAACTCTTACCTGAAAGGACGTTCTTGTCAAAATGGCAGGATAGCCACATAGCATCTCCTTCTTATGAAAGTATTACATTGAGTTCGTTGTGGTGTTACTTCCAATTGTCAAATAAGATGGAGTGGGTCTGTGACACCAGTAATGCAGTGTCTGACCAGCTAGTTTTTCCTTGGCTGATATTGTGACCCATTATTTTTTTTCTTTTTCTTAATGTTTGAGCAACTCTTTTGATGTGGTTCTGTTATCCCTGGCTGTGTCTTGCTTACTTTGAATACTTCATGTAAAATTCATATATGTGTATCTTTTACAATTGTTATAACTGAAGCTGATATGACAGTACTTTGATTCAATGCATTTTGCAGACTTGTTGCAATAAGGATGTGAAAGTTAAAAAAAGTGAAGTGATTGTGGAAGAACAAGCATTTGTAATAGGAGGGGTGCAGTTTCGTAGTACCTTTTTTGTGAAGTCAAAAGACATTTCTATGCTTTATCATTTTTAACATTGACCATACATCTTTTACCATTTTAATATACTTCGTGTCAGCTTAAGGAAAGTCGCTTCGTTTAATATATATCTTACAATGATAAAATGTACGGGGTAGTTTAAAGTGACAGAGACAAAAGTGGAGAGTGAAGGGGCATTTTTTTTTTTCAAACAGTTGAGCATTTTCAGTACTAATACAAAGGGTCTATGCACCATACATGGCATATTTTCTCAGGGAACAAATGTATTCTATTTTCTTGTGGTAGTGGCTGTGAAGGATGTTGTGTGCTTTGTGATATGTTTTGTGTTTTTGTGTAGTTATCTTTACTTTTCCTACCATTTTGTACTTGATTGCCCAGTGGGCAATAATTCTTTTCTTTTTTCCATGTACAAATCATTGATAAGATCTGTTAGTTGCGTTGAAACTGCTGATGTTACTTGCTGGTGACTTTAAAGTTGTATTCCTTTGACAAGCTATTGTATGTATTTTTTATTTACTTATTTTGTTTGGTATTAAATGTAAAATCTTTTTTTGAAGGTTATCTGCATTTTGTGCTTGCCAGTATTATTAGTTGCAATTATTTAGTAGGATGTCTATGAAGCATGTGATCAATTTCTTGTTAGTATAAAAACTGTTTATACTGTGCCACCTTTGGAAAGTAGGGCAATATTTGTCAAAACTTGGGTGTCAAAACGAAAAGGTTAAGTGAGTTTTTACTGTTCAGTCTTCTCAGCAATGTATATTCTAATGTGTACCTGATGTTCACAGTCAGAGATAAAGTACTCTTATGAACAACTGTGTAGACATAGTAAAAAGATAACCAGAGCAGGATTATAGACTTAAGTATGTGTATTGTCGATGATGTGATAAACAAGTTTTAATTTGAAATGTGGTATCGCAAATTTATTTGAAAGCAGCTCCTGGATGCTTATTAAAAGCAGCCACAGTTAATATGTTGCCATGGTACCATGCCATATACTTTACTACTGTATAAGTGGTTGGGTCATGAATATATCTTCATAAGGAAGCACCTCTGTCCACCTTGCACACTAAATGCATTGCATTTTCTTGTGGTAGTAGCAGGCTTTAACAATTTTTTTTTTTCATACTTGTCCGACGGACTAGCTGTTTTCTCAACCTACTTGCTCGCATGAATATCTACTTGTCCAGCTCAAATCTGTTGAGTACATATAATTTTTAAAGTCTAAAAGCACATGCCATTTTGGGCACCTCAAAAATTTAAAGGCTGTGGATACCTGCCCGGCGGGCTGCAACATTGAGCGCGGTAGTTGCCTTCGGAGTGATTTTTTACTTGTCCCGGGGTGTTGGGTGGGGGATTTGTCGAAGCAAGCCTGGTGGTAGCTGGCAAGGATCTAGTGTATCTCTGTTGCATTGATGTTGTATGTTGTTGTGCAAAGTAGCCTTTTTTTTACTATTTTAGATTTTATGTACTACTTTTGACCAGTAATTAATCATTCTTTTCTTCCTTTCTTAGTAAATTGTTGTGCTGAAGGGTGTACATGCCAGAATACGGGTTCATGATACTGCTGTCATTACTTGCCCATGATTTTAAAGATGTATTCATTTGACAAGCTATTTTATGTTTTTTTTTTATTTTTTGTCAATGTAAATTTGGATAAATGGTTTAATTGTCCAACCCAGTGTTGATGGTTGGCAAAGTCTAGATTTTTATTTCAAGTTAAATCGTCAGACACGCTTGCATGTACATAAAAAGTTGTAGAAAGTTGGTAAAGAGTTAAGTAACAGTATTTTCTTGCCATGGTGTTGAAATCATTTTTGATGTGCTATTAAAAGGGTGTATTGTAAGCTCAGGTTGGAAGCTCAGGATAAAGGAGTATATTTATTGTAATTGATATTCAAGTACTCAAGCATAAAGTTGACACCATTTCACAAAGTTTCTGTTATTAAGTTTCTGTTAGTTTGCCAAAAAGATTTATACTATTTTTGGGTTGAAGTATCATGTCACTATTTAGAAATGTGTCTTTCAACAAACTCTTTCATCCATTTCATTACTGTTTAGTAGGTATGTGTCGCCATTTACCTACTGCTTTTTGGTTGATATGACAGTCTTTCAGGTTATGGTCATTGGTGCCTAGTTTATACCGTGTGGGAATAAACTTGTTTCAATGTTTAAAATGAAATTTAATTTTATACCCATTATTTCATTTGTTTTGTGTAAAAATAAACCACGACAAGGAAAAAAAGTCTGTCGTTCTTTCAATTATTTGTGTTCATGAATTTTAGTTTTTGTTTACCGAGTCAAGTTAGTAATCTGTGGCAGGGGAGATTATATGTTTCACGTGTGTTTTATTTTTTTTTTTTTTTGGGGGGGGGGGGGGAATTAGGCCATAAAAAAAAAGTTGTGTCAGGCTTAGGAATGTTTTTCAAAGGAAGAGGATCCCTTTCTGTGCTAGAGCCCATCCCCAGTAAAGTAGTCTGAGGGTAAACAATTTTTCTCTTTTAGTCAATGCTTACTGTTGAAAACAGGTAGAATTGATTTAACTGGAACTATTTAGAGGATGAGGGGGAAGGGGGAAACTGCACGGCCACGGCTATGAATGTTACCAACCCCTCCCCACAAGATAAGTCAATGACAGGCTAAAACTTATATACATATGAAACTTTCTCTAACAATGAAATGCCCCTTACCATTCATTCATTTTTGACCAATTCCACTGAATTTATTGTTGCCTTTTTTTACTACCTCACCTTAATTGTCTGTTCCAGTAAGTAAAGTTTTCCCAGATGAAAAAGAACCGCTGTAGCCTACTTTATGTGGGCCCCTCCTGAAAAAAAGGAAATGGCACCCTGCACTCAGCAGAATTCTGTCGCCATTACAAGTGCTTTGCTATGTCCTTAGTAGGCTATACTAGTGCTGTATTCAAAGCAACTACACAGCACACTTAGTGCATATAACACATTAGTCACACTGAATTAACTGTGTGCACAGAGCAGACTGATTAATTAGTTGTTGACTCACCACCCGATAGGATTATCTGATAAGGCCGGCATTGGGTAGCTGGGTTTTGAGATGGCAGAGAAGATAAAATTTTGGCTAAATGGAGGTATTCAATTCTAGCCTCATGTTAATCATTTGTCAAGTGAAAAATTTTACAATGATTGAAGCAGGGAGTTGCAACAGAAGTAAACACTCAGTACAATTTTCCGTCACATAAAAATCTGATTACCATGGCTACGCAAAGCAGTGCAGGGTTTTAAAAACAAAGGAGAAGGATTGGTGAACTGCACATTAGATAGATCCAAATAGTTTGTACCCATAGTTCAACGTGACTACAATTTGACTCATTGGTGTTTCTTTCTTCTCCAGAATCTTGCGGAAAAATGAGAACAACATATAATGTTAAAGGTCACCCATTTTCTACGCTCTCGTTCGTAGATTTAACGTGACGTAGCATATGATATAACAATGCCATAAAGTATGCCCTCCTTTGGAGTAATAACAAATCATGCAATATGAACAATTGCATCTAGACTGTGAGGACGATCAGTTAAGTGCTGTTCTTTAGTTGACGTAGCTTCGTTAGCAAGCAGGATTCCTTCGGGAGTATGACTGTTTGGTTTCGCTGAACTGCTCTTTGCCGGATAGTCGGGAACACTTTAGAAAAACGTTCAGTATATACATGTATTGATCAAATGACGAGTCTGAAGCTTGCTTTCCCACCTCGCAAACAGGTACATATCTGGCCGGTATTATTCCAGCTTTGTTCAAATCTTCTGCTAGCTTTACCTTATCAAGCTTGTGGTTTCTTGGAGCATGCTTGAATGAGTTAAACAGGAAGTCGGGTAAAAATTTGATTTCTCCCCCAAACCTCGCTTTTGGTGGGGACTGGGGTGAAATATCCTATCGAGTTAGAAATTTTCATGCACTTTTAGAGATTCGAGGTCATCTAAGCCGAACGTTGGGCGAATGGTCACAAATTTGTCCCGAAATCATCCCCGAAATTAACAACAAGCCCCAGATGATGATATATGGTCCTTGAAGACGGACAATCCCGCTTTGTTTTCGCTATGATTCTGTTTGCAATACAACTGTAATCAGTCAGCGATCTTGAAATGCAATGCATGATGGAAGCTAGCATGTAGCACGTCGATACAAGATCCAACACAGTGCCATTGGGCGTGCACATACCAATGTAAGTGATATGAAAGTATGTATACGTAATGCATAGATAGGCAGCACAAACACAGTGTGTTCTGTATAGTATTTTAGTGAAGACAGAAGGATAACAAGGAAGGACCCCTATTTGGGGGCAATATTATTCGTTATCTCGCTTCCAAATGCCATTTCAACATATTTTCACCTTCAAAACGGGAAATGTACAGTTTGAAACTTCGCAAGTGAGCTCTCTCTCCTTCCCCTTTTTTCGAAAAGCTTATGGCGAAAAACTCTAGCCAAAGTTCACTCCCTGACCGTAATCTAATAAAATGAGTTTCTGTTGAATATTTATTTCTATTTCCTTCAACTGCCAAAAATTATTCAATTACGTAAGACTATGAATTAAGTATTTTTGAAATTTTTAGCGGGTGTCCGTTTTCGCTTTGCGTATAGGTAGCCTGCTGTAAGCAGGCTATTCTGTGTTTGCGTTTCAACTTCTTCATTCAAAATCTTACTTACTCTACCATAAATAATACTATGAGTCTTTCAACGGCTTCACAGTTGAACAGCCCACGTTTCCAACTAGCCTAAGTTACATGGCATACCTACGGTATACAGTAGCCTGCCAACTCTCTAGCGAATCTCATTTACGACCACCAAATATGCGTCACGACAAAAATTAAAATACTAAATTATATCTCGCGTAATAGGTAATATTTATGCATCGAACGTATGGCCTGGTACACATTTTCCACCTACAAAAGCTAATTAGGTTGTTCGCCGTTCATTGTATCAGTTGTTCCTACCAAAATACACTATTCATACTCGTTTCGTGCACCACGTGACCATCTTATGTTTACTAATTCTTCCCTGAAAATGCGGGATTCCTGTAAATGGAAACTTGACATAGGTTTGCAGACTCTGTATATTTAGAGGTGTATTATGATTTTGAGAGAGCGCCATCTTTCGGCTACTACAGAGTCTGCTCCGCAGGCTAGCGCGAATCCGGACAGATTGTGATGGTCTGATTTTAGTCGGCCATTACTGGGGTCCATCACCTTTAATCATTACATTTCCTTCCTTACCTGTTCCATGAATGGTTGTACACTGAAGTGTATCTTAATTTTCTCAACTTCACTAAATATGAGGATTTGAAATTCACGTAGACAATAAATGAAGACGATTAAAGGCTGATGGACCCCACTAATGGCTGCGCACAGTCACTGAAAACAAGCCCAAATCGGATTCGTCTATAAGCTACTTCAATAGGTCTCCCAGAATGTATTTCACAGCGAGTGCTGGTGGTATCTGTTTTTCTTAGTCAATCCATAACTTAAAGAGGGGTCTCTTGTGTAGTTTTATGCAGTGGATTGTGTCTAAATTGTCTTTTTGGCGTGAAAAATGCATTTTAATCTGTCGTAAAGTAGGATTTTTATTCGAATTATCTAGTCGCTGAGATAGTATTCTATGCACGTACTGACGAAACAAGGGAAAGCGTTACACTATGTGCTGAACTCGGCTTGTGAATCCCACGCTCTGCCCAACAATTCCGTGCGGTAACGAATTACCGAAATAGCTTATTGTAGTTATCCGGCGTCACAATTTGGCAATTGGGATATTTCAATGGACAACTCCCACTGAAACGGTGTTCAGTAA
The DNA here is from genome assembly GCA_037179385.1 of Holothuria scabra. Classification (NCBI taxonomy): domain Eukaryota; kingdom Metazoa; phylum Echinodermata; class Holothuroidea; order Aspidochirotida; family Holothuriidae; genus Holothuria; species Holothuria scabra. The sequence goes on from CM074179.1 coordinate 40,072,844, forward strand.
AATTTTTTGGCCATATTTTGGTGATAAATTATGGTTACATATTCTTTTAAACATTTAGGGTTGACACTCAGGTTGACGTCGACTAACTTTTTAGAAAGAGGACTGGGCCTGACACTTCAGGGTCAAACAGCGTCGGCATTGCTATTTTAGTGAACAGGCAACATTAGCCTGGCACTCGTGTACTCGGTGGGGAAGTAAAGCTTCCTTTCTTTAACATTGACAAATTTGACGTGATAGGGAAGCTAACAGCGTGCGAGCCGCCTCCCCCCCCCCCCTTTTTTTTTTTTTTTGTTTTCCAAAGAAATATTTGAAAGAAATGTGGAGCTTTTTCTGCCAAACCTTTTTGGTTTTTTAAAGAAATTTAGGGTTCTTAAAAGAAATTTTACAAAGTTTTTTTTTTTCAGTTTAGCAATCTTGAAGTATATATAGTTATTTAAATTTTGAAATAGGTTAGATAAAGATTCATCACTAAGGTAATTACGGGCCATTATCTCTTTTAAAGCGGCAAAGAAAAGGCATTGTTTCATGTTCTGCACACAAAAATATAACGAGGAGTCAGTTTTCTGGCGGAAAACAACTATTAATAGGGTATAAAACAGAAGCAATTAAAACTAGTTACAGTTACTCAAACGACTGTAGAATATGCAATTCGTTTTTTGCATAAGTAGTCATTGGTACTTTATAAACGTACATGTATCAGCTGCTTTCGAGATCGCATCGACCACACCGTCAAGATGCAGCCAGTATATACTGAAAGTGTTGGTACGCAACTCATATTTTCATTACATACACTAATCAACGACGAATGTTAGGCTATATGTGCTTGTTGTACGAAAATGTATAGCTACAGGGCCTTACCGTACTGTACATGTTCATACTGCAGTCTAAGCCTATTCTGCCTCGCTGTGTCAAGCAACGTTCTCCCCCTATTCCAGTAAGGATTTATAGTCAAATTTTCCTCCTATTTCATGTTATTGTGCAACGATTTCGATAGTCTGGGTAATGTTCCTTACTTCAATTATAGGCCTTTGCCTAACGTTGCACTAACCTGAGTACAGTCCTAGGTTGTTTAGGTATAGGCATCCATCGAAGATTCAAACCAATGCTATGCACTGTTTACGTACCGTGTACCCATTTTACTTTCAGATGGGCATGTACGCCACTACGCATGGTACTGCTGTTTATTAATGAATTAACATCAGTATTTACGAATTAACATAAACAAACTTTCATTGGCTTATGCTTCTTACTTATGGGCTTATTTCAACGTAAAGAACTCGGATTTCATTTAGCAAACCGAATACAACAACTGAACTTCGGACAAAGATAACTCCCAAAAGAACTAAGACTGTCCTTTTAAGTACGGTATGTTAGAACCTGTTAAACAGCTTCCAGCTTCAGCTTTCTGGCTCTCGCCATATCACAAACTTGGAAGTCAAAGTATTTCTTTAAAACAATCTCGTAGTTCCGCTTTAAACACCGATTTTAGAATATGTAGCAAACTCAATTCACATCTGGCCTGCAAATTTCACTATGCATTTGATCATAAAATTAATTTGAGGAAGTCGCACATGTATTCTTTAGGTCCTTATATTTCGATTACTTTGGCGCAACATCTTTTCTGGGCCCAATTTTTTTTTTGTCTGAATTAGCTTTAGTCATTTTACGTATTAAGTATTTGTAATAACTTTTTTTTAAGTGTCGAAAATTGTTTGATTCAAAAATATTGTTAAAGTTTGGTCGGGTAGAGATATGACTCAGTACGACAAAAGATGAATGACATGATTTTTCACAAACTGTTCATGGTTTCCATTATTGTTCGTTACTACCCGATTACTTTGTTCAAAATGATTAAACGTGTACTTTTTTTATTTTATTTTTGTTTTTTGTATTTTCGGCTGGGAAATCCGGAAAGACAATAAAAATAAACAAGAAAAAATTAAAGAGAAAAATGCTATCAGGCGACGTTAAAACGGTGGCCTAAAAGTTAACCATCTCAGATTTTTTTCTTGCTTTGAAAATAATTTGGTTGAACTTGGCTTGGTATAGTAATGAGTGCAATGCAGAAATTATTTTTTTTTTTTTATTTTTTGTTATCTTATTCATTACTATTTGAAAGAGTATGGTAGTCATTTTCTATTGTTACTTAAGAAGTACTAGCGTGGCTCTTTTTAATAGTAGTTTTCTTAGTGAGGAAACATTAATTGTGAAAGCTTGGGGTAGAATGAGCGCTAATAATCCTTGGGATCACTTTGATTTTCAACTTCTTCGAGAAAATAGTTTTATAAAAGTTAAAACAGGACGATGTTTTATTGAAATCTTTTAACTCAATGGGTTTTTTCCTTAACGGATAATTCCTACGGGTCTTTGGCTTGAAATTGTTCTGGGATAAGAAAAAAGTTTTCCAAGGTTTTCGTCTACTTTTTACTTTGGTTTAATTTCACCAAGTGAAATGATGAAGGGAAGGACACTATATTTGCGGCCGATGCGGATAGTGAAGCCGTTATTCTCACTGTTTCCACTTTTCAATAGCTCACTCCAAACTTATTCCGGATAATGATAATGGTTTACCCAAAAGTCGCCATTCGTTCATAAAAAAAAAAAAATGACACCCCTATGTGTACTTTTTCCAATATCGATGTAGAAATCTTAGGATATTTGTTTAGGTACTGTTTTGTCACATCTTAGTTTCTCCTAAATGACGAGAAATTTTTAACTGGGAGACTATTTTTCTAAAGTAAATCTTTATGGTATAATGTATTACGTTATTATCCCATGTATGTTGTAAATATTCTTTGGTAATATTTCCTCTTCGGATGCGAAAAGTAACCATAATCTCTTTCAGTGTTGTAACAAATTTAATTTATTCTGAAAGTAGAGGACGAATTACATATTTTTCACAAATTGTTCTCCGTTAAAACACCAACTTTTGCACGATACAATATACACGCAACAATTTGATTATGTTGATGTTTATAGCATGCAGACTTTGGTTGTAGAGTTATGTAAAATAAACTCTGGATATTACTGAAGAGTTGATTCCCTTCTCACTGGCCGAGATTCATCGGTGACTTAAGATCGCTGTTGTGGTAGGCTATATGTGACATAAGGTAATGCGAATTGAGACTCTCCGAATAAATGTTAAAATTTTCGAAACTTTTCTGCCCTTTCAGACAAACATTTGAAAAGCAGGAGTACGGAGCGCGCCTAGTGTCAAAATACCGAAGATACAACTGAGATTTCGAGTTTCACAATGACATGTCAAACTCCCCAATGAAATGTTTAATATCCCAAAATGACATCTTGAATTTGAAAATGAAATGTCGAAATCAAAAATGAGATGCCGATACCGAAGATACAAACGAGATGTAGAATTTCACAATGACATGTCGAACTGCCAAATGAAATGTTGAATTTCAAAATGACATGTTGAATTTTAAGATGAAATGTCGAAATCAAAAATGAGATGTCGACACGGTTTTGACACTGTATGCGAGCGAGTAGAGTGCCAACAGTGTCATATGTCGAAAATTTCAAAATGAGATGTCGAGACGGTCCTATTAATGATTGCCCGTGGATGCCCATCTGTATAATGATTGCCCGAACCCTTACAACGAATGCCTGTCTCTATGAATGAATGCCCATGTGTTATTTGTTGCCGTTCATTCCCTCGCAAGCATTCAACAAATTGATGATCGTTTGTGCTCTATCATCAGTCGAGATAAATTCAGCATATTAACAAGTTCTATTTTCAAAATGGATTTTCTTTGTCAATTTGGACAGCTCGTTTCGCATAACGTATTGTCTTTTGTGACAAAAATTATAGACCCAAGGTCAGGAAAAGAACCGACTCCTTGTCACATGTGCGACAAGGAGTCTTAATTATTTCCAAATTGCCATTTTCTCAGGCAAGGACAGATTCCTTGTCACAGGTGCGACAAGTTATTAGGATGCGTGGACTAACTACTTGCCAAAGGTGTGACAAAAAGTCAAGGATGCTGCCAATTAAGTGAACTTGCCCAGTATTTGTAAACATGAATCCCAAAGAAAACTGACATATTTGATAAAAATGATAAAAAGACGGATTTAAAAACGGATTTTAGAAATCCATTTTGAAATTTGAACTTGTTATATTCTTGAGTTTTTTTTCACAGACAGACATACAGTCAGTCAGACAGACAGACGGATTGACGGACCGAGACGGATGGATGGATAGATAGACAGATGAGGTTTTACCGCTCAATTTCCAACCTTGAAAAGTGAGAAAATTCTGATCAAGCTTGTGACTCTTCATGGCATAGACTATTTTATGGCATTAATTCTCATGATAGTGCTTCTTATATCAGAACATATTGACAGGCTTATTTTTCCTACATTAAAACAGAAAAAAAAAAAAAAAAAAAAAAAACTTGGGAAGGGTATTAATTCCGCCGTTTCTAGTGAATGATGCGATATTACAGAAACATTATGGGGTACAGAATACTTTTGAAACAGATAATAGCGTTTTAAAAGTAGTAACACGTGAAGTTATAATCAATTACAATGTGTGAGCTATAGTGTATTAGGAGATCACGGTTGACTTAATGCGATTATAAATCCCATTTGCTATGTGAGAAGCACATTTTTAAAGGTATGTTGCCATGTTAGGTCACACCTGTCTGTAACAGGCTACGTTTCGTACATTTCATACAAATAAATGTGTAAAATGTTGTGACATGATTTGAAAGATAGTTATTCATGGTTATTCATAAAATTAAACAGGCTACTATACAAATCCAAGCTGGGGCCACTGAATTTTCCCGCATGAAAGGAAAAAGACAACAAACTGTATGCCTCACGATCCCCTCTTTTCATGTCATAATATAGAGTGCCGAAGTGTGACGTCATTTCAACCACTGGTTCCTTACAAACAAAATTCCCTATTGCTTTATCATAGGGCTCAACGTCTTCAGTTTATTGCAGTGAAATGGGTTCTTCAATATAAATGAGAATCCAATACATGGTTTTATGAGTATTCGAAGTATTTTTAAGATTTTTTTTTCAGGTTGGATTAAATTCCATTAATTTCCGAATTGTAACGTTTAAGATAGTTTCGTAGATCTGGTGTAGGGAGGTTTACACATGATTGCGTGTCTTTCGGTGAAATACACAGTGGACCCATTAACATTTTTTTACCGACTGAAGTTAATCTCATTTCAAAAATAAAATCAATGATGTGGGGTGTCATATATGTCATACTGGTAATTATTACTTGGTCCAAGTTGCATTTTTGTAGCCAATGACAGGTACGTACCGTGTGTCGTTTTAAAGGATGCGTATCCTACAATATGTTTGCACGTGAAAATGTAGTGGCTAGGCCTCCGAAAGTCCCTATCGCTCTGTACCGGGAGCCTATGTATAACTGAATTTAATTTTTTTCGTCAGTTGCAGGAATTTTCAAAGGAATAAGTAAAATGGTATTGTTCCACAAGTTGTAAGAGAACCATTGTGACAAATATTCAGCTTTACGTTGTGACATGTAATTTTATATATACCGTTGAAAATCACAATTTTTGAAGGTATTGCGTTAAGTACGTTAGGTTAAGGAGCTTGAAGTTTGTGCAGAACCATCTCCATGGGAACTAAGCGGAAGTGACGACGTCACTTCGGTATTCTGTCGGTACAACATCCGGGCTTTTGCGTGACCTGGGTCACGAAAATTTCAGCTGGAGTGAAAACAACGACAGTCTGGCAATTAGTGCAGTACACGAATGCTATTACCAGAGCCTCTGATTGCACGATTGTGGGCCTAACTGGCAAAGGTTCTTGAGACCAAGGATAAAAAAAAAATTAAGTGTCAATTATGTAAGGCGAATGCGAAAATATTGGGTTCCTGTGCACAAAACACTCGCTTACGAACAGCGAGAAACCCGGTCTTATCGGAGTAGGCCTATTGTGCGAGATTGGTCATTGCGTTTACATGCCATCTCGTAAAGAAAACAGTGGATTTTCGCTGCGAAAATTTCTCGTACGACCATCTGATCATGAGAGCTGAATATTCTAATGGAAATAGGTCATTATCCACAAGTTTTAAAAGACGGCACGTTGTTTTCAAGGTACAGTTACACAGAAAACCTCTATGTCTGCACTGTTGTTGTATTGCGCGACCACAACTGTTTCACTCCAATATGTCACGTGATTGACTCTTCGCACTGGATGTGACGCCTTCGGACCGACAGAATAGCTCACGTTTTCATGAAAGAAGCTCAAAACAGTGATAAACGTTTAAAATAGTCAATGCTGGAGAGATTCGGATGGAATGAAGACTTTTAGAAAGTTTTTAACACTTATCTGTCAATCCGTCTGTCTTTCTGTCTGTCTGTCTGACTGACCGTATGTCTGTCTGTGAAAAGAACTCAAGAATATGCTGAACTCATCTCGATTGATGAAATAAATACAAAAGATTACGAGGGACAATTTGTTGAATGCTTGCGTGGGAACGATGAAAAACCAATAACATACTAACGGGCATTCATCGTAAGAGTTCGGGCAATCCGATTATGCAGACCGGCATTCACGGGCATTCATTAATAGGACCGTCTCGACATCTCATTTTGAAATTTTCGACATATGACACTGTTGGCACGCCACCACGCCACTCGCTCGCACTCAGTGTCAAAACCGTGTCGACCTCTCATTTTTGATTTCGACATTTCACCTTTTTAAATTTAACATGTCATTTTGGAATTCATCATTTCATTTGGCAGTTCGACATGTCATTGTGATATTCGACATCTCAATTTTGATTTCGACATTTCATTTTCGAATTCAACATGTCATTTCGGAATTCAACATTTCATTTGGCAGTTCGACATGTAATTGTGAAACTCGACATCTCATGTGTATCTCCGGTATTTATGACAGTAGGCGCGCTCCGTACAGGAGCTACTTTGGAGAAAATTCAGAATTTACTTGATTATTTTATCCCTCATTCACACACATGAAAAATTTTCAACCCTCCTAAACTACTTAAGCCCCTCCCACAACTGTGCAAAAATTTGGACAATTCAGACACAAACTCAGTATATTGCTTCAGTGTGAGTATACATGATACCAAAACATTCTTAGTACAATACATGTTGTTTAATATGAGCTACAGTACTCCAGCTGCATTTTAAAACTTACTCTCAATCACAGAGATGTGCCAATTGGAAATTTATGTTGACTTATGCAATTCTTTTAGTAAGGGGAAGGAGTTGACTGGTTGACTGTCTTCAGGTTACGAGTTGTGGCTATAAAAATTCCCATTTCCTTAATGACACTCTATATGAGGAAATAGACCTTGTGCATATGATGTCATAGTGCGGAGTCGCTCTCCTTTGGGGGCGAAACAAACCAACACAGACAAATGCAGACAGCTGATTTGTCAACCAGTCGAATACGGGCATAATCTGCTGCACGCACAGGGCAAATTCTAATGCGCGTGACCACGTATTCCAGTGTTTTGCCCTCAAGATGTTTAAAACTGCTTAATCCTGCGATTTCAGGTGGATCGAAATTTAAACACCGACCCCGCATTAACCCGCGGTCCCACGTTTCTCGAGCGCGAGGTAACACGGTGTTACCTCGAGCGTGGGTACGAGAGACCACAGTACAGGAGTACTACCGGTTGTCTGGATCAACAGTGAATCACTCTGCTGGCATCCAGCAAGCTATCATGTAATAGATCCTTGGTGTGTGACAGGCAATGAGCCAGTTGGTACTAAATATAGTGACAGTAGTTCAGTTGAGTGTAAACAATAGCAACGTTATTGCAAGTTTTTTTTTTTTTTTGCCGTGGTTTTACAAAACAGATATACCATTGGAGTTAAGAGTGAAACAGGAAGTTGGTCCGTTTCAGAATATTATTACAGCGCTTTTGGGCAAAAACTACCTTTAAGGTACGAGTCTCGCGATGATTTCATAAAAAATACACTCTCTAAATGAAAGCAATTCGAAGTTGTCAAAACAGTATGTAACCTACATTTGAATTTCGGCATATCAACCGTTTACAGGGTAAATTGGGACGTTACAGTGCAAACATCATGAGTGAAAATGAAACACAGCGTAACAGTGGTGTCAAAAGTGAGGGGACCGGTCGACACCTTAAAGTCAATGTACCTACATTTGACAAAATGTTTCCACTTGACACCCCCCCCCCCCCTTGTGGCATCCGACACCACCCACCCCAACACACCCGTAACCAGGCTATTTATGATAAAAAAAAAGGCACCGACACCGCACAGGAGGCACCTTAAGGTATTACGTTTATAGGCAGTTGTCAGAGGAGACAACATGCCATATCACCACTTTGAGGGAACGAAATTCTCAAACCGACAACAACTAGCTCGGCTAGATCGTCTCAAACGCTCGTCTCCAAATTTGATATCTAACTGAACTACAAATAAGGCAGGGCGTAGAGACACAGCGCCATCTATTTGGTTCAAAGGAATCGAGCACACATATGCACGGTGACGTTAGCATTGCTTGATGTTTTCCTCATTATTTCGCATAATATGCAACCAAAAAATGAAATATAAATTAAATCTGGAAGTGAAGACACTCAGAAATTTTCCGATTTGAATCTTAATTCCTATTTGACAATGTTTTCTCATAGGGCTTTGGATAACGGCTCAACGTTACTTGTTGTGACTTGATACGAATGTGCAGAACGTAAGAACGTACCCATTACACCTTAGCTTCGTTTGTTTACACAACGGAGCCTTTTCTAAAAACGTCATAATTCTGTAGTTTTTCTATGTATTTTGAGGAATGACCGTGGTAGCAAACGAAAGGAAAATATATTTTCCAAATGGTCCTAAAATATATTTGGTCATGAACAGCACACGCTGGAATATAAGTCAGTTTCATTCAAATGTTCGTGCTAAGTAAATCTTGAAAAGGTTTCAAATTCGTTAGATATCTTGCATCCGTGGGCCTTAAAGCGTAATCTTTAGTCACCCCGAAAATCTTGGAATTTTTTGAGTTTCGAATAGAACTGACAAATTTGTCAATAATTCCCACATTTGGCGATGAAACTACTCAAAAATGAACCCTCATATTTACTTAAAAGTGTCTTTTAAAATATATGTCCCTTACTTTAAAGAAATTGCTAAAAAATAAAGGAAAAAAACCTTCCCCCTCTTCGAATTGTTACCTCTGTGTCATTTGACAACTCATTGTCGTTATTAAGGCTTGAGTTGTTGCCTCTTGCCCGCACGGTAAGTCGCATATTAGTAAGCATAAACCTAGCAATTCCTTGGAAGTGAAATGCATTTCATCAAAGTGAATTTATGTCCACTTTTGTCAAGTTGCCTTTCTCTCAGTGAAATGCACTTAATGGAGCTTATCCCAATCAGATAGATTCCCTAAAAGGAGCACTTTTTTGATTTGTTATGGAATGAGGTGGGGTTTTCTGTAACTTGGTTTTTGAAAGTATATCAAATGAGGTACCACTGGTGAAAATGGGCTTAATTGAAGCAATTTGGCAGAAATTATGGGCCGTAGAAGCTGGGGGAGGCATATCGAAATTTTCGAGAGAAACAAGGCTCGGAAAAGGTGGTTTGAACTTTGAGGGGTAATAGCAAAAAATCTTCGTGTCATGGTATGGTAAACTGAAAGTGCCATGAGTGGCCAACTTGTCAGTTTTCATATGAGTGGTAGCTTGACCCTGGCGAAAACTTCGACAAGCTTTTAGAAGCCCGTTTACTTTTTGGATTTAGAGTGTAAGTCAATGGAGGAGTTAATAGGAGTATGCAGCCCTCAGTGGAATTGAATTTCACTCTAGTGGAATTCTATTTTCCTTAGGTCCAATACCCTTTAAGTGGAATTGGATTTTAACGGTGGAATGACATGGATCGAATTGATTGTTACTATAATGGAATGAAATGGATTGTTACTGCATTTGATTTTATTTGTTTTCTTTTTCATTTAAAGGAGCGACCGCGGAGCCAATTTTGAAGTGCGGGGGCTAATCAACGAAGCGGCCCAATATGCCCAATAAAATAAATGCAGTTTAAGGCGACCCAAAATGCCGACAGCGAAAAAAGTGCGGGGGCTAAAGCCGCCCTAGCCCCCCCCCCCCTCCCCCAGTCTCCGCGGTCCCTGAAGGGGAATTGAATTCCGAATAAAACAAGTTCCATTTTCAACATTGGATTTTCCAACTCTCCCTGGACAGCTCCTTTTGCATAACTTTTCCTCTTTTTTGACAATATTGTAGCCCAATACGAAATTCTCACACCTTATTCCATGGGAAAAGGACCGACTTCTTTTCATACTAGGAGGTATTGCCAACATGAATCGCAAAGAAAACAGACATATTTGATAAAAATTGTGAGAAGACGTGGATTTTGGAAATCCATTTTGAATCTGGAACCTGTTATAAGTAGAATTGAATGTTGCTAAAGTGGAATTGTATATCACTTCAGTGGAATTCCACTTCACTTATAAGTGTAATACAAATGCATTTCACTTGAGCAAATTGCACGGCACTTATCCTAAGTTGAATTGCATTTTACTTCCAAATAGTTAGGCTTTTCGACATAAACGAAACGTGAATTTACTTTCATGATATTGTTTGTAATTCTCTTGAGGTGAAAAAAGCTAGCTAAGGTACTTGCTGGAACACAAAACGACAGTAATTGCCCTAAGAAAAATGGGGATCCTTCCTCAGGCTTCAGTATTATTGTACGGCTATGGATCTTATGGTTCTGTGTCCATTGCAATCAATTATTCAAAACCGTTAAACACGGTGTAAACCGTGTTTTAATGACTTTTCGGAATTCACTCTAAACGGTATCCAACAATAACTCTTTACGATGTGTCTTTGGAACAGCACTCGCCTTATTTAAAAGATATATCTTCAGATAAACTGTGTGTGAAGTCTATATTCAAATATTCCAGATAAAGCAAGCCTTTCAGTTACCGTATATTTGTGACAAAAGCAGTTTTACACGTCTATTCCATTTGTACATTTTCATTTTCAAGTAGTAACCGTGTTACCATACTCTCCTGACGACCATATGAAAAATGATGACAAAAATATTGGTTTTCTATCATCAACTCAGCAGCAGTCTGCTCATGTCAAAAAATAATGGTAACTGCATGGGTGCACGTGACTGTTATCCTTTCATGAATAAGCTTCATAATAGGAGAGTTACTTTTTAATTACATATTTGACAGCCGTATACGGATAGGTTCAGCAACCGATTTGTACGTATCTCCCATCAAGTAACTAAATAGTCAACTAAATCTAAATCTGACGACTCGTCCATTTACTGGATATTCGGAATATCCAGTAAATGGTGAAAGAGAAATATCTTTTCTTATACACATGTTAGCAGACAGAAACACGGTGACCAGGTCATTTTTTAGAAACATGGATTGTACCAGTGGTATGATGCTTCAAATAAGCCAGTCTCAAACTAAAGTGAATAGACAGGCTACTAATCCTATTCAATCCAGGCTGTTTAGTCTATTCATCTGACCCTCACTTGTCTATTCACCTCAGTTTGAGGTAGACTTACATGAAGTATCTCTCTATCAGGGTAATGCTGGGGAGCCACTCGTAAAGACAAATGTCAATAATGGTGAAAATAATGACTCCGTTTCTTTTTCTCGTTGTGAGTAGTCACCATGGTTAGCACAAGTATAATTATTACAGTAGCTGGCCGCATTATAATTCAACAAACAAGTCCAACCAAGAACCAGCTCTTGACTGACCTCGACGCTTCCTTGGAGCCTCTATAGTCAGTGTTTCTGAAGCGGATTTGTACCTAAAACATTAACAGATAAGTTAAACCGTTAAAACCATCAATGATTCCAAGATCTGGCAAAGCATTGCTTTGAAATGTTATGTGAAAAGGGTTTAGGACTCTAGAACAGAACGGCACATTAGAGAATTGTGCCCCTTGAAATTGGGCGTCATGACTTGGCCGGTAACGTCATGGTCGTATTTTTAACAATTAAGCAAACCGCAAACGAAAACAGGCCCTGGAATTTTTACCAATTGTACACAGGACGACAAAGACTAGAGGTGTATCTCACTGTAAAAAATATAAAAAACAATGAGCGTTTGTGGTTCAAACCCGCTTTACTTCACTCTCGAAAAATGAAGTACCGGTACCCATTTGATGTCTTAAGTTTGTCCCAAACACCAATTTACTATATATGAAATGATTTTCATGATTCAAAACTCATTTGATGTCTAATTTAGACACTGATGTTGATTCTAGTTTTATTATACGTGGCAAAACAAGTAGCTCCTCAGGAAACGTTTGCAGGAGAATGCCCAGTTTAATGCGGTTAGCTAAAATATGCCTCGCTTCAATGCTATATTAGGAAGTAAGGTCATTGTGTAATTGTCTACTATTCAAGACGCAGGCTTTGCTCATGAGGATTTAAACGCCATGGGCTACATTACACAAGTAAAGAAGATACAGTTTATGCTTAAATATTTCAGTTTTCTATCTTCGAGATCAAGACCTACCCCAGACCAGGGAGTTGCTAGAGCACTCCCTGCCCAAACTATCTATAATTCTTTTCGCATTAGAGCATCGTCATATTTTCCAAACATAGGTGTACAAGGCGAGGAGAGCAGTGGAAACACTGCCCCCAAATTTCTGCAAAATTTTAAAGTCTGGAGGAATATAAGAAATTTCGAGGAGTCCCTAGGATTTTAAAAAATAAAACGGTTTTTCAAAACCCTCCTATGCGTGCCGATCTTAAAAAGATATGTTTGTAAAAAGGAAAGAAACTTCATTCTCAAGGTAACAGTTTCATGAAAAATAAACAAAATTAAAAACCAGAATGCAAAAATGCATTGAGGTTTCGATGATACATAAATGTACTCTTTTTCAAATTTGACATCATGCACCATTATCTTCTCACTCAAATGTTATATTAGCATCTTCAAAAAATAATTTTGTTATTCCAGATGCCCTTTTGACCTCCACAAAAGCCATACATACATAGATAGACCGACATCTTGAGATATAACTTTAACAAGATTTTCAGACTTTGACCCCTGGTGACCTGAAATGACCTTTGACCTCCGCCAAAAAAGGGCACATCTCCTGACTATAACGCATCTACATACCAATATAAAATCTACCTAAGCTTCCTATCTTGAGATATCGTGTTAACAAGATTTTCAGACTTTGACCCCCAGTGACCCCAGATGACCTTTGACCTCCCCAATAAACAATAGGGACCATCCCCTGACTAAAACGCATCAACATACCAAATATGAAATTCAACCAAGCTTCTTATCTCGAGATATCGTGTTAACGAGATTTTCAGACTTTGACCCACAATGACCCCAGATGACCTTTGACCTCCGCAAAATACAATAGGGACCATCACCTGACTATAACGCATCTACATACCAAATATGAAATCTACACAACCTTCTTAACTTGAGTAATCGTGTTAACGAGATTTTCAGACTTTGACCACAGGTTTTGCCAGATGACCTTTGACCTCTGCGAAAAACAATAGGGACCATCTCCTGACTATAACGCATCAACATACTAAATATGAAATCTATCTAAGCTTCTTATCTTGAGATATCGTGTTAACAAGATTTTCAGACTTTGACCACCGGTTACCCCAGATGACATTTGACCTCCGAAAAAAAAAAAACAATAGGGACCATCTCCTGACTATAACGCATCAACATACTAAATATGAAGTCTACCTAAGCTTCCTATCTTGAGATATCGTGTTAATGAGATTTTCAGACTTTGACCACCGGTGACCCCAGATGACCTTTGACCTCTGCAAAAAACAATAGGGACCATCTCCTGACTATAACTCATCAACATACCAAATATGAAATCTACCTAAGCTTCCTATCTTGAGATATCGTGTTAACAAGATTTTCAGATTTTGACCCCCGGTGACCCCAGATGACCTTTGACCTTAGCCAAAAACAATAGGGACCATCTCCTGACTAAAACGCATCAACGTATCAAATATGAAATCCAAATTAGCTTCCTTTCTTGAGATATCGTGTTAACGAGATTTTCAGACTTTGACCCCCAGTGACCCCAGATGACCTTTGACCTCCGCAAAAATGATAGGGACCATCTCCTGACTTAAACGCATCAACATACCACATATGAAATCAAGCAAGCTTCCTATCTTGAGATATCGTGTTAACAAGATTTTCAAACTTTGACCCCCGGTGACCCCAGATGACATTTGACCTCTGCCAAAAACAATAGAGTTCTTCCTCTCCAAATGGCGCATCTATGTACCAAGTTTGAAAACTGTCAGTCATTCCTATCTTGAGATATCGTGTTAACGAGTAAAGTGTCACAAACACACACACACATACATCCATACATACACACACACACCTATACACACACACGCACATACACACATACATACACACACACGCCATCATGAATGCATAGGTTTCTCTTTCATCGAAACCAAAAATCGCCGACCCAGTATTTCACGACACAATGGCCGAAACGGTCGAATATCAAAATTCTTTCAATCATTTGCCTGGAAAATAAAAAGGTGTACAAGTCAGAGCAACATATTTAATACATGAAAAAATAGAAGATATAAAGAGATGGCAACACATGTGTGAAGCATTTTGCTTAAAGGAAAGATGCTTCTTCAGCTTGTTTTTAAATCTTGGCAGCATAATTTCCAAATGGCCGATTTTTTTATTACTTCCAAAAAAATCTTTGCCGGAGTAGAGAAAACGCCATATTCAAAGTAAAATTTTCATAAAAAAAACAAAAATTAAAGCAAAGATCTGAGACACGTTTGGGTGTCTTGTGGAAAAGGTTTCCCTCAGCCTCTTTTTTATACCGCCAGTCGTGCAAAGAATTTGCCCAAAATGGTAAAATATTTGGGCCAACGTTGAAGAAATGATGAAACGTTTTCAATTGCTAATTCAATTCAACAAGCAGACGGGATGGTTGTCAGGTGAAATACTCAAATAAAGGTTGCCATCTACCGTGTCCCTGTTTAAAGCCAAATTTATTAAAATCGGGTTATTTGTTTTTCAGTACCACATTGATAGAGTGGTAATGTTTTTCCATAAATTTGTCTCAAAAACCCTTTACGCCTTTTTTGTAACTCAGCGGTTTTTTTTTTTTTTTTTTTTATTTGGAAAAAGGTGTCACTGATAGATGTAAAATCATAACAAGTTCCAATTTCAAAATGGAATTTTCATCTCAAAATGGACAACTCCTCTTGCAAAACATTCCGGTTCTTCCACAGCTTTTTATGTACAACGAACACCCAGATACTGCACAAATGACTGCAATTAGTAGCAGCAAATGTAATAAGATCACTTCTTTGCAGTCTTCGCAGCATATTGTACGTATTCATATTTTTGTAAATATGAACAAAAGGCATACAGTTTAGCCCATACCACAATTGCCAAGATGGATTAGATTCCATGTACACAACCAAAGAGTCACCACTACAATGATACATGGTATAGCCACCAAACCATTTGCTTTATATTCTCCGAACCTGCGATAAGTAGCTTTAGCTACTCTGCTAGCAGTCGTTTCCTGACCAGTAACTGCTGATTTAGATAACATTTGCCAGAGCATGTTAAGAACTGTCACTGCGAGTACTGCCAACTGGTTGCAACACAAATTAAAAGGGTATAACCTTGGCATATTAGACAAGGACTCCTTCCTCACCGTCCGCACCTGCGCCAAATGGTCATGCAAGCCACACCTGTCAGCCAATTGTACATATTCACTGTTTTTGCATTCCAAGTCATGACCCAGCAGCTAGTAGTCAAACCATACAACTTCATGCTTGTTGCACCTGTAACAAGAAGTTGAGATGATATGTTTGAAATTTTGTAACCTCTGGAATGTGATGCTGTTTGCACATTGCCAAAGAGAAATAGTAATAGCTCAGCCCTGATGTGACCAAAAGCCAATATAACCTGGTTGGAGTTATGTATTCTCCTAAGAGTGTGCTGGTCGCACCTTCGACAAATACGTAATAAAAAAGGGATCCAAATGTAAATCATGCCATGCCATACTAATACCTCCCATGGACTGTCAAAACTTCCAGGCATACTATATCACATATGATAAGCAAATGAAATAATACCCTTAGAATCCTAGAAAAATAACCATACGTTCTATGATTTTGTTATCCGCAAGTGCGACAAGTATATGAGACCGTCTGCTTCATAGTTGCAGACATGTGCGTCCCAGTCAGTTGGTTCTTGCCAGAAGTATGGACACCTTATCAAAATGGCAAATGGTGTGGCTGAACCCTGATGTAAAAAAGAGCCAATATAATCTGGTTGGAGTTATGTATTCTCTTGAGAGTGTAATGGTCGCACCTGCGACAAATAGTGAATCAAAAAGGAAAAAAAAAAAAATAAACAAGGGTGACCTAGCTCACATTATTTGTACTACACAAGAATAGCTAGTAGTTTAAACATAAATAGTCGAGCCATATCATTCAAAATTGTTTTACTAATTATGTCAGAATAGCAAAAAAGCAAAGCTCTCCAGCAACATGGGTATTACAAGCTACACAAAATAATATACAAAGTACGCAATAGATAGGGTGATCTCTGACTCATGTTTAAAAACAATCTTATGTAATCCAATATGCATGTTTTGAAAGATACTCTCCCAAGAGTCAAACAGTCTTTACTATCATTTTAACATCTTGTCTCTCTTGAATCATGGAAGATTTGCATACTTGGTAAGTGTTTAATTGACTCATGATACAAATGTGAAATATAAACAAACCTAACAATACCCAACAATGTCACATTCACCATATCTATTTATCTATGTATAAATACAAGTTCAAGTTCAAGAAATTTATATGGCGCATTATTTAAAATAATTATTCTAATGCGCCTTACAAGACACAGTGGAGAACAAAAGACTAAGTTGGACTATCAGATACCATCAAAGGCACAGCTAAATAGGTGGGTTTTTAATAAGGACTGAAAATGTTCCAGAGAGCGTGCTGTCTTAACTGAAAGGGGCAGATCATTCCATAACTTAATACACACATGCATGCATGCATGTCAGTTAGTCTCTCCGTCCATCCGTCTGCCCATACACCCCATCCCCACCCCTCCCCACCTATCCCATCTAATCCACACCCTCCCCACTCCTCCTCTTCCCCACTCCTCCCCATCCATCCAATCTCATCCCATCCATCCATCCATGCATTCATGCATGCAGGCATAAATACATACACACAAACATACATGTTTCTGCAAAGTACCTTGACTATCATCACACATTGTAGGGAACTTTGTCATAGTTAGGCTGTATTAGTGTTTGCTTAAAGCGGGTATGATCAGGCCAAAGTGAGTTTCACAGTTATCTTTGGGTACAGCTTGAAATTAATGCATATTTTCTGGACTAAACTACGTCCATATATACTCAAAAAAGACAATGTAAAGTCCCTAATACATGACAGGTCCATCCCACTTGAAATCTGAAAGAAAAAAAATGCATGTAAGTGTCCCAAGGCATGACTTCATTAGGGGCACAGTTAGTAACTTACGCATCGATCTACACTCCGAATCGTGCATTCTAATGTGCGCTAGCTGGTAAACTATTGTGAACACCTGCGCTTTGATACCCAGTGCGCACAGTGACAACATTGCGAATGATACGTAGTTGCGTGGTGACTGTACAGCATTCGCAATAACACCGTCACCGAAAAGCCCAAACATAGGCACACGTGTAATGGACTGTCCATACATGTCCACAGCTGTTCTGCAAAGAGTGTCAACCGTAAATTTTGTGCACTAAAATGGAATTAATATGGCTTAAATAGGGAAGCTAAAACACGCCCCGCATATGCGTGCATACTGGCCAATGATGTGCCTTGAAACCCCTAACACAGTTTGCGCTTTATGCACTATATTCTACACGAGCATTGTGATGTAAGCGCCTTTTCGTGAAGTTGGTGAGATAAATTTCCTCAATGTATACTAGTTCCACATGTAGATATATCCTTCCTTAGATAGTGCAGTGTTTGTGCCACCGATTGTATCATATGTTCTACTGTATTGGGGCATTTTTCAAAATTCGATATTTGAGAAATTTCTTCAGATTCCATTCATGACAAAATTGCACAGGTTTAACTGTGAGTGAAATGATATTTATATGATCCCGTATCCAATCTTGCAATACACAAAAGTTATGTTGCCCATATTATGCACACTGTAATATATCCGGCATGCAAGGCATTTAATCATATTTTAACCACATCAAAACCATGTAAGTTGCCTAAATGCCTTTCGTACAGTACCCCTTCTTCCCCTTCCTTTGCAGAATAACCCTTTCTGTCATAATTAGTAATTACAGATACCAGCTATTCAAATGTGAGGTAGCCTTGAAAAAAAAAAACACTGTCAAATATTGGATTTGCATTGAACATAAAATTCAGTGTGAAGAGAATATCCAGCAACACATACATATCTACTCCCTGCCTGCTATGGGTAAAGTCAGTGTCTGAAGCAAAGGAGTCAGGATGTTATACAGTACTAGAAGTCCTTGATTAAAAGAAGTTAAAGAACATATATAACCTTTTAGCATTTATGCCAATTGTGTTGAAACTGAAGGTCACATACAGTACTGAACAAATTAAAGAATTACAAGGTGCAGTAGTTTTGGACTGGAGTTTGTCAACTTGTTAGTGCATGGTTTGTAAACTTGTTAGTGCATGTAAATCACAAGGTTGGGAATCAGTGTTACAGTGATACAGTGTTTTTGATGTCCGAAAATTGATTTGGGCAGTAAATACTCAAGGTAGGTGGTTTAAACTTTGTATCTTCATTTTCTGGGAAGTTAAGGCCCTCAAAAATGGACGAGATGAAGACCACACATTTCTGACATGCAAAGAAGGTTGTCCGGGCCACTTTTCAATGGGCCATAACCCAAAAACGACTTGTAATTTTGACCTGAAATTTTTGGTGTGTTCTATCTACTACTCGAACTACTTTAGGGAATTTTTTAAGCAAACTCTGAGTCGGTGCCCGACCATAATTTTCTGAAAATTTGTTGAGTTGGCAGAGAATGACCCCATTTTACATTGTGTCCAGATGCACCATGTCACCTCTTTTGTGTAGTAAAGAAATCAACGTTGTATGAATCATACGTACCTACTCTATCCCTGGTGCAGAAACTACCTACACTATTTTAAGCTCTCTACAACCTCTCTTGGAAGTTTTTCCCATTGGTAAAGTTAAAAGAAAACAGAGTATCTTCCACCTGTATAAATTCTGTCCATATTTTCTTCCCTTTTAGATATACTGGCCTGAAGATAGCTGAGTAGGTGTTTGTATACCACTCCACTTCAATCCCTTTATCTACGTGGTGACTCTATACTTTGCCACTTGTGGCCACTCTGGCTCATGCTTTGTCAAATGACAGGCCACCATCTTGCCAACGGAGTAATCTTTGCTGGCCTGGATTCTCTTTTCCTTTGCTGTTGGCTTCCTTCCAACATGAATCTGTGTAAAAAATGAATGTGCAATAATAAATATTTTATACAGCACTAAGAGACACCGAATTTCATACTGTAGGAGAACACACATAAACAGTTTGAAGCACCATTCAGTGCATTTCAAATCAAATGATTAAGCAGTGCATCAAAGCTTGCTTTGTCAACTAAAAGTGTTATAATAGACACAGGATGCTCTGTTTGGATGACTTACAAAATTTGCAAGAAAGATTTTTTAAGGAGGCTCCCACACAGGTACATTTTACACTGGATCTGATGTAGGTAATTGCCATACAGGGCCGTCACCAGCTTTTATCAAGAGGAGGTGTGTTTGTATGATTTCAAGCCCTGGTGAATACTTGGCTATCTGAACCCTTTTTTGCATTTTCCAAATCTCAAAAAATTCAAAATTTCGGCAATATAGAATGCATTCATCTCTCATCATTCAGTAATTGGTAAACTTTTCTGAGCACTGTAAATTACAAAATCATATGTTACCATATGTAACACCACATCATCAAGAGACGCGAGCAGCTACATTGCTATTTTTGTAACTGTCTTTCAATTCCAAATTTTCTTCAATGACAGCTCTTGATTTTGAAATAATTTTTCTTAAAAGGAAAACTTGAAATGTCATCGGAGAGTGCCAGGTCTTAGATAACATTATGAAGTAACAACGAGTAAGTCGCCGTGCAATCATTGTCAGATTTGCCAAAAATATATGAAGGAAGTGCAGATTCCTCAGTGATCCCCTTACAAGAAACCCAGAATCCAACGCTCCCGGCAGTGTAAGCTCCATATCTACATACATTTGTTTGAAAGGGGCAAAAGTTTGGCAAGATTTGCGCGCCGTAATACGTCCCTGATACAGTGGTTTCACACTTGAAAGAAAATTCGGAAAACTTAGCTACTACATACAAACCCGAGATCGGATGCCTGAGGGATCGTGATTTATGCTCTCATACACACCTATCATCAGATACCTTTCCACACTGTCAGTTGAGTATTCTGTGTAGACGGAGTCTTTAGTAATTTAAGTTTCAAAATGTTATCAATGATCAATGTTGCAGAGCAGTGACTTAGCTACAGGAAGGACAGGAGGAGGGACAATTGCCCCTGGTTCGAAAAGTGACAAATTCGGAAATTTGACACTTGAGACACCAGTCAAATACAGTGCGGTTTTCCCAAATATTCTTTCATAAAATCCCGAATTCTCCCGAATAAAAGCTTCATATTTGTAATCATAAGTTTTAAAAAGGCAAATGTTTCCTCGCGTTTCGCGCCCTAACCTGCAACCCTTTCTGCAGTAAGTGGTCGCTCATAAAACAGTTAGTGGTAAGGTTTTCTGAGCCGCTACATTGCAGTCTCTCTAAAATTTTCTTCAATAAAGGCTTTTAATTTTTAGATATTTTTGAAAACAAAGTTTCGGGAGCTTTTTGAATGTCGCCGAGAAACCTTAATCCGCACTTCTTAGATAACATTATGTAACAACAGCGATCTTCAGTCGCCATGCTATCTCAGATATGCTTACAGGAAATGCAGATTATTCGATGGTCCCCCAAATATTCAAATATCCCTTCAGGAAACCTTGAACCTAAACTTATTTCTCTCTTTTCTTATTTGTTTCCATATTTACAAATGTGAAAAGGGACCCAAATTCTCGACGTGCGCAGTACAGTAGTGTTCAAAGTTTTATTTAAAACCAACCTTCGTATTGCTTCCTACGCCACTGAGATATTCAGACAGAGAATCACCGTGCGTCCCTATTACCCGCTTTCTCCAAGTTCGCCCCCCCCCCCCCTCCTTTTGAAATGTCTGGATCCGCGCCTGAACTATAAATTGTTTTACACTAAAATACAACTTGGATGAAATGACTGATTCCAGTTATAAGAAATACTAGTACCCGGGCTTGACTATAACTAGGCCACAGTGTTGTACTGCTAAATTCGCGAAGGATTCGGCAGCGTAAAACGCCAACCTGTACTGCTACGATCGAACCGACTATAACTGAGGCGAACTAATACTGTGCTAGTGTAATGCTGTGGCCTGCGATGCTTCGAACTCGAAGCCTAGGCTGGGAGGAAGGTTGAGGGGAAATGCCTGATGGAAATGCAGCCCTGGATTAACAGACGCGAATAGTGATAGACTAGAAGCAGTGAAAACGTAGGGAAGATTGCCGTTTAGCCGTTCGATACACAACTCCGACCATATTTTAAAAAAATCTACACACCCGGCGACACTCCACAACGGCGACGACGCCCCTACCCCATTTTCTTGGGCGGACGGGTCTGGAGGGGGGTGCGTTCGCACCCTCCGCACCCCCCCCCCCCCGTGACGGTCATGCCATATAACTGTAAACATTTGATCTAATGAAAGATGTGACATACGTTAGGGCGTTCATTTTTATTAGGTGTGACAGACAGCATGTGATTTGCTGATATAGTGTCCCAGGTGGTATAGATGCTCCTAAAAACGTCACTTATTCAGTTAAGTGTTGTGTTTAGAAGTTATGGTTACCTGTGCCAAAATGGCATATTAGCTTATTGCTCCACAAAAATAAATCTTTGAGTTCATAATTTACTAGTATACCATATACAGTTCACCCTCATCCATTATCCTCACGGCCAAAAATTAGGTACACAAGCCTTACTAGTAATCTAAATGTGCATCGTCACCTTCATGGAGCTTTTGGACTCATCTGCCATATTGAAGAATTTTACTGACATACTGAATCCAAAATTTTGCAACTGCACGTAACCATCCTGCAAAATAGGCTCACACAGGCACAACAATGAATATAAAGAAATCAATTTTTCAAAACAGGCTCTTTACTGACTGAGGTGCCAAATTGCAAATTTAGGGCAAGTACACAGGCTTACAGCTAAAGAAACCTGTAATATTAAAGGAAAAGGCCCATAAGGCCAAAAAGCCCCTGTTGCAGCTAGACCTTATCGCAGGTGCGACAATTTTAGATGCACATTTCAGGGTCCTTCAGCTGGAGTTCCAGCAGCAGGTGCAGAGCGTCTAATGACTTTTTTGATAATGCTCGTTGTGGATCATTCGACTCACTTCCGTATGTGCGACAATATGTTTCATTCCCCCATCACTTGTGCCACAGTTTCATTAGTTTATACGTGAATTATTGTCTTGAACAGGTTTGTGTCTCATCCGCAGGTGCGATAATATCTGCTTGACAATTTAGAGCCTACATTTTAGCAAGCTTGAATCCCTATAGCACCAGTGACAATACTGTTTGTAGCTGGTGTCCTTTCTGAAAGGGCTAAAATTAACCTTGCATTACAGCTCTTGTAAATGGAATTTTCATTGCAGATTTCTTCTTGCCAAAGGACCTGTAAGGTCAACAAGTATTGTGTAAGTTATAAAGGGTTTCATCATAGTAATCTAGCATACCTGCAGTGGCGTAGCTAGGATTTTTTCCAGGGGGGGGGGGGCAAAGGTATGAAATTTCCCCAAAACTTTTCCCGGTCAATGTGTATGTATTTCATATAAAATATGCAAATTTACAAGTATAACAACATTACCATGTCATTTTGTAATATTACCTGCATTTTAATCTTAAAGTATAACATAGAGCAACCGGAAATAACAAAGTATATTATTTTGGTAAACAATATCTGGTTTATTTGTATGAAGTAACGCAGTGGCGTACGCAGAATTTCTCTGAAGCGGGGGGGGGGGGGCATGCAGTATGGTCTAAGGGGAGGGGATGTCCGGAAATTTTTTGACGTTTTTAAGGAGCCTAGAAGGAAAATGGTGCAAGATTTTCGACTTTGACAGGAACAGTGTTAAAAGTTAATCGTGGTGGTTCATGAGGATAAAACTGAAACTTTTGTGTCTTTACATGCATTCTTATGCCATTTATGCTACCTTACGAAGTAAAACTAGAAGTCAAAATAAAAGAGCATTGATCGGTACAGGATTGTGGGTTTTCTTGGCCACAAAACGTTATTTTATCATAAAGATTATCTAAGCGGAGGGCCACCATTGGTTGGCGCGGAGCGTAGAGAAAATTTCGAAAATCAGACCCCTCAGATGGCCGGAAATAGCATTTTCCTGACTTATACGAAGAATCTAACGAGTCGCTTTCTTCTTTTGTCTTTTGCAATAAAACGCTCACTTCAAAATATGTTCGCAAACTGCAAAGTGATCAGAGAGTTAAGAGCTAATTTGACATGTAATTTTGCCCAAAAGACTGAACGAAGCGCCACCGTTGGTTGGCGTGGAGCGTAAAGAAAATTTCGAAAAATTAGACCCCTCAGATGGCCAAAAATAGCGTATTCATGTTTTTAAAGAGAATCTAAACATGTTGTCTTTTTTATCGATGCCACCAGTGGGAAACAGAGTCTACCATTTTAGGTAAAAATTGGAATTTGACAGAATTTGCCTAGGTCTGTTTATAGGAATTTAAAAAAATGGCATCACTGAAGGATCTTGCAGAGACAATCCTTCCCCTTTGAAAATTCTTGAAAAATTGGGTGTCCTTATAAGCAATCTGGTGCCACATATGCTATCTTTTGAATAAAATCTGTGTTACTAAAGTTAGACTACGTATTTTTAAGAACAAAGAAAAAGTGGCATCTGTGAGGGGGTGGGGGGGGGGATTGGCCCAATGGTCTGCCCTTCGCACGCCACTAAGTAGGCCTAATAGTGGCTCGATCACACAGGATATACTGTTAGAACAGCAGTCTGTTAAAAGGCTACAAGGTACTCATTGACCCGTTTATTGTTACACCCCAAGTAAGCAGAAAGCTATTTTCCCGAACTAGACTGTAAGCCTCCAAAGATTAGGCTAAAGTAACAAAATCTAAGAATGCCAATGGATCCCTTTCATTCTAATTTCTAGACTAACTTTAAGTTTATCGTTGGCCATGGATTGTTTCAGCCCCATCCATCGCTACGAACACAGAGTAAAATCGGCGTAGCTGCTAATAGCTTGTAGAACAACATAATAACCCCGGGGGTCTATGGTAGTGACTTGTCAGTTTTCACATCCTTTTACTGAATTCCCAAAGTGCACAACACAGAGACTGTGTACAAAGGGATAAGTTCGGGATTACAGCCTTTCAGTGTTAGTTGCACTGTATCAGCTGTTGTTAAATACCTGAATGTGTGCACTGAAATGCACTGATCATAACCCCAGTGCGTATACAAGAGAACATTCAATCTGCTACGCAGCGAGGACATTTCTGTGGAACACGAGTAGGGCCGGTTCATGCGACCCTGACGAAATCTGAGTTAATTTGTTGCATGAAAATACGAATTATGTATGAAAAATGTCTCACAATTTCTTATTCTACCAAAGATTTTGAGAAATTTTTGTAAGAATAAGAAAATTCATCAAATTTCTCCATTTTCATCAAATTTCCCCAAAAATTTTTCCGGGGGGGGGGGACAATTTGCCCCCCCTGCCCCCCCCCCCCAGTAGCTACGCCACTGCATACCTGGATGTTCTATTCAGATTAAGCCTGATTTATTTGGTTGTAAAGTCACAGGGAGATTGATAAAAATGGTTGACAATATTAGATGTGTGTTTTGTTGTCTATCTTGGTACATGTTGTAGTAGTATGTGCTACCTTTACTTTGATGGCATGATAAGCTTACAATCGAACATTCTTCCAATACTACCAAAGTATCCATAATAATGTGTTTTTTGAACAAATAAGTTATTTCAGCTACAATCTTATAGGAAATTGCTTTAAAACAATAAAAAAAAAAATGGAATTTGGAAATCCATTTTGAAATTGGAATTTGTTTCATTTCTTGTCGGGGCTTAGGCAGTCCCATCAGAAAATTTTATTAATTCAATATATATTGAACCAAACCAAGAGTTGCAATAGGGTAAAAAACACTACCATGTTTGCAATTGTTTCGTAGTGGTCCCCCGAAGAAAAAAACACAAGACCATTTAATCCAATTGTAGTGGTACATTTTGTATCGTAATTTTCTGATCAAAACAACGATCTTAGTTCCCTCCTGGGAATTGCCAGTCTCGGCTGTCTGATTGGTCAGAGTTTTCAAAATTTTCTATATGCTCCAGGCCAATTGGAGTCCTCCCATACGTTCATGATCTCAAACAAAGGGAATTTTGGAGGGAGCACTTTAACGTTGAGCTTTCACATCTATTTAAGCTTTTTAACCTTAACATTTTTTGAACACAGAGAGATTCTTCCTTTATCCTAGGCGCTCTCAAGTAAAGAAAACGTTAAAGAAATTTTGGACAGGACTCCCGCATTTGCTAGGCAATTTAATTTCTGGAAGATGACCTTTTTTTTTAAAATTTTGTTTGTAGATTTTTTAACTTTCATCATCATTGTGCCTTTTCTTTTGTAGGAGACACTACCGATCACAACTCATGTTGGTGAGCCGTCAGATCCCATCTAACTAAACTTTCAATCAAACAAGGCCACTATGATCTCATTCTTCCAAATGCCTCATGCATGCACGCTAAAAAGATTTTACAAGCTTAGGAAAGCTTATCCTTTCTCATTGAAATAAAATTGGACAACAACTTAAACGAAAATTGCTTACTGATGCATAAATATGGGACATACACTGTGAGTTGAAAATGATCAATGCAATTTCACTATTTCAGAATTAAGATACTGATCTAAATTTGTATGAACAGCTGACCCCATACCACATCTTGAGGCTTCGTTGCTCAGGCTTGGGGTTCCTTCTATGAAAGGACAATTTTCTTTTAGAGCCATTTTAGAGGATAGCCACCCCTGGCCACCTGATGTGAGCAGCCTCCCCATTACCACATTTCCTTAAACTACATCTTGGATCTGAGAAGGATTATGGGGACATGTCCCAAGTTTCTCTTGATTAGTTGTATACCTCTTTTATTTTATAGTTGCTTAACGGTTCAAAGACATTGTTAAGAACTGGAGAATCATTTTGCTGGGATTTTTCTTTAATTCGGTTCGGTCGAATGGTCAATGAGAGGAATATATCCTGTCAGACAGGGTAGTTAATTAACTGATTTCTGGTCAAACTTGTTTATACTTCCGTCAGTCTCAACCCCGATCACTCTTTTGTAAACCTGGACATAAATGTAGTTAATGAGCGAAGAGGCCCTGGCTTTTGGAGATTCAGCAATGCACATTTGGATGATTCCAATTTCTTAGCTCTTGTAACCGATGTTTTCAATAATGCAAAATGTACGTTCTCCTTTAAGGATGCATCTAGTATTTGGGAGTATATGAAATACATAATTCGTAAATTTTCTATTGTTTATAGTAAAAAAAAATAGGGAGAGTCGAAAATCTGAAAAAGCGCTCCTTAAAGAGATTGGTCACTTACAGAAAACATATTAAAAAACACATTCTGTCAACATTGGTAATATGCTTTTTATGCTCGTTCGAGGCTCCGCTGGGTGGAAGAGGGAGAAAGAAATAATAAATATTTCTTGAACTTAGAAAATAGGAATGAAAGTATCAATGCCATTAGAAGACTTATCGGGGAGGATGGAAGAGTGGTTTTAGCAAGACATGACATCCTCAGTGAACTTACACATTTCGACTCCTCACTCTATAATAGTGAAGCTTGCACTCCTTTTACTTTTAACATTAATGTTAGTTACACGAAAATATTGTCTGAGGAGAACGCCAAGGCATGCGATGGCCAGCTTAGCAACGATGAGTGTAGGAATGCTCTTTTTTCTCTTAAGAATGGCAAGAGTCCGGGAAGTAATGGACTCACAGTTGACTTCGATAAACATTTCTGGCCGCTGATTGGAGATACTGACACCAATTCGCTTAATTACGCTTACATAAATACTAAAATGTCCAGCGAAAAAGGAAGAGGTGTCCTTACATTAATTCCAAAGCCCAATAAAGATCCATCTTTGGTTAAAAATTACCGACCAATATCATTGTTAAATGTTTACTATAAAATTTGTTCTAAAGCACTTGCAACGAGAATTAAAAAGGTTTTACTCACCATTATTAACGATAATCAAACGGATTTTATAAAGGGCAGGTTCTTTGGTGAGAATATTCGTTACATATTAGATTCTATTCAGTACTGTAAAGACAGTGAAGTGCCGGATTTTCTCCTCTTGGTCGATTTCGACAAAGCCTTTGATACGCTGGAGTGTGGGTTTATTCACACTTGATTAGGGATTTTTAACTTTAATACAAGCTTTATTCAGTGGATTTCTACTCTTTACTCCAATGCAACATCTTGTGTTTGTAACATGGTTATTCCAGGGCCTTCTTTAAAGTCTCTAGAGGTGCAAGACAGTGATGTCCAATAAGTCCATATCTTTTCATTTTATGTGCCGAATTACTTGCTCTTCGTATCAATACATCACCGGCAATTTAAGGATTATCAATTCTGAATCACGAAACACGCATCATTCAGTATACTGATGATACGTGTATTTTCCTCCACTCATCTCATTCTTCTGTGAAGGCCGTTGTTGATATATTTGAAGAACTACAAATATCGTCAGGATTAGATATAAATTTTGAAAAGTCAAACATCTTCAGGACCCTTGCTAAAGAATAAACCCAACTTTCTTTTAAATTTTCACTTTAGTTGGACAGTTGGTCCTGTCACAGTCCTTGGTGTTACTTTTGATTACTCTAGAGATAATTTGTTTCGCTTAAATTTTCCTCCAAAATTGTCACGCCGAAAAAACATACTTAATTTATGGGCGCAGCGTGACCTTACTCTTGTAGGAAGAGTGGCCTTGGTTAAGTCCTTGGGTTTATCCCGATTTGTGTACCTTTTACAAATTTTGTCTAATCCACCTAAAAATTGTATTTAAGATCTAGAAGGTGATGTTTTTTGATCCGTTAAACCACACAAAGTAAAAATGGCCACTTTAATTGACACCATCTTTGAAGGTGGAATTAATGTGACTCATATAACTTCTTTTATTCTCAAGTGCTCTTTTACTTTTATTCTCAAGTGCTCTTGGGTTAACAGATAATTAGATTATACTAGAGGTTCTTGGAAAGACTTTTTTTTTTATTTGAACCTGAAAAACTATGAAAAATCGTTTTTATTTATTGTGTAATTTTGGTGCTATGGACATAAAAATAAATAATGCTTTCATCAAGGATGTGTGTACTGCATGGGCGCATTACAATTGTAAGGAACCCGTGGATGATTACAGTAATCAGATTTTATGGAAAAGTACTTACATTAAGGTGAATAACAAGTTAATCTTCAACAGACATTTGTTTGGAAATGGTGTTAGTTAGGTAAAGGATCTGTTTAATTTCAACAACCAATTATTGTCGTTTAACTCTTTTTTTTTTAGAAAGTTTGATATCCGTGTTTGACCATTTACTTTGTATTATGGTATGATAAATGCGATTCCAGCAAAATGAAAGCAAAACATTATTCAGGGACGAGAAGAGCAAATAATTCTTTACATGGTACTTGTGCGACTCGTGGTAGTTCGAAAATAGTTTATAGGCATCTTATAGTTATGTCCTACCCCCATATGTTGCACTAAGTGGAATGATGTTTTTCCAGATTTAAATGAGTACTGGAATACAGTTTTTAGGATCCCTTTTATCTATTTCCGGGAAAGTAAAGTGCAATATTTTCAATTTAGATTTCTACATAGACTTCTAGGTACCAATGCCCTTCGACATCGAATTGATCCTACAGAAAGCCCCTTTTGTACCTTTTGTGGGAACCAGGAAGAAACTATTGATCACCTCTTTTGGGAATGTGGGATTATTCCCTCCTTTACTTTGAATGTGTAGCAGTGTATTTTGGGAGACAATTCTTTTTCTCAAAACGAGATATCTTTTTCGGATACACTTCACTTCTGAGACATCCTTATACTTTCTTAATCTTTCACACGAAGTATTATATTTTCAGCAAAAAGATGCCTGACGGAACTCTATTTTTCGAGGAATTTTTATACAGGTTTAAGTTTCATATAAATGTCGAGAAACAAATTAGTTACATTCGTAACTTCATGACTGAGACTTCTTATGTGAAGTAGAGCCCTGACTGAACAGTTGTTATTAAAACGATAAACAGATGCCATTTCAGACTCTATAGGTTTCAAACCTCAACAATATTTCAGCAAAACCGTTGCACTTCTCAAGTTCAAACACACACTACAAACTGCTTCATGTAAGGTTGCACAAGCAGTATATAAGAAAAATTTAAAATGTTTTAGAAGATTTTAAAGCTTTCTTATATACTGCTTGTGCAACCTTACATGAAGCAGTTTGTGGTGTGTGTTTGAACTTGAGAAGTGCAACGGTTTTTCTGAAATATTGTTGAGGTTTGAAACCTATAGAGTCTGAAATGGCATCTGTTTATCGTTTTAATAATAGCAACAAATAAGTTCACCCCATGTTATGCCTTTCAGAGAGTTTGAAGAGGCATTTAGGGAGTGTCCAATGTTATTTGGTTGATCTTTTTTGTCTTTTAAGCATTTGACCGGTATTAAGTGAGTTATGTCGAGGTAACGTTCTATTTGTTTGTAATATTAAGTACAGCAGTCAAAATTAAGACAGATAGTTACGGAAGTGTGTAATTTACTTTATAAACTGATTTATCATTTTTGTAATGCTTTTTGACATCAGCTTTCTTTTAAAGTATATTTGCTAGTAGTTTGAAGCAATGGGAAGGAAGCCGTTACGTCTTTCGTATTAAAGTATTTCAAAAAGTGCTTGAAATTTTGTACTAAGTGTATATGTTGTAATTTACATGAAAATGGCTATAGAGATCTTGTAAAAGATGATCAATAAAGATGGATTTAAGTTAAAAAAAATTAATTGACTTCCCATCTGTTCTTTGCTTTCAGGTTAATATTGTCAATGACCAATTACGTACAGTTAGGCTTTCATTATAGCCAGTGATTCCTTTACTACGATTAGGTGGGACATAACCTTACTGCCTATGTCATGCATGTGCGGCCTTAACGTATCTACAGTACCTCCCTGAAAGCAAAATTAAACACACCAACAGACTCATCTGAGGTGCATACAGTAGCTTATAAGCTCCACAACTAGGCGGGAGGGCTGTACTGAGTTGGCGACAGCAGCAGACATGTACAGTGATCATTTATTTCGTTTGTATCTCATATCATTATTCTCTCCAAGCTTATCAATACAAGGCGCTGTTTTTAAATAACATACTGTAAGCTCCCTGATCAAACTATGACTGTAGAAGAATGTGATTGTGCAGCAGTTTTTATAACGCTGACTATGACTTGCAATATTTTTTTATTTTTTATAAAGGACTCAATGCTTTGCACTCTTTTACCAATTTTGAACATAATTATTTCAAAGGTGTCAGCTGAACTCCGAAAAATGACCCGCAGCCTTAGTGGTTAGGTTGCATTTGCCACTAGTATTTCAGCTTGGTCTAGTGTAGCCTCCAGCATGAGCAGCTGCAGTTCTCTGTGGTTAATCTTAATTACCCTCTGAAAAATAGAAAACCCCGTTTTGTTTGGTCTGTTGGGAAAACATTTTTCCATACATTATTAGCAACAATTTTTAAATTACAGAACACCGTTACTCATTTTTTTTATTTTTTTTATTCTATTTTATTGCAGTTAATGATGATGGACTGATGGTTGCAGAGATGTGTTCAATACAGCCTGTCAATAGCTCACTTTCACAGCAGTCTACCGATTTTCCATCTTGCTGCCACATCAGAGTGAATTAAAGGGAATATGACTGTACAAGAACCGGTCTACATAGGCCTATATAGGCATGTTTTAAGAAGTCTTGGTATTTGAACTTGAGAAGTGCAACGGTTTTGCTGAAATATTGTTGAGGTTTGAAACCTATAGAGTCTGAAATGGCATCTGTTTATCGTTTTAATAATATCAACAAATAAGTTCACGCCATGTTATGCCTTTCAGAGAGTTTGAAGAGGCAATTAGGGAGTGTCCAATGTTATTTGGTTGATCTTTTTTTGTCTTTTAAGCATTTGACCGGTATTAAGTGAGTTATGTCGAGGTAACGTTCTATTTGTTTGTAATATTAAGTACAGCAGTCAAAATTAAGACAGATAGTTACGGAAGTGTGTAATTTACTTTATAAACTGATTTATCATTTTTGTAATGCTTTTTGACATCAGCTTTCTTTAAAAGTATATTTGCTAGTAGTTTGAAGCAATGGGAAGGAAGCCGTTACGTCTTTCGTATTAAAGTATTTCAAAAAGTGCTTGAAATTTTGTACTAAGTGTATATGTTGTAATTTTGTTACATGAAAATGGCTATAGAGATCTTGTACAGTACCTCCCTGAAAGCAAAATTAAACACACCAACAGACTCATCTGAGGTGCATACAGTAGCTTATAAGCTCCACAACTAGGCGGGAGGGCTGTACTGAGTTGGCGACAGCAGCAAACATGTACAGTGATCATTTATTTCGTTTGTATCTCATATCATTATTCTCTCCAAGCTTATCAATACAAGGCGCTGTTTGTAAATAACATACTGCAAGCTCCCTGATCAAACTATGACTGTAGAAGAATGTGATTGTGCAGCAGTTTTTATAACGCTGACTATGACTTGCAATATCTTTTTTTTTTTATAAAGGACTCAATGCTTTGCACTCTTTTACCAATTTGGAACATAATTATTTCAAAGGTGTCAGCTGAACTCAGAAAAATGACCCGCAGCCTTAGTGGTTAGGTTTCATTTGACACCTAGTATTTCAGCTTGGTCTAGGGTAGCCTCCAGCATGAGCAGCTGCAGTTCTCTGTGGTTAATCTTAATTACCCTCTGAAAAATAGAAAACCCCGTTTTGTTTGGTCTGTTGGGAAAACATTTTTCCATACATTATTAGCAACAATTTTTAAATTACAGAACACCGTTACTCATTTTTTTTAATTTTTTTTTATTTTATTGCAGTTAATGATGATGGACTGATGGTTGCAGAGATGTGTTCAATACAGCCTGTCAATAGCTCACTTTCACAGCAGTCTACCGATTTTTCATCTTGCTGCCACATCAGAGTGAATTAAAGGGAATATGACTGTACAAGAACCGGTCTACATAGGCCTATATAGGCATGTTTTAAGAAGTCTTGGTATTTCCAACAACAAAAATGATGGATGTTTTAGGGAAAGGTTACGGGACTAGACTCTTTTAAGGGTTGCCGGACCTCAACACATCATACACAGGAAAATGTTCTTTAATAATTAGTCTTTGTCTTAGAACCTCACCATTAAATCCAAGACTGAACACAGTAGCCAGCACTGAGTTTAAATCACTGTACTTGGGCCAGTACAATTATTGTCAACAATCAATAGGTGAGCTTACGACGGTTGGAAACGGGAAAGCGTACATTTACAGCTGACTGCACAAGCCATTGCTGACCAACCAGAGTGAAATTGTTTTGTTTGAATCAGTGTGAATTGACGTGCAATATAATGGACCTCTTTTCAGCTATGTTACTGTTAACTGCATCAAATCTTGAAAACAAACCTCAGTATAATGTAAGTTCTCATATGAAAATGGTATCCAAAACCTGTAGGCTGTGGAAGAATTTTAAAGCAGTAGAAGCTGAGCAATGTGTCCACTTGTTTTGTCAAATAGTTTTATTCAGGTTATCCGTTTTAATGACATTGCATTCAGGTAAAAAGCGAGGGGAGGATTCAGGTGAAAGGAGTGCATGTTAAATTTATTCATTATTAATATGCAATGAGTGCTGATTGTGATATTTTCTTGTTGAATTTTAATCACTTTGTTGTGTGGTACTTTTAGCTTGCAAGATTTCATGAACATGTGCAGTACATATTTCGTCATCATCTTTCACCTCCCCTTGCTCAAGCTGTATGCAGTGACACTTGGAGATAAAAATGGTAAGCTAATGAATGTGGGTGGAGCAGATAACTTACATAGGGAGGTAACTGCTTTTATCAGTATGGATGAATCAGAACAGTCAAGTGGTGGTCTGATTTAGTGGGCCATAACTGAGGTTCATCAGATTTAATTCGGCCAATTCTTTGTTAATCTATATCATGCATGGTTCCACACTCATAACAGCAATTAACTAAGTATGAGAGTTTGAAATTGCATGTGAATAGTAAAGCTAACAAGATGTAATTAAGGCTGATTGGCCCCACTAGTCGCTGATTTCACCAGCTTCTCACATTCCAGTAAGCAGATGTTTTGAAGATAAAGAGAGTACGCGGTTGAAGAAAAAGTACAGGCCTACTGACAGTTAGAGCTGAAATGACCATATTTGTCTATTACATCAGGACACGGAATAAAATTCTTATTGCCGCTTCCATATGCTTCAATGTCTGAAGATCATAGAGCGTATACTGTACCCAGGCTTTGCTTATCCTTCTTCAATCAGGGAGTAAACTCCCTGCTTCAATTGAACAGGGAGCTATTATTTAAATAATTTTGATTTTGATGTATCAGAAGCATCAGCAGTATGGGGGATGAGGATACTTTATTAAAGGCTACCGCAAACTGAGGTGAATGGACCCGGCTAAAAACCCTGCACTGGTAGATTCCTAATTACACATTAAGCCGCTCTATGCCCATATTGATTAGCCCGGAATGAATACAAAAGGATAATCGTGTCTCAGACTGTATAAGCATCAGTCGTAGACAGACGTACCGTAAAAAGGGGTTAGAAAAATTGGATTTAGGAAAATTGGAACTTGCTGGGCTGATGATAATATGCCTCCAAGATATTGTATGGGAAGGACTAAAAGTACTAACCACACGTTTATTACATTATATTGTCAAAATACCATGATTGCTGCGTGTTATGCATATAAAATTAAGTTCATTGATTGTCACATACCTCACTAGATCTAATTAATGCGATGGTTCCCATTGGAAGACAGCAACAAAAATGACAAAAATTGCAAATGCCGTATCATCCTGTGGCCTTGGCTGATTATCATGTACTATCACGGTCGTGTGGGAATCGCCCCAATCTGCCACAAGAATAAAGGAAGAAAGAACATAGTGGTTTAATCAAGGGGGAGCCAGGACTAAATTTAATTTAGATTCATTACGTATTAAAGGTATTTAAAACAAACATATCTAGACAAGACCAGAAAAGCAGTGCAGGACAATCCCTATCATTTATGAATTTTCAATTTCCCAAGCCAGAAGCAATTATAGCTGCACATTCCTCAATGAAAATGCGGAACTGATTAAAAGGGGAATTTTCTGATAGGGCTGGTATGATGAGCAAATCGCCTCTAATTTGCAATTTGTACCTACGGGCAAATTTTCTCAGTGAAGGCTTCATACTACGTGATTACACTCAGAAGGCGTCTTCGCTCTTTAGTCTCGACTCATCAACCAGCAATTTCGAGACTACATTTTCTTGTAGAGAAGACCATACAGGTACCGTAGAGTACTTAACATTGCAATCAACATTTCATCTACAGTAATATCGATTTTCATTCTCACTTTGGCCTCGTATCATCATATTTACAAGAACGTCCACTTGTTGTTCAGTGCCGCAAGGTGCACGATTATAACAACCACGTCATCGCGTGTATAGGCCAATAAGCCCTTTCATGATTACAAATCGGCCTCCCGGGTCAAAGGTCATTCGGGATAGCAACACATAACAACGCTAGTCGCAGGCTGTCGCCTGTGCATACCATCGTTACGTTACGTATGCATGCCTACAATAAACAACAAGGACATGAACCAAAAGTAGCTTCGAAAAATCACATCTCTAAATGGACAAAACGTTTAGTATCGCCCGAAAGATGTTTTAAAGTATCAGTCATAAATTTTCCTTAGATACTGGCTGAGTTTAAAGTTTTTGAATGTGCAAAATCTCAAAAAAAAAATTGTCCGTTCCCGTGGAAGTACGAACTGACAGTTCTCAAGCTCTCTGTTAGGCTAAATACCTTAAGCTAGGCCTAGTCAAGGAATGAACCAACTGTAGGCTGGTTTACCAAATTTCGTGAAAAAAATACCTAAGCTACAAGAGCTAGGATGAATATCAGGGGGTTATTTCTACGCTTGAAGTTTTATTACCATGCTACATGATACAAAGGCCTAAAGTAGGCTTCGTTCTATACGTTCGTAGACGATCGTACGTTGTATGTATAGGTCGCCTTACTGCTATAGCCTAGGCC
This sequence comes from Holothuria scabra, assembly GCA_037179385.1. Classification (NCBI taxonomy): domain Eukaryota; kingdom Metazoa; phylum Echinodermata; class Holothuroidea; order Aspidochirotida; family Holothuriidae; genus Holothuria; species Holothuria scabra. Next base: position 40,108,421 of record CM074179.1, read on the forward strand.
TAAAAAGTTAAGTCTCGGCTTTTTACCCTCATAAAATTCTCACAGTATATCTATCCAGGACTTGCTTCGCCCAGGCTCAGTTGTAACTTACCTCAACCCAAGACTGTGATTTGGAGTGTAACTTCATGTAACGTTCAAGTGCTATAGTAATGTTGCACTAACCGTTATACCGTGTTAGCACATGCGTGTTCAATGGAGATAGCGCGCATAAACTCTATTGTAATAGACGAAAATCATAGGGCAAGGTAACTCTTTTTTTTTTTTATAACCATAGACCCAAAGCAAAATTCATTCCTAAATCTTACGGAGTAATAGTAGGCCCTCTAACCTGAATTTTAATCTTTTAACCCAAATCCTACAAGTCAAGTGTAATCTTGTGTAGCCTACTATTGCAAAATGTACGTACACACAGTGATACGAATGAGCGAGTGATACCGGATGACCTTTGTTCCGTCATGCGCAGTTGTAATCATGAAAGGGCTTATTTACTTACGCACACAAACTTACGTGCTTTAACTGTATTGACATTTACTACGTAGCTTATCTAGACCTAAGCCTAGCCTTGCAGGGTAACAGATTGCAGTATTCTGATAGGCAAAGCATTACCATGCTTGCAGCATTTCAACTGCCACGGTCAGCTTAGCTGGGGTGCAGCTTATACCGGCAGTGCAACCTCGGCAATTGATCGGCGAATCACCGCCAGCAGAATTTATCTCTGCCAGAGCATTTAATTTACTGGTGGCTTCTCAACTCATTGGCAGAACCATTCAATGGCCCAACTGACTTGAACTGTCTACTACAACAGGTCGATGGTGCCAGCTGACTCACTGGTTCCCACCATCACGATCTGCCTTTGGTGTAGACTTGCGTGTGGCTATAATTACGTAATAATTACAAGCGAATTGCGATAAGGCTATCGCTACCCACCTTCAACTTCAATTATCATCATTATTCAGCATATCTCGACACGTGTATCAAGACGTCATTCATAATTTAACTGCATGCTAACCGGTACCATTTCTGTTTATACCTTTACAGATCGACTGGAAAACCGAATTGGCACTGATGGGGATAAACGAGCACGCGTGGAATTGGAGACCACATACCGTAGCCCAACCTTCTCATTGGCCAAGTCACCTCAGCCAAATCAAAAATTCTCCAAACTGTACAACAGTAAATATAATATTTTATGCAGCATACTGTTAGACGAAAACATAATTACATAGCCAGTACATAGATTGTCGTTGGTCGGCGAAGGGGTAGAGTGGTGTGGTGTATTCCAGTTGCTGCGTAATGGTGTGATTCACTTGTCCATATAGATTCCATTCCCGTTCCCGTTCGATGTACCTGGGTTTTTTTTTTTTTTTTTATTTCTCCGGTTCCTCAGACTTTCTTACAACTTGACCTTAGATTTGCTACTAGAATCCATTGCCAAGCCGACGAAATTGGCCGGACTGAAACACCCTGATGGGCCAGTAATATAGCCGGCTTTACCCTGCACTGGCTGATGTGACTTTATCCTCAGGAAAAAATTATGGGGCGGAAGGGTATACGTCGGAGGGTTCAGATTGTAGTTTATTTTAAGATTAAATATTTATTCAATGCCTATCCATTTTCATTGCAAAAAGTTTTCTTTCCAATTTCTAGGGTGCAACCAATTGCATTCCATGACCTTTGAAATTGCACAAAATTTTCAGCAGGGGAATATAAGAAGGGACACCCTATGGGAAAAAAAGCGAGATCAGCTGGGCGATGAAACTTCCACATGAGCAATTTTGCAGACACAATAATGGCAATTCCGGGTTTTTTTCGGGCGACCAGCACTGAAAATCGATAATCCTAATTCTAACCAAATCTTTAACCCTAACAAGGAATACAATCAATATAAAATGGGAACAACCGATTAAGAAACACCTTGTAAGACAGTGAACATCAACAGGGTTCTTTCATATGGGCACAAACGAAACGATGTGGCCAGTGTCATTGCGATGGTTTTGTTAGCGGGACTAGAATTAGTTCAAAATTCGCAGTAAATCTATTTCTGTATCCCGGGCACAGAAATGAAATAGCGGGGAAGGTTGTAAGGTCCTGGAAAATTGCAGCATGTGGAGATGCAGGAAGGAGACAATTCCATATTCGAAGTATTCCCAGTTTCAGATTCTCCATGAATATGGCATTAAGAAATACGACCTTCTTTTGGCTGTTATTTTTTAGAGAAAAAAAATTGACATACTGGATTTATATGACTCAAAAGGAGAGCATATTCTTATTCATATGAATACAGCCATAGGACACCATAAACTATCCACCTACTATTCTAATAGCTAAACAACAACCCCCTCCCTTTTTTTTTTGGGTAGTTTAATCTTTTTGTGTCATGCAAAAAGATTATTTTCAAATTATTAGAGTAAGTGAAACATCTTTGTTTTCAGCTGCTCCCCAGCTACAATTAATGCTCAATGAACCGCGTGGGTCCCATTTTTCTCTGTTGTTACATTTCCAATTGCTGTTCGTTTAGTCTGTCAATTTTGTTTTTCTATCGTTTTCGTTGTCTAAATTTTCTTGTTTGCCTACTTCTTCAGTTTGCAACATTTTTTTTCTATTCGCCTGAGATAGGTTTACCCAGTATCTTCCCCGCAATCGTGCGGGATCTCAGTTGAGGGCAGAAGACTTTTGTCGGAGATATGCATTCTTGCCACCAAAGACTATCAGAGCCATACATTAAGAGAGTTTGGACAACTCGGTAACAGTTTTTGATTGGTCGATAACTGACACACCCATATTTGACCATGTGGACGCCATTTTATGTCCACTCGCGGCTGTCATTGACGAACGACGTGTGTACTTAGACTAGTCAAATTACACTCGGAAAAAATGGGGCAATATCATGGGAACATATATCTGCACTGAAAACATAAACTACTCGCTGGACTAACAAAAAGTTATTCAAACTGGTGCCGTGTTTGACTAACAGGTTATTTGTCAATCTTGACTAATTACATTGACTAATTAAGAGTTCGTAAAGGCCAGTTACTCCAGCATGCTTGACTAATGTTAATGGAGTGCTTGACTAAGATATGACTAAGTTTAGGCTAGTCAAACGGGTGCCTTTTTCGACTAACTTAAGGTCAGTTAGTCAGAAAAATATTAGTCATGCGAATTTTACGTTAGCCAAGGATGTTTGATCAATTCGCTCGAACCTGTTCGTTTGTTATACTTGTTTTTTTTCACATTGAAGCATAACCAAACATGCAAACATGAGAAAGCAATATTCACAAATCGCCCAAAATTACTTTGATAGGATACATTATTTTATTAACAAAATCATACAACAGTTAACATTGCCGTAATCATCAAGTCATGCAGTGAGGAAGATACACATGTGCTGAGGGGAAGTGTTGTATCACATACACACATACTTTGCAATCCGACAATGCGCAGTATTATCACCTAAACTTTTCAGATTAAAACTGTATGGTCACTCATTACTGAAAATGAAGAAAGTTATCCAAATCAAGGAAAAACAAAAATCCCAAGAAATTAATGTCAATAAAAAGCTGGTACAGCAATTCTATGTCACTCTGCCTGTCCTCCAACATTTCATTCTGAATTATAATCTGAAAAGTTAAAACCAAGGTGAAAGTCTATCCGGTTTTGAAATACTTTTCACCACTTCTCCAATTCTTTCACCCAGGGCTATGGCTGGTATGGTATTTGATAGTCAAAGAACTCACTAAAGAGTTTAGGGATGACTACGGTAGCTAATCACATAATATGATCAATTAGGAACTTCAAACTTATTCATGTTTTCATGGACATGTAGTGAAAGAGGACTGATTGTTTTCATATAGGTTTCATACTTGTCTTTTTCTAAATGCTTGTTAGAAAAGCCAGATGGACGTTGTGTTGCAACATAATTGTAACAAATCAAAACCTTATGTCCAAATTGTTGCAATAATCCACTGTGAAGGTCCAGGAACAAACATTGTACATTATACAGGGACCTAATTCAGTGTCGGCCATGCAGGAAATTTCTCTGCTTTCGGGAAGAATGTTTGGCTGATGACACTTCGGTTGCTGAAATGGTGGCGATTAACACAGATTCTGCCCAAGTTATTCGGGCAATAGGATTCGTCCCGCTTTTAGCACTCCAAAGACTATGAAACAAGATTTAAAGAATGTCCACTGTATCCATGTCCTGTTATAACCACATAATGCCAGTTTGAGTTTCGTAACTCCAATCAAGGAACTGTAGATTGCTCATTTACATTTGGAAACGTTGTATATTCGCCCTGCAATGTGAAGAATATAAAGCATCTCTAAATATCCTGTACCTCTATCAATGGTTGGCCTAACTGTAGGTCTGGTAGTGAAAAACATTAGTTGAACTTCATTGTTTGGGGAACTTGAAAGGGCAGTATAGGCCTAATTACACCTTCACTTTTGGTACAAAAGCAATTGCTGAGCACTGAATCTCTTATGTACTGTAACAATCTATGGAAAATCTTCCACTTGAACATTCCAAATAGATTTTAGTCCTTTAATACCGTAACCTGGCATAAACTATCACATAAAGTTTACATAACAGCGGTAGTCAAGGCTGATACTAATGAGCCACCGTCAATATAACATTATTATGATACTGGTATTACTTACGTTGGTATGTAATGCACGAAATACTGAACGCACGAAAAAACAACGGAACGAGTTATGCAAAAAGCCCGAAGGTCCAGTCCACTAGCTTTTAAATTACTGAAACATTGTAAGGCAACTTACCTCCTGCCGTGTGAGGAAACGTGTGCTTCTTCCATTCAAAGATAGCTTTGGGGCCATCCAGCAACTTCATTCGTAGGACAACTGGTGCATGGAAAAATATTCGGTTGGTAGAAAAAAAACCTTGAGTTTTTTTGCATAATTTACCCCAAAGTTGCACCATTTTCTTTTCTAGGTAACACCATATAACACATTCATGCTGGTGTGCCATTAAACCCCATTGAACTACATTTGAAAAAGATTAAAGATGTGCAATGCAGTTGTAACATTAAGTTCTTTACTTGTCTAAACTGCACACTGTCTTTAATGCCTTGCTCAGAGTTAATTTCATACAGTGGTTCCATATTGATGTATATTGCATATTGATGTGATCAGTCACTAAAACTAGCCATTGTGTGTAATTAAATGTCCAGAGCTTTCGCTACTGTACACAGTCTTAGCCCAAGTAGTTTAATGGTATCAGTAATGGTAAGGTTTTACCAAATGATGGAGGTAACCTGTCAAAAACTTCACTTATGTGCATCTCAGTTGTTCTCTTTTTTACTGTTGAACAGATCTGCTACTGGCAAAGATCGCAAATTCTGCTGTTGTTGAATTTATTTCCGGAGGATCTGTGTCGACATAATACCAACAAATTGGCTATGTTCAGAGGAAGAAGATGAATGTTTTTGGCCCTCATCTCAGAAAACTCCTATCAACAGGATGGTTAAGGCAAAGGATTACTCCTGGAAAGTCTTGGCGGCGCTACAGAATACGGATCCTTGTCAAAGCAGGTACAGTATACTCAAGATGTGAAATGCTTGAAAGATGCTAGGGCTGTGAGCGATAAGCGATTAATCGCCAGTCAACTTAACGTTTAGTAAACTAAAAGGTCACACGCGATTAATTGCTTTTCATACCGCGGTCATGGCCGACTTCGCGCAAATTTAGACTCGTTAAAAAATATCTGCCTTTGCTTAATACAATACTACGGATTCACACACATGCATATGTGTACGCATTGCTGATCTTCACACTTATACGGTGTTCCACTTAACAGTCAGTCGTGTTGCTCAATAATTTTCAAGTACAGTTGGAACTACTTGAAGTTATCTTCTTGTTTTCCTCTAAAATTACTCTAAAGATGTTTAAAGATGAGAAACACTTCAAATGCAATTTTTTCTCATCCATCACCTGTAAAATAATTGGCATGAATTGATGAATAATTACTGTAAAAGTTTGTTGAAAACTGAGGGTAGTGGCGGTTCTTGCTTTTTTCACTGCAGCAAGTCTAGTTTGTTTCCTTAGCCTGGATAATGTGTATACACTTCGTGTTTTTAATTCAAATTTTTCTTAGGTACATATGAGCGAGCCAAAGAAGAATTGATTGGGACTGAAGACACATCAGACTTGCAGACAGATGTGGAAGGAGAACAACGGAAGCGAAGGTATATTTGCTTAGAAATTATACTATATTTACTGTTTGTGGACATTGTTGTGTGCATTGCATTGTAATTTATGCAAGTATTTACCAGTTGTTTTAAAAATGTTCAAAAAGGTTTGTTTGTGTGTGTGTGTGTGTGTGTGTGTGTGTGACAATTTTGTTTGTAACCACAACATATCAAGAAAGGGGTGACTTATCTTGTATTTGGTGTGGGAGTTGACCATTTTGCATAGATGATTCCTTTCGTTTTTGGTGGAGATCAAAACTAATTTGGGATCAGTGTAGACAAGTTTGCTGCAAAACTGTTTTTAACCATAATGGTTCAGCTCCCTGCGCTCCCCTAGTTAACAGAGAGAAGAACCTTTGATGTAATTCGTTGTTAACGTGCTTAGGCGAGTGTGGTCATACTGCAAGTCATGAACACCATGAGCATGGCTTTTCAAGTCATGGCTGGCAACATATCTGGGATGTAGAGTCTTTTGGGGTTTATATGTTTATGTTTTTTGACAATTTTCAATAACTATCTTTTCAGAAAAACTTCAAGGTTCATCTCTGACAGTAGCGACAACAGTGATGATGAATCTCCTCGAGTCAGTAAAAGTGCAGGTGCTACTTCAGCCAGTACCAGTTCTAGCTCCCGATCTCCAACTCCAACCAGTCTCTTGTTACCTCCTTCACCACCCTCACCTATCCCAGCAACCACCACCAGTACTTTATCAGTCAGCAACACCAGCACAGTCAGTACAGTGCCCAGACAAGCTACAATCAGCTCACTCCTTTCAAATAGCACCAGTTCACCGACAGAAAGCATTACCAGCACAGTCTGTACTTCCTGTTAGCCCCACCCTATCTGCATCAAGGCACCAGAATGATAAGGTTGTTATGCAGAAGGTGCTTGCCTTGCTGGAAGACGTCAGAGAGACCCAGCGAATACATAGTGGTATCCTGAAGTCTTTACTACAGAAAGGAAGAGTGGGGCCTGAAAGCTATAGTCTTCCAGAAGGGGTGAACCTTCCTCTGAAGAGCTTGGCAGAGCTACATGGTGTTGAAGAAAAGCTGGCCGACTTAACATTCCAGACTGGGTTGCTAAGTAATTTCTATTCAGGGCTGGTAGAAGTTTATATTAGTGGTGAACTAGTCAAATTTTACGTTGATGCTACCACGATTATCAGTAAACTGATTCTAGGTTTTCAATTTTCCTACATATCATGGCTAAAACCTGCTACTTGACCTACTGTGTGGAACAATGGAACAGTTGATTTCTCTGTTTGAGCTTGTCTGAAGGATACAGGTCTTGATCTTATGTATAAATTGGTGTGGTTGACCACAAATGAATGTGATTTAATACCCTTAAAGGTCGTGTGACATGAAGGTTAGGTTAGATGAGGTTTTAAAACTTTCATTTCAAGGACAGTAGTTACATTAGTTTGTCTTGACGGTTTTATTTTAGAAGTCTAAATTGTGTCCTTGAAAATCATCAGTATCAATTACCAAACCATAAAATATCTGATGAGTAATTAAGAGATAATTAACATAGGGTTAACAAAAGAAATGGTAACACTCCACATCATTATTTTTGCATAAGCAACAAATTGCTTCAGAAACATTCAAACTTTGAAAAGGTATATCTGTAGAACCGAAAAAATTCCAGCAGATTTTTTCCTTAGAAAAGCGGACGCCATAACTGCCATGTGAAGCCAGGTCATTTTACTGACATGTCACACTACCTTTAAGAAATGGATCGGGACTGCCCTTGGTCTGGTAGTATGAATGGAGTATGAACTATCATCCAACTATACATCTGCTGAAAAAACACCCAAAGCTTACCTTCACCTGTTGAAGATGTTTGTTGTTTGTTAATTGTTACAAGTGGGTGGTGTTAACGTCAATTCATAAATACTTTTTGAGAATGCTGGCTTGTGATTGGTCAGTTACCCATGTTCTAATCCAGTATAGAGACATAGGGTGTATGAAGAGGAACTTTTTGATCAACATGACTATAAACACAGCTTTGCTGACACGGTATATGTAGGCTTGACTACATAGTTTTAGGTCACATACATAGCACACATACTAGCCCCACTACTTCAAAATGGTGCCTGACGTTTAAAACAATTAAGGCATTCGACTGTAATTTACCCCGTTACTGTCCAACTTAAAATGTAAATATATTTGGTTGACCGCAATGTTGTGTGTACATTGAAACGAATAAATTAGGTCCTAATCAGATTTCAGATCTTTAACTCAGAGAAAATTAGGTGAAGTTCTTGTTAGTGTTTCAAAGTCCACATCGGGCCCAGGCCTATGCTTATACCCCTATCGTGTATATATTGATATGGTACACTGTTGATGAGAAAAAGACATATAAGTAGGACTACATGACTTCCTAGGCCTAGGCCTTCCTCAGATAGACTCGAAACCTCTAGCCTATCTGGGGCGATGAAAAACAGCAGTTTTGAAATGAGTGCCCAAGTATAACGTTACTCACTAACCTTAAAAGCTCATCTCGCATATTCCATACATAAGGCTTGGCCAAGTATTCTGTGCGCCATTAGCTATTTAAGGATATTTAACAGCAGAATCGCCAAAGGAAATGCAGATGTGATAATATTAAGAAGAGCCTTAGCGGGCCCAAGTAGCCTGCCTACTGCATCGACAAACGTCATCAAGATTGTGATAGATTCTCCCTGCAATGAAAACTGAAGGAATTGCGACAGCCACCGTTAGTAAAGGCAAATATGTCTGGTTCCATAAAGTTCCACACAAAAAGGTCAAGCTAGTTCACTGACTCAGCCTCATTTGGAAAACAACCAATTTGAAAGGCTAGGCCTAACGTTGTTAGCCTATCGTTAGTTGTTTAGTCTGTTTTCAACAACGTATAGCTAGTATATAATTTAAGTGGAACTATTCACGACTATAGTCCCAAATCCAAGAGAAAAATCGTTCCAAATATGACTTCCAAAATATAACTTATTAGTCAAATAGATGGCACAAAGTAGGCCTATGACTGTATGACTATGAGTCATGACTGTGTACATACCACGGACTTATATGCATGGACACAGCATGTAACGTATACGTCCTATCACTAGATGGTCACCACCGGCTGGGACAAAAAAGGCGCACCAAGATGGCCGCCGTGGAGCTATAAATTGTCTGATTTGAGGACGACTCTGTAATATTTTAAGCAAAAGTTAAACTTGAATAAGGAAATAAAGTCAATGGTTCCCATGTCTCTACATCAGATTCGAACAGACTATGACGTCACGAATATGGGCTGAGAGATCCGAGACGCCCTGCAACGTCCTCTTCCCTACTTGCCTTTCCAAAGTCACACGCAGGTGCTTCCCTTGTCCTGTTTTTGCCTTTCAACTTGTAGAAAGTATTCACTTGCATGATCAGGAATTGTAAGTAACATGGACTGTCCTAGGGTTGTGAAGGTTTAGCAAAATAACTAAACATTTAACCTCAAAAACTTGCAATCGTTTAGCAATAAATCGCGATTACCTTATTACAAAAAAACATAATTTATGTACGTAGTGATTGATAGGAAATGTAATGCAGGAATAATAATAGTTGTTATCTTGCATGGTAAAATCAAATCATTCCGAAACTTTGAAGACTACAAGGTTCAAATATGTAGAATGTTCCATTTAACAAAATCCAGGGATCACCAGAGTGTACAAATGGAAACAAAACTTTCAAAAACAGGTTTTGCGATTAATGACTTGTAGATTTGTACTAAATCATATTAGCTCAACCCACGAACCGTGGGTAGAGCATATGTTATACTGCGGGGGGAAAAAGATATCTGTCACATTTAAAATGTCTGTCTCACTTTTCAAAGGGCTTCCACACCCATATTCTTTCATGAATTTGTTTGAAACTTTGAAACAATGTTCGTAGGTGGTGGGCATCTTGATGTGTGCAGAAAGTTTTGATGCAAGTTCCCCTATGGCCCATTTCATGAAATTTTTCTAATTGTTTCTCCTCCTACAGATTTTCTTTTACAGTGATGATGGTTTGTCATAATGATACTCTGTTAGTGGAGCATTCAAGTTCTTTAAGAGCTTCGGGTCCTTGACCCAAGATGGGCCGTAGGGTCCATTTTGTCATATTTTCACAGCCCTAGACTGTCCCAACATATATTATGTCAGTTTGCTCTAGGATACTACTTTTGACCATATATGACAATGTTCTTGTGGGGCATGTGTGTCCTGAAGGAGCTCATAGCTTATAAAGTGCTTTTCAAGTGTCCGAAACTTTGCTCTTTTTCATCCACCTTTATTTTTTTTTATCTTCTCATGGGTTTTGAAGAAAAATACCGCCACATCTGGCTGCAACAGACAAGATGCTGAGAGGGCCGTATCAAAATGGTTGAGTGGGGCTAGAGATAGAGATGGCAACATAAGTATCCGCAGGCAAAGACAAGCTGATCCACCTAATGATCAGCAGTGATTGCACCAAGGAATAGAATAGGGAGTATTTTTATTTTCATTCATGAGACCTAAGTTATAATTGTTAAATAAAATCAGAAATGTGCATGTGTGACACCAGGTGTTTAACTATCACGGTAACTGTAATGCTGCCTTTCGAAATTTTCATAAAATTATGAACTTTATCCATTATAAACTCATTAAACAAAATATGATACAAAGTTTTATGTCATACCAGCAGATTACTTTGAAATCCGTAATTTGTATTTAAAATCGAAATAGTTAAATATACGTAACATGCCAACTCCCATTTGCATGGGACATTCTTGAGCCAAAATATGAAATTTCAAAATTTATTTACTCAAAACATATAAATAATTTTGTTATACAACACAGATTACTTGCTTTGTTTCCCTTTAAAATTGAAAACCTTTTTATATGACCTTCAACACTTCTGTTTGCTTGCATAGCATGTTGCAAAGGGAGGGCTGAATTAATTATATCACCCCACAAGAGTGCCATCATACCTTGGTACAACGTGCAGTAACTTTCAGAAAATCAAAGAAAAACAAAGTTCATCATTTGAGTAGCACTGCAACGACACAAATTATTGGGCTATATTCCATTTTAATTTGAGAAAATAAACTTCAACATTTTATGTGGTAGCTCAAGAATGTCCTATAAAAATGGGAGGTGGACTGTTAGAACTCATTTTTGATTCTGTTTAATATGTATTTTTGAGTTTTCTTTCACTTAAATGTTCCTATGTTGTTAAGCTGGGGTGTAAAGTGTATGAGACAGGCCTATAATACAGCCTTCTATTTTGGCAACTGTTGTTTATTGTTGCATTTTTATGTTGTTATTTAGGAATGGTCTTGATGCCCTTATTACGGGCTAATCTAATGTGCTGAAATCAGTTTGTATATCCTGTGCCTGCATATATCAATACCGCAATAATGGAATTAATTAACCGACTTGTCTTGGGTTTTTCACACACGTGATATTTGTTTTGCAATGTACTTTCCAGCGTTTTCATTATGGCTCAGACCACTACATTTTTTCTCAAGTGTCTGCGGAAAAGTGAGTATTAGGCCTTAATTTTTTTCCAGTTTGGGTCAGTTTTGGATTAGTGAACTTTTTGCCAAAATATTTCACAAAAGTTAGTTAAATGAACAATTGTATAAATAGCTGGAGCTTTTCTTTTCACTGAAGCACAGAAACTTAGTGGGTTTACATGTTATGAAAACCTTAGGTAAATCCAACTTGAAAGTTTCCGCTGCCCTACTGTCAGCTTTCTGATTGTGTCTAAAAGTTAAAATTCCAAACATTTACTGAATATAGGTATTCCAGAGAGTTATTGTGTTGGTATTGATTTATTTTCTGTTGAGTCTGGCAATCATTGGCAATGATAGCCTCATTTACATTGTTTCATTCCTGGAAATACGTTGTTTTTGTCTTTAGACAGGCCTTTACTAAAAGCAGCAATACCAGTTCCCAGACAACTCTCAGTTGCAAAGAACAGCTGTTTATAGGATGTAGAAGACTAACATTTAAAAACGGCTACAGTAACTCAAACACCTGTTTGTAGAATACGCAATTCCTCTGTAGCCAGTGATTGGCACTAATAATAATAATAATGCACAGTTCTTATAAAGCGCAAAACACACTGAAGTCCCTTTGCGCTGAGAAAAGAAAAGATGAAAGTCATAGACAGGAGAAAAGGTAAGATTTAAGTAAGGTCTTAAAATTTGCGAGTGTTCTTGCTTCTTTAACTGTAACAGGGAGGTCATTCCAGAGACAAGCAGCAGAGTATTGGAAAGAACGGCAACCGTAATAATTAGTAGAAACTAGAGGAGAGGAGAGTAGCAGTTTATAACTGGAGCGAAGGCAGCGGGTAGGAGTGTAATTTTGGACGAGATCTTGTAGGTAAACAGTTGCAGAATTGTGTAAACATTTAAATGTCAGCAAGAGGACTTTGTATTTAATCCGATCAGCAACAGGAAGCCAGTGAAGGCTAAGGAGGACTGGTGTTATATGATCGTTTGGTTTTGTAAGTGTAACTAATCTAGCAGCTGAGTTCTGTATATGTTGTAATTTCTTGAGACGAGAACTTGAAAGCCCATAGAGTAAGCTGTTGCAGTTATCGAGTCTTGAAGACACAAAAGCATGAACTAGAGTCTCAGTGGTTCTTTGATCTAGGTGTTTTCTGATTTTTCCAATTTTATGGAGCGCCAGAGATGCAGCTCTGCAAACATTATTAACATGTAGATCCATTGTGAGGTGACGATCAAAAACTACACCCAAGTTTCTGGCATGTTGAACAGGTTCAATGTGAGCAGGTCCTATCTGAAATGACTGAACGGGAGATACGGATCGAAATTTTGAAGAAATGTGAATAAGTTCTGTTTTGTTGTCATTTAGTTTCAGACCATTAGCAAGGGATAATGATCGGATGTCTTCTATGCAAGCTTCCAACTTTGATAGGGTGGAACAGCTGTCAAGAGATTTTGGCATGAATGAATAAATTTGAGTGTCATCTGCATAAATCATGCTGTCGATACCATGGGATTGAATATTGTCTTCTAATGGGGCCGAATACATTGTGAAGGCCAGTGGACCGATGACAGAACCTTGAGGGACACCTTCCAAGGGAACATGTACAGCAGATTCCTTGCCATTTATGGTAACAACTTGTGAACGGTTTGTAAAGTAAGATATGAACCAGTTTAAAGCTGTGCCAGATATATTGTAGCGGTTCTGAAAACGCTCAAACAACAGCTTATGATCAATGGTGTCGAATGCGGCAGAATAGTCAAGTAAAAGTAAAACAGCTTCATCACCTCGATCACTATGTGCAGTTCATTAATGCTTCAAAATCCCTTTTTGTATCAAACTTGTATTGCTGCTTTTAGTATTTGTCAAATATACAACTAAAGTCTTTATTGTAACAGGTGGTGTTGAGGGGAGGTGTATGGATGTTTATATTGAAATTTACGTTATTGAAAGTACCTTGACTTGACGTGTGGTAATATTTTTCAATTGCACATTTACCCACATATAATATCCGTTCATACTTTTTAGTGCCATGTGTAAGTATCTTTTATAACATGAGTAATCATTTGTCTTTCCTTGTTTTAGAATGTTGCTAATTTTAGGTTGTATATTTTCGTTCGTTGGTTGCCATGTGCTCATGATTCTATTTATTTCTACGGGTGAGAAACAGAGGCATATGTTGTGAATGAAATGTCTTTCTTTTAAGCTTCCATCAAGGCCTAAGTTCTGGTTTTATTTTTTCAGTCGAAATCACACAATAAAAGTATAGCACATTTTCCTGTAATTTATATCTTTTGCATTTGAAAAAGTGGGGAAGTATTTTAGTTATTGTCCGGTACCTTGACTGATATTCGTAAACTGGCTTGATTTAAGCCACATTGAACAAGATCATGTTTTAAATATTATGGGTCAAATCAATAAAATCTGATTTAAGTTGCTTTTATTGATTTAAATCACTGATTTAAATTATGATTATTTATGTTTAAATTAAACAACTCTGATTGGAATGGAATGTTGTGAAAACGACCAAACTATAAAATTTAGCCCAGTTCAGTTTTTTAATTAAGCAAATGAATTGATTCATTTATTTGTCACATCATTAAAGGTTTATCAAATTTATGATATAATTTGGTCATGAAATAGTCATGTTTAGGTGATTTAATAGTCTTGGAAAAGCCATAAAATTGTATTTTCCTTGAGGTGCAGAAACCTTGATAACACTTTTTTAACCAGACTTCTCAGGGTGTACTATATTTTTTTCACAAGGATTAATTCATTTGCATGGGGAACATGTAATAAAGGCATTACTTTCAATTGTACAGTACTTAACAAAGTTTATAATGGTATTTTTCATTCATTTCCATTTCTTACTATCATCATTATTCAAATATGTTTACCTATGAATCTCAAAATAAGTGATTTTAATTTCAGCAGTTTATTGTTTGAGGATTAATAGAAAATGGTATAATTATAAATGCATGTTGTCTTGTGTTTTTAATTCAAGAGCAGTTTTCCTGAGTTTTCTTTTTGACAAAAGAGCCCTATAACTGCAGTCATCCAATTTGAGTGATCAGCCATCTTGTAGCAATATTGAGGTATATTTTTAACCAAAAAGGAATGGGTCACAACATTCAGGGGACAGTTGCCCTCGGCTAGTGGAGAGTGAAATAAGTGCTTAGCTACTCAATTTTCTGAACCACTTAGGACCTCATCAGATCCATTTGTGCACCCATTTAGCTGGTCAGTTTGAGCTCGTGTGGGCACTGACCAGTTGGCCCAATTGGAGCCTGCATGGATTTTTCCATTGTGGCCCATGTGGGCCCAGTGAGGGGCCTGCATGGGTTTTTCTATTGTAGCCCATGCGGGCCAAGTGAGGGGCCGGATTGGGCCCAATCCAGTTTGGCCCAGTTGGGGCCTGCGCAGGTGGGAATGACAAATCTGGAAGGGCCCCAGTTGGGCAGCCTGATTGGGCCCCATTTGGCAGCCCATTCAGTTCCCAAATTGGGCCCACTTGGTATTGCTGGCTGGGCGCGTTCCTAAAAAATGGGTAGCCTAGTCTGATTAACAATGTGGAACATTAGTGAGGTTTGATTTTTTTGGTGTGTACAAAGCTGTAAATTAATTTGGTGTAATGTAATGGAAGCGAAAGAAAGAAAAACAAATCGCATGCCGGACCACTCCGGTGTCCATTATCTGCATAGGCTACTAACGGTAGGATATTATTAGCCCAAGCCCAGCTTAGGGTTGCAAGACGCTTACCCAGTAGCCTGGCACCATAATGAGCTTACAACTAAGGCTACGAAAATTAGCCCTTTTCAACTTACATATCTCTCCCTGCCAGCTGAAAAGACTGGCTGCTCCAAGCTTAACCTACGTACGAACAATATGGCCAACAGTCACTTGTAGGCCTGCGGCAAATTTCAAGTCATTCAATTGATGCCTGTTATTTGAAGAGTTGCTGTACTACAGCACGGTAGGATACTGTCGCCTACATGTAACGTTCCCGAATTTTGGTTCATCTTGGTAACGTTAGAAAATGGGCATTTGTCAAAAAAAATTACACTAAGAATAACTTAAAATGAATCAAAAAATTTACTTACGATATAAAGTCACTTAAAATGATCGAAGTTTCGGTGAGATTGGGGCTGGTTTTAATCTGGTCAGGCAGCAACTGTTTGAATTTGGCCTACCTTGAGCGGACTGGTACAGTGTACATGTACGTACAGTGCTGAATATGTATGTATGTATGTCTTGGCGTACCCTGTTACGTAATCTACATGAGTTCCACGCGTGATGCTCCCTGAATAACAAAAGATGTATGCATGCATCGTATGCCCTGCGTATTTTGCGTGGTATAGATTTCATGTGCAAGCAAAGCTTTCATTTTAGAGACTTGAAGACGATTGTAATGACAGCTGCGCAGGTTACATTGTCTGAGTGAACCATACGACGTATAGATTGCGTTTGCCCAAAGGAATCCACAAGGGTTCTACCTGGACAGTTTTAGAGTGTGTATTACTGCTTCAATTGCCTAACTTTCTTACCACCTTAATAAAGTGAGGAAACGGGTTTAAGAAAATCTGAAAATTAACATCATTTAAGCCAGGATTCATTTCCCTACATAAGCCCTGGCTGGGCCCCAGCTGGGCTCCTCTGGGCTTCACTAATATCTCTCTTAATTTTGCACATTATATTGCATAACTTACAAGCTAAGGCAAAATTCATTCATTTTTTCCTTCAAAATCTTTTCTAGCTGGGCCCCTTGTGGGCCCCAGCTTGACTCAACATATTGCACAAGCCTAGCTCTAGCCATGCTACAGCCCATTTAAATATTAATGCTCTTAAGATAATATGACTCAAAATGGTACTACGCTGCGTTCCTACCTTTAACCTAAAAGTGTCAACGATGGAAAAGCGAATAATAATAATAATAAAGGTGAAAAGATCATTCAGCGCAAGATACCTTTCCACAGCTGGGCTCCTGCCGGGTCCCAGCTGGGCCCCAGCTGGGCTTCACCTGGGATCCACTCTTGATGAAAAACATGATGAAAAAGTGGGGAGGAATTATAAAAGGATGAAAATATCATTCAAAACAGATGCCTTTCCACAGTTGGGCCCCAGCCAGGCTCAAGCTGAGCTTCATCTGGGATCCAATCTCTTTTTTAATTTGTGCCCTGCTGGGCCCCAGTTGGATTCAACATATTACACAAGCTCAGCTTTTGCCAGACTGTAGCCCATAAAAATGTCAATACTTTTTAAATAATGACTGAAAATGTTATTTCACGTGCAAATACCTTCCTTCAACCACAAAAAGTCAACGATGAAATAGTGAAGAGGAATTGTAATAGAACGAAAAATTAATTCAAAGCAGGATGCCTTTCTAAAGCTGGGTCCCAGCCAGGCGACAGCTGGGTTTCTTCTGGGATCCACTCCTTTTTTTTTTTAATTTGTGCCCAGCTGGGCTCAACAAATAACATAAAGCCCAGCTTTAGCCAGACTGTAGCCCATTAAAATGTAAGATAATGACTCAAAATGTAATAACACGTTTATTCCTGCCTTCAACCTGTAACTGTCAACGATGAAAAAGTGAAAAGGACTTATAACAAGGTTAAAAGATAATTCAAAGCAGGATGCATTTCCACAGCTGGGCCACAGCTGGGCTCAGTATATTACATAAGCCCAGCCTTAGCCAGGCTGTAGCCCATAGAAATGTCAATACTTTTTTTAAGAAAATGACTCAAAATATAATTACACGTGCATAACTGCCTTTAAACTAAAAGTGTCAACGACGAAAAATTGAAAAGCTATACAATAAGGTGAAAAGATCATTCAAAGCAGGATGCTTTTCCACAGCTGGGCCCCAGCCGGGCCCCAGCTGGCTTCATCTGGGATCCACTCTTTTTTTAATTTTACAGGATGAATACCCATGCAGGAGTCACGTGCTGAAAAAATTACAGTCAGCCACTTATAAATGCAATACGCCTTCTTCCTGAACACTTCCGTAGCTTGGTCTTATCTGGGTTCAGCATGTTGGGTAAACCCACCTTTAACCAGGATACAGCTTATTCAAATTTCCTGAAATTCAAGAGTACCCTAAATGTAATTACTTTTTCCTAACTTGAACTTTTATCAGTGTCCATACTACCAAAATTCAAAAACAAAAATTTTAGTAGGGTGAAAGATCCGTCATACCGAAATGTGTTTCCACAGATGGGTCCCAGCTTGACCCCATTTGGGCTTTTCTGGGTAAAAAAAAAACCCGTCAATAACCCAGTGTTAGCCCAATTATAAAAGAGAATGTTTTATTTATTCCACGGTGCCTTTCTTATGAAAATTGGTAAAGGTACAGTCATCTCCTAAAAAATTAAATGGTTTTTTTGACTAAGGGCAATTTTATCCAGTTGTGCCCAGTTGGGCCCCAATTGGACTCAAAGTGGGCTCGACGAAGTGGGTTAGCCCAGCAAAAGCACAATGTTAATCCATGGAAAACTGAAAACAATTTCAGACAAAAAATTACAGAATCAAAGGAAAATGATTTTTATACATTCTAACCATGCATTATGTCAGTCAGACTTTCCCATAACACAAACATCCCAATTACATCTACCAGCCCGGCTAAGCCCAGCATTACCAGCTAACGCCCAGCTGGGTACCATGCACGTTGGCTACGTCGGCTCCATCGTGAAGATAATCAATGTCCAAAAGACTTTCCTGGTGTGGCTACGCCGGCTACATCGGCTCCACCGTTGACACCGTAGCCGGCTACACTGTGGACTTACTTATTGGCAGGGTATTCTGTAGTTGCTGGAGTACCTAGCCTTGTGCTGCCACACGTTTTTAGGCCTATAGAAGAACAAATACAACCCTTCGTACAGTAAGAACGATGTAGGCCAGGCCACAGCAAGCCTAACTAGTAACGTTTACTGTACAACTTGTAGGCTCAAAATCATTCATACCTTTACAGTGTGTGACTATCGTTAGACCAGTGAGCGATACTCATACGATGTTTATTTAATAACTTTTCTCCGTAGTACGATCATAAGAAGAATTTTCTGAAGAAGGATGTCGGGCTAGGCCTTCTCTTTCACACAAAGTATCAGTTACGAAGTTAAATTTACGATTTTCTAAAGAGGCTGTCACCTTCATAAGTTATTAAAACGATGTTTCGTTGACACAGTGATCACGGTAAATACAATGCGTAACTGTATGTCGCGGAACTGATAACACTCTCCAAGTGGACCTAAAATGGAGCACAGTGTTAACGTATGACGTCACAAATCGCTAATTGTCCAAACTCTCCTAATATACGGCTGTGAAAGACTATCTAAACGGAGCGCCACCATCAGTTGGCGTGAAGCGTCATATTTTGGAAAGCATCAAATTTTGGAAATTCGAGCTTCTCAGACAACTGAATTTTATGAAAAACTCAAAGATTTTTAAGGCGTGGTTTTCTAGAGGACCAATATGGCTCCTTTTCTGGGCTGGTTATTCCCGGTTTGTCGGAGTCTGGCCGTAAACTCATGGTTTGTCCTTTTATTGTGAAAAACTGATCAATTTGGTTATTCTTGGTCTTTCGGTGCACTTCTTAATCGACATCCGAGCCTCGATCTAATTTTTGGCAGTTCCCTCCACTTATTTTTGTATTGTAGCATATTTATGGGAAAAAAGTGAGTCAAGATAGCAAAACCTTGTTCTAGGAGATAAGGTTTAATGCCTACTACGTTGGTGTTTAGGTGTCTAACAATCCCGCAAGTTTATTTGTCACTGTTCTCTCTACAGGATTCGAAAGAATACAGGAAAAGTGGGAAAGTAAATTCAATTAGTTTAATTATTAAATATTTATTCTCTTCAGACGTGAGTACTGATATGACGATAAAGGAAGTAAAAATTCTCCAAGAATAGTAACCTTTATTTAAGCTCCTCATTTTCCCTCTGAACTGGTTGTTTACCAATCTAGCAATACCGAGGAGGCTTCTTTTTTTTTTAAGAAACTTTCTTTACATCTTGATACAGAGCAAAGGTTGAAATATAAATATAATATTTACAAATATATACCAAAGAGGCTTTTCAGGTTAGAGGAAAAGGGGGAATTAATGAATGACAAATGTCTGATTATTTGTCAGGTAAAACAAAATCCAAGCAGACAGAGGATTTGACAACTTCCACACACGGTAATCAATCCCTTATAAAAAAAATCCCACATAATTCCTACAGGAATCAGCATGTGGGATTTATGTGGGTTTGGGGCATGCGGGAAACTATATTTGGCATGTGGGGGAAATTCCCACTTAATTCCCACATGAATGTGGGAAAATTCCCACATAGTTCCCACAAGCTGGTCATCCCGTCGTATACTGGATTCTACCATTTTCTTGAAAGGGTTTTTTTTTCAATGTACTCAAGCCTTCATAATTTTTTCCATTCATCATTCTCTCCAGGCACACAACCGTATAGATATATGCAGCCGTACAGTCACAGTATTTTGTTACTATGAAAACCAATGACTCGAACCAATTGGTCTAAGTATAACTAACCTATGAATTATGTCCAAAAGAATGTTATGGCTGATGAAAAATGTAACTTTACCTAAAGTTCTCGCCAAACTGGATGCTGGATCATGCATGCTGTCTCTTCTTCAAAATATTTTAGGCATGCATATACACTGGCATGAAAAATCCCAATGAATGTCCACATTGTTAAACTGGAACACTACTTGCTTCTATACCGCTCTACACCTTGCATGTACCATACAGGGCCTCTTTTGAAAAGGTCTTTGTTGTGACAGATCCTTTGAATAAGCCAATCACAATAGACTTCCTTCAAAGCTGTTCACTGCACAAGACATACATCCTTTTTGTGCCTTCCCATATGGGGAATTTAACTTTCCATATGGGAAATTCAACTTCCCACTCCAAACGTTGACTTCCCATACGAAGAGTTGGCTTCCTATATGGGAAACTGGACTCCTCATATAGGAATTTAACTTCCCATGTGGGGTTTATGCGGGAATTTGAATTCTCATTCAACTGGGAATTCAACTTTTTGATGTGGGAAGGTGTCACAGGCCTAATATTATCCCACATAATTCCTGTAGGAAGTTGTAACTTCCTATAGGAAATTGCAAATTCCTACAGGAAGTTTTCCTACAAGAAATATGTTTTTTTTTTTTTTTTTTTTTTTTTTTTTAAGGGATCACGGTGTTAGAACGATTTTTGTTAAATATGGTTTAAAAGTAAAGTTGTGAAAAAATTAGGCCAAACTCTAATTGCCAATTTTAAGGATCATCTGGCATCTGACGAGCTAAACTGTGTGGGAAGCAACTCAACAAGTTACTAAACTTTAGGCTATAAAAACAAAGGGGATGTCTAATCCTTACAACCACTAACGTAGTTTTTTTGGTCTAACTTGAGCGTTACGATAACCACCTTTTAATTCCACCAGAATGCGTTCAAAGATCTTGAGAGGATGATTCAATGCCCTACCTATATTAAAAAGCAAACTGCAGGTGCGAGTCTCGGATTCCAATGGAAAGGAGAGATTTTCAGGAGGGTTGGTGTACGTATCGAGTTGCATTACATGGGGCTATTACCTCGATCCATAGCCAGGCACACAGCCTTGCTTATGTTGCTTATGTTGCTTATGTTGATTTGTTATGCAAACCATTAAAAAATAAAAGACTGTCTGTATCCACCTTGACATTACACCCAAAACAAATTAACGTGAAATCAGTTTTCTGAGGATAATTGCGCCATTAGCATATACCGTTGAAGAGAACTTGTTACCGTTACGGAAGTCCAAATTATTGTCAGAAGTAATTTTAATTTCTTGTGATAATACATACATATTGTAAGCCCATTAACTGACGGCGCCATTGTTATTTCCAGCCAAATTTGGCAGTTTTTCTTAGTTCAAGAGCAAACTTCTTAGTTTAGGGACTGAATGGAGAAGGGGGAAACGAAAAGGCAACATAAGCCTATAAATGAAAAAGAGAACTGAGGGAATGAATCAAACAAATGTTTGCCTTCTCCGTCAGATAGAAGTTCCCTACCACATGTTTTACTGCATTTTTGGTTCGTAAATAGTCTACTTTTAGCCCATCGTAAAGGCAGGCCACGGTTACACCTGATTTGAAGCCATTAAGCAGAAGTCATTCTGCGTAGCAAATACAAAACAATAAAAATAAAATACATTAAAATTATGCGTTACTTAGATGGTAAGTGCAATAGAAAACGTCCAATAAGTTAGAAAATGTTTATGGTAGATTTCATAGTCTGTATTGAGTGTAACATCAATTCTCTTAAATGCTATTAAATGTTTTTATCGTCTTTGTATGACTTTTCAGGTCCTTAGCTAATGAAACGGTAGATATTCTCGATTAAGTGGTAACGCTTACTGCGCGTTGCTTTTCCTTAAATCAGAGTTAAGATTGGCACATAAATTGAGACCGAGTCAATGAGACGTTAGAGCTCCCAAACAAAATCTTTGTCGATGGGTGCTCTGTAGAGAACGTAATTATCCAATTTTCAAAATCACATCGAACTTATGATGAGCCTTTGGTAATTTTGGCAACTGCAATTTTAAACAGCGCTGTAAACAACTTGAAATTTTCTTTTAATAAATCTGCCATTTTCTACCATGTTGAGGTATGAGCAGTCCTCAGCAATTTCTTTTCATTACTCTGCCAGATATACCTTACTTCTTCAGGGAGTAAATATAGTGTATCCGAAGTTAGACAATGATTATTCCTCACAATGTTCAGAATTCAGTAATGAAAATATTGTCATGTAATACCGTAATGTCAATGGCTGCAATAGGCGGGAGGTCTCCAAGTGGAGCTTTGAAGAGCAAATGTCTTATATCTCACCCCATAAAGGTACCTATTTCCATTATGATGCGGTATATAAAACACAAGGCTGATAATACTCGTCATTGTTTGCGCTTCAAATGTTACATGCAATGTCCTCAAGTGTAAAAATCATTACGAGCAATCAATCAGATATGGAGAATGGAGGCCTACTGGTATCTCGCGTTATTTCAAAGTTTAATAACGAACTAAACATGCAGAGAAGTCGAGTTCGACCTTTGGGTTAATATGAGTAGCATAGGAAGCAATATGAAACTGGGGGAGGGAGGGCAGGAGCAATTTTTTTTTACTACGGGCTTCAACCTATACCAATGACCAAAAAGTATATTTTTTATACTACACTTTTTGCTTGTTTCTACCAAAAGGACTTTTTTTTTAAGTTAAAAATGTATCACAGTCATTTCTTAAAAGAAATTGCGCACCGAAAAAGGTGGAAATCTTACTTTTTTTCGCCAGCCATGCTATACTAGGCAACAATTCCAGTGTAGTTATGCCCACTGCAAACTGAGTAACACTGATAATAAAAAGAATCCTTCCACACAGACTACTTAACTGACAGTGATGAATATGATGGTGTATATGAAAACAGCTGAGGACGGTTGTCAAATGATTCCCTGCCTGAAATATAACGTCTTGCCGGAAAGGTTATCTAAGCTAAAGCGCCACCTCTAGTTGCCGCAGAATGTACAGAAATATGTGAAAAATTTGCAACCCCTCAGACTGCCTCAAATACAATTTCTCAGGTTTATAAGTACTATTTAAACAGCAAGGGGTAACACTTTTTCCAGTGGAAAGGGGCGAGCACCCAAATGTTCCGATTTTTTGTTTTAAAGTTTGCCAACCACTGTATCAGGGACGTAATTTTGGGCGCGCAAAATGATTATGAATGAATGATTATTTCCTGCAACCATTTGCTCAGGCATTGCCCACGTATATTAAAGACACAACAGATTTCTTGAACAAACTAACCTCGATTCTGGATATCCCTCCTCAGAGCTTTCTTGTGACTCTTGACGTCAAGGCTCTCTACACTTCAATTCCCCATAAAAAAAAAGGTATTTAAGTATGTACGGAGGCTTTTGCGGATCGCTCTTCTGTGTCTCCCTCTGCAGACACTCTCATCAAAATGCTTAAGCTTACTTCCAATGTATTCTCGTTTAATGATGAGTATTTTTTTTTACAAATTTCCGGTACGGTGTAAATCCGCCCCATATATGCTATTATCTTTATGGGATGGCTGGAAAAAGAGCTCTTAAGAAGTGCGGACTGTCGTCTTTTAGTCTGGTACCGCCATATCGATGATACATTTATAATTTGGACACATTCTCATGAGGACCTCGAAAAATTTTTCGAGCATGATAACAATATGCATTCACATATTAAATTCACCAGTGAAGTGTTCCGTAAGCAAATTAATTTTCTGGACGTTAAAGTTATAACTACTAACCAGCAAAAAGTCGCCACTGATTTGTTTACTAAACCTACCGATTCTCATTTGTATTTGCACCCTTCAAGTTGTCACCCTAAGCATTGTACTAGGAATATCCCTTTCAGCCAGGCTCTACGCCTCCGCAGAATTTGCTCGAATGATGAGTCCTTTAGATTTAGGAGCAGTCAACTGGCGGACCATTTCGTAAAAAGAAGATATGATCCGTCTGCGGTGTAACGGAGTTTTAAACAGGCAGCGAGGGTGTCTGAACGGGACGCTCTGAAATATTCAATTAAGGAAAGACCCAGTCGGATTCCCCTGGTTACCGTTTACCACGCTAACCTTCCTCCTCTGCCAAAATTTATTTTTAAGCATTGGTCCATCACTGAATCTCATGATCGTTTGGCGAAAATCTTCCCAAATCCCCCAGTTTTATCCTTCAAACGCCCACCTAACCTTAAGGATATTTTAGTCAGGGCTGTATTTCCCCGGGACCACAGTGCTCCTACTCAAAATGTTCAGTCTACGAGGGGTTGTGTGAAATGTAGTAATATAATGTATTTTTTATAATATGTATTTTGTTGTTATTTTTTCGCCTTATGTGCAAGCAGATATAACAATTTCCCCCTAAGGTGGGAATTAGGGTTATATATATGTATGATATATATATATATATATATATATATATATATATATATATATATATATATATATATATATATATATATATATATATATATATATATATATATATATATATATATATATATATACCACTAACTTGAAGATTAGGGGGAAACTTGTATATCTTGATACGTTTAGGCGAAATTAAAAACAATAAAATGCATAACTGTATATTTCGACTTTAAGGAAAAACATATACATGTACGTAAATTCAATTGTCCATTAGTTGTACGTGTTAACAGACACGCGTCCGTAATTTGGTCAACATTGAAGTAATTAGGTATATTACGTACCCCCATATGTATTTGAACTTAGCATGAACTTGAACTTAGCATGAAAAAACTAGAATTTCAACAGCACACTCGTAGATGACATAGCACACCTTGGATCGAGAAGCTTGCGGCTTTTTATTTCAGCCTTCTTCAACTCGAATGAAGCAAACTTAAAAACGCTCAATGTAAAACACCTCAATAAAAAACGTTCTAATAAAGATACAAGCAAGTTACACGGTCCTAGTTGAGAAAAACATTCTAAAAACTAGCTTCATAAAGGAGTTAACAAGATAGAGCAGATAAGAAGCTTAGGATAACAAATAAAAGTCAAAACTTAAAAAAGATTAAAATTCTAGCATAAGGGTCCAACATAAAAAGTAGTAAAATAATTAGAAACTAAGGGAGCTAAGGAAGGCCTAGAACCAGAATAGGCGAACAGTTTTTCAACACAAAATACCCAAAATGTAAAAATTCAAATGATCCATGACCTTTACCGTAAGTAACTTACTCTTTTGTATGAATTAAATTCTTTCCTTTTGTTTAACCTTGAGGGATGTAAAGTATTGAGCTGGGCCAGCCAGTAACCCTCTCTTTTGGTGAGAAGGGAGTCGGTGTTTTGTGAGGCGTTAATTTGCTCAATAATAATAAATTTTATTTCAGAAATATGGTGTAGAGCAGAATTAAAATGCACTGCCAGTTCAAATCTACCTCAATTATTAAGAAGGTCCGATTTATGATTTCTGAACCTGATTTTATATTCAGTGGCTGTTGATCCTACATATTGCTTCTGACATTTTAAGCAAGTAGCTAAATAGATAACACATATACTGGTACATGACAAATAACGCATTATGTAATACACCTTCTTCGTTATACAGCTAGAAAAAGAGGAACCCTGTAATAAAAAATTAATGCAAAGGTCGCATTTTGATCGGTTACATTTATAGCACCCCAAGTCAGTGGTAATCGTTGTTTCGTTTTGATTACGTGGCTTCGATGTCATAAGCATATCCTTAAGGGATTTGCACTTCCGATAGGCGGTGAGAATAGAGTTGTGTGGGAAGACCTTCTTCATATGGGGGGAACTATGCAGGATGTGAATGTTATTGCGAATAATGGCACTAATATTGGGTAATGCCGGATTAAAATCTAACACGAGTGGGTACCTGAGGCTAGAACAGTTTCTTTTTTGTGGCTTGAGCAAGCTAGATCTTTTTTGTTTGTCCGCCCTATCTAACTGCTCTTGAACCAGCGGAGGATCATAACCTCTAGCCACTAGGTATGTTTTATATTCATTATACCTGCTATGTAAAAATTCGGGTGTTGAACAAATTCTTTTAATCCTAAGTGCTATACTATACGGTATGCTTGACACGTTATGTTTGGGATGTGAACTAGAGGGTAGTAAATATAAATGACCATCTGTGGGCTTAGAAAACAGGTCAGTAGAAATTACCCCGTTATTCAAGTGAACTAATACATCTAAAAACTCAGACTTACAATCAGAAAATCTAAGAACAAATTTAATGTTTGGATAAATCGAATTAATAAAATCTGTGAACTCATAAAGAGCATTGATACCATGGAGCCATACCTCAAAAATGTCATCCCTAAACCCCCACCATATTTTGGGTTTAAAGGGACCTTCGGAGGTAGCAACCTTATCAATATAACTCATCTCAATATCTGCATAGCTACAAGCATTCTTAGGTCCCATGGCGGTGCCATGGATTTGTTAGAAGTTTTTACCTTCAAAAAAAGAGTTGTTAAACTTGAGACAAATTCCAACCGCTTCTAAAATACATTCATTACAAGGTATATTGGACTCTCTTCCCCCTAAAACTTCCCTTACAGCTTTTCATCCTAGGTTGCTATCGATGTTGGGAAACATGGCTGTGACATTCCACGAAACTAGTAAAGTCTTGGGCCCTAAATAGGATGAATTGCTAAAGTCTTGGAGTTTATTAAGGAAATCCGTGGTATCTTTCACATACGAAGGAGTGTTTTGGGCAAGTGGTTTAAGAAAAAACATCGGTAAAAGCAGACAGGTTTTCGATAGCCGTGTTACAGCCTGATGAAATAAGCCTTATGGGATTCCCCTCCTTATGGGTTTTAACCGAACCGAATGCTTTTCCTGGTTTAGCGTTTTGTTAACTACCCATTCTGCTATTTTATCGTCAATCTGACCTCTGTCTAACCATTTTTAGGCCCAATCTTTAATTACCTGTAAAGTATTCTGTGTGGGATCCTCTCCAAGGTTTTCTCCAAGGCTTTTCTTAATGATGAATTAAACCTTCTGTTGTTGCGAAATGCGGGTTTCTGGGTGGTAGGTGGGGCTGAGAAACACTGTCCCTGGCTAACTTAATGGACTCCTTAGCTTCTAGCCTGGCTTTTAAATTTAGAGCTCGGTGTTTAGCACTATTCCGAACCGAAATGGCAGTTTTTCTACTAAAGTTATCGAAAAGAGACCTACGTTCAATTTCCAGTGCCGCTTCTATTTTAACTGTTTCTTCCTTCGTGAAAGCGATAAGTTCTTTTAAGATACTCACAGAAGCCGATCTGAAATGCAGCTGGCATTTGTTCCTTAAGTTCAGGTCATGAGTTCCTAGGGCAAGGTTGAACTTAAGATGAAGTCGTTTCGGAATCAAAGTCTTGTCTAAATAAGTATTTAACAAGGTGTTGTGATGTTATAAACGAATACTTTTAGCCCAGAGGTTCCGTACAGTAAACGCTTGCTTCATGGTGTAGCGTAACATTGGATCAAAATGAAAAGTGTCCAAGAATGTAACGTAAATTGAAAAAAGGAAAGCTTGGATCACAACTATGTTCCGGCGAAGTGAACAGGATCTCGAAGAATTTACAGAATTCTAGTTGAAAACTAATGTAAACTAAGCATGAAAAAACTAGAATTTCAACTGCACACTCATAGATGGGCAGTTCGATAGGGCGGACAAACAAAAAAGATCTAGCTTGCTCAAGCCACAAAAAAGAAACTGTTCTAGCCGCAGGTACCCACTAGTGTTAGTTTTAAATCCGGCATTACCCAATATTAGCGCCATTATTCGCAATAACATTCACATCCTGCATAGTTCCCCCCATATGAAGAAGTTCTTCCCAGACAATTCTATTTTCACCGCCTACCGGAAATGCAAATCCCTTAAGGATATGCTTATGAGATCGAAGCCACGTAATCAAAACGAAACAACGAATACCACTGACTTGGGGTGCTATAAATGTAACCGATCAAGATGCGACCTTTGCATTATTTTTTTATTACAGGGTTCCTCTTTTTCTAGCTGTACAACGAAAAAGGTGTATTACATAATGCGTTATTTGTCATGTACCAGTAAATGGTTGTGCGAAAAGTTCAGCAAGTGAATCATTTTCATGGAGTGTTTTCCAAGAAGACTTTATGTGTTTCGAAAGTTTTCTAGTGGTAGGATGATGTTTCACCACAAACGGGATGCGATTGCCACTGTTAGTTTTGCGATTGTACGAAAGAAGTGATTCGCGTGTAGCAAGGCGGGCCCTACCATATATATATATATAAATATATATACATACATATTTATATTTATATAAATATATATATACATATATATATATATATAAATATATATATATATAAATATATATATATATATATATATATATATATATATATATATATATATATATATATATATATATATATATATATATATATATATATATATATATATATATATATATATATATATATATATATATATATATATATATATACCTGCTCAATTGCCTTAAGAAGGATTATCCTGTCACAATAGAGGTGAGACCATTGTCAACACCTTTAAAAGCTTCCAAAATTTCTCACTCCTTGTCATTCTCTGACCAAGTATTGACAAAGAGGTAGTATTCCTCGAAAGCTCTACTTCAAACCTTTTGGCTGTTTAATTTATCTAAATTCTAGCCTTCCGCTTTTGTATCTCCTCGGAGATCCAGCCTTTCAATTCTGTAGCACCGTTCATTTACAGTTTCTCCGCCACGTTTATATATATATATATATATATATATATATATATATATATATATTTATATATATATATATATATATATATAAAATACCGAAATCGGTATACCGCCAGTACAACCGGAGAAAATTAAAACAATACAATACATTTCCCCCATTGGTTTTGAGATAAACATGCACGTTATTTCAAATGCCCGTAAGTTCTTAGTGTTGACGGATAGATGTACGTAAGTTTGTCAACATCGAAGTAATTGCATTGACATTATGTGGTAAATCGGATTTGGGTATAGAAATACGCATTCTCATATAAAACAGTGTGTAAAACGTTTTTTTTCGCCAAAGGGTCGAGTTCTCCCAGCAGTCGCGTTTTTTCATGTTATATTTCGCCTAAATTCCAAAATTCCAATTTATATATATATATATATATATATTATATATATATATATATATATATATATATATATATATATATATATATATATATATATATATATATATATATACCGAATTGTGGAATAAGGGGAAATTTTGGGGCAAAATATCGTTAGGGGGAAATTACCGTTAGGGGAAAAATTTACGTTCCCCTTCACGTTTTCACACAGTTTTAATAGGCATACGTTAGCGTATAGTAAAATACACATGGGGGTACGTAATATACCTAACTACTTCAATGTTGACCAAATTAAGGACGCCTATCTGTTAACACGTACAACTTATGGACCATTGAATTTACGTACTACATGTATTTGTTTTTCCTTAAAGGCGAAATATACAGTTATGTATTTTATTGTTTTTTCATTTCGCCTAAACGTATCAAGATATACAAATTTCCCCCTAATGTTCAAGTTAGTGGTATATATATATATGTATATATATATATATGGTGGTATATATATATATATATATATATATATATATTTCGCTAATTCGGCACTTAGGGGGAAAGTTGTTGTTAAAAAGTCGACCTTAAGGGGAAAATTTTTTTTGGGGGAAATATAAGTTTCGCCGTAACGTTTCTACACACTTTTTCTATAGGAATAAGTAAACGGACAAGGGCGCCCTCCTAGATTTACAAAGAAGATACAATTACTTCAAAGTTGTGAAATTTACGGACACGTAGCTGTTAACACGAACGGATGGCTGGCCATTGAACGTTGTTTATATTTTTGGACGTTAGGGCGAACACTTTTTCTTATGTATTTCATTGTTATTTTTTCGCCCTATGTACGCGCAGATATAACAATTTCCCCCTAAGGTGGGAATCAGCGTTTTATATATATATACATACATATATATATATAAATAAATTGAGTCCACGTATGCTCCATGTAATATATAAGAATAAGTAGAAAACACCACAAGTATGATAACATTACAGCAACTACAAGATAAGACACCCGTCTTCGTCATCAGCGTCAATGCCGAGTGAAGAAAAATTTAGAAACAACAACAAACAAAAAACAACAAAAAAAAAATACAAATCCTATCGAGAATGTAAAACAGTAAACGCTTCCCTGTAAACCATAGAAGGGAAGTCGCTCAAAACACCAAGGTCTTTGTTTAGGCCGCGGGAATGTGTTGACAGTTTTAGCATCCATTTCCTTTCGGATTTAAGCCTTTGAGTGACAGGTGGGTAATTTGAATTGAGTAGGATACATCTTAAATTAGACAAAGAGTGGTTTGAGTCACTAGTGAATTGTTTGGATATAGGATAATTTATTGATTTATCTAGAATAGCTTTTTTGTGGTTGTTAAACCTCAGTCTAAATTTGGTGCCGGTCTGACCCACATAGTTGCCTTTCTCACAAACGTTGCAGCACAGTAAATAAACTACATTAGCCGTGTCACAGTTTAAGGGAGGGGGACGGATGTTACAAGTAGTGCCCGGAGAGGTAAAAGTTTCGTCAGTGATAATGAAAGGGCACACCTGACATCTAGGCTCGCCACACTTTTTGTTGCTTGTGTTTCCAGCTGCACGAAGCCTGGATGATGTGAGGAGGGATTTGAGGTTGGGGGTTGTCGTCTCGCAGTTAAAGGGGGGTCTTCAAAAAGTTCAGAGATTGAACTGTCTGCCCGAAGAATAGCAAAATCTGAACGAATACATTTATGTAAATTTTCTGTTTTAGACGAATAATCAAAAACAAGTGGAATACGTGTATTTTCAACTTTAGTTTTGTAAGACAGTACTTTGTCCCGGTTGAGATTCCCGCTTTTATGACGGGTAGGGGGTATTCATTATTGAGAAAAAATTCCACGAGGTTATTAACATGTTTTTCGAATTCGGGCTGGGTAGAACAAATACGTTTGATTCTAATGCATTAAGAAAACACAATGGATTTTTTTTTAAGCTAAAGTGATGCGAGGTCTTGAAATTGAGGTAGCCATGGGTATCTGTTGGTTTACAATAAAGTGTCATAGCTAGGGAACCATCGCTAAGCTTAACTAGTACGTCAAGGAAAGGAATTTCCTTAGCAGAAAAATCAAACGTGAAATAAATAAAAGGATGAAAAGCATTGCAAAATGATACAGAAGAATGTAAGCTGGGTAGGCCATGTACCTTTTATAGAGAATGGGTGCACGGCCACTAAAGCTTGAAAACAACTGCTCCTCAAGTTGCCCCATAGTGAGGTAGGCTGTGGATGGTCCAATCTAAGTTCCCATGGCTACTCCCTTCACCTGGCGGAAAAAGCGAGCGTTGAAATGAAAACAGTTCTGAGTTAACACTAGTTCGGCCAAACGAAGGAAGGCAGTACTAGGAGTTGTGGGATCTTAATGTTGATCCAGGTAATGCCGCAGCGATGTTAGAGCAACGTGGTGGGGAATTGACGTGTAAAGGCTAGATACATCCAAAGTAAATACCAACCGTTCATCAGGGCCATCCGGAAATTCAAAATCTTGTATTAGCCTAAGAAAATGAGGTGTATTCTGTACAAACGATGGTAACTTGGATACTAATGGAGAGAGAACGGAATCAACGTATTCTGAAATAATAACAGTGGGACAGCTATGTGAGGAAATGATTGGTCGACCTAGGTTTCCAATTTTGACCCCTCCGTTATCAGCAGACTTAATGATTAGATTCTTGCTACTCTTAAGAGACAAAAGAGCCTTTTGTTCGTCGGGGGAAATGTTCCGAAGAGCAGTCTGGTGAGAGGGAGGAGACGTTTAAGGTCATTATTGATGGACTCAATCACATTATGTAGTACCTTGTTCTCCCCTGGTTTGGGCGTCCAAACAGACTTTTTGTTCTGGAATGATTGGAAAATATCCTCCGAAAGAAAGCTTTCTGTTTGATCGGGATTTCCGAAATGAAACCGGAGACGTAGTCTCCTGCAAAATGCAGACACATCTCTACGAATCGAAAATTCATCAGGGAGGGAAATCAAAGGAACAAACTTCAAACCCTTGGATAATACCGAACGTTCAGGTGAGGGCAATTCTAGGTCTTAAGGAATTGTTACCACTAAACGTGGGTTTCCAGTATTCTCGGTATGTGGCATTGTATCGTAGTTGCGCACTTCGGGTAGCAGAGAGGCTAACCTTTTGGACTTCGAATCCTGTAGAAAATTGTATAATCTACGATTGTAAATGTGAATCAAAAATCGAATTTTACCCGCTTCTTGATGAGAAACACCAGCCTCTCTTAGTGAATTAGCTAGTAACAGACCCTTTTCTTTCATAACATGGTCAAACGTGTTCTTTTTCTCAACCATGTCACGAACAGTAGAACGCATCAGGTTGAATGAACATGATCGTAAATGACGAGCTGTGTAGTAACGAAAATGTACGTCAGAATAACTCTGAACCTAAAACTTAAGTCTAAAGCCTTGTGGAATAACCTTCCTACGAAGACAAAAGGGTAGAAAGTGAATATGGCTGGCGAATCTGGTTTTGTTGAAAGTCGGCAGAGAAATGTAGTAGGAAAACATTCGTTGGGATAATGAGCGAGTTCCTGAATGGAATCCCTATGAAGACTTGCTGTAAACTGTTTAAAGCAAGGCATTAAAGATCAGTTAAAAACAGATCTTGAAGTCGCAGTCAAAGAACCTCATTTATATATATATATATATATATATATATATATATATATATATATATATATATATATATAAATATATATATATATATAAATATATATATGTATATACATATATATATGTATATATATGTATATACATACATATATATGTATATATATGTATATATATATAATATATATATATATATGTATATGTATATGTATATATATATATATATATATATATATATATATATATATATATATATATATATTTGATAGGGTAGCTCGTGTTTTTTTTTAATTCGTGATTGTGTACTTTGCCTTCCACAGTGATCAAGGCGCCAGTTGGCGGCCGAAATTTATTTTTCTGACTGGAATTTCCGTCTTTTTCTTTTGTGTCTATATTTTGTGTCGGAATGATGCTTTTCTTTTTGTGCGTTATATATATAAAGGTCGAAAAGAGGTAGTAAAAAGTGCTTAAAAGTTTGCGGAAAACTCCACGACGTTTCGGGTATAAACCCTTCATCAGGTGGCAAAAACCAAACTGAACAACTAACAGTTACAATTGGACACGACAAACATCAAATCCGAAGCGATCGCTGTGAAAACAGAACCGTACAAAAGTTTTTCGAGAATGGTCAGTACCCACGTAAGGCACTCATGAAGGCACTTGGGAGGGTTTAAGGGATGGACAGAGCAACTATCATGGCCCCCAAGACTAATATCGTCAAATCCACTTCCAGAATACCCTTCGTGGTGTCTTATCATCCTTCAGTTCGCCCAATTGTTGAGTCAATTCACAGAAACGCTAAACGTCTAGGAAGAGAACCCTCTACCCGTGAATATTTTCCTGAACCACCTATTACGGCCTTTAGAAGTGAGAAAAACATCTCAAGTCACTTGGTTCGGGCCTCACATCCCCAACCCTTTATGTTACATCCGGCAGGGACGTTTCCTTGTAACCGTAGTAGATGTAATACCTGTAAACTTGTTAGCAAAGACAGACTTCTGTCTGTTGTAGGTCCCAACAACAACTCCTTCGACGTCAAACATCATTTTACATGTACGTCTACTAATATAGTGTATATCCTAGTTTGTAAGCGCTGTGCCATGATGTATGTGGGTGAAACTAAACGTCGATTAGCTGATCGGGTTACTGAACACTTGAGATCCATTAGGCAAAACCTTCCAAGTTACCCGGTTGCCAACCATTTTAACCCCCCATCGGCCTGTTCTATACAGGATCTGATGGTCACGGCGGCCATTTCATGCAGAGGTTCCGACCGTGATCGTCTTACTGCCGAAAATCGACTGATAGTAAGGCTAGGAACTATAGCTCCTAACGGGCTGAACGTTAAACTCGAACTGTTATAGACTGTGTTTATTATTTTACAACGGAATGTTTGCCGAACTTGAACTTAAATTGATCGTGTTCAATTTTCCTTGCAAAGTCCGTTCATAATGACATCATAATCGCCTAGCGTGTATTTATTATTACTTTTAATTTTTATCGCGTCATCACTATTAACTTGTTTTGCACGGTTGCGTCGTTTAGCTGTGTTTAAAACTGCGGCGCGAAGTAGGCAAACATTTCATTATTGGCAATCCCTTTGTAAAGAGGTTGTACGCTTGACGTCGGCGCGTTTTGGTTTGGCTTGCTGGATGGATGTTGTCATGGGTAATGTGTGTGTTACCAGTGCGTCCGCACTACAGGGACTTAGAAACGATTGTAAGGAGTTGATGGGGACATAACAAGACACACAACGCGTTGACGTAGATGCTTGGCCTTTGTACGCGCGCCGATCGAGTTGTACCGGCACGCGTCTGATGTTTCTTTTGAATATCGTTTTTTTGATCAGTTATTATTTTGCCACCTGATGAAGGGTACATACCCGAAACGTTGCGGAGCTTTCTTCCGAATTTTGGCACTTTTTATCATTCCAATCTGTTTACCTTCATACTTTACCTGTGCTACGCAGTATTCGACCTTATATATATACATACATATATATATATATATATATATATATATATATATATATATATATATATATATATATATATATATATATATATATATATATATATATATA
This sequence comes from Holothuria scabra, assembly GCA_037179385.1. Taxonomy (NCBI): domain Eukaryota; kingdom Metazoa; phylum Echinodermata; class Holothuroidea; order Aspidochirotida; family Holothuriidae; genus Holothuria; species Holothuria scabra. Next base: position 40,143,478 of record CM074179.1, read on the forward strand.
TGTATATATATATATATATTTATATTTATTTCTAATTGCGGATTAGGGCGAAAACGTTGCGGAGCTTTCTTCCGAATTTTGGCACTTTTTATCATTCCAATCTGTTTACCTTCATACTTTACCTGTGCTACGCAGTATTCGACCTTATATATATACATACATATATATATATATATATATATATATATATATATATATATATATATATATATATATATATATATATATATATATATATATATATATATATATATATATATATGTATATATATATATATATTTATATTTATTTCTAATTGCGGATTAGGGCGAAAACTCGTCTGAAAAAAGCGACCCGTAGGGCGAATTTGCCTCCTTATATGTTAGGGTGATCCAGATTAGTATACACATGCTCCAGCTGACCTACATAAAAACTGCTTTTGAACACCATAAACATGATAAAATTTGTTAAAATGTCAGGTAAATTATATTTCTTTAAGAACTTACACCTCCCCGATTTTAAATCACTTTCCAGCTCCTTTTCGTCCTAACGCGCTTCCCTTCCAGGATTTTCGGCAGTTTTCAATGCTTTTGTGGGTTAAGGTAATCCCAAACATCCTAAAGCTAGGCCAGTGTCTCTTGGCCCATATCTTCGTAACAAATGGTCCGCTACGATAAAGTTGTCTATTCACCTAACTAATGCTATGGCTAAGCATGACTAGTTCAATGATTCGTTTTCTATCTCTTTCAGAAGCATTCCTAACCTTATTTCTCGCCATTTTTTTTTTTTTTTGTTTATTATTTTCTAAGACCTTTAAATCATCACCCTTACCCGGAAGTTATTGAAATCTAATTTCCAAATTTGCTGTTAAAAACTGAAGACTGCGATTTACAAGGGAATTTCGGCAATGGAGGCCACCATCTCCACGCTATAAAAGTTGGTTCACAAGGGACTCATTATACCAGAGACAAAACAGCTGAGGGCAGTAGAGTAGTACCAAGCTTGTATATATTATATATATAAGTGATTTCCACGCATGCTCCATATCAACAAGAAAACCAAAAAAATGATAAAGACAACAGTATTCAGGGCACAATAGTTTGTATTTGAAACTAATATTTGGGACACTTCTGTGTCCTTTAACTGCGTTATAACAAATGTAGCAAAATTGAAACAACCAAAAGTAGTAGCACAAACCGCCGAACACGAAGAGATGAATTTTATGCGCACCGACCAGACTCCTGTTAGAGAAACGTCGCCGCGAGCAAGGAAGGTGAACTGTTGCTAAGGACGAACTGTTGCTAACAAAGCTTAAACCACTGAGCACGACCAAGTATTTGTTCAGGCCCTGCTAGTGGTGTTTAGGGCTAAAATCCACTGAGCAAACGAGTATAAAACGCAGAATAGAGAGATTATGCCCTACTCTGCAATAATGATTAGAAACGTTAATGTTGACTTTGTCGATGATTGACTTTTTGTGATTATTAAATCGCAACCTAAACTTGGGGCCCGTCTGACCAACATAGTTACCTTCCTCGCACGCAGTAAAACATAAAAGGTGCACAACATTAGGAGTATCACAATCAAGGGAAGGCGGTCGGATAGAAAAAACGTGATCCAGGTGGAGTAAATAATTGATCTGGTATAATGAACTGATATACTTGACATCTTGCCTTATCGCATTTCTTATTACCAGTACTTAAAGACTGAACTAATTTAGATGATGTCAGAAGAGTCTTTCAGTTAGGATACTGTCTCCTTGCTTTTAGAGGAGGATCCCGAAACAAATCAGATAGAGCAACTTATCGGAATTTCTTCCGATTACGAACACACCGAGAAACGGCATTTTCTATTCACATCGGAACATCGGTCGTATCGGAGGTGTGCTTTGTTTTGCGGAAGTAACTCTTGCCAGTGAGTATTTGTCGTCCTTTTTGGTTTTACCATTCACACGTATCTTAACTTCAAATTCCATTAAAGATCCCAAAAGAATGTCTCCATTTACTCTGGAGATTAACCTATCACGGTTCAGCTGTATCCTAGAAACATCCTAAAACAAAACCCATTTCCTTCTGTAAATACAGGAAACTTTCTTTACCGACTTACCGTAAAGACCTACTGACTTTTGGAATACCGTTTCATCCAGTTACCTCTTTGCTTCTAATACCGCAATTTTATCCAGCTTGGAAACTATCTGTAGGCACGGAAATTTTGTGCTTCATAAATATCCATTCACCCGCGATATTAATTACCGATAATGGCACAAACTCTTCTGCTTATATACCACAGAGTGAAGCATTAAATCGTAACATTTCTCAAATCATTCTATTTGTTAGTACGGCTTTATGTAAATGGGTCTGGTTGTTACCTTTTTTTCTCTCTCTTTGCGAGCTATACACCGGCTTACTGTAAATAAGAGAACAAAATTTCGCAATTGATAACCCATACTGTTTGTAACATTACGTTGGCATTTCACCGCCGACTTAACTACATCACTACTGGTGAGACCGGGAACTTATCTGCTACGGTCGAAACGCGTCTAGCAATAGCATACCGGCTATGGCTTACTACCAAGTAAGGTCACTCAATAACGTGTAAACCAGACCCATCCCTGGTTTCCTGTTTACTATCCAACTTACCTATAACAGGGTAATATGACAATTTCATACGATATATTATCAGTATCTGTTCTATCCTGACATATCATAACTTCAGTCACGTCACATAGTTCTGGAGAGTCGACCATTCTTTTCAATTTTGAAGAACTGGAGGTTTTGCAATAGCCTAAATCAGGTACAAATCCAGGATTTTGAGAAAAGTGGCGTACCTTCACACCAAAGGACGACGAACGAGCACCAAAGAACAAAGCCAGGGAAGGGATGGACGGGTCCTCTCCAAGAAAATTTGAATTCCAGATGCGCTCAATGAAACAGTTTCTGGAAGCATATTTTCCATATCTCAAAAAATGAAATCATTTGTCATCGAAAAAGGGGGGCATGTGCCGGGTGTGACTCCGCTTGTATCCGTGCCTGTAGATGAAGCATAAAGTATTGAAAACTCTCAGAGTTAGGTGTAGGATATGGAATTAAAATTGAAACTGACTTGAATACGTGAAAGTGTTGACTTGGTCATCTTTGAGGACTATGGTCTAGCCTAAAGTAGCCTATGGTACGTGGGCCTTGTTTTGTATTGCACACTTTACTCCCTAAATTAAGCCAGGACTTCGCCATACAACTAATGTTCTGGTATTTTGCATTGAAGGTAAATTCGTTCACGGCACGGACTTCCTATACACGGACAGAGCATCCTGCACGTAGATTGTCGCTACTGTTCGTGTGAGAAAAAGCGCACCAATATGGCTGTCTGCTATAGCTTTGTGTGGAAGCTTAGACTTGCCCAAGTCAGTTGCAGATTTTGCAAGAAAATTGAAAAAGTTTTGAAATATGGCAGGGTAAGATCAAAATCACTTCAGGTATTGCAGGAATATGATATTGTTTTTTATTAAATTTCAACTTTTGTTTAAAATAAAACAGTCTTCGTCAGATAAGAGAATTTATAGCTTCACGGCTTGGTGTGCCTTTTTGTCCCAGTCGGTGGCCATAGTCTAGGGATAGGTCGTACACGTTACATGCTATGTCCATGTATATAAGTCCAAGGTCCACGGTCAATGTAGGTTTGTTGGATCTGGGTCTTGCACTGCAGTATGTAGGTTTGTGTCTACAGGCTAGGTAGTAGTGCTGTATCGTCACAAGTGGTTTGTACTGGTTGGCCTCTCATATTTCTTCCGACTGTCAGTGTTTCTGCCACATGAAGGTAAGGAGGAATGTGTCCCCCCCCCCCCTTCCAGACGAAGGCAGGTAAAATCCCACCTTTTCTTTTCCCAAAAATGAAAAATTGTCACCATCTTGGTTATTTATTTAAAAAACGCTTTGGCCGTGATGTTTTAAACTTACATATTAAAATATATGGCATTTGAAAGCCTTCAACTTTCACCCTATAGGCCCTTGAAGCAAGATTTTGTCCTCCTGAACCCCCTAATAACTTCTCTCTAGGATAGCATCACTTTGGATTTGGGGTTTAGCAGTAATAAATTCCCCCCTTTTTGTGTTTCTGGTGGAATCCTTGACTGTATATGTGTGTGTGCGATGTGTACCGCATGTGCCATAGTGCCACTCCCTCCAATTAACAGTAGCGGATTGCTGGCTAGCTGAGAATATTTGGTTAGTGTACTGCGAATTAGGTGCAGAAGCTGCCCGATTTGATGCATTGGCAGACCCGTAGAACAAATTTTTCATACATATCGTTGCAACATTTAATGCAAAAGGTTCAGGAAGGGACAGGAAGTGTAAAAGTGTAATAGGAGCGGTTAGCAAATTACCGGCAGGTGGTCAAAAGCAGACAAGCATAGTTCTTTTGGGGGGAGGTGAGGGAGGGGTGCTGTGGAGGGAGGGTCTTATATGATGTTTTATTTTTCTGATAGGTGTTTCTTTGGCTGTGATTTCTCAATTTTAATGGGAACATTGGGGTTTCATTTCAGCCCTAACCCCAGATTCCATACCACTTCAGCCTCCTGTGAAAAAAACGTAATGGCAGTCAATTGAAAATGTCCGCAAAATGGTTCAGTGTCCTAAATACGGCCAAGTTCAACTTATTGCCCACTTTTCCTATGCAAAACAAAGGTAGAAGTAAGAAAATATAGGACTACCAGGGCTTATTAGAATCATCTACGCAAATTAGGAGGAACCAACAGAGTCGCAACATATTATTAATACTGGATTGTCTGAACAATAAGTTCAGTGCACAAAATGTATGGAATTTTGACTATTACACACAAATTATACATTTTTCCTATAAAATAGGAGTAAGGTAATAACATTCCACTGAGACAAAATACAGTAATTTATGCAAATTAGAAAAAAAAAAACCAAAATGGCAGCTAGTTGTAACTATTATCAAAAAATAAGTTAAGTGCCACAAACATTGTTAAGTTCAAGTAATTAAACACTAAATACACATGTTTTATGTATAAAGTAGGTATGAGTAAAGAAACAATGGCCCTCTGAGGCTAATCCGCATAATTTATGCAAATTAGAAAAAAAATGGAAGCTTGTGGAAAATGTTGTCCCCAAACAGTGGGTTATGCCGAAAGTATTTCCAATTTAAACTAATTGCCCACTGATTACACATCTTTCCTGTAGAAGAAATACTTTAAAGTTAGAGATTAATGGCCCACTTGGACTAATTAACATAATTTATGCAAGTTAGAGAACCATCGGAATGACAGCATATTGGAAATATGGTGACAGTAATAAGTTCAGTTCCCTAAATATGGCTAATTTCCAACAACTGCACACTTATTGCCCATTTTCCCTGTTCATGATAGTAAAGAATAAGTTAACGACCTACTGCGGCTAATTAGCATAATATATAAAAATAGACTTACAACAAAATGACTGCTAGTCTTTAATATTATCCCAGAATGAGTTCAGAGTCATGATACTGGTCAACTTTGACTAAATACACATTTTTTCTGTGCATAAACGAATAGAACCAAAGAAAAATGGTCCAATTAGGCTAATTAGCATAGTTACTGCAAATTAGAGGGCGCTTTGCTTTAAAATTAATTGACTCTTTGGATTAATCTTTCTATTGCCTGTAGGATCACACATGCTTAGAAGGACATTTTTACTAAAAAAAAATGCAGCGTTTACCCCTTTTTCAACTGTACTAGAACAGTGATTTTTAATTTAATAATTTAATGTTGTTCGTAATTGATTGTCTTTTAGTGCTTTTATGGGTGGACATTTGAACGCATTTTATCTTGCTTCATTCGAGCCGAGGAAGGCTGAACAAAATACCCGAATCTTCAAATAGCAGTTGGGTTTCTAGTATTATCTCTTCACGTTTTAACTAAATTCTCAACTACAATTCTGTGAATCCTCTGGATCTTGGACATACACCGGTAAATGTACATATAATATATATATATATATATATATATATATATACATATATGTATATATACATATATATATATATATACATATATATATATATAAATATGAATATGTCACTAATTCAGCACTTAGGGGGAAAGTTGTTGTTGGAAAGTCTACCTTAGGGGGAAAAAATTTTGGGGGAGAAATATAAGTTTCGCCTAAACGTTTCTACACACTTTTTCTATAAGAATACGTAAACGGGCAAGAGCGCCCTCCTTGATTTACAAAGAAGATACAATTACTTCAATGTTGTCAAATTTACGGACACCTAGCTTTTAATACGAGTGGATGGCTGGCCATTGAAATAACGTTGTTTATATGTTTAGACGTTAGATTGATTTTTTTTCTCATGTATTTCATTGTTATTTTTTCGCCCTATGTACAAGCAGATATAACAATGGAATAAGCGTTATATATATATATATATATATATATATATATATATATATATATATATATATATATATATATATATATATATATATATATATATATATATATATATAAGTAAGTCCACGAATGCTCCATGTAATATATAATGTTACAAGACGGCTCGCATAGCGGAACACCCGGTTGGATTCGACGAGGCAAGCGGGAAATATTTTGTTCAATGCTTCCTCTCAGTGACTTTGCGAGAAACAACGTGTGGGGTCTGGAATGTTCCTCTCGTAACACAATGTGCTAAATATACTGCAGCCACCGATACCCCGTATCGATGATTGCATTGATAGAATTGGGAGTGCTACCTATGTGTCAAAGTTTTATTTATTAAAGGGGTACTGTGAGATATCACTCACTGAGAGGGCTCGTAAAATTTCAGCATTTGTGACGCCAGATGGGTTATTTCAGTACAAGGTTATACCATTTGGTACAAAAAATTCACCGATGACCTTTCAGCGCTTAGTAAATGGCCTTACGTCAGATTTAGAAAATTGTGAAGTGTATATTTTTGACCTTATTGTGTACAGTAACTCATGGGATGAACATGTACAACACATAAGAGCATTATTTGACAAGCTTGCTAAGGCTAAGTTGACTATGAATTTGGTCAAGAGTGAAATTGCTTGTGCCCATGTGATATATTTAGGGAATGCGGTTGGTCAGGGTAGGGTTAAGCCAGTTAAGGCCAAAGTTGATGGCATTGACAAATTTCCTGCCCCAACTGACAAGAAACAGCTAATGCGCTTCTTAGGCATGGCTGGTTACTACAGACGCCTTTGTCCGAATTTCTCAGAAATTGCTGCACCATTGACAAAATTATTAAGGAAGAATGAAAAGTTTGTTTGGACGGGTGATTGTCAGGCAGCATTTGAATCATTGAAAAGAACACTAATGAATTCACCGGTGTTAATTGCTCCAAATTTTGAGAAACAATTTAAGTTGGCAGTAGATGTCAGTGATAATGGTATAGGAGCGGTTTTGCTTCAAGCTGATGAGCATGGTGATGATCACCCTGTGTGTTATTATTCAAAGAAATTTGATAAACATCAAAAGAATTACTCAACTATCGAGAAAGAAACATTAGCTTTGATACTTGGTCTTCAACATTTTGATCTTTATTTGGGAACTACTAGTTTCCCTGTTATTGTATATACTGATCATAATCCCTTGACATTTTTATCTAAAATGAAGAATAAGAATCAGAGATTGATGAGATGGAGTTTATTTCTGCAGTCATATAATGTGGATATTACGCACATTAAAGGGAAAGATAATGTTGTGCCAAATACTTTGTCAAGAGTTTAATCTAATGTAGTATATTGAAAATCTCACTTTAAATTGTGTTGTAAGTAACAAAATCACGATCTGTTTTGTTGATGATGACTATGTTCATGGATTATCACATTGCGAGACAATTGTATATTATAATGACACCTTCCACTTGATGTTGGACTACATACGGTGATGCAATAGTCATTCCGGTAGAATTATACATTGTAAATATTGTAACTTAAGTTTTGTCCTAGAGGTCCAAAACTTTTTTAAGGAGGGGAGTGTTACAAGACGGCTCGCATAGCGGAACACCCGGTTGGATTCGACGAGGCAAGCGGGAAATATTTTGTTCAATGCTTCCTCTCAGTGACTTTGCGAGAAACAACGTGTGGGGTCTGGAATGTTCCTCTTGTGACACAATGTGCTAAATATACTGTAGCCACCAGATTTCTAGGAACCTCTGGTCAGTACGGATCCATCTCGAATGTACTGGAGAAGAAGAGCGGTCCCATATCAAACCAGTTTCGAACGCTGTTCGAGGAGAGAGCCACACCGAAAGAACCAAGAGAGAGACGCTGTGCGGAGACCGCTGCCGTTGTAAAATCACCGTCAACAGTGCTGCCTGACCTAACGAAGCCTCGCCATCTTGCCCACAAGGAAACGAGTTCGACGAACATACGAGTACGATACGTGTTGCACACGTTCAAGCTTTAGAGTGAGTTTATCTAGGTGTAACAGTAACTATTGTAAAATCAAAGGATATAAGGAGTAAATAATAATTAAGTACTTGATTTTAATCTCGCTCTTCTGTAATCTTTTCTGTCCTTGGTTTGGCTGCGACCAAGCCATACGTAACAATAAGAATAAGTAGAAAACACCGCAAATATGAAAATATTAGAGTACATACAAGATAAGAGAAACGTATATTTCAAACACACCTGTCTTCGTCATCAGGGTCAATGCGGAGTGAAGAAAAATTTAGAAACAACAACAAAAAAAAAAAAAAAAAAGAAATACAAATCCTATCGAGTATGTTAAATAGTACCGGCTTCCCCGTAAACCACAGAAGGGAAGTCGCTCAAAACACCAAGGTCTTTGTTTAGGCCGCAGGTATGTGTTGACAGTTTTAGCATCCATTTGCTTTCGAATTTAAGCCTTTGAGTGACAGATGGGTAATTAGAATTGAGTAGGATACATCTTAAATTAGACAAAGAGTGGTTTGAGTTACTAGTGAAATGTTTGGATATAGGATAATTTATTAATTTATCTAGAATAGTTTTTTGTGGTTGTTAAACCTCAGTCTTAGTTTGGTGCCGGTCTGACCCACATAGTTGCCTTTCTCACACACGTTGCAGCACAGTAAATAAGGCGGTATTTCGGAAGGAATGATTAGTACTAGTTTCTCTTAGATAAAGACCTTTATGACACATCGTACAATATAATAAATAAACAACATTCTAAGAATCACAGACCAGATTGGGGGGTTTGTTGGATAATTTCGAAAAAGGGAGGAAAATGGGCGAGCCCTGGGAAATATGTTGGACAACTTTGCAGCGGGGTTTATTGCAGGGTATGTTTCCTAGGGGTAGTTTGGAAAACGGTGAAAGTTTATAAGACGTCAGCAGTCTTAGACTGGGAGGCCGATGAAGGGCTAACAAAGGTGGCTTGCTAAGGCTGGCTTGCCAAAGCTGGCAAGTTTTCCAACATATTCCCCAGGGCTCGACCATTTCCTCCCTTTTTTGAAATTTCCCATCAACCCCCCCCCCCCCCCCCCAATCTGGACTGTGATTCTCAGAATGTTGTTTATTCATTATATTCTACTATGTGTGCTTAAGGTTTCTATGTTGGAGAAACTTGCACGAAGTTTCGGTTTAGATTTAACAACCTCAAGAAGTCTATCCGCGACAATGCACGCGGTTATCCAGTTGCCGAACACTTCGGGCTAACCAATCATTCCCTCATTTGAAATGTGTGCTGCTTGGTTCAAATTTTCAGTCTCCTCGGCACCGTAAACTTACAGAAATAAACTTTATCCTGAATTAAATACACACACTGAGGGCCCCAATAGAGATTTGGGCTTACTCAACCATTACACGCTTTACAATGATTCTTGAACAATTGATGTATGTTTGTCTATTGAACATGTTTTGTATGTTTACTTCTAATTCAATCTTGCATGGAGGCATGCTTGTTTGCTGGAGTCTGTCTTGGTCTACTCTACCGATACCGATAAGTAGACAAAAACTAGGTCCGGAAACTTACCCGTTCGTGCTCGTTTTTTAATGTGAAGGCCTAACTATTTTTTCCGGACCTAGTTTTTGTCTACTTTTTCTTTTTTTTCCGACCTTGTTCGATTTTTACGTGAACTTTTTCATCCAGGACGTTCTTTTTCTTTCTTTTTTTCTTGATTTGTGTTTCATCGTTCGCACTCTTGTTTTCTGACAGTCACTTTCGTCCGGTTCTGTTTTTACAGCGATCGCTTCGGATTTGATGTTTGTCGTGTCCAATTGTTACTGTTGGTTGTTCCGTTTGGTTTTTGCCACCTGATGAAGGTACCCGAAACGTCGTGGAGTTTTCCGCAAACTTTTAAGCACTTGTTACTACCTCTTTTGGACCTACACATTTCAACAGTACTCCGCAGCATTTCGACTTATATATAATATATAAATATATATATATATATATATATATATATATATATATATATATATATATATATATATATATATATATATATATATATATATATATATAACGGTAGTTCCCACCTTAGGGGGAAATTGTTATATCTGCGCGTACATAGGGCGAAAAAATAACAATGAAATACATAAGGAAAAGTCTTCGCCCTAACGTCTAAAAATATAAGCAAGATGTATGTATATTTCACTAATTTGGCACTAAGGGGAAAAGTTGTTGTTAAAAAGTCGACCTAAGGGGGAAAAAAGTTTGGAGCGAAATATAAGTTTCGCCTTAACGTTTCTACACACTTTTTCTATAGGAATACGTAACTGGACAACGGCGCCCTCCTACATTTACAAAGTAGATACAATTACTTCCAAGTTGTCAAATAAACGGACATCTAGCTGTTAACACGAACGGATGGCTGGCCATTGAAATAACGTTGTTTATATGTTTAGACGTTAGGGCGAATTCTTTTTCTGATGTATTTTATTGTTATTTTTTGGGCCTTTGTACAAGCAGATATAACAATTTCCCCCTTGGGTGGGAATTAGCGTTATGTAAACATATATACGTATATATATATGTATATATATATATATATATATATATATATATATATATATATATATATATATATGTATATATATATATATATATCTGCATGTTCATATATTTATATATATAACGCTGGATCGACCTGTTCGGCGAAATCGGTATACCGCCAGTACAACCGGAGAGAATAAAAACAATAAAATACATAAGATTATAGTTCCCCGTTATTTCAATGGCCCGTTAGTCCTCAGTGTTAATGGATAGATGTACGTAAGAAATTCAACCTCGAAGTAATTGCATATACATTATATGGTAATTCGGACTTGCGTACAGAGTTAGCCATTACCATATAAAACAGTGTGTAAAACGTTAAGGCGAAACGGATTTTTCGCCCAAGGGTCGAATTTTCCTAACAATCGCTTTTTTCATACTATATTTCGCCTAAATCCCAATTCATAGAAATATATTTCGTATAAATATATATATATATATATATATATATATATATATATATTTCACTAATTCGGCACTTAGGGGGAAAGTTGTTGTTGAAAAGTCGACCTTAAGGGGAAAAATTTTTTGGGGCGAAATATAAGTTTCTCTTTAACGTTTCTACACACTTTTTCTATAAGAATACGTAAACCGACAAGGACGCCCTCCTAGATTTACAAAGTAGATGCAATTACTTCAAAGTTGTCAAATTTACGGACACCTAGCTGTTAACACGAACGGATGGCTGGCCATTGGAATAACGTTGTTTATATTTTTAGACGTTAGGGCGAATACTTTTCCTTATGTATTTTATTGTTATTTTTTCGCCCTATGTACGCGCAGATATAACAATTTCCCCCTAAGGTGGGAATTAGCGTTTATATATTATATAGCGTTATATATATATATATATATATATATATATATATATATATATATATATATATATATATATAGACATAATAGATTGCGTGTGTTGGAAAAATAAACAGATGCAATAGAAAAACGAAATAAAAAATGATGACATATATATATATATATATATATATACGACCAATGGCGATCTTACGCTACCAAAAGTCGAGGCGAAGTGTAAATCAACCTTTGTGAATAATCAAAGCAATCTAGTTAGCAAATGCAACCTGTGCTGCCAAATAGACCACATAAATAGCAATATAGTCGATGTGTAAACCGAGGAATACATTCGATTTTGGGGAAATTCATCTTAAGACTTAGTTTTTCCAACATTATAAAATTTAGCACAAACTCACTTGGTATAAAACGAGGAGCATTTACTGAATTTTTCCAAAGTTTCGGACGCGTTCCTGTGAAAAAGAAGACAGTAAATTTTCCATAACTTTGATCCCTCAAATCAATCAAAATGTTTGGAAATCCTCATTGAACGACCGCGATGATTTATTTTCTCTGTATATAGTCTATTCGCTCAGAGGCCTGTAACTTTACACTTGGCCCCGAGAGCCCGGCAGAAGTATACAGTTCCTCTACTTAGTCAGGTAGAATCACGCGGTGAACGCCAAGTTGGGTATTCGTGTCTTTTTTTTTTTTTTTTGCTGAAAGTGCGAGTATAGGGTGTTTACTTCAAGAATCTGACGGTTGCCACCTTGACACGCCTGGTCAGATTTACTTATTGATGTCATACGCAACGTCCAATATTTCTTCACACACCTCTTGACTAATGTGGTATATGGAAAAACCAGAAAGCCAAATGGCTTAGGGATTCCTTGCCGCTAAATGTAAAGCTTTTGTTCACATTGACACCCCCGCTAGTCACGTGCTCTGGCATAGCATAGTCACGTTACTGAGGGGATAAACATCACAACCCTGAATTAGGAGGTACCTTAGGTATTTTATACTGCATTATTATTTACATTTGTCACCTAATTTGACCTTTTATGACCGTAAATGACCCAAAGATTACCTCCAGGTGTATTTTACCGCTTGATAACTTTATAATTATCTTAATTAAATTTCCCATATGCTTTAATTCTATACCAAATATTAGACTTTATTAGACTTGAGTAACGTAATAGGTATCTTTTTTCAAATGAGATTTAGAATGTAGGGAAGCCTAGAAAAACCATCCATAAGAAATATGCATTAGTTCTTTGAGGGAAGACATTTTCTAAGCATTTATTTAAAAGCCTTCTTGTTACTTTTCACCTAGCTGGGTTTTGTTAAAAAAGGAAAGTATTCCACACTGCGTCCTTCAGACCCTGTCGCAATTCCTTTTCCTTACTCAAGCTATTTCATTTTAAAGTTTATTTAATTTATCGTATAGCGATAAATGCTTAACGTTAATTAAATCACTGTAAATATTTGTAAATATTATACAACAAAACGACAAACAGTTATGTAATCTGTACATTGTCTCTGACCCCTTTTGTTTTTCTTCCTAAGTTAAAGTCCTTTTTGTCCTTGATATTTTATACTGTTGGACAGCGTACTGTAAGCAGGCTATTGTGTTTGCGTTTAAACTACTACATCCAAAAATCAATCTTACTTTCGCTACTATGAATAATACTACATGAGTCTTTCAACGGCTTCACTGCTGAGAAGTCGACATTTCCACCTTAGTTGCATGGCATACCTACGGTTTAGAATAGCCTGCCAACTTTCTATCGAATCTCATTTACCACCACCAAAAATGACGTCACGACAAAAACTAAAATACTGAATTATATCTCGCGTTTTAAGTAACATATGTGCATCGAACGAACGGCCTGGTACACATTTTCCACGTACAAAAGTTCATAAGGTTGTTCGCCGTTCGTTGTATCAGTTGTATGTACGCAAATACACTATCCATACTTGTTTCGCGCACCACGTAACCATCTCATGTTTACTAAATCGTCCCTTAAAATGCGCGATTCCTGTAAATGGAAACTGGGCGAAAGTTTGCAGACTCTGTATGTTATACTGTTTAGAGACCTGGGTGTATTATGATCAGCGACATCAAAATAACAAATAAATTGTATGCAATGTCGAATTATGTGAGGCCATGAAATCACAGATTTCCCATGTTGCATCAAATCAAAAGAAAAAATGCATTACTTTATAAATTTGTATCTTCCGAACGCTATATACTATTGAGATGCACTCCTCTCCTAAAAAGAAAATTCTTTTGCATATCTTTAAGTTTATGATTTTTCTTCGGAATTTGCCTTTAATTATCCTTTCTGGAAAAGTGTCACAGTTCTGTTTTGATTATCAAACCTACCCGACTACATGCTTGACAAAGTAGTGAGAATAAAAAATGGTTAACGTCCCTTGTCAATGAACCCATATGGGCCTTATGAATAATTCGCTAACGACTTACACTGTTTACCACTTAAAATAAGGAACTGCGCAAAAAACAAAAACAAACAATGGAGACGGAACAAAATATAAAACACAACGAAAAGTATGCGTTTGTGGTGATGAATGGTTTCACCTTTTGGATTAGGAATCCATACCTGAGATTTATAATCTGCACTTGTAATTTGTTTGCCAGTCTTTTTGTCCTGAAAACAAACAAGTAGAGAAAATAAGTATAATAACGACATCGTTTTGTTTACAATTTTGTAAAATTTTTTGCTGTTTTTAAAACTGAATTATTACAGTGACATGACTTTAGCATTACAAAAAATACCAATTCAATTGAAAGGAGGGAGGGGTGAATCTCAAGCACGTCGATTCAAACAAAGGTCTACCGTTTAAATGAAGTTAGGTGGAGGTACATCGATAGGCTTTCGGTTCCTCTTAAAAAGGTCATTGTTTGTTCAAATTGGTTCTGGAGTTGTAAATAACATTAGTTGCAGTCTTGAAAATGGTCAAGATGTAGCATTCTACACGGGGCGAATATGGAAATTTACATCAAGACCATGTGTGGACCAAATATGGAATTTTTAGCTGACCTTAACAAAACACTGGCAGTATGAAACTTTATCAGCATATCTAGCATGGTATATTTTCAAGTTGCTCCTCGCTTAATGCGCCTGTACAATGGAATAAAAACTACTAACTCCACGCAATGACCACGTTAAATGAAATTCGTCATATAAAGATACTTAAAAGCTTTGAGGTTTCACGCTTGACTTCTTACGGTATCTAATTTAGCAAAAGCCAGACAGTTCCAGGTATAAGCGAGAAGTCAATTTGAAGTAATCGTTGTGAGTAGCCTGCATTCCCACAAACAGAAATCATTCTGTAGAAACATTACGATGAAAGTACTGGTTTTGTTACCTTTTTCTTATACTGAATGCAAATTAGAGGACACAAAAAACTCACTGTCCATTTTCCAGTGCTAAGGTCAAGAAAAAATGAACTACCAACACTAGGGTTCCACTCAACTGTAAACAAAATAAAAATAAAAAAAGCCAAAGTACTATTAAAATCAATTAAAATATGGGAAAGGTTTTATCTGGACATATTTTATTGGTATATGATAAACAAAAAAAAAATGGCATAGCTAAGTTATTAAAGTGATTTCAAACTGAACCTCCAATTGTCCTACCGTTGACTAAAGTGGAATACAGGGACAGCTGCCAACCCAACAGGAACACTCAATCGGAGAACCATCTCTAAGTTAGTTCTGGAAGTGACAGCTGATCATTGCCACCGTTCACTGTATATTCTGTTTTTTTTCTTTTCTTTTGACATTTTCCTTTAGGTCTAAAGGTGTACAGCAGTATTTCCAACAAGTGCTTTCAACTGTAAATATCGCTATTTTTTCTTGACTCTTGAATTATCCCGTGCGATCAAATTGGTTCTTCCAGTTTACCGCCAAGTTGGCAAATTCTCTCCATAGAATATTTTCAAAATTACAAGCAGGGTTAAGTGGTGCAAATGCTTGTTTGCAATTAAAGATAGAACAATATAGGCCTACTAATTCACCATTTAACTTAACTCTTTATCTTTCATTGAAGAGAAATCGACTGGAAACCTTGTAAAATAATTCTTTTTTTCTCTCATACACTAGGCATTGCACTATATAGACTTTACGTAGCTAGGTGACCACATTTTTAATGTGTAAACACATTTTATTGGATATGAAGGATAACTTATGATAAAAATTTGAGAAGCAAACTTCAATTAACAAAAAACAAACGTTTTGTAAGCTTCATGTAATTGCAAGAAAAATGTTTTATCACCACCTTCAATTTTGTTCAATCCAATTTGTCTTAAAGACCTGGCACGGAAAGACTTTGGCAAAAGACAGTTAGAAAATCTGCAAGACAAGTGGGAAAAGCGCATGTCACTTAACTGTTTGTAAGCCTGAGTGATGTACATTGACATTTTGCTATATTGGAACAATGGAAATCATTATGGTGAGATGTAATGGATAGCGACTTGTATTGAAGGTAGTCAAATCTTTAAAAGTGACCGTGATTTGTAGTTCATATTCACAGCGGTCTTTTGAAAGCTTATTTAATCAAACAGTTTGAAATCCATTGTTACTCATAGTCATTTTGGCCTTAATTACACCTTTATTCTCAGTTGGAAAGGTGATCTCGGGCTCACCAAAATATATTAAGCTCTGGTGACGTCACACAATTTTGAATGTTAGCCGCTTATGGAAATGTACACTTAGAAAAAAGAATGACTGTTTTATTCGGTATACTTTCTATGACGTACAAGAAACCTATGAAACTTACCAGAGTAACTTCGCAAGCTATCATAACAATTTTAGGCGAAATTATTGTCGTCTAAAAGGCGCAGGAATCAGCGTGTCATTTAAGGTCACCCTTTAGTGACGGTTAGAGAATGGTCACAAATTTGTCCCGAAATCATCGCGAAGCTGTCCAACAATTACCAAATGTTCAAATTTGATCACGAAATATACATTCCCACCTAGTTTTGTTGATTAATTATTCCCATTTCCTGGAGACGGTCAATCCTGCTTTGTTTATGCTACGAATCTATTTGCAGTACACATGTTAGTAATTCAGCCATCTTGAAACGCAATGCATGATGGTACCTAGCATATTGCAGCACTGCGATACAGGATGCAACACAATGCCATTCTTCGGCAGTTCGGACGTGCACATAACTTAAGTGATGCGAAAGTATGTACATATAATGAATAGATAAAGCACAACAAAGACCAAAGTTCTTTATAGCATTTTTAATGAAATAAAAGGATACAAGAAAGGTCCCACTTTATTTTGGAAATATTACTTGTTCTCTTTCTTTCAAATGATATTTCAAAATATTCTCACCTTGACGGAAAATGTGCAGTTTTATACTTCGCAAGTGAACTCTCGCTCCTTTGGTTTTCTCAGAAAGCTTATGAAGAAGACTCTAGCCAAAGTTCACCTCCTAACAACCGCTATCTACTAAAATGAGTTTCTTTCGAGTATTTAACTTTCTATTTTTTTCAATTGCTAAAAAATACTCAATAACGTAAGACATTGAATAAGATTAATTGACATTTTTAACGGGCGTCCGTTTTCGCTTTGCGTAGGCTTGCTCAAGTACGGTCTCCCAGAAGGCAGTTCACCGCGAGTGCCGAGGGTGTAAAGATTGCACAATAACGTTTACAAATGTGAGGTCTGCTTCCCAACGGTTCTACACCCTGGTTGGAGATAAAAGCACCTTAAACATACTCTAGATACCTTCCGAGTACACATTGAATTGAACAATGAGGATCGTTCCACATCAGGCTTGGAAATGAAAGGAATCAATTTCAATGTTGAATTCACACTTCATGTTACTTTTAATTGTCCAAAATTCTAAATTTATGTATATAGGAAGTACATTTCACATAATTTCTTTGCAAGTTTCACCGTGTTTTTTTGAAAGTGAACTGAAATACTATTTTTACGTAATGGTGGAATAAACTTATTGTGATAACGTTCTCACATACCCCAGGTGTTGTAACCCTATGCACACTTTAGCATATTTTAAGGCTTTTATCGCATCCTCGCTTGTCATAACTTTAAAGGAGGTCCATATAATTATCATCTCCTTCAGAGTGTGCAATTCTGGCAGAAAAATGTCGTTATCGGAAGGAGTGTGGTTTTCTGGAGGTACAAGAGAGTCGAAGCAGTCTATGAGCCAAACTTCTGTAATAGGAATCTGTGAATACAATTGAAATGTGCAGCAATTTCAGTAAGACGCATCTAGTACTACACTGAAAATTATTGTATATTTATGGAACGTTCCTAATCCAAGATAATGTTGGTGGTGCTTTTGTAATTTATTTTCGGGACCACTGAAAATAAGACTACTAAATAGCATTGGTTGTTTTAAAATTAATAATACCAGTGGGCTAGGTTATTTTTTATTGTATGTTATAGTAAATTTTAAGTGTCAACGTGAGTTCGTTTGTCTCTGATGTGAATAATCCTCAAGCCCAGCCCTCTGAGTATGCAGTGCTATACATCGGGCTAATGTTGTCGTGAGCTCAGAGGTGGAGATAGATATTAGTTTCAAACATATATGACTGTCGCCTATTTTCAAATTATCCTCAAAGGTGGCAATAATGAAGTTGTTTTGTTCGTTGCAAACATGTAATAAAGTTATAAGCAAAAGAGTGGCTCGATATATTCGTTTTTCCTGTCTTGAGAGCACACGTGTATTGCATATCGAAAATTTTCGATCATAAACCTCACAAATGCGTTACAGTCGGTGGGTGCATGGTGTATTGCTTGGTTTTTTGCTTAATGTAGTACTCGGGGTTGTGTTTCAAGGTCTGGCTAATTTGGATTTGTGATGTTCGTACTATTACTTACCCAGTAGATGCTTTTTTGATTGGGCACACCCATTAATTTTGTCGTTAAACATTAATTTATAAGAATTGATGTCTATAAGCAAAAATGTGCTTTTCATCCCAATTTTACATAATTTAAAGCATTGATTCTTCTAGCAACAAATATATCGAAATGACTAAACGCGATTCTGGTAGCTGCATGTCATAGGTAGCAGGAGGAAAAGAGTTGGGTTTATTTGGGTCTATAATTTTGTCGTAAACGGCGTTGTTGTGACATGAAATGACGTATATTTTGTAGAAATTTCCCTAAATTATGACGTCACAAAATTTTGAAATCGTCAAAAATAATGTACTTCAAATGAAAATTGGCATTTCATGGGTTGCTTCTACCTAGACATATCATTTCGAAGCATAACTGATTAAGCTCACCTTAAATACAACAATATAGAAATTTTGGTGTAAAATGAGCAAATCATCGTTTTTGTAGAAAACTTTTAGATATGCAATGAAACGTTTAGGGGGCTAACAATGTGTAAAAATAAGGTTTACATGTCAGTAAACATAATCAGCCATGATGGGCTTACAGAGTAAGTACCGGCATCGTTCATTAAATAAAACTGAAACTTTCGCAGTTATGATCCGCATAGGGAATGAAATGGGGATATAATGAAGTGCCCTATGTACTGGACAAAACTGGCATGGTTGTGGTTGGACCAAAGACGGGGATTATATTTTAGGACGCACATGCCTGACATTGCTCAGTGCCACAAACAGAAAGACATTGGTCAGTGCCACAAACTTTCTGTGTCAAATTTTAATCACCTGTCGTTGACCTCATGAATAACGAACTAATTCGGTATCGGCAAACTCCGCTTAAATGTCCACACGGGGCGGGGTGGGGGGAGGTGGTAGGTTGAATACTGATACGACAAAGAAGGTAAATAATCATCCTACTCACATTTAAATTTGAAGCACGATTGAGCAGACGCATTATGTGTTTCTTGAATAACTTGCTGTGGTCCTTTTCTATATGGACAACACTTTTTGTACATATATCAGTTAAAAACTGTTCATCTGCACCACCTAGAAGGATTTGTTCTTGGTAACAAAGAGCCGCTAACCATTTGTCGCTCTTCTTCACACATTCAATGATGGCATCTGCTGCTTCCGAGTAAACTCCACATGCAAATCGATATAAGTATTGAAATTCACTTGTTGAGAAAGACTTAAGAATCGATTCCAAAGAAGTTGTTTGTTTCTCTTTTGCATAGTTTGCTACATAATGCGCTGCATACCATTCTTGAAATAATCTATGAAAAAATCGGACTTCTATCCAAGGTTCATCTTCTTCACTGTCCCATACTTCTTCTACTAGTATACCAACATTTACGTACTGGTCATAATGCTGTATGGGAAGTTGCGATAGTAGGTCCTCTTTTTTCCATGTAGACCTCGCTTTGTTAAATCCATCAAAGGCAATTGTTTCGAGGTAAGACTGGTCTTCGAGAAAAGTAATCTTTTGAACATTTTCATCATTCATTTTCAGCTTTGCATGGTTGACAATTGTTTTAATTGCTAACTGGAATAGTGATGTCAAAGATGTGAGTTCTTCGAATTTGTCGCCTTCAAGGTAAATATGAGCAAACATTACGAAAAACAAAGGAACTTCACAAAGGTCATTAAGGACATCATTTTTATTGAGTTCCAAAAGCACCTTTTGTGCTAGCTGTCTGTTCTTTGTGGTTTTCAAAATGTATTCTTCCTGCGCTTTTGCATTGAATCCCGTTAGTTTGAATCGATATGACACAGGTTCATACGTTGTTGGAACCCATCTTCCAGTAAGTATAACTGTGTATTTTTGCAAAGTGCCCTTTGTCATTATTTTTGTTATATCTAGATTATTTTCGCTCCCTTTTACAGCATATTCATCGAAACCATCCAGTATAATCACAACTGATGAGGATGCCTCTAAAATTTCCTTGACGTGTTCTTCCGAAATCAAAGTACCTCTAGATAGTATGAATTTCTTAATGGCCGCATGTATTGATTTTACTCCTGCCAGTTGTCTTAGGCGGAGGAAAATGAGTATATCGACCTTAGAAAGGAGGGAATCATTCACTGCTTTGCACCATTCACGAAGAAACTGAAGTGCAAGAGTAGATTTCCCGAGTCCTGTTCCCCCTTCAATAACGAGTCGATCACCTTTGGTATAAGCTTGTTTGAAAATTTCATGGTGAGATTTCAATGTCTTCCAAGAGCCTTGCAAAAAGTCAATACCACACTCAATGAAAATTGTACCACTTAGTTTTACCTTTTCAGCGATGAAGGGTACTGGGTACACCGCTTCCACAATCTGTTCGTATTTTGACTTTAATTCCGATATGAAATGTTTTTTGAGTTTTTCTGTTGGAACAAAATTTGAGTGAAATATGGTGTTAAGGTATTTTCAATTTTTCCAACGAGTTTTAACTAATACTTTTAAAGTTTAACACTCTCTTTCCAATGTCTTCATTCTTCACTATTACCTTATCTATTCCCCATATACCACACCATGTTTCAAGCAGCATCATATCAAGAATCTGTTTCATTTACAGGTCTATTCATCAAAAGACGCAGAGTTTCTATTCCCTCAAATTGTTTACCCCTTGGTCTCTCACACATCCTTCTTAAACTCACGTTACCACAGACACAATTAAGGAGTGTTTAATAAAAGAGATGCCTTAGTAATAAGGCCCGAGTGTGTTTTAGGTGGAAAATACACTACCAATGATATGAATCATGTGCTACCCAGCTTCTTTTGAATTTGATATCAGCCAAAGGGCAATTCATTTGAAATTTGTGTACGTCCCATCACAATATAGTTTGGAATGAAATGCGTCTGTCCTCAAACTTAACACACCGCTTCCGTATGTTGTTAAAATTGCATCTCAGTGTAGCCAATATACCTCGAGAAAAGAGCCTTTTCCCTAGTGAAGCTAATCATCTCTATAATTGCAACAGTTAATCCCTTCAAAAGCAAGCTTGTTCGTTTACGCAAACACCCTTTAAAGGGGTCAAACCCCTTTAATTTTATTGATCTCCAGAAACCTGAACATGAAATTATCTGATAGATTCTGGTATTTAGAAAGATCAACTAGAGTTGGCTAAATTTGCTATTCGTTACTAGCGTCATGGAATATTGGATTTGCTTAGTTTGTTACCCACTGTGTACTGTGCCCCCTTTTATTGCTCGGAGTATGTTTATACTGCAGTGGTGTAGCCACGAGGGGGGGGGGGGTGGATGGGGGTAAGAACCTTCCCATGACCCAACCTTGTAATGGAAAAAACACCTAAAATAGCGGTGTTTTCTCTCTATCCTTGGACTTTTCCCTCATACCGTGCCCCAACCCCCTGTCCTCCCCATGACACAGTCCTGGCTACGCGCCTGTTATAGTGTGACCCTTAACCATGTTAAAACGATCTTTACAAACATACCGGTCTTCATCATCTGTAATGCTGTTATTTCGATTATAACATGGGTTGTTTTTCAGAGTTTACCATCAAAATAAGTTTTGAGAATAACAGAAAGTCTTCTCGAAGGAAGGTAAGCCGTCGCGCAGTTCTTTTGACTTTCTTCAATAATTGGTTCTATCTCGTATAAAAAGTTAAAATGCTAAATTGGTTGCCACCCGACGTGAAGTTTTAATTCATAAGCCAACGGCTTCTCCCACATTAGTGGTCGCTTAGCGTCGAAAAACAACTGCCCTTCAAGGCCTGATTATTATTATTATTATATTAAAGAGTGGCTTAAAAGCTGCTACTTAAGTTTAAACTAACACTGACTACAAGACCACAATAACAAAGTCCACGCTGCCTTATTTTACTTTCGTGAGCATGACAGGTCGTTTAATTGCTCCTTTTGTACAACATTTATTGATAACTAATCGAGAACTAAATGCAAGCGGCGTTTACATTGACGAGTTTCATTTTTCTTAATATCAGCTTCGAAGGCTTCTATCTGTTCTTGCCACCAAGTTGTCTATTAGACTAAGAATCCCTGCAACTTCTGTAAAGAAATTGCTTTACACCCAGATTTCAGGTTTCTTGAAAAAGGGTCAATACAATAGGAGGAATAAGGTAGTTATAAAGACATCTCAAGCAAGAAACACCCAAGTTACTTTTATTAAAGGAGGAACAAGAACAGTAAAGATCAAAATGGACAAAGAAAAATGCATATTGCATCAGGGGGGTGCTATTATATAATGCCGCCGAACTTTTTTTTTTATCTAAACCGTTCTTGGCAACAAAATACGTGCCGTGTAGATTTCAGCTGTTGTGCGATGTTAATGGAAACTGTATTAAAAAGAGACTTGATTATAAACAGTGTACCCAAAAATGAGTAGCCCAAGGAGTGTCGTCAAGAAACTTAAAATGCTCTGATATGCACCGACAAAACTTGGAAAAACTAAACATGAACATTACTATGGTAATGGGAGATATACAACTTAAAGAAATCAATGAAAATCAATGACAGTGGCATAGCCACATGGGGGAGGGGCGATTGCCACCCTGGCTCTAAAATTTGAAAAATTCGTAAACTTGCAGTTTGTGACGTTTTTGAACTACAGTCTGGTTTTCCCAAAACTTCTTTCATGAATCTCCGGATTCTTTCCACTTAGGGCTCCATTTTTGTAATTATGTGGTTCAAAAATTGTAACATTGTCCGCGCTTTTTGCACGCAGAAATTTCCAGTTACTAACTAATAGCAATCAAACTCTGTTCTTACCTTTGTGGAACTTTTCACTATACTGTATGTGCCAAACGTTTCGTAGGCGGCGTTTCCAAATTGCTTTCAAATGTAAACAACAAACAAACAAAAGAAACTCACCCCTGACAACCATTCTGCTTTTTTATATTGTTAGAACAATTATTTGTAAGAGTTTTGTTTTTCCAAACGGATTAAGGAACCCCGTCTGGAACGTTTTTTACCCAACTGGTAGTGCAGGATTTCACAATACGATGTTGCATATGACTGTCTAGTCAGGGTAACGTATCCGTCGAGGTGACCATGCCTTGTTCACACACCTCGACGTCAGGTACCAGATAGCGACAAGTGTCTTCACGAACAAAAAAAATGGTTCGCCAATCAGGAACGAGAACGCAAATTTTATACAAATATTTATATTATTTTGAATTATCAGCCAATGGGAGCGATACTGGGATAAAAATTGGTTTTTGATCAAAACAACGTAATTTTTCGTTACATTTGATTCTAACAGAGATGTTTAGCACATAAAATGACTACAGTATACGCTTCAAACCTGTTTGAACGCCTTGAGTTTGTATTATTGTGGAAAACTTTTTAGAATATTCAGGATGGTCCTGTTCGGATAAACAAAAGTCATAAGGGAATTTTATCGCCATATTTACTAATCTCGACCCTAGTATGTATAACAAGTGTTACGGAGTACCTGGTATTTAAAAAGAGCACTGATCTCAAGATGACCAATGAAACCAGAGCTGTGACAATTATATATGTGTCGGCTGGATGCCCCACCCTCATTTGAAGCCAAACGTAGTGCTATTAGCTCCCTGAAATCGAGAGGCCTGAACATGGCAGGGTTACCATATCAGGCTCGAAGGAAGGGTTACCCCGACTAACGACAGTCATACATAATGTGCGGAATCAGTTTTACGAATTTCCAAAATTAGTGGGGGTACTTTAATTCTATCTCCCCTACAAATAGATGGCGCTAGAGGCATTCTTTGTACTACGTTTACAGAGACCCCAAGCTTTTGCTGAGTTGTAAGGTGCAAAGTGTTTGAAAATCGGCCGTAAAACGATGGCATCACGATTTTTTTTTTCTGAAGTCCATCTTTTGAGGCAATTTGAAGTTGATATTATAAGACTTTTTCAAAATGACAAAAAAAAAAAAAAAAAAAAATCAAACTGCTTAAAATTCTTATACTATGCAATATCCTTCATCTGTAAACTCTTTCCTTAGAATAGAACAAGATTCAAGGGGATTCATTTGTTTGTACTTGCACGATCTTTTATCAAATATTTCACAATGTCCCCATTATCTTTTTACCCATTCAGCAGAACTTCACCCAAGATTCTTCGAGGACTGCCTCCCCCCCCCCCCACCCCAAACAAAAATGATATTTTGAGACAGATCTCTTTTTTCCCAATCGTTTAATAACAAGGGGAAGGCTGTAGGATGTAAGGGGATTCTTTTATGAAGCTTACAAAATGGTAATATGTTTGGCTGTCATTTCGGACCCCCATTTACCCATAAAGTTGCTAATTGCAGTTGAGCTTGCCCACAAATCAGTGTGGTAAACTTTTCCGAACTCTGTAAATGACAAAATCGCCACATCATCAAGTGATATCGACAACCTCAGCGCTATTTTCATGAATTATCTGTTATTAAATTCCAAATTTTCCCTAATAAGCTCTTAACTCTAAAAAAGTCGTACGACCTTCTAGTGGCCTCATTTGTAATTCTCTCCCCTCTGCATTCCAATCATTACCGTGGTCACATAATCTTGGATTCTGCAGACCACTATAGACAGGCACAAGTGATAGATAGATCGTGTCAATAGAACCTGCAGATATGCTTATTAGGTTCTGGTTAAACATTAGGCTACCAAAAGAGTTGTGTGTTCAGTAGCATACTGCAGGTTCACCTCATTGCAGCTCTGGACCACACCTAGTAAAGACATCTAGCCTATACACTGCCAACAGAGAGGAAAACAGGTGCAGACCACTTCTTACTGTTTTTATCAAATTATATAGTTCGTTATAACTTCTATTTACTTATATTTCTCTGTGCCTTTAAATAAGTATGCCATGCTTCTACTCTAGTGGTCAAGGACTTAGTTGCACGGTAATGACTTCGAGTTATATCGCATGTATTTTGGCTCAATTATAGCCAAGTAAACATGATGCACTAAATTTTACTTTAGAAGCTGTTTCATGCTTATACCAATACTTAGGTCGAGCCTGTCGACGTATTGTCCAGATTGTACCTTGCACATTTCAGGTAGCGATTCACTGCTGTTAATTACTACAGACAATCGTGCTAGTGTATTTCCCTGCTATGCGCGGACGCTGCAGTACCAGGCGAATCACTTATTGCTGCTATCATTATAATTACTGCATTTACTTATATCGCAGCGTACTTACTAACTACAGCCGTTTTTGAACACCGCCATTCCCACTGCCTCTATCACTGGGGATATTACTGGCAGTTCGTGTTTCATCCCTAGTTGCCGTAACTCATATTATTATACATACCCGCACAAGAGTGCCAATCTATAGGCTAGATATTTCTTGCTGGCAGCATCGAATTATGTGTCGGTTCTGCTTACGGTACCACTGCAGCCTTTATGCTAGGTTAACTAATTTTATCTCCTCTCGGGTTCTTCATGGTGACTGGAGGGTCTGCACTAATACATAACGATTACGAACAAAACTAGGCGACAGGTATGGCACGCCACTACCTTGTTTCTCTAAAGCTTTAAATCATAGGTATAAGATAACACTGTGTAGCAAGAACGACATTTGGTAGCTGTGGAATCTCAGACTTGCCAATAAGAGAATTAGTACAGACCCAGAGATACAGATTCTTCAGTCATTTTCCCCATTCTTCATATAGGGACTCCAATTTACAAGCTCTTCATGTTCAAAGCTTTGCTGAAAGAGGGCAAAAACATCGGCGCAAATCACGTCCACAGAGAAATGGTTTTCACACTAAAAAATCGGAAAATTTGGGTGCTTCTCAACCTTGGAAAAGGACAAATTACGCCACTGCTCAATGATTTTCTTTTCACTCGATTCAGAAACTTTATCCGCCTTGTAAAGCAATCATTTAACTTTCATTTTTCATTACTTTTAACGATCGGCCTTTCTTTCTTTTATGAAAAGTTGCTGTGGTATAGATAACCAGGAAAGGGCCACTTCCGGTGATCTCGGATGTATTTTTGACAGAAATTTTTCATGTACGCTTTCCCTTACTCCAAATCCAGATATGGGCCAGATATGAAATTCCATATATGGACCAGATATGGATTTCATATCTGGCCCATATCTGCTGCAGATATGGGATTGAAGCCTTCTGAACCAGCATAATATTAAGGGCTATCTGAACATCTATAACAAAGTTAATTGTCCATTGTGTAACATTGACTTAAGTATTTGAAGTTGTTAAATTACCTAATAGTGAAGAAAAAACTGCTTTGAAATTCTTACTTTTAAATGTTAACACTGCATTGTTGGTTTAAATTATCATATGGGGCAATATCCCAACATAAACTTTGTTGAAGGTTTCATGATTTTTCACATATTACTTCCTTTATCACAATAAAAAGAAAAACAGGGCCCTAAATTCCTGACCACGCCCACATTGGAAAGTCATTTGCATATGTTAGTATAATACGGCTGAATATGGTTTGAATGTTCTGATTTTGGTTTGCTGACACTTGTTCAGCTTCCAGAGATGGTCTTTGTGTAGGACAGGTACACAAATTAAACCAAAAAGTATTAATATGACTATGTAAAAGTTTCTATGTAATTCTGTCATGGTATTTTAATCAGTTATATCTGGCTTGATATGGCCATATAAAACTTTATTTGCATATCTGGACAGGAACTGAATCAAGTTATATCTGGCTTGATATGGCCATATAAAACTTTATTTGGATATCTGGACAGGGATTGAATCAAGTTATATCTGGCTTGATATGGCCATATCACACTTTATTTGCATATCTGGGAAGGCATTTCTTCAATTTATATCTGGCTTGATATGGCCATATCAAACTTTATTTGCATATCTGGGAAGGTATTTCATCAATCTATATTTGGCTTGATATGGCCATATCAAACTTTATTTGCATATCTGGGAAGGCATTTCATCAATTTATATCTGGCTTGATATGGCCATATCAAACTTTACTTGCATATCTGGACAGGAATTGAATCAAGTTATATCTGATATGGCCATATCAAACTTTATTTTCATATCTGGGAAGGCATTTCATCAATATATATCTGGCTTGATATGGCCATATAAAACTTTATTCGCATATTTGGGGTTTTCTTGAATCAAGCTACATCTGGCTTGATATAGCCATATAAAACTTCATATATTATATCAAGGCATCTAAATCTGGCTGATATCTGGCTTGTAATGGCCATATAAAGGCTGTATTCACCCAGATATATCCAGATATCAATCCATACCCCTCTCACACCAATCCGAATCCAGTACAAGGTCACTTCGGCAATGATTTTTTTGCAACAGCATCCGTAGTCTACGGTTTTTTTTTTTTTTTTTTTTTTTCGTTTTTTATGTCACCACGTTTTAATTTCGTGGCCACTCGTTTTCACTTCGTATGTAATCGGTGGCTGGGCCGAAAACAAATCGGGGCAAGCCCCGTCCACATGTCAGTTTCCCGGAATTCACAATTTGTACGCCGGCGCCATCTAGTGGCCTTCCCGATCGAATCACGTAATGACTTCGACACCATCCGAAGACTTCTACGTGGTGTCAGTGGTAACCACCGGGTAAGTTCGAGAGCACTACGTATAGTCCGTAAGCAGCTCATAGCCAACTCGTGGACACTTCCTAGGCCGAGGAGGCTCATTCTTACACCCGTGAAATCCGATGTTACTTCGACCCAACCTCGAGAACACTTCGAGAGTATTTTGAAAAAGCAGGGAGCTGCTAATAGCAGCTCCCTGGATAAAGCCGTATTGAAAACGCTTCCATATCGGCAATAAATTTCCGAAGTCATGTTTCATTTTTTCAACATGTCCAAATTTTTTGGGGGTGATCCGTGGGGCATCCGTGAGAATTGGCCCACGGAGGGAATCGACACGTGGTCAAATCGTGGTTAAGTCGTGGCAACCCGTGAGATCCGGTTCCATTTCGTGGTTACTTCGATTTTTGAACTTTTGCTCTCACGAACACCTCAAAGTGACCACGAAATGGCTTTCCGGATTGGTGTGAGAGGGGCATTACCACATGCAGCTCTAAAACCTCAGTCACAATTGAGTCCGGATGGGTTTACGATGAGTTTCCGTCGTATTTCAAGGTACTATCGGCAAGGCACCGGCAGGTCACCTGCCGGTTGTCGGGCAATTTTTGTGCATCTGGAGGGCGCCTGGCATCTGGCGGGCGACTTTAATTTGCAGTTAAAACCAGTCCCGACGTCGACCATCGGAATGCCATCGCCTACGAATCGGCCGATTTCCCGCCGACACCCGGACGGGCATTTGACGCATCGTCCCGGGGCTGAGCAATTTTGGGTTTAAATCAATCGGTCCACATATCTGCCAGGTGCTGGCCGGGCCCCGCACGGCGATTAGCCGACCATCCGGCGCAAGGCCGGAAATCGGCCAGACGTCGGCAGGAGCCCGGTCGATGTCTGGTCTGCCGCCTGGTAGCCTGCGTAGCGCCTCTGTGGCGCTGCAGTCCCTTTAGGCTGCCACCCCTCAGATATTTTTTTGTTGATTTTTCGTAGCGATGAGCTGAACAAAAAGATTTCGTCCGCTCAGCGGGCTTGCCGCCGGTGAGAGTATGTCGATGTAAAATCCGGCGCAACACGTGGTTGATCAGATTACTCACGGACATACTGCTGTCCCGTGATTGTAAACACTAACGCTATTAGCTGTACAAAATGCCGGAAGGGAAGAAGGAAAGCAATGGGAAGGTTAAGGAGCCTACCAGGTCGTCACCACGTCGGAAATTTCAAGCCAAGAGAATGGAGACAGACGGCGACGACCCTGGCAGTGATACCGTGGAAAATACCCCAATCAACAGCGTTTTGACCGATGACGAAGAATTAGTATTCCCGCCCAACCGGTCATCACAAGTTCTCGGAAGAATAGGAAGAGCAGATGGCTGCATTCTTCGAGGACCATCCCGTTTCATGACATGACATAACCAGACCACACCTCTATAATTATATCCCACACACGTTAACTGATAAATTCTCACCGGATTCCGGTCCGTGTTCGCCAGGCAATCGACAGGCGCAGAACGGATGCCCGTCCGGACACCGCCCGATCGTTAAGAATCGGTTTGCACCCGGACGAATGCCGTAGGAGCATCTGATGAGTGTCGGAAGAGTTCCGGATAATTACCGGACGGAGACCTGCCGAAAACGGTTAAAAAATTTGGCATTCATCTGGAAAATGGGCCGATCGCCGGCCGGCCACCGCCCGGGCCCCGTAGAGGCCACGTGAGTGCTCCTTTTAAATGTGACCATGTCAGCGTTATCGGCCTATTTTTCTCCGATCTGTTCGCGCCGGCCGATGTCTAAAAATCGAACACATCGGCCTGGCGCCGGATTAACTGTGACTCAGGCATAAGTCACTCAACGGTTAATAAAGATACGTAAATAATTTTCTGTTAGCTGGAGAAACAGTTTTCATGCTGAAAGGACAGGACAGGACTGTAGTTTGTTAACCTATTAACTTTGATAGAGTGTAATGACTGCCGTTTCCTCAGGGGAACTAATGCTTACAACGAATGTTTTAAAAGAATGTATACGTAATGTGCAGTACCGGTAATATGCTATAAAACTATATCCCAACTTACCGATCTCTCCCTCATTCTCTCTTTTAATTGCACGTCTCGCAGATACACGTCCTAACATATTGCTTGACTATTTTTTTTTAATAACTTTTTTTTTTTTTTGTAATTTCAGGTTTTCAAAATACGATATTCAACACAAGCTGCAGATTGGTAGATTATGTCTCTTTGCAATCATTTGTACACTGCTTTCATTTTTCTTCTGAAGTATGTTACTAAATAGATCGGTCTGGCTGCCAACTAATCTGTCCGTCTCTCTACCCCCTTCCGTTGATCCATTTGTCCTTTTTCCCTCTATTTCTCTGCTCGTCCATTTCTTTCTGTCTTTTTGTCTTTTTATTCCTAGCCATCCGTCTATCTGTCTGTCCGCCAGTTTACAGCTGATGACACTGTGTTGGTCTAATACTCTTAACTCACTACGTCGATCTAAAAAGGAAAGAGTGACATTGAAATTGAAAAGTTTAATGAAGATAAAATAAAATCAAATGGGAATATTACAGACACATTTTTGTGTGTAAAAGAAGTTCGAAGGTATGTCCTGATAACATTCGAACAAACTTTATCCGAATAATCCTAATCCATGCAACTCAATAAAAACAAAGATCGGCAATTTTGTACTACGCACAGCAGCTCGTGTAGGTTAGGCTAAAAAATAATGGACGTCTTCAAGTTGAACTTGAAACTAAATCCCACTGATCGTCTTTCCAAAGAATTCACACACGCCTGGTTTATTTTACAGGTATTTTGATGTTTTGAAACGTGACATCGCTTAAGGGCAAGTGGTCTTTTTCTCTGCTAAAATGTCCCTCAATGGGTTGTCTAAAGTCAATAAAAAGCCATTATTTCGCAATCAAAAAACAGGGGCTCGGGGGGAGAAATAGGACAAATGTACCGAAAATATATATTCAACTGACCTCGGGGTCACCGGAATAGATTCAGCTCAGATAACGTCACATAATTTGGAATTTAAGCCATCTAAAGAAATGAACATTTGGAAAAATGAATCGCTGTTTTAGTCTGTATACTTTCAATGACAGACAAGAAAACTATGAAACTTATCAGCATAACTTCACAAGTTCTCATATTATCAATACTTCAAGCGAAATTGTCGGCTTAAAGGCGCAAGAATTACCGGGACGTTTTGGGGCACGGTGACTGTTGGCGAATGGTCACAAATTTGTACCGAAAGCATCCCGAAGCTGCCCAACAATTACCAAATGTTCAAATCTGATCGCAAAATATATTTTCCAACATAGTTTTGTTGGAAAATTATTCCAATTTCCCTGACGACGGTCAATCCCGCTTTGTTTATGCTACCAGGGAGTTGGAAGGGATAGAGAAACATGAACCAAAATCTGCCAGACAATATGTTCTTAAGAATAAATAAATTCCTTTTAGCTATCAGAATTGGTTCCATCGTTAAGCTTCTGTTGACCTTCCTTCTTAATACGATTTCCCCCTTCCAAAGCACAGCAGTCTTGTAACAAAGACGATTGTGAAGAAAATGCTATGATCAGTATCTGCGCAAAAGTGAGACGTTTACATCATTTTTAATCAAAACGACTGTTCATCCATTCCTAAATTGCCGTACTTCCAGTACTATTCTAAATCTTCATTGAGAAAGAAATAAACCTGTGTTTTAAAACCAACGGGAGTCTAAAAGTTGATATTGATATTTCAAAATGTTCCGGATTGTCCCTGCGAAAACGGAGAATATAATTTTGCTCGAAAAGTAACAAGAAGATACACAGTCACTGTAATCTCTAAAATTGGTGCACCTGGCCTCACAAGGTCAATTAAATTTTGTTTTTCCTGACGGCTTGCAATGTGATACCAATGGGTGAAATTATCCTAAGATCTCCCTCAGTTGAAGCAGACGACAGGGATAGGAATGCGACAGTTTCTACTCCACTAATTGGCTTTCTGTTAGAGAAACTTCACTACAAAGACAACGCGGAGCTGTACTTTTCGGTAGAACACCTACTCACAAGGCGCTCGCTTCTTCGATTATCTCAGAAAGCTTGTGACGAAGACCAGTGGCGTAGCTACGGGGGCTTGGGGGCCGGAGCCCCCCCCCCCCCCGAATCGCCAAGCCCCTAGCAGGACCCCCCAACTGGCGACCTGGGTAAAAAATAAATTAATACTGGCCGATGATAATAATCAATCCGGGCTACCCGGCTACTATGGCATAGATACACTTGCGAAAGATACACGCAGTTGCAGGATATTCTGCAATTGTGGCCCACTCTGAATTTCGGAATAAAATTCAGGTAGACTGTGACAAGCTTCATATCTTCGGAATCTCTTGACTTTTTACTCGTCGAGTTTCTTGATGTTTAGTTTTCTAGCAGATTTGAAGTGGCTAAAATTGGCTACCTTGGTGTGGATTAAAGTGTGCTCCTAGCATTTGACCTGTTTCTATCTCCTGTAGGGTTTTTTTTTTTTTTTTTTTTCAATTCCTGGGATGCACAAATTTGTTCCAGAATCATACTTGTTGTGGTGGGTAGAATATTTGAGTCAAATGTTGTTGGAAGGAATTTTCACTTTGCACGGCTATTGTTGGCAGCCATTGGCCAGTCCAACAACCAAACCTATGTTGGGTCAATGCAGTCTCAAGGGTCGCAACCTTACCACTATTGCCTCACAGGACCTCACTTAGCTCTTGGGTGGAGTGGACATACCCAGTGGCGTACGATTTTGGCAAAATCTAAATTAGGGCAGGAATTTGGAAAAATATTGGGACAGGCCTTTAATTTTGAAAAAATAGGATGGTTTTTAGAAAATTCCTAAATGTGGCCGAAATTTTAAAAAAAAAGATATGCCCGACGAAAGGAAAGAAATGTCATAAAGTCGCAATAAAATTTTCATAAAAACCAAGTCAAGATTAAAAAAAATCGGTAGGCACTACACCTTCGGTGTTCGGGCAGCGCAAAAGGCTGTTATTCGTGACTTTTACTTCACAGATGATCACAACACAATGCCCGACTTTTTCGAATGTCCAAACTCTTTCTAGCATTTGGAAAATGCAAAAGTATCATCGTAAGGGTAACATAGTTACGAAAAATCAAACAGATAAAAAAAAAATCGCGACACACTTGGGAATCCGGTGGCTTGAAAGGAACAGTTCATTCTTAAGCCCGTTTTTAAATCTTGGGTAACACTATACCCGAAATGGCCGATCATTTTAAGAGCTGCAAATCTTTGCCGAAAAGCAGAAACCGCTGTATTTAAAGTAAAATTTTCATGGAAAATAACAAAGATTTGCTACATAATTGGGTAGAATGTAAAAAAGTAAGGTTTTCATCGTCCTCACTTCATACTGTAGTCTTGCAAAAAATGGTCAAATATTCGGGCAAAGGTTAAAACAATGCTGGGACTTTTTCAATTGCCACATTAATTCAACGGACAGACAAGAGGGTGTTCAGGTACCCAAAAGTTTGCCTTCTATCATGCTCTGTCTAGCTAGACTGTCTACAGCCAAATACGGGCAATTATTATGAAGATCGGGAAATTTGTTTTCGATACTTTAATGATTCAATGTGAGAATGTCTTCCCATAAGTCTGCTTGAAAATTCCTTTAAAAAACACCTTGTAATGTTTCAATTTTTCAAAAGAAAAATCATATAAAGTCAGAAGTTGGGCAGTCACACATTTTTATTAATATATGTTGAATTTAGCCAAGAGTCGCAATAGAGTGAAATTCATTAGCATGTTTTCAATTCCGTTTTGTAGTTTTCCCCCGTAAATATGCGGGATCATTTCATCGATAAGTAGTGATACCTCATTTATCTGGCAATTTTCTAATCAAAAAGCGACTGCTTAGATCCCCCTATAAGCCAGGGAAATATCATTTTCGACTGTTTAGGGGTCCGATATTTCAATTTTTTTCGCTCCGCGCCAACCAATGGTGGCGCTCGGTGTAGATAGTTTTCTTAGCAGAATTTTAGTTTCAAGTGAACATTCTTTGCCAACGTAACCCGGAAAAAGCGACTGCTTAGATCCCCTATAAGCCTGGGAAATGCCATTTTCGACTCTCTGAGAGGTTCGAATTTTCAAATTTTCTGGACGCACCTCGCCAACAAGCGTTGGCGCTCCGCTTTGACTGTCTTAGGGGCAGAATAACATTTTTCGGACAAAAATCTTTTGTCCACAAACTGAAATGTTCCCCTACGCCTATGGAATTACCTTACCCAGGCGTGTTCTGGACCAGCTGCTTGCAACATACAGCAGGGTTTCGGATTTGCAATACTTGTATACATAGTCCAGTGGAGTAATGATCTGAGGTAATCAGTATCTCAAAAGTGTGTTTGAATCTGAGAAAAATAACAAATTTTTCTCACCAGAATTAAAGACGATTAAACCTGGCAAATTGCCAATTCCAGCCATCCGGGAGGTGTAGAAATCCAAAATTTTCTTTGTACGGGCCGCGTCAACAGATGATGGCGCTACGCTTAGATAGTAAACTCCAGCCCCACTACAAAAGTATCCAGCTCCCCCATAGCCCCCCCCCCCCAAAAAAAAAAAAAAAAATCTTAGCTACGCCACTGACGAAGACTCTAGCCAAAGTTCACCCCCTGACAACAGCTTTTTACTAAAACAAGTTTCTTTCGAATATCTGACTTTCTATTTTTCTTCAATTGCCAAAAAATACTCAATTACGTAAGAAGGGACGCCCCCCCCCCCTTGACGGACCAAAATTGCCTGTCAGCTCCCTTTTTACTCTTTTTACCGTATTGAAGCATATGTATCTACCGACATAAAAGCGCCCCTACAGCCCATTTTTCGCCCCTCTGACCAAATATTCTTGGCCTACAAACTTTGAAGCGCCCCTACAGGCCATTCTTGCCCCCTCTGACTGAATTCCCTTCCTCCGCCACTTCGTAAGACCTTGAAAAAGATTTATTGACTTCTTTAACGGGTGTCCGTTTTAGCTCTGCGTAAGCTAGCTGAAGTGCAGTCTCCTAAGATGGATTTCACCGAGAGTGCTGAGTGTGTAAAATTGCGCAAAAACGGTAACAAATGTGAGGTCTGCTTCCCAACTGAGTAGATGTTTAATCAATGTACCGACACTTGTCAAAATGTTCTGGTAAGAATCCACACCCTACGCGAAGTTCGCCGAATTTCCAAGGGATTGAAACACTAAAAAAATTAATCAGGACTATGAATTACAACTATAATTCAGGTATTACTTACAACATTTTCACTCTAAAAGAAACTTTTATGGTGAGGAAAACTTCATTTCTTTATAAATTGCACGGTACGAGTAAAGGTATCCTCAAATTTATGTTAGCGTAACGTCATCGTGTTATGCTTGAAAATCAGGGATTGGATGAAGATTATTCACGCCAACTTACTTTGATCGTATCCTTTCGCTTTAACTATAGTTCATTCGGGCGTTTGTTCTCCATCTTTATTGTATGTGGCACAACTTCCGATTGTGTCCATCGTGACTATTGAACACGGATAGTGCCAACAATTGGAAATAAGGAATATTTACTTGACAAAACCTGCTGAATATACAGGGTAGTCAAAGGATACGATCGACGAAGAGACCAAGCCTTTGTTAGGGATTCTGCAACCCGAAACCATCCAGACAGCCAGAAGGGAGTGTTAATCTTAAGAACGACCCTTACTCCAAATCCAGATATGGGCCAGATATGAAATTCCATATATGGGCCAGATATGGATTTCATATCTGGCCCATATCTGCTGCAGATATGGGATTTATATCTGGGCCAGATAAAAAATTGGGCAGATATAACCTTGATCTGTGCCAGAACCAGATCTAATCCATATATGGGCAACATAAAATTTTATCTGGATCAGGTCTTTATCTGGAACAGATATGAACCATATAATGCAATACCATATATGGTTTATATAAAGCTATTCCATACTGATCCCATATAAAGCAGTACCATATCTGGTTTACATAAAGATTTACTGTATTGATCCCATATGAAGAAGACAAGTATGGTGCATATATGTCCCATATCTGGACCATATATGACTGGACCAACATTTATTGGTGCACTACCTATGCGTAAAGCGTATCAGAAGCCTTCTGAGCCAGCATTTTTTTCTAAAAGTCCCCTCGACTCTCTGGCGAAGAGCCAAGGGGCGAAAACCAAACATTTACTCCCGGAGGAGTTCTGCTCCCTTAAGGAGCAAAACGTCCCAAATGGACAAGTACGCTCTTTAAAGGGCAAACATGTGTGGTCCTGCTCTAGACTGGCTGAATAGAACAGAAGCCACACCCTGGATGCAGTTTAACGTCATGCCAGCCTTCTGAGCCAGCATAATATGAAGGGCTATCTGAATATCTATAAAAAAGTTAAATGCCCATTGTATAACATTGACTTACGTATTTGAAGTTGTTAAATTACCTAATAATGAAGACAAAAACTGCTTTGAAATTCGTACTTCTAAATGTTTACACTGCATTGTGGTTTAAATTATCATATGGGGCAATATCCCAACATAAAGTTTGTTGAAGGTTTCATGATTTTTCACATATTACTTCCTTAATCACAATAAAAAGAAAATCAAAGCCCTAATTTCCTGACCACGCCCACATTGGGAAGTCATTTGCATATGTTAGTTTAATATGGCTGTATATGGTTTGAATGTTCTGATTTTGGTTTGCTGATACTTGTTCAGCTTTCAGAGAAGGTCTTTATGTAGGACAGGTACACAAATTACACCAAAAAGTATTAATATGACTATGTAAAAGTTTATATGTCATGTTATTTTAATCACTTATATCTGGCTTGATATGGCCATATCAAACTTTATTTGCATATCTGGGATGGCATTTCTTCAATTTACATCTGGCTTGATATGGCCATATGAAACTTGATTTGTATATCTGGGAAGGTATTTCATCCATTTATATCTGGCTTGATATGGCCATATCAAACTTTATTTGCATATCTGGGAAGGCATTTCATCAGTTTATATCTGGTTTGATATGGCCATATAAAACTTAACATGCATATCAGGGAAAGCATTTCATTAAGTTATATCTGGCTTGATATGGACATATAAAACTTTATTTGCATATCTGGGAAAACATTCCATTAAGTTTTACCTGGCTTGATATGGACAAATAAAACTTTATTTGCATATCTGGGAAGGCATTTCATCAATTTATATCTGGCTTGATATGGCCATATAAAACTTTATTTGTATATCTGGGAAGGTATTTCATTAAGTTATATCTGGCTTGATATGGACATATAAAACTTTATTTGCATATCTGGGAAGGCATTTCATCAATTTATATCTGGCTTGATATGGCCATATAAAACTTTATTTGCATATCTGGAATTGCATTTCATCAAGTTATATCTGGCCTGATATGGCCATATAAAACTTTATTTGCATATTTGGGCTTTTCTTGAATCGAGTTATATCTGGCTTGATATGGCCATATAAAACTTGATGTATTATATCAAGGCATCTAAATCTGGCTGATATCTGGCTTGATATGGCCATATAAAGGCTGTATTTAACCAGATATATCCAGATATCAATCCATATCTGGCTTTGGAGTAAGGGGACGAATACAAATGGGTTTTAGACACGAAAAATTGAGGGTTCTTTTGGAAAATGGAAAACACTTAGTTTGTGTAAGGGGAAGTTGGAACAGTTGGTTATAATGGAGTAACGTTCCCTTTTCATCCCAACAGTTTCAATTTTCCCAAGTAAGTTAACCCAGAAAACTCTTTTTATCCCGAGACAGTGTGCGGAGGAAAACACTATTACATTGATCACATTTTAGCTACCAACAAAGCAATAATGTACCCTTTATGTGACGGTAAGTTGTGCCTATTGTTACAGCCGATAATGTAAAAATTAACCGATAATGTTAAAACGAACGATAATGTAAAAAAAAATACTGATAATGAAAAAACAACCGATAATGTTAAAAAAAAATTACCGATAATGTAAAAAATCTCTGAACCGATAATGTAAAAAAATCTTTGAACCGATAATGTAAAAAAAAAATACCGATAATGTAAAAACTGGGTTTCATATGGTCCTATCAATAGGTATGTATGTGTGCGAGTTTATGTATGTAGGCAGGTAAGCTGGCAGAAGGCAGGCGGGCAGGGCGGGAAAGCAAATAGATAGGTTTGTGCGTGCGTACGTGTGTGTGCGTATGTGCGCATATAACTTGTGTGAATTTATCGGCCTATGTAATTGACTATGTTGTGTCTGAGTGTAGTCTTAATCACGGTAGTAACAAGGGCTTTTTATTGGGGGTGACCAACTACGGGGCCTGCTTCACCGTCAGGGGGGAAAGTACCTTATGATGTAATCTGATGTAAATATCATTCGCATTATTAGCATTGTATTAAGTCATTCTTTCTGCACCATTACAAAATATTTTTTTCCAGAATCCGATTGGGTGCATTATTCCCTGGCCTCCCTCTATAGTTATGCCAATGGCCTATACGTGGTTTATGAAATCTCAGGTGTCGCTAAAGAAAATGCAGCCCGAAAGAAACGTCAAAAAATCAATGTCTGATCAGAAAGCAGCTTACTGGTCTGATCGGACAGATAGCTCAGTATATGAGTTCTCAGGCTATACGCTATTTAATATCACGCTCACTTAACCTGCCAGATTCAAACCAAAAGGTCACCAAAGTCACCTGTCACACCAGTTTGCCCCAGTTGTCATTTACATGTGCGTGGCAGTGTGTGTATCATTTGCATGTATGAGAATATATGCATTTTCCATTTAGTTATACATTGTTCTTGTCACGCCACTTTCTTGTCCCCTTCGAGTTAGAGCTAGATAGAGTTTAACGGTCCAGTTTCCAACCTATTGGTTCAAGTCGATCCGGCCACGGCCTTTTTTCCAGTTGTGGCTCACTGGATTGTTTCCCTACTCCATTAGTCCATTGCTTATGCGGAGCATCACGCACAACGGCAGTAGGTTCCATTTTTAGAGTCTTTGGTATGACCCGACCTGGGAGGCGAACCCGGGCCTTCCGCGTGAGAAGCGGATGCTCTAACCGTTAGACCAAACACGCGGTCTTGTCCCCTTCGAAGCGCCACGACTGCTCGAGCGACAAGTGCAAATTTTATGAACCCAGTCATAGACTACGTATAGGACATTGTCGTACTGGAGGGAGGCCAGGGAACATATCCCTTATCGAATTCTGAAAAAAATATTTTGTAATAGCACAAAAAGAAAGACTTCAAACTAGAACTGCATTTGCCTGCGGCAAATACGCAGAATTGTAGTGCCCGTGTGTGGGCGGGTTTGAGGCTGGGGCTTATAAAATGTTTGGATGTGGATCTTCGACTTGTGGCGGTCCTAGCCTAAATGAAAGCTCAGTCAACGGAAAACTCTGATAATCAACACGGATGGCCTGGGCAATACTGTCGTAAGCTAATCTAACGCTAAGCTACTAGGCTGGATTACACTGTAAATTTGAGTGTGAAACGTTTTCTTGATAGGCCTGTGTAACCTGGGTGGGTCTTTTGAACGGCACCGTCCCGGGTCTTTTGCTCAGGTTCTTCGTCAAATGACCCGGACGTAACTTTTATTTACAGCCTTAAGGGCCAATGATCATCTCACCCCAGACTGCAATTCTTGTAGAGGTTAACAGCAATTCTCAATGGGCTTGGCTCTTTAATTGGCACTAGCTAATTCAAACACGAATGTAGGGTACCAAAGCTAATTTTTCGCAGCATTAATAAATGGTGTTATCCAACTAGTCTAACGTTATACAGTGCGACTGCTACTACGCTTCGCAATTTCGCGGAATTGTTGAGTGTGCTTTCCAAGTTACTGATGCTAGCCGATCCTTCGATTGTCCCGCTATTTTAGTTTGGGTACAGTTGTTCTCGTTTTACGGCCGTTTTAATTTAAGACAGAAATCTTAATCAAACCTTTCTCAATAATATACGTCATAATTGAAGCCATTGCAGTTTGATAATTGTTCGCAAGAGACTCTCGAAGAAATCAGTTTTACCTTGTCTGCATATATACAGTACGTGTGGAGCGTCCATGAACAAGACTCTCGTGTACTATCAACTTCACGTTACTGACGATCACTTGCTGTCCAGATTCGTGTATAGCTGACGACGCATATGCTCTCATCACACTAAACTTTACAACAAATTTAATTGCTTCGTTTGCGAATTGCAAGTAATGTATTCTTATCGTGTCAAAGAGAAAGCAAGCGCAAATTCAACTGAAACTTTTTCTGAAATAAAGGCTGTCGGTATTCCATCAATTAGCAACATTTCACTCTGCATTCTAAGCTGTCTCTAATAATTGAACGAGTCCTTCGTCGGGACTAATGAAGTATGTGTGCAAGACGAAAACGGTGCCAAATCATGGACACGCTTAACATTAGCTGCCTGCACAGTGATACTATCGATAGTAAAAATGGAACCGAAGCAGTGTGGATCTTCCAGTTTCAACGTTCAGTCATGTAGGTATTCCTGCCTGTCGTGTAACGCCAAGATTGTAGCGCGCACGCGCACTAAAATAATGATGCCAATGATGCAAATGATGTTAGCACCAGTTTACATCTTAGGGTACTTAATTTTCCAAAAATTAGTAAACTGTAGTTGGCCACCCCCAATAAAAATATCCTGGTTACTCCAATGATGAAAGCGTTTGTCAGCCACAGCATAGTCAATTATATAGACCAATAAATTAACACCAAGTTACATGCTCACAAACGCACGTAAACACGCCTCCACCCACGAACCTACCTGTTCCCCCCCCCCCGCCCATCTGCCGCCTGTCAGCTTACCTGCCGACCTATATATATATATATAAGCTCGCACACAGACGCACCTGTAGGTAGGACGATATGAAACCCTCGTTAGAACAGTTTTTACATTATCGGTATTTTTTTTACATTATCGGTTGTTTTTACATCATCGGTTGTAACACATTTTGCCTCTGACGTCAAAACATTAAAAGGTGAGTGCAAAGGTGGCTAGGCCACTTTTGCTACCGTAAATTCACTAAAAGGACACTTTACGTTTCTCAAGAAATATGATGTTGATGAATCTTCCCCCAAAGTAACGAAAACAGAAAAGAATTATAACATCCTTAATGTGGAACTTTACTTTAATCCAACTAACGTATATTAAGCTTGTGTTAACCTTTAATCAACGCGCAGTCAAAGATGAACGAGTGCAAAGCGTTCGAGGTGTTTGTATTTGT
Source organism: Holothuria scabra (assembly GCA_037179385.1). NCBI lineage: Eukaryota > Metazoa > Echinodermata > Holothuroidea > Aspidochirotida > Holothuriidae > Holothuria > Holothuria scabra. Next base: position 40,184,888 of record CM074179.1, read on the forward strand.
CTTTTGTAATTGCTGTAGACGTTCATTAAATATTGGCTATGCCTATGAGAGTATTTTTCTACAGTCCAACGCGGACGGAGCACTGACGAAATCAGGCAGTGTGCAAACAAAACATACCAGAAGCCAAATTAGAGGAAATGGCAGGACCACTGCCCCAGGCCTTTCCCCCATTCTTTACCCTAGTGGAGAGCTTTGAATTTCGACATTCGTATTTCACCACTGTGAAAATTTACGTCTTGGCTGGTTTCCGGGTCTTTACAAAATTATACTGACAGCGAATTTCGGCTGGATTGGCCCTCAGCCAATTTCCGTTAAACTTAAAGCCTGAGGACAGTAAGTACGCTTACATGAAACCCCCGTTCCCCTCCCAATGTTGCGTCGATAAGATTGTCTCTTTGTCGTTTACAGCACGAAACAGTGGTCAACATTGGAAGGGGGGAGCGGGCCGTCCCAACGAGTCTTATGCTAATCTTACTGGGGATCTTGAAACCTCGAACTAGCACATTCCCGAAAAACTTGAAATTTTCCTTTGTTAATAGGCATTTCTATTTCAGATCATGGACTTCCGCTGAGTATCCACTATCGAATTATCGTTGGAATTCTAGCCCACTTTTACAAATTATCTTAAAAACACTGTTCCGTCAGTTCTTGCTGCGATTTTAAATTGATGAGATGTGATTTTCTTAATGTAAGAAAAGAGGTCACCAGGTCAGACTTCTCAGCTTTTCAAGCTGCTTTTCAAGGAAGGTGAAAAATATTTCAAAACCTTTTTGCAAAAAGTCTATGCCAAGCAACAGTTGCAAAAAACTCATCATGCGTTACAACTCCAATTAAAATAGATTTGTTTTTTTTGGTCGACTACAAAACTTCCATCGGATTCGCTAGCCGCCCGCTTTTTGTTAAATCCTCGTCTCACTATGGCTCTTTTGATTTAAATGAACTAAACAGCGATGAGTAAGTGTTTTAAGATGGTCCTTTTCTATTTTGCATAGCCGAAGAACAGGTTCAAATAATTTGTAGACAAAAGGTGCTTATATTACTAAAGATACCTGCAAGTAAGCGAAAGACGCATGCGGCAAGAGATTACGTGCACATCGGTGGGACACATCACGAGAAATAAGATCCTTTCCAATTTTATCACACATGCAAGGTTCAATGTCTGAACGATAATGGCTTGGCAAATATATTCTGGGCGAGCAAAAGCAATGCACTCTGTTAACTAAACGGTTTTAGATAAGGAGAGGTGTATCACGTGCATAAATGAAGAGGCTACAAATGATGTTGTGATAACATATTTCAGTACCACTTGTCTTAGATTTTGTTTGTTCTTTATCCAAATATTGGACTTTGAAATTTACTTAGTCATCAGGACACGACATGCATTGTTATAAACTAGTTTAAATGTTTGATAAGGCAAGCATCAAGGTGAAATCGACGTTAATCGTGTGATCACAGAGGTCATCTATATACAAGATTATTTATTATTTGCTTAATATTTTTCCCAAACGAAATGACGCCAGTCAATAATGTAGGAAGTCACAACTAGCAAAATGCTCGTCAATTTTAGATGTAGGCTTCTTATAAAAATAATTACCTACAAATCACCTCAGGCGACAAACGCCGACGACATAAGTAATTGAAACTCGTCAAACGTTGCAACATCACAATGTGACTTTTCATTGTTCTATGGTTTTATTATTGTTGGCAACAAAGGCCTGCCTTTAGCATCAGGTGAGCGAACATTGTACAATGGACAAAATACTAAAACAGATATAAGTTTATTTTGAGAGGAAAAAATAATTGCGATATTTCTAATTAGAGACAGCGTTCAACTTATATGTGTGAAAACATTTGAACATTGGGCAGCGTTTGTTCATATGCCAAGTTTAATACATTACAGGCAGGTCGATGCTGTCAACAAGGGTGGAGTTGGTTTGGTATTTTGAGCGTACTGCCTAGCAAATTGCCGGTCCCCGACTCAAATCCCGGTGGAACCTTTTGGAAAATTTCCAACCTCTGAAAATTAACTTGTTTAGCATAGCTGTTGACAGTAATGCTGAGGGGCTTAGGAAGTTGTTCGCTTGTTTAATTAAGCTGTCGAGCGGTGGTGAAGAGCAAGTAACCTCCACCCAAACCAGCTTTGGAAAAGTGGTTAAAGACTGGGGATACGCACACGTCCGTTGGATGGGGACGTTCAATGGCGATCTCGTGAGCAGGATTGGGGGCGACTAGTACACGTCTGCCTCATGAATCACTAAGCGCTAGTCATAAAAAGGAGAAACTAGCCTGCGTTCATCCACGCTCACCCTGACAAAGAGTCCTCGCTGAGCCAAAATGGATTCCTGACCCTTAAAAAGGACGGTTGCGTCGAAAAGACATTAAATGTCGAAAAAGAATATCAATCTGATAACAATGCTGGATCGTTTTCTATTTCTCCTGTAACAACAATATCAGCTTAGCAGCCGTAGTCACCTTTTGAGACCAGTGATGTCAAAAACAATATAAAAACATTAGGAAATTGCGGATTTCCCTAAGGTACAGCATGTAACAATTGATATCACTACTACAATTTGCATGTATCTAGCGTCAGAGTTGCGCTGATTTGCACATTCTTTATTCAACCACAGAAACATGTTTACAGTACATGAGAAGTGAGCCAGTATAACATGTGACAAAAGCAGCAAAAGCAATAGCTGAGCAAACTACCAACACTAAAGTAAAATGCACTCCTCGGTAGCATAGTCATTGCGCGTACTAGCTTTTATCGTAACCACAACTAGTTCCAACTGTGTTTCTCTGGTTTTATAGTTTACTTGGAATTCGGAAAGTTGGCCCAAATTTTCGGAAAGCATTTGAAAAATTTAGGTGATAACAAGGAACAGATTTTTCTGTATCAACTACAGTTGTTAGGTCTTAAAACCGTTGAATCGGTCGATTTCAGAGAATAGTCAATAGATTGCAACTATTTATATGCACTTGTTGTGAATTTTTTTCTGAAATGTGCAAACACTATCGTCACTTTGCTTTTCATCTTCAGTAGGAGAAGTCCCAGCCAATGTGCTGCACGGTACAGGGCTAATCACGTGAGATATCTTTGGTATCCATTATTGGGTTCTGTACAGACTATCTACGCAAGATGCTGTCGCGAAATGTCTTAGGGGAGAGAAAAAACCGCTATTTTTAGGCATGTTTTGCACTTCAAGGTTGGGCTATTAAGGGGAAGGGGGAATTCAACCCCCAAAACCACCCGTTGGCTACGCCTTTGGGTCTGCGGCTGCAAATTTCACTTCAGCAATATCACCTTTTACTTGTTGTAATTTATTCAGATTAGCTTCGACCTTGTAACTGTAACTTTTTAATGTCCAGCACAGGTTAAACATCGCTGTTTCACTTTACCAGGCGTGTAAGCCAGTCGTTGATAATGGCAAGTGGAATTTAGTCAATAGTGTTACAGGTTTATCAGGTAGCCTACGGCTAAACTTGTTAAACCAAATGACTGATTTATTTTGTGACCTATTCTCCTATACTTATTCCTTACTGGAACGTAGATTACTATAGACATAAGCCAGTAATGTAATAACGCTGTGCCCGCCAGGTCTCATTCAAGGTCTAACTATTTGAATACTCGCCACTTGGTTGACGATTGGTTCTTCAACTAGCACTATTCTGGGCGAAACTGTTTTTTGTTTCAGTGGTGAAACAAGCGAGGGATTGCTCGCATAGTCACATTCCCCCCTCCCTCAGACGTACATAAACAAAATACATAGCAAGCCTAATGTTAGACTCATGTTTATTCTAAGACTTGTTACTTTTCACCCTGGATCAACCGGCTAAAGCAGAATTTACTACCAGGACTGTATTTTTAAGTCAGAAAAGTACTAAAATTTGGCCGTGCTCATATGCTTCTTTGATAACGGGGGCTTTGTCCTAAAAAATCAATAATATCGCATCTGAACCTCTACTACCTGTCTACTAACCAAAATATACACATAATGGATTTTTTCAGCCAGAGATGCAATGAAAGATAACAGGGTCCCTGCCGGTTCAGGACAGATCTGTGCAAAATAAACATATGCTTTAGTATAAGTTTACTAATGTACTAAAACCTACGAGTTTAAGGGGGGCTTGCTCCCACCGGGTCCCACCTGGGCCATTACCCTGGGGTCCAACAGAGTTCTAGGACGTCCCCTGGACCCTACAGGAAAGACCTTTGCGCTTACCGCGCTATTTTCTTTGCCCTCTGTTTTCACCCTTACCCGGATTTTGAAATCCATGTTTCGCCACTTTAAAGCTACGTTATTTTTCTTCCTCAAATATAACGCAAGTGCTGTTTCTGATTACGTGATGTCTCAAGAAAGGTAGGCTAAAACCACCACTTTGCACCGTTCACCATAAATTATTTGATGATTGCAGCACCCATTAATGTCGAAGGCGAGTCTGTGTGTGTGTGTGGGGGGGGGGTTGTAGAACAGTCTCGTGACCCCTCTCGTTGACTGCGAGTTGAAATTGTAACATATAATGGTTTAACTGTACACTCTAAAACTGCATAGTGAAATTTACACCAAACTCCGTGTTTATATACCATGACATTTAACATTTGAGAAATCAAATGAAGAAACCAGTAAAAATGAGAGTACTACCCATGTATTTGGTAGATTCACCACTTTATTCGTTAAGCTGACCATTGTCATTATGAAGACATTTTCTTAAAAACTCTGTCAACCACATAACCGGTGAATAAGGCATTTGGACCGGGAAGTAGCTAGATAATTATCAAAATACCAAATGTAGTCGGAAAAGCAGTAGGAAGTCCTCCAGACATAAGCAAAGAAAAGGAAGTCAATTGTCCTGCTAGGCAAATCAGGTAATCTTCCTTGACTCACAAATGGGATAAAACCAATGACGTTTGAGTCGGTGCAAGGGGCATACTGCGCCCTCCCCCCCCCCAAAAAAAAAAACCCGCGAAGTCTAGAATTCGGGAAAGAATTTGGAAAAAAAATCGGACAACTACTTGTTTTGAAAAGATGCCATGGTTTTCAGGAAATTATAAGCGTGCCCTAAACTGCTAAATCTTAAAAAAGATATTCCCAAAAAGGGGGAAGATTCGTCATAGTAGCTGCAAAATTTCCATTAAAAATCAACAAGATTCCAAAAACTCTTTACATCTTTGAGTATTGCAAAAAGCTGCAATTCGTGAGTTTTACTTTGCAGTCTTTCACAACAAACTGCCGGAAATGGCCGAATATCCAAATGACGCTTGAGATAGTCTTTCATACACAATTACATTTTTGGGCAAATGATCTTCTATCTCCAAACCGAGATGCTCCCGTACGCCCATTGATAAAGCAGAGGATAACTAGGAACTTTTAAGATGAATGATGGTTTGTTAACCTCAAATTACTATGTAACCTGGTGAAATCATGAGCAGGATCGTTATCCTTGTCTGTTGTACGGTCACGGGACTGATGAAATTTCAACAGACAGTTTTTAGAGTATGAAAAGGTTAAAGATGGTGTGTCGTCATGAAAAAAAGCTCTCAGACCGCAAGCCTCCGGTAACCTTTTCAAGGATCAGGTCACGACAACGTACGTGACTCCATAATATTTCAGGAATTAATTGTGAAGTCACGTGGTAATGACGTAATCCGTAAAAAGGTTACCGAAAGCTTGCGTTTTGAGATTTTTTTTTTCATGACGACACTCCATCTTTAATAAAGCAAGATGCATGATTTGGCATACCCATAGTGTTTATTACTCTAGGTAATAACTGTCACAATCTCACATCGTGGTTGTTGTAATGCGAAATATTTCCTTTCAAGTGACTCACAGGTTGCTATTACTTTTCAGTTTTTTTTCAGTGTGTGTGTGTGTGTGCTCTTTGAACTTGTTTTAAAGCTTAATGTAAGCCGCATTGCTTTCGAAACTTGCATGTACTATCAGACTCTGCATGTTTGTAAATGATTAGGGTTGAAATGCATGCGATAAGCCTTCATTATGGACAAGAAGTCCATTAAGGAAACGAAGAGGGATTTCCTGCCTTCGTTAAGAGGTGGCGTTCCTGTAGGTAATGAAAATGCACTCTCAAGGTACTGTTAGGACGACTAGTTCTATAGAATTTTAAATGTTTGATCATACTTACGAACACCTGCCATACAATCTCTGATTTTCTTGAAGACGACACGGTTCCAAAATTGGTTTTAAAGGATGCCAATAATATTCATTATCAAAACCACAAATTGAAACCACATTATAAAAGCTGTATTCTGTCTATATATGGAACCATTTGCCTCAAAGACACCTTTCAATTTGCTTCCTTTTTTCAAGAAAACAAAATAATATTTGATTAATTACCTGGTAGCTAGGGTTTCCCGAGGAAACACGTGACGTCAAAAGATGTTAATAGTGTACCAGGATATTTGACTAAAAAACAGGAAGAGGGACCTATTGCACCCTCCCCAAGGACGGAGGACCGTTTATATAGAAAATTAATGTTTCCTTCCGTTCAGAGATGGATCTACGTCCAAGAGAAACATTCAAGTTATGAAAGGATGTTAATGAAAAGTAAAGTCTTTGATTTTTAAATTTACGAGGCAAACTGAAAAATGCGGATTTACCCTAATAACGGCGTTGAAGCTGTAAAGAAATCTTTCTCTATACCAGAAAAGCAGAGAGACTTTTGTTTGGTGAACAGGTTTTCACACCTGTGTACTAACTTTTTCAGTTTGAGAGTAAAGGGTCCTTGAAGTTTTTATCAAACACCACTTTCCCACAAAATGCCTCCTATGTAACTCGTCATATCTGTGTTTTTTGTGAACCATACTTTCATGGAATTTTCGAAAAATGCATCCGACTTATTCCAAAAAACACCTCACTGCTTCTACCAATTAGTGTATACTGAATACCGCAGAGAAACACAGTGCAGCCAATTGCGTAGCCTACCAAGCTGTACCCTCACGCCATATATAAAAATCTAAAAGCAATCAAAACAATCACCGTGACAATCAGTTGTCTAGCTACACGAGGGGAGAAATGGGAGGGTGCTTTCCTCCGGCCCCAAATGATGAAAAATCATACTAATTGCTAGCTTATAATGCAGCACCTCATCTGACATCAAGTTATGACCGAACAAATGCATTGCCATTTCCCCAACTTTTCCTTTATAATTCCACTCCGATAGAAATATGTCTTTAAATGTTTCGTTAAGGGAGGGAACATTTTCTGCGCGCTTAACCTACCGCTAATTGAAACCCCTTATACAGAAATGTTCACACTTTAAAACAAATCAAAGTTTGTGGTACGACATTTGTGACAACTGATTTTCAAGTGGGACTGGTCAACAGCTGTGCTGTTTTCATAATTTTTTCTTTCATAAATTCGAAATTTTCTCTGACATGACTGGAGCTCTTCATTTTTAAATACTTGTCTACAGAACACAACAAAGTTTCGAAACATTTTGAATGCCGGCAGGTAGCCTCAATTCGCAAGCTTAAGGTAGCAATGCTTACCTGACAGCAACGGTCCTTAGATTTGCAAAAGGGGAGGGCAAATTTCCGTTATTCCCAAACCGTTTAAAACTTTCTTACAGGAACACAGAATCTTCATTTTCTGCAATGCAATCTCTATCTTTTAAAATAGTTGTCACAAAGGTAAAAATTTCGGGGAGCTTCGCCAGTCTCAATTTGCGTACCTGCTAAACAACGAAATGTGCATTGGTGTAAAATACAGTAGGAAAATATGGGCGCTTGCCCCGTGGAGAAAGTCTGACGTCACCGCTATACACAATATTTGAGTAGTTCTTTCCTCGCGTGTCGTGATTTACTTCTGCTTAATGAACCATTCTTCAGTGAAATTATTGTCTCACTCTCACCCTGTCTTACCCAAATTACAAGGTCTAGAAACGCGCCTAACCGTTGAAATATTTTTTTGATTTTCACCCAATCAAAAAAAAAAAAAAAATGTTTACTAACGGAAAAAATGTTTACTAACGTTTTTTTTTTACAGAATATTCAAAAACAATTTCATATCGGCCATTTTATTGGTGTTTTATGTGGGCCTGGCTTCGTTAAGCAGTTTTGAGTGTCAGTTAAATAAATGGTGTTGTACAACAAACCTTTGTAGTGAGGCTGTCCCTTTCGTCCCGTGAACATTCCATGCCAACCCCTAAGCTAGGTTACTAATTATACTTAGGTAGTAATGAATGGTTCATATCCCCAACAAGCGTTTTAGTGTCTTATTACATTAGACCCTGTTTATCCCAACAAATGCCTGAAAATAACAAGCAGGTAGAACTGTTTTTTGGCATGTCCATAACCAGTGACAAAACTACGGGCGCCAATTAAAGGGGCGGAGAGCACGCGCTCTACACTTTTGGGTAATGCCCTCAAAGCACAAAACAAAAAGTGTAAATGAGTGAATGAATGAATGAAATGTTTCTCCAGAAATTGTCTCATCGTGGAGCTACTACTACCTTATTAATTCCATGGTCTCCAGGTACAATGAAACATGAAGGGAATCCTAAGGTAGGATGTAGCTTAAAGTGTACCTAAAGTCAAAAAATTACAAAAAATATATTAAACATAATAAAAAATCAATACTAATAGCCTAACTCCCATTTTCATAGGACATTCTTGAACCAATATATTAAATGTTAAAATTGGTTCATTCAAATTAAAATGACACATTGTGCAATAATTTGTGATGTCAATGTTGTACTTATTAATATCTTTGTAATTATTTTTCTTAAAGTTACTGCACCTTGTACCAAGGCGTGAAAGCATTCCAACGCTATGGGGTGATGTAAATAATTAAGCCCTCTCCGTGCAGCATGCTATGTAAGCAAACGGGAAGTGGTCGCAAAACATTTTTAATAATAAAAGGAAACCCAGCAAGTTATTTGAGTTGTATAACAAGAAAATCTTTAGTTATTGCGCAATGGACTAATCTGTTTTAAGTGAATAAATTTCAACATTTTATATCTTGGCTCAAAAATGTCTTAGGAAGATGAGATTCGTATTGTAAGAATTCATTTTTCATGCTGTTTAATATATATTGTTAATTTTTTTTACTTAAAGGACACTTTCAAAACTGTTGTTCCATTCTTTGAACTAAGAGGCAACTTGGGGCAAATTTTCTGGCAGTAAAAATACTTTATATGAAACTAAGCAAACACTGGCCTAGAATGTAATGTCCCAAAAGATGTCCCAATGCTGCTACATGCACAATCTTTTAAAAATAATGTTCTAGGTTTTGGGTTTTTTTCCCCTGTGGAACAACTAAATTTTCATAGTGTCAGAGAAACTCTTCACACAACAATGAATTGAAGAATACATTGAACTCTATAATTTAAATTCAAAATTGAGGAGCGTCGTGAACTGTCAAATTTTTCTAAACAATTGTAATGGTCAAAGTTGAATATTGCAAAATTGACACGACCGTGTGCCAATAATAACCATTTACAATTCATCAAACTAAATGAAAATATGCTTATGCAGGAAAATTAGCCTTTAGTGATGAAGTCCCAAAATCGCAAGTCCAAGTCCTTTTGTCTTTGTAGTTTCATTTGTAAGTAAATGCGCAGAAAGATCCACAGATGAAAATTTGGCGACAATAACAATAATGTGTTTTTCGACCACCTGACATCTGATGCGTACGAAATGACGATAACATTCCTAAATTATCGCTGGCATTTAGAGAGGTTGAATTAGTTATTTAAATCGAAAAGGGGAGAAAGGAAAACCCAGGCCAGATTTTCACCAACGGACAGGTCAGGTGACGAGTATTGCAGCTATAATTCAGGTATAAATTACAGTCTTTTCAATTTGAACGGTATCAGGAAAGTAAGTTTCAAATTAAATAATATGTTAGCTTAAAGTCATTATGTTATGCACGAAAACCAAGGATTTAGTATACTTCAGTTTATTCAAGCAAACTTACTCTGTTCGATTCCCATAGTTTATACTAGTTCATTCGAACGTTTGTTCTCATGCTTTACCACATGTGGCACAACTTCCGATTGTGTCCATCGTGACTATTGAACACGAATAGTGCAGACACAATTGGAACTTTAACGCGACATTGTAAAACCTGCTTAACATACAGGGGTAGTCAAAGGATATGATCGATGAAGAGACCAAGCCTCTGTTTGGAATTCAACAACCCGAAGCCATCCAGGAGGGACTGTTTGTCTAAAGAACGATGGAAACAAATGAGAATTAAACGGGAAAAGTCGAGCCCCAAAATTGATGGTTCTGTTCAAAAAATGGAAACACTTAGTTTGTGTTAGGAAAAGTTAAACCATTTGGTTTTTTTTTTTTTTTTTTTTTTACGGAGGAACGTTCCCTTTTCATAGCAGCAGGTTCAATTTTCCCAAGTAAGTTACTCCTAACCCTAAAAACTACCCTTACCTCGAGTCAGTGTGCACAGGTAAGCACTATTTCATTGACCGTATTATAGCTACCTAAAAGGTCATAAGATGCCGTCTATGTAAATGCCGTGTTAAGTGACGGTACGTCTTGCCCATTGGCTTTGATGTCAAAATCTGAAAAGATGCAAAGGTTGATAGGCCACTTCTGCTTCCGTAGATTCAGTAAAGAGACACTTAACGTTTCCTAGGGAACATGATGTTGCATTCGCGATATGAATCGTCCCCAAAGTAACAAAAAGAGAGCAGAAATATACCCTAAATGCGGAACTTTAATGCAACCAACATCAAAACACAGCCGAAGATGAACGAGCGCAAAGCGCGCGCAATGTTTGTATTTGTGTTTTGTAATTCTTGTAGACGATAATTAAATATTTGCTTTGCCTTTTAGAGTATTTTCTACAGTCCAACACGGACGGATGTACATACAATATGTTTAAGCCATTGTGCCAACAAAGCATACCAGAAGCCCACTTGAAGGAAAAGGGAGGGGGACAGCCCCTTGTCCCGTACTTTACACTAGTGGACAGTGGACAATTTTGACTAACCTTTGATCACTTTGTGAAAAATGGCATCTTATCTCATTTAAAATTAAATGAGATGTGCGTTACTAATGTTAGAAAAGAGTTCACGAGATCAGAGTTACCACTTCGCAACCCTTCGAAGAACGTCAAAAATATTCAAAAACCTTTGCAAAAAGCCTATGTCACGCAGCAGTTACGAAAGAACCCATCATGTGTTACAGCATGAATTAAAAGTAGATTGATTCTTTTAAAGGTAAAGAGCAGTCCTCCAAAATTATTTTGAAGAAAAAGCTAAATAGCACAATTTTTGTCTTATTTCTTTTCAAAGTATCTCGCATTGCATTTTATGATTTAACTATTGCATATTCAAGGTAAATCTAGCAGTTATTTCTAGTAAATTTTACATTTGAAGAGAAAAACATTGCCATGTGACTCCCAACAGCCAATTATGAAACTGAACAGTCTACTACACTACTTCAATTTGGGATGACTACTCCTGCCCTTTAAGTCGACAACAAAAAATCCATTTCAATTACTGACTGTCCCCACCCTACTTCTAATTCAAATACCTGTTTTACTAAGACTATATTTATTTTAATGAACATAACATTTATCATTTCGACACGAAGAAACTACTTGTCAATTTTATTAGTCGAAGACCTAATATAACTAAAAAGTTATCTACATTACTGAAAATACCTGCAAGTTAGTGAAAGACGCATACGGCAAGATAGTACCGGTACGTCGGTGGAACATATCACGAGAAATAATATCCTGACCAATTTTTCACACATGCAGGGTAAAAGGTCTAAACAATAATAGCATGCCAAATAAATTCTGGGCAAACACACACAAAACATTCTCTATACGGTGTAGACGAAGAGGAATGTATCACGTGCTTAGATGAAGAGGGTATATATGATGTTATGATAAGATATATCAGTATAACTTGTCTTTGATTTTGTTTGCTTTTATCCAAATATTGGACTTTGAAAGTTATTAGTCATCGGGACACGGCATGCATTGTTATAAATTAATAAAATGTTTGATAAGGAAAGCATAAAGCTAACATAAACGTAAATGGTGTGATTACAGAGGTCACATATTGCAAAATTATTTTTCAGTCGCTTTATATTTTTCCCAAACGAAATGATGCCAGTCACCGATGTAGGAAGCCAAAAGTGCTCATCACCATTAGATGTAGGCTACTATTATAGTGATAATTAAGTACAAATCACCTCGTTCGACAATCCCCGACAAAGCAAGTTGTTGGTTTAACGCTATAAAGTTATTGCCACTCGTCGTACTTTGCAACATCACAACATGACTTTCCATAATTCTATGGTTTTAATATTGTTGGCAACAAAGGTCTGTCTTTAACATTAGATGAAAGAAACTATACAATCGACGAATATAATAACACAAATATAAGTCAAACTGACTTGAGAGGAAAAACTATTTGCGATATTTCTAAATAGAGACAGCGTTAAACTTATATTTGTGAATACATTTGTATTGCGCAGAGTTCGTTCATATGCCAGGTTTTAAGGGTGGATTGGTTTGGTATTTTGAGCGTACGGCCTTGCGAACTGGCGGCCCCGGACTCAAATCCAGGTGGAAACTTTCGGAAAATTTCCACGGTCTGAAAATTAGCTTGTTCAGAATAGCTGTTCACAGTCAACCTAATTGAGTATAGGAAGTTCTTTGCTTGCTTAATTGAGCTGGTGAGCGGTGGTGCAGAGCAAATAACCACCATGCAACTCAGCTTTTGGGAAAATGACTAAAGACTGGGGATACGCTCACGTCCGTCAGATCTGGACGTTAAATGCCCGGGAACACAATTTGGGGCGATTATTACACGCATGCCTCATGAACCGCTGAACATTAGTCGAAAAGAGAAGGCGAAATCCGCCAGTGTCCATCTACGCTCACTCTGGCATGGTGTCCTCGATGAGCCAAAATGGCTTCCTGACCGTCAAAAAAGACGGTAGTCTCGAAAAGAAATTACACCTAGAGAAAGAATATCAATGCGATATCAGTGTTGGATAATTTTCTGTTTCTTCTCCAACAACAATAGCCAACTTATAGTAGTACGTCTTAGGAGCCGATGTCATTTGGGGGGACCTGCGATGCCATAAAGCAATAAAATGCATTAGGAAATTTGAGTATTGTCCTTGTTACACGATGTGACAATTATTATCATTAAAACAATTTTTATGTATAAAGCATCAGATTTGCGCTGATTTACACATTTTATGCTTCCCCAGAAACATGTTTACAGTACATGAGAAATGAGCCTGTATTACATGTGACAAAAGCAGTAAAAGCAATAGCTGAGCGAGCTACCAAAACATAAGTAAAATGCACTCCTCGGTATCCTAGTCATTGAACTTTCTATATTTTATCATAACCAGAACTAGTTTCAAATGTGTGTCTGTGTTTCTATAGTTGTCTTTGAATTTTTGCACAATTTTTCGGAATCCGTTTTTAAAATTTAGGTTTTATTAAGGGCCAGATTTGTCCGTATCAACTACAGTTGTTTCATTAGAGAACTCTCTCCCTGGAAAGTGGACGTCATAACTTGGCCGATAGCGTGACGACTCGGCCGATTTTCCGACAAAAGGAAACCGAAAACAACAAAAGATGGTCACTGGACCATACAATCTGCAACACTTTTGCTTTTTGTCAGTTATGTAACAAGTAAGGACATCAAGGGCAGAATAAGTTTGTCCAATTTTAAAGGGAGCGGATTCTTTAATGTAGGTCTTAAAACCGTTGAATTGGTCAATTTCAGAAAAATGTCAATATATGTATATATATATATATATATGTATATATATATATATATATATATATATATATATATATATATATATATATATATATATATATATATATATATATATATATATATATATATATATACATATGTGTGTGTGAGAGTGCTCGATACTGTAAAGCAGAGCTAGTACACACAATTGTGACGTAATTTACAAGGCCACAGTTATATCAGGCAACACTGAAGCATCATACATAGGCCTTGCAAGCGGCCAATTCAAAAACATTCAAAAACCATACGAAATCATTCAGACACGACCACTATAAAAACGACACAGAGCTCTCAAAGCACATCTGGGAGCAAAAGGCAAAAAATAAGAACTATTCAATCAGATGGGACATACTACGAAAATCGAACACGATCAAACGTCAATCCGGACTCTGCAATCTATGCATCGAGGAGAAACTAGCAATAATCCGCAGCAGTGAAAACAACTTGAACAAGAGAACTGAGCTAGTCTCCACGTGTCGCCACGGCAACTTGCACAAAGGAAAACCACCGGGCCGTACGAAACAAACACGATAGCTTTGTAGTGTTGAACTGTTTATAACGTTGGCTGTAGTCATTTGTCTGATGATCACCGTAGAGTAAAGGTGCGTGTGTGAAACTCAGAGTAACAAAGAGTCTACAATTGTATTGTGTGCTTTTATGTGTATATATATATATAAATATATATATATATATATATATATATATATATATATAATAAAAATGTTTTCCGTGTATTGGTCAATAGTTAAATAGACAAGACAAGACTGTTTATAGTCTTGTCAATAGTTAAATAGACAAGACAAGACAAGACAAGACTGTTAATAGTCTTGTCAATAGTTAAATAGACAAGACAAGACTGTTGGTCATCAGTATTATTAATTTCTCAGTCTTGAGACAAGACAAGACAAGACAAGACTGTTGGTCATCAGTATTATTAATTTCTCAGTCTTGTCTATATATATATATATATAGATATAGATATAGATATATGCACTTGTTGTGGAAGTTTTTTCTAACATGTGGAAACACTATCGTGACTATGCTTTCCATCCTCAGTCCGTAAAGTCCCAGCGAGAGTGCTGCACGGTACAAGCACTAATCACGTAAGACATCTATGGTACCCATGATTTGGCTCTGTATAGACTATCTAGGCAAGATACAGTCGGTCTGCGGGGGAAAATTGCACATGAACGGTATGGCCTTTCACTTTCTGTAAGTTTTTCAGGTTATCTTCAACCTTGTAGATGTAACTTTTAAATGCCCGGCACAGATCAAAGATCGCCGTTTCGCTTTACCAAATGCGCAAAGCATAAGCGTGGTCAACAATGAAAGTGGCGGACCGTCCCAACAAGTTTTGTCCAAGATTAATGCTTACCTTACGGGTTCTTTCAAGCTTCAACTAGCACATTCACGAAGATCTCTATTTTTCTGTGTTAAAGGCATTTCTCTTTGAGATCACGGACTTTTTGTTGAGTAACCACTATCGATTAATTTTTGAAATACCAGCTGACTTCTTACAATTTAGTTTCATAATACACTGTTAAAATTTTTTGTAAATTTACAGACTTTTTTTTAACTTAAACGTGTTGTTTTCGACTTTTAATAGAGATTTTCTGTATCTTTACAGACACTTTGTATTGCTACAATGAAAAAGGTTGTTAAACATGTATTTTCTGTTTATTTAAAAAACCATTTCTCTCTGCTTTTTCAACCAAATTTTACTGCTTTGTAAAGATTTTCTGTAAATTTACAGAAATTTTAACAGTATTTTGTATTTTTCTGATTTCACATAAATATACTGTCATTTAACAAACATTTATCTTTTTTTTAAGCTGAAAAAGAAACAAAAACAAGCCAAAACAAACAAATATGAAATAGCCAGAAAATTTTCAATGTATAACATGCATCGTTCTGCGAAGTTTCAGTTAAAAAAGAAACATTTTTGGCAAATTTATGGCCCTATTTGAAAATTAACTTATATTTATTTTGAAGGAATACCTAGTTATTACGTTCTTAGTTATAAATATCATACAACTGGTGTTTTGTCACACATTTTTAAGTAAAAAGAAATTGTAAGGCCCTAATTTCAGAGCACTGAGAATTGGTATACTGATGTCAACTTATCGCCACAGGCGCTCTTGCATTTGATCGGAGCAAATTAAAAACGTTTCACAAATTTACTTGAAAGAGTCTGTAAATTTACCACTTTATGACGTAAATCTCACTTTGCATAAATGGGTGGAGCTTATTTCGCAGGCATTTTCCTAACAAAATGATTGTTGTTGCTTTGAATAATATTTTCTTTGGCGTTTTTTAATCAGGAAGTGATAAACTCATTTTTAACCTTGTCTGAAAATGTTTGCAACCAATATATTTGCTTTCTTTGTCATATTTATTTTAAAAACAATTATTGTATGGTACAAAAAATGTGACTTTCCAATTACAAAAGTTCCTAGAGATAGCAGTCTACTTGACAACAATATGACAACAAAGCATCCTCAATGTGTTTTGATTGAAAACAACTTTGTAACGACACATTACGTTGATATGCAAATACCTGATCTACGTAATGGTGAAGTGCATGTAACGTAATAACATATTAAAGTTTAGAGAGCAATATTATAATAAATATTAACACGTCTGGAATGAAAAGAGTAGACTGTAAATTCACATAGAATTAAGGTTAACAAAACAGAACAATTCTGTAATTTGATTTTACAGTAGACTTTTGTTAACTAATTTACAAGCAAAAACTGTAAAGAAAAAACAAACCCCTAATGTTTTTTCCATGATTACAGTCTGGCTGTAAAAAAAAACATTATTTGGTTGGAAAAAAATGCCAAAGTGCCATAAAAATTATGTAAGTTTACAGAAATTTTTTTTAACAGTGTACTGTTCGGTCACTTGGTGCAACGATCTAAAAAATGATGAGATGAGATTTTCTTAATGTTAGAAAAGAGGTCACAAGGTAAGACTTCCCTCTGGTCAGCAAGTTTTCGACGAACGCCAAAAAAATTCAAAAACTTTTTGCAAAAGGTCTATGTCACGCAACAGTTACGAAAGAAATCATCATGCGCTACAACTTCAATTAAACTAGATTGGTTCTTTTAAGTCGACTTCAAAAATTACATCGGAATCACAAGCTGCACCACTTCTTATTAAATCAATGTCTTACTAAGACTCCTTTTATCTTACTAAGACTCTTCTTATTTTAATGAACTTAACAGCGATAATTACGGCAGGAAGAGAGTAATTTTTGCATAGTCGAAGAACGGATTCAAATACGTTGTAGACAAAAGGCACTTACATTACTAAACATATCTGCAACTAAGCCAAAGACGCGTACGGCAAAAGAATACGTGCACTTCGGTGGAAGATATCACGAGAAATAATATCCTCTCCAGTTTTATCACGCATGCAGGGTAGAAGGTCTAAACGATAATGGCTTGGCAAATAAATTCTGGGCAAACAAATGCAATAAGCCCCTTCTTGATT
Source organism: Holothuria scabra (assembly GCA_037179385.1). Taxonomy (NCBI): domain Eukaryota; kingdom Metazoa; phylum Echinodermata; class Holothuroidea; order Aspidochirotida; family Holothuriidae; genus Holothuria; species Holothuria scabra. The sequence goes on from CM074179.1 coordinate 40,202,156, forward strand.
ATAGGGTGGCCTCCCAGGTGAAAGGTCATCCGGATTAGCAACAAATAGCAAAGCTAGTCGCGGACCGGCGCCCGTGCATATCCTCGTTATGTTTAAGTACGTATGCCTACAATGAACAACACAGACTTGAACCAAAGTAGCTTTGAAAAACCATATTTCTTAAAGGGCAAAACATACAGTATTGGGCGAAACAAATTTAAAAGTATCACTCCCAAATTTTCCGAAGAGACTGGCCAAGTTTAAGTTTTTGGATGTGCAAAACCTCAAAGATTTGGTCCGTTCACATGGAAAGCATGGGAACTGGCAGTATGAGCTTTCGCTGCTAGGCTACAGTAATGTAGGACCTACTCAAGGAATGAAACAGCACGGTAGGCCGGTACCAACTTTCATTGAAAAATACCTAGCTACAAGAGCTAGGGTGGTGATCAGGGGGTTATGTCTGCGCTGGAAGTTTTATTGCGATGCTATCGAGGGGGTTTACCGCCTTTTTTCATTGGGGCTGACAGTGTCAGACTGTCAACACGTTTAGGCCGCCTAACGTAGTCTCAACGTTACTGCTACTGCTAGAAAAAAGTCTTGACCTTATTCCTTCATAGTAAAATCTCACAGTATACCCTTTGAAGACTGGCTTTGTCTATAGGCTTAGATGTAACTTACCTCAGTCACAGAATGATATGGAATGTAATATGCTAGAGCATGTTACTTAGTGCACAACGGTTACCCTGTTCAAGTGCTAATATTGAACTAATCTGTTAGCACAAGGGTGTTTCCATTCACGTATAACACTCATTATATCGATTGTACTAGACCAAAAATATAGGACTACATAACTCTGGGTTTTATCATAACCATGGACCAAACAAAAATTCATTCCTAAATTTACAGAGTAGGCCCTAAATCAAACCTGATTTTTTATCTGTTAACCCAAATCCTACAAGTGAAGTGTAATCTTGTGTAGCATACTAAATGTACGTACACAGTGATAAGAATAAGCGAGTGATACCGGATGCTACAAGTCGAGCCGACCGCGGTTTTTTTCCCAACTGTGACTGGCTTTTTACCCTTCTCTATTGATTAACATCATGAACATCACGCCCAACGGATGTATCACGTGCATAAATAAAGAGGTTACAATTGATGTCGTGATAAGATATTTCAGCACCACTTGTCATTGATTTTGTTTGTTTTTCATCCAAATATTGGACTTTAAAGTACCTTAGTCACCGGACAAGACATGAATTTTTATAAATGAGTAAATATGTCTGATTTCAGAAGCATCAAGTTGGCATCGATGTTCATCGTGTGTTCAAGAAGGTCACCTGTTGTAAAATTATTTACATTTATTTGCCTAACATTTTCGCAAACGCAATGATGCCAGTCACTTGTGTGGGAAGTTTCAACTGGTAAAATGCTCACCATTTTTTTAGATGTAGACTTCTTTTATACAAATCCACTCTGGCAACAATCTCCGATAATACCTTTATGTTGATAAAAATAACGTGCAAATTACCCCAGGCGACAAACTACTTGTTGGTTTAACGCCACAAAGTTATTGCCACCCCTCGTACTTTGTAAGATCAGAATGTGACTTTCCATTTTTCTATGGTTTTACTAGTGGGCAAGAATATCCCGCGTTTAACATCAGATAAGCGAAGTTAACACGGCGCAATAAGCAAATACTTTAAGATAAAAGATATTAGTTAAACGAAAAAAAAAAGAAAAAAACTTCCATAGTTCTAATACGAGACAGCGTTCAACTTCTAATTGTGATAACATTTTGTACATTACGCAGCGTTTGTTCATGTGTCAAGTTGTTTACATCGTTCGTTCGACAACATAACTTTGAGTCATTCTCTAGCTATACATGTAACACAATTCAGAAAATAATACAACGGGTCAAAAATAAATAGATAGACTCAGGAGGAAACTCAGAAAAGCTCCATAGAGCCCTCCGTAAAAGAAAAAATATTCATAACAATGACAAAGTTTTCAAAAGGGAAGAGATCACAGAAAAACAACAACAGGAAAAATTAAAAAAAAAAAGAAAACTGTGGAAAGGGGAAACTGGGAAGAAGGGTCAGCTACGTTTACTCATCAGAAAAACTTTTTAGGGATTTCTTAAAAAGGTTTAAAGAGTGACGCGGTTGAACGTTAAGTGGGAGGGAGTTCCAAAGAGTGGGCCTAGTAAAACGAATTGTTTGCTGCCAAGATGTTAGTCTAAATGAGGCAATAGAAAGAATTCATGCAGTGGCGGAGCTACCATATAGTCAGCCTACATAAAAACGCCCCTACAGCCCATTTTTCGCCCCCTCTGACCAAATATTCTTGCCCTACAAAGTTTGAAGCGACCCTACAGGCCATTCTTGCCCCCTCTGACTGAATTCCCTTCCTCCGCCACTGAATTCATGGTAGGCCTACGTGTAAAGTGTGTGTATGTCTCATCTCGAATGTGAAACATGGATTTGAAGATATTTAGCAGAATATTCTTGCACCAGGAGTACATAAAAATACCAATTTGATAGCGATGAATATCGTAGACATGGAGAATTTTGAACTTTGTAAACAAATCACAGATGGTTTGAGACGTATGATAATTAGCTATAAGGCGAAGAATTCACTTCTGAAGAACTAAAAGGGAATAAATCGTGGAACAATACGTGCCACCCCATAGAAGAACACAATAGGATAAATGTGGATGAATTAGATTATTTTACAGAGTCAAAAGGATCTTACGAGGAAGATAATGGCACAACCGAACCATAGCTCCAACGTTCTTTGAGATGGTTTTACAGATGGCCTGAATGTGATAATTCCAAGTTAGGTAACTGTAAATAAAGACACCGAGAAACTAAGCCGATTTACAGAGGGAGACATCAGTGTCACATAAATCAACGCTACGGATGGAGGGTTTGGCAGCCTATTAGGAGTACTGAAAAGAATCGATGCAGTTTTGTTCAAATTCAGTAAGAACTTATTTGCACAAAAACATGTACCATATGTACTTACAATTCATTGCTAACAACATGCATTAAAGTCTTAGAATCTTCATGCGAACAGAAAATATTAGTATCATCAACGTTCAGTACAAAGTGTAGTTTGTCACTAGCCTTACATAGATCATTAATGTAGATAATAAAGAGAAGAGGCCCAAAAATGGAGCCCTGAGGGATACCACAATTAAAAAGGGAGGTAATTTGAATGTACGTTACGAATAACTACGAATTGTTTGCTATCATATACATAGCTCCTAAACCAATTGAGTAGAACACCTCGGACACCGTAGTAGGCTAATTTACTAGCAGTGTTTGATGATGTAAACAATCAAGTGCCTTGGAATTACCAATACCAAGGCAGTCACGGATAGTACTACATTGTGACTTATTTTCTCAATAGGCTTATCCTTATTCTTGCCATTCTTACGATTGGGAGAATTTGGGAAGCAATAACCAAAGGGACGAAGAAAAGAAGAAACAAACTTATTAAAGGCATCCTCAACATGGTTTTCAAGATACACATTTTGCCAATTCTCGTTTGAAAATACATCAAAAAATATGAGATGTTACGTTGAGTAAACTTCCTACAGTATGATACAATGTTCCTTGTTTTTCGTTTGCAAGATGAATCAATAATAGTGAAAACGGGGAAATGATCAGAGATATCGTCTACCAGAATTCAAGGGGTACATGGTTGATTTATATTGCTTAGCATAATATCAAGGAGAGTAGCTGAATTCGCAGTGACTCTGGTAGGATGAGTGTGGAGAATTTCGAATCCGTTAGAAAGTGCCAAACTCATAAACTTATTAGTGTCACCACCATCCGTATTCATTAAGGTGCAATTCAAATAACCCGCTTTTAACACAACCCTTGTGGGATGCTTCAATACATTCGAAAACCGTAGTCAGCTTCACGATAACACCAGAGTTAATGCCTATGGGAAAATAAATCATTCCAGGCAGTACAGAAGAATGGGGAGATGTCACTAGCTCAATAAAAATGGTTTCAACGACTCTTTCTAGGAACACCTTCCAAGTCTGGTCTGACAAGGTACTCGTAATTTTCAGTGATGGAAAGACCAATACCACCACCCCTTCCAACCCTAGAGGAATATTCAATCTTGTAACCTTGCAGTTCATACAAAGAATACAGTGTATCATCATCCCGGAACCAAGTTTCAATTACACCAATGACTGTGCATAAATTATTTATTGAATAAAGGGAGATTTCCAATTTGTCGAAATTGTTGTTCAAAGATCTGGCATTGGCATGATAGAATGACAAACAATTACTTAAAGAACATTGTAATATTTCATTTATAGCATTGTAGTCATAGTAGGCCTAAGTACATTTACCAATATTACTATCAAAGTGGGAAAGCTTATGATCTGAAAAGAATGGATAACGAACATTTCCCCAGTAGGGAACACTTTGCTTGAATGGATTGCAGACAATACAGTTATGATTATCAATAGTGAATAGCAAAGAACTGTTCAGACAGGCATTGTGACAATTGATAAGCACTGGACAATAACAGCATTTTCCAGAAGATAAAGGTTGATCTTGTACAGACTTTAAAAACAAACAACAAAGATGTCAAAGGATACCAACTACCATAGCTGACTAAAAGAACCAAAACTCAAAACAAACAAAGAAGAAGCGGACGGATGACAGCGAAAGATGTGAAGACATCCGGGAAAGCTTAAAGACCCAGTTCTCTCACCCCAAACAGTACCAATTCTCCTAAACTTCTTACTGAAGCCCCTCCACAATTGTCTGAAATTCATCTTCATCCAGACACAATCTCAGTTTGTTGCTTCAGGGTGAGAATAGAAAAAACTCAATTTATATAATCAAAACACTCTCAGCACCGTTCATGCTGTGTAATATAAGCTTTGGCACTCTGCATTGTTTGAATTAGCTGTCAATCAAAGAGCTGAACCAACTGAGAATTTTGGTACCCGGGTACCAAAATTGTAGTTTGGGGTGAGAGGTTTGGCCCTTTAAAGGATCCTGTTGGAAAGGATAATAAAACCTGCTTCTTGAAGAACTCCAACGGATAGATTTTAACGAAGTAGAATAGACTAGGGGAAAGGTTAGAATCTATGACCATTGTGTTAGTTTGGAGGAGAAATTTTACAGTGCATTGTTGGGCTTAGGCTGGGAATTTTTGTTGCCTATTGTTAGTTTGGGAAGCAGGTCTGTAGCATCTGCCTGGGTTGTGTTTATTTATTGGGGCTCTGGTTGGGTGAAATTAATAACAACATTTAAGTTGTCCAATGGGAATTTGGGAGTTGTCTTTTGGGTGAGTGACTGCATATAGGAGCATGAGCATAAGCATAAGCTAAATTATGTGAGAGAGTTTAGGGAGTTACTTGCTAAAAGCTTCAGTTTAAGAGTTCAGGGCAGAAGGAGCATTAAGTCTATTAGTGTTACTTTTTTAGTTCATTTGGTTAAGTTTCTGACTTTATTTTTGGTCGGCCAATACTCAGTTAATCCTTCCAGCTTGTGATATTTCATTGCCTTGACTGTTATTTTGAGGAACTTAGTTTTCAACACGGACAAGTAACCGTATACAACGAGTGTTTATTCTTTTTGTGTCGTTGTGTAAAACCTGAATTGGATTATGTTACAGAACCGACACCCTGACCCCTTCCTCCTGAGGACGTTGGCTAATTACAATAGGAGTCCTGAGGCCAAGGATCCCAACCCCCAACCCCCAGAGAAAATTTCGTTAGAATTTGGTATCAGAAGTGGGATCAAAGGTCATCTCTCCAGGGGGAAAACTTTTTGTTTTATTTTTCGTCGGAGTGTTTATCGAACATGGAGGAATTACGACTGGCTCAGGACATTAAAAGACGGCTGCAGGAAATCGATGAGATGCTGCAGAGATTAGAGCAAGCCTCTTGGTCTGACAAGCAAGGTGAGGTTGCTCAGGGTGTTGGAGTGATGGGACCCCGTGCGGAGGACCTATCGGCTGGTTGTGACAGTCCCCAGGTTGATCCTTTCCTTGCTTATGACGGCCACAGCAAGGGAGGCATGGATGCTGGAGAATGTATAGTTTCGAAAGCCATCCGAATGTCCACTACGGGAATTCAAACAGCAAAGGATGTACTGTCAACCAAGAGTTCCAGCTACGAATGCGCTGGTGGTCTCAGAGTACCTCCCGGTTCGATAGCAGCGTGTCTCCTGGACTTTATGACAGAGAGTCCTGCTATGGGAAGAAAGTTACATTTCCTTCCACCCGTGAAGTAGACAGATCCAAACCTGTATCACACCAAACATTAAGCTAGGATCAGGAACTTTTAGAGCTCCCTTCTAGTTTACAAAAAGTAGGCAATTTGAGGGAGGGCTTTCCTCCTACGGAGGCTACCGACCCTTGGGTATTCAACACAGGATAGCAGTTTGCAGGTAGGGTTTTTCAGGTTGGAAAGGAAGACAGAGTAGGCAGTTGTAGTGGAGGATTAACCGGTTCGGCAGTGACCTCTACACCCCTTCTGTTGGATCAGATAAGTAGTTTTTTTTGGTGACTGCAGGGGTATGCCCCGTAAGGAGGCAACCTCTTATGACCCAATGCGAACTTTGGGCTGTGATAAGGATTTGGAAAGTGGGGTAGAAGGAAGGCTACGTTACGCAGTTACCCTCCCTCCTGTGGGCCATCCTCCCCAGAGACCCCGTATGTTGCCTGATAAGTTTGATGGCGTGCCTTCGTGGAAAGACTTTCTTTGTCATTTTGAAGATGTGGCAGAGATTAATGGGTGGAGTGAAAGGGGGAAGGCTAGACTTCTGAGTGCAATTGTGACTGGTGAAGCTAGGCGGGAACTTTCACAGCTGGCAGTGGGTATTGGGTCTAATTTTGCAGTGATGGTCGACACCATGGATGAGCATTTTGGGCATAAAAGGAAGTTTCTCATGTGTGGAAGTGAGACGCGGTGTTATTTGAAGAAAAAGAATGAAGTGGTTGCTCAGTTTGGGGTATCTTTCCAGCGTTTAGTGGGGGCAGCATACCCAATTGTTGATAGTGCTACCTCCCAGTTTTAACCTTTAGATCATTTCATCACAGCTTTGAATGATAAGGAAATGGAAGATTTTCTTTTCCTGGGAAGACCGAAAAATTTGAAGGAAGCCGTGGGTCTTGCAGCCGAGTTCGAGTCCAACCGTACTGCTCGACTGCAGAGGCTTTCAACAATGGGGAGGGACCATAAGGAAGTTAGGTCAATGTCGGAGACAAATGAGATCAAAGAGGTTTTGAGATTGTAAAAGAAATTAAAGACCAATTAATGCAACGTAAACGACAAGACGTAATTTGCTTTGAATGCAAAAAGCTTGGCCACATCAGAAGAAATTGTCCAAACCTAACTTCAGAAAGACCAAACCCGGGAAACGAGAGTGAACTGAGCCAGTGGCCGGGGTAAAGTCCAGGGCAGCTACATAGAGATGCCTACAGAGCAAGTAAGCCGATATTTGGCAGACAAGAGGGAAGTGGAAGACAGAGACCAACACTGTCAAAGGCTGAACGTTACAGGCTGAACTCTGATCATCCAGGGACTGCAAGAAAAACGTGAATCTGGCGTGGAGTCGCCTGTGGATTCTGGTCAAGCGGGCTGCGACCAGTATGGTGTTGCACTCTCGAAACCAGTTGATGCAGGTAGCCCCACTGTCAGGAACAATATGATAGGATGCAGAATGGAAGCTGAAGAAAGATTGGAGCAGGTTGATGATTGTTGTAACGAGTCCTTGCACAGTAGGAGTAACGATTCGGGGGCAAGAGTCTGTGGCACGTTTCCTGCAAGAACTCCGCAAGACACTCAACGTGACACCATAGAAAGAAGTTGTGAAGAGAGCCCTGGTGAACTAGGAGTGCCAAGAGTAGGGACATTCAGGCCGGGTATTCTGGTGTCAATGGATCGATACAAGACAACACAGTCAAATTTCTGGTAGATTCGGGGTCTTCCATGTCTTTTCTCTCCAAGAAGAAGTATTTGGAGTTGATTCCTGACAAGGGTGAGGACATGAAACCGACCGGAGTACCACAGCAATTGGCAGATGGAAGTCAACTGCAGGTATTGGGGCAGGTCGAGCTGGTGGTTAAGCTTGAAGGGAGACCCCTGGTAGTGGAGTTCTAAGTAGCAGAGTTAGATTTAGAGAACCCTTGGACCGGACTTCTTACACAGTCATCGATGTCAATGGGACTGGGATGACTGCAGTACGGTGGTTGCTGGAGTAGCTGTACCCCTCATAAGAGACATGAAGTACGATGACCTAATTGCGGCAAAGGTGCAGGCCAAGGACAACTTTGTGGAGCCAGCTGGCGAAAAGATGTTGGTATTTGGGGAAATTTCAAAGACTCAGGTGTGAGGAAGAGGGGCAGAAGTTAGACCCAAAGGAAAGTCTTTGGATAGGACAGGTTTGTTGGTGGTCCATTTATTGCTGAAGTCAACGTCAAGTAGAATTCCGATCCGTCTGATGAGTCAAGGTACTAAGGATGTAAAGGTCTGGAAGAAAACATGCATGGCTGAATTCCATGAGTTACATGAAGCAGATGACGTCATTGGCACAATTTCTCCAGCACAAGCCGTGGATGACGAAAAGGAGGATGGTGGAACAAATCAGGGAAAGGGCATCCCTCCCCACCTGATTGACCTATGCAACCGCCCCAGTGCTGTGAAAACTTTAGAGCGGCAGGCGCAGCTAGCAGAAGTTTTGATGGAGAACGCGAACCTGTTCGCTAAGGATGACAATGATCTAGGCAGAACCGATGTAGTGGAACACCACATCAACACCGGATACAATGTCCCAATTAAACAAAGGCCACGCAGGTTACCCAGAGCAAAGGTAAAGGAGGCTGACCAAGAGGTGGAATAGATGTTACAAAGGGGTGTCACTCGGGAGTCTACCAGCCAATGGGCTTCGCCTCTTGTTCTTATGGAAAAGAAAGATGGTTCAACACGTTTCTGCGTTGACTACAGGAAGCTTAATGATGTCAATCTGAAAAATGCATACCCCCTACCTCGTATTGATGGAGGCCTGGATTCTTTGAGCTATGCGAAATGGTTCTCTACCCTGGATCTCGTCAGCGGGTATTGACAGGTAGTAATGGATGCCAAAGATCGTGAGGAGACTGCCTTTGTTACTAGGGGGTGTATGAGTTCAATGTGATGCCGTTGGCTTATGTAACGCTCCGGCCACTTTTGAGCGTCTGATGGAAAGAGTATTGAAAGGATTACAAGGAGAAAGGGTTCTTCTCTATCTTGACGACATAATCGTATTTGGGCCTACCTTTGAAGAGCACAATTTTTGGCCGACTGCGTGAACCCAACCTGAAACTTAAACCAAAGAATTCCTTCCTGTGCGCAACAAAAGTCCACTATTTAGGGCATGTAGTTTCACCTGAGGGTATCAGAACTGACCCTGAAAAGGTAGCCAAGGTAAAGGATTGGCCCAGCCAGTGACCATCACAGAATTCAGAAGTTTCATAGGCCTAGCTTCTTAGTACCGTCGTTTTTTTTTTTTACTTTGCTTAAATTGCACGCCCTCTACACAGCCTTAGTAGAAAGACCCAAATTGTCTCCTGGGATGAGCAATGTCAATCTTCATTCACCCTTCTGAAAGAGAAGTTAACCCAAGCGCCTATTTTTGCTTACCCACAGGAAGAAGAGGGTACATCCTGAACACTGATGCTAGCAAAGAAACCATTGGAGCAGTCTTGTCTCAAGAACAAGATGGGGTAGAGAGGGTGATTGCATATGCAAGCCGTGCTTTGTCATGCGGAGAGAAACTACTGCGTCACCCGAAAGGAGATGCTCCCTGTAGTCTACTTTGTGAAGAACTTCCGACACTACCTCCTTGGACCTCGGTTCCTGATAGGGTGGACCATGGCTCCCTCCGGTAGCTCTACAACTTCAAGGAACCAGAAGGACAGGTTGCAAGGTGGATAGAGCAGCTAAGCTGTACAGTTTCCACTTTGACATACAACACCTTCCAGGACTCAAAAATGGGAATGCATATGAACTTTCCAGATTACCATGTAGCCAATTTAAGCGGAGGGACCAGGACACTTAAGATACGGAAACTGATATCTCAGTCGAAAAGTTGAGGGTGTGTGCAAAAAATTAGTGTTGTAAAGGAAGAAAATCTGCCTGTGGAGCCAGACTCTCCCAAAAGTCAGAATTCCAGGGATCTTGTCAACCAAGAAGTGACTGCGAAGGACCTTATTCTGGAGGATGTTAGTGTCCAAGAGAAGCAGTCGATGCAGAGAGAGGACCCAAACCTCCAGCATGTGTTAGCAATGCTGGATACTTGCACTGACCGCCTTCCTTTGGAAGATGTTGCCCAGGTGTCAAATGCTGGTGGGCAAGATGGGGACACCTAGGAGTATTTGATGGCATACTGTACAACAACTGAAATTAGTAGTATCCGCAAGGATAAAGATTTCTTTAATGGCTCAACTTCATTGTGTGCCAACTGCAGGGCGCCTATGTATTAACCGAACTTGGAGAATCTCTTCCTCTGGTTTGAGGAAGCAGCTGGAGAATTTTTGTGCCAGGTGCGACTTATGTGCTTCCAGGAAACCTCCACCTCGATATCGAAGGGCCCTTCTTGGCAAATATCTGATCGGTGCACCCATGGGCAGGGTTGCAATGGGCATTCTGGGACCCTTACCTGAGATATAGAGTGGTAACAAATGCATTTTAGTTATTACAGATTACTTCACGAAGTGGACACAGACATACCCACTCCCGACTACTCTGCAGACACTGTAGTTACTTTCATGGTGGAAAACTTCATAACTCAGTGTGGGGTTCCTAGAGAGATTCATTCTAACTAGCGACATGACTTCGAGTCCAAACACTTTGGGAAGGTGTGTGGACTTCTGAATATTCACAAAACTAGAACCACCCCATTACACCCACAGTCTGATGGGATGGTGGAGAGATTCAACAGAACCATATTAGCGATGCTGAGCATGTATGTGGCAGCAAATCAGCGACACTGGGTCCAGCTTCTGCCTGCCTGTTAATGGTATACAGATCTACTGAACATAGCTCTACCTCCTTTACACCAAACCGCCTAATGCTGGGCCAAGAGGTAGACATACCACTTGACATTGTAGTGAGCCCACCGCCTGAAGAAGGGATAGAAGATAGCAGCACCCACAATGACTACGCTTCCATGTTGTTAGAGAAAAATGGAGGAGTCTTTCCGAATCGTTAGGGAGTAGTTACAGAAGATTACTACAAGGCAGAAGAGACAGTATGACAGAACTGCGGAAAAAACTGGGTATAAGGTTGGAGACCCTCTGTGGATAAAACGCCCTATGAAGAAGGTTGGGCTCAGCCCCAAGCTGCAGAGACCCTGGAAAGGCCCTTTTGTGGTTATCCAAAGGCTTAGTGGTGCTGTTTTCAAGATAAAGATGGTCGCAAGTGCAAAAGTCATGGTACATGTACCTGAAACCCTATATTGGCCTGAAAAAAGAGAGTATGGGGTCCTCCCCAATAACATCCCCTCCCATAACATCCCCTTCATCCAGCATAGAATCCTCTCTAAGCATACCACCAGTGAAATTCACCAGGAGAGGTCGCCCAGTCAGAATTTCGAAACGTTATGAGCAGTAAAAAGATCAAAATTTGGCTCTTATTTCTAGTGCTGAATCCCATGTTGAATTTCAGGCTGACTCACTCTGCTCAACCCTGTACAAACTTCAGACTGGTTGGGTAATGCCCAACCAAGACTGTTTTTTAACAGCAACACATGTGCTCCAGTAGTCAGTTGTTGTCACAGCACAGACAGATGTCATAAGGAAAAAAGGTGTTCAGAAAATTCGAAAGACTTCTGTGGTAAGAGATTTTCGGTAGTTCTGTAATGTTAAGAAAGCAAAATGAGTTCTGAAACCTCTAAGAATAGGGGTTATCCTTGTTTTTCCTAAAGAGGAACTTTATCTGCAAGAGGCCGCCTAGGCTTTACGAACATGTGAATGTGGTTACCAGGTAGTGATGGCGTACCAGTGAAGGCAGCACAACAGAGATTACCCAGGGGTAACGTCGAGTACGGAGACCCCTCCCGGGGCTGTCCCTTCTGTGACGAGGCCTTCACCTGTGCCTGAGGTAGAGCTTGAGGTATCCGTTAGTGATGGGTTTATAAGTAACGATGGTGAGGCTGGAGCTGCTACTGCCGATGGGAGAACGACATTTCAGCCTAGAGTGGTAGAGCCCGGTACGGAGCCCCCAGAGACCCCCCCCCCGGATGTTGGTCAGCGGACGTAATGTTGGGGCTAACACAATAGATAGCCGACGATGGACTGTGGTCGTCAGGCACTGGGAAACCAATACAACGCCACGCCGAATTCAGACCGTAGCCACTATGATGGAGGTAGAACAGGAGGTACGGCCATCCGTGCGTTTCAATGGACGGAATTGTTCCTCCCTGAGGATACCCATCTGGTGGTGGAAGGACGTATTTTCCAACTGTCTACATCAGATGTGCTGACTGCCCGGGGGGATCGGCTAGAGACAGCAGACATGGAAACTCAGATGGAGGACAGTTTGGGGGGGGGGGGTTCAGGGATGAATGGAGGCTAAAGCATAAAACATTGGGCCACAGCAGTGATGAGACCCCTCTTGGACGTGCTCGCGTGACCCATATCTACGAGTGTCCGTTCCACATGCTTCAGACCGTGGGAGGTAACGTACTGCAGTACTTTGCACCAGCGGATATCTCTGGTGCTGGAAGTGATGGAGGACCAATTCCCCCAGAGCAGTACCTCCAAATGCTCCATGTGGATACCCATGGTAGAGGGATGGCTCGATCCGGGCAAGCAGAAGCTTTAGTCCCAAAGAAGGACCCGTACGGTGTTCCCTGTGGGACTGAGTTCGTTGGTTCCACGATTACGGCGACGGGACCATGAAAGATGTACATCTGTGTTATAGTTGCAATTCAATCGCATTTATTTTTCCGCCTGTAATTTGAATGATTTTCGATTTGCAAATTTGTTATTTTACCGATTGTAAGTTGTACCGTATTCAGTTCATGTGTCCACATGCTTTGTCAAATTTGTAAATTGTAATGCGTTTGATGCTTTTTTCTGTGATGTGATTATTACAATATAGGAACATATTTAAGTTTAAGCATGGGGGAGTGAAACAATGTTTATTTACAAGCCACAAGAATGTTCAAGGATAGACTAGGGGAAAGATTAGAATCTTTGACCATTGTGTTAGCTTAGGGAAGAAATTTTACAGTGTATTGTTGGGCTTTGGTTAAGAGTTTTTGTTGCATATTGTTTATTTGGGGAGCAGGTCTGTAGCACCTGTCTGGGTTATGTTCATTCATTGGGGCCCTGGTTGGGTGGAATTAATAACAACATTGAAGTTGTTCAATGGGAATTTGGGAGTTGTCTTTTGGGGGAGTGGCTGCATATAGGAGCATGTCACAGGCAGAGCTAGCTTAATTATGTGAGAGAGTGTAGGGAGCTACTTGCTAAAAGCCAGAGTGGGAATCACTTCATTTTAAAAGTTCAGGGCAGAAGGAGCATTTAGTCTATTAGTATTATCTTTTTATTTCATTTGGTAAGGTTTCTGACTTAGTTTATTTTTGGTCGGCCAATGCTCAGTTAATTCTTCCAGCTTGTGATATTTCATTTTCTTGACTGTAATTATGAGGAACTTTATTTTCCGTTGCCCGGACAACTCCCGCCCTGACAATTGCCAACTTGGACAATTCCCACTCCGGACGATTCCCACCCGGACAATTGCCAACCCGGACAATTCCCACTCGGACAACTTGCACCCGGACAATGGCCAACCCGGACAATTCCTTCTCCTGACAATTCCCACCCGGACAACTCCCGCCCTGACAATTGCCAACTTGGACAATTCCCACTCCGGACAATTCCCACCCGGACAAATGCCAACCCGGACAACTTCCATCCGGACAATTAACATCCAGACAATATTAAACCCGGACGATTGGCAAATCGGACTGTTGTTACCATAGCAGTTATTACAGTTATATGTAGAGGAGTAAAATATGAATGAAAGAATACCGGTCAACACGAATGTTGAGCAGGATATGCTAGGAAGAAGAAGCGGATCCAGAATTTACCGAAGTGGTGGTAAGCAACGACAGAAAATCCAATATGCACTGTGATGCCCAAGCACGAGTTTGCACACATTAGGTGCAAGCCTGAGCGAAACCACAGTAAGGGTACGAGGGAATCCTTGCTATTTTGGGGGATAAAATATATTTCATATTTTAAAACAGAAAACAGCCTCCATCAACTCCCTTAAAACAATTGTGTCCCATGCTGTATTCAATGTGAATTTAATGGACAAGTACGGGTCCAAACATTCTGGCCCTTTTAAAGGACTAGCTTCCTCATTGGCCGAGTGCAGTACATTAAGGTAGGGCGACTAGTTCACATGCCCCTTTTTCCCTTCTGATGGATGAGAGATGTTCTTCATTCTTCGAGTATAATGGCGTTACAAATGTTCAAGAACGACGGGAGGTCCTAAAGAGGACCGATGAGCAGCTCCCAGTAAGGGGTATAGATGCGCACTGTTTAACGAGGTGTTTCTTGATTGGCCTTTGTCATTGTATTGTATCGATTGTACTCTTTGTTCGGGTTAGGAATTAGAGCTATGGTTTACCAGTTAGGAAATTTCTTGTTACACAAAGCACATCGGCCCCTTGAAAGAGGGTACCCAAACTCGATAATCTTATTGCACTAAACGCGTGGTTTATCTAATACCACGCTTTCGGAGGGCATTTTCACAATCACATTTACGTTCATTGCTTGCAGTAGTCAATTCCAGGATTAAGGTTTTTGGAAGTTTAAAAGGAAAGATGCATGGTAGTGAGCTGACCTAATCTTCTCCAGTATCTTGTGATTTCGTACTTATGATTTTTTTTTCTATTTCGATTTGTAAAAGGAACTGCAAATTTTCTTTTTTTTTAAGTAACGTTAGGCCGACTTCAAAACCTATGTGTTTCCGGCCAAACACCTAAAGATATAATCACGTACATACTTTAACACACTTTTGCGTCTGGGTTAAAAATAAGCAAGGTAATAGAAACTTCGGATTACAAACATTACCAAAGCAATGCTCAATGTGGGTTGACTTGTGAAAATAAAGGACATAATCCGGGCCAACTGTGAACATTTCCCAAAGGCAGCAAGGGAGCACGAAGTGCTCCTCTAAACAGAGAGCGCATGGGACCGGAGTCATGCCTTTAGACCCTTGGTTGCCCTGAATGTCAGGATTATTTATCAATTATTTGTCCGCGTCAATAGGATGCACTTAATATTCGACTTTACATTACAACAGGCGGGCACTGCAATGACCACTGCAATTTTACTTTGGTTTTAACCATACCCTTCCCCCGAATGAATCCGCATAAATAATAAAGGACGAAAAAATCAAGTGCCCCGCAGTTAAAGGTGCCTCAAGATGAAGGGTAGATGTTTAGGCTTTTAACTCCAGCAACGTAAACCAAACCTTTCTGTCTTTGAAAGTGTGTATGTGTGGGAAGGGGGATATAGTTGGTGTCGTACTATCTAAGCGGAGCGTCACCATTACTTCGCGCGGAGCGTACAAAGAGAATTTCTGCCATAAATACGCCAGAGATCACCGAAAGTTGCCCTTTCCGGGTTCTTTAACGTCATATCATAGCAACTGTCAGAAGCGTATTTCATAAAAAGGTAAAAAAGGCCTATCGTAAAAAAATATTAAAGTTAAATTTGTCTGATTGCCTTAAAAGGGGGATTAAGTTTCTGAATCGAATGAAAACTTGAGCATAGCATAGCTTGAGCGTAGGTAGACTTTTCCGGTTGGGTGGGGGGGGGGGGGGGCGGTGAAGCTCCCAAATTTACCGAATTTTTATTTCATCGCGAACGCCATTTCTCTAGGGACGTGATTTGGGGCGCCCGAAGCTTTATTCAGCAAAGTTTTGAAAACGTGGAACTTGTACTGGAGAACATTTTGGATTCTGGGTTCTCTATATAAGGAAATGTGAAAAGTTCGGGGTAACTGAAGAATGTGTATTTCTTAATGGCAAGTTTGAGATTGCACAGTTACCAAAGATCGTTGTTACTACACAGTGATATCTAAGACCAACAAATTGAGGCTGTACATCGACATTTTAAGGGTCAAGAGCTTATACGGGAAAAATTGGAATTTAATGATAAAATTTTCATGAAAACAGCACTGTATTTGTCGCTGTCACTTGATGATCTGGTGATTTTATCATTTCCAGAGATCGGAAAGTTTGCCAAACTGATATATGAGGCAACACGACTGCAAGGAGTTAATGAGATTTTTTGCGCGCGAAGCGCGCTCTCAATCTTGCATATTTGAAACAAATAATTACAAACAGTGAGCTTTAAGTGAAGAGAATTAGTTGTCTCATTGAAGGAGAAGCTGGGAAAACCACACTGTAGTTGACTTATGTCACAAATGGTAAATGGCAAATTTTTCCCCTTTATATAGAGCCAGGGGGAATCGCCTTGTGGTCCCCCCCCCCCCCCCGTAGCTTCGCCACTGTCTTTGCATATCTTCTATTCCCATAGTAATTTTTTAGTTATTTCAAGGCGTGTGGTTGCATATCACAGCATTTCAAGTTTCTTGTCGCCCCTCCTCGGGCTCTTTATAGTTGAATAATGAATAAATTTATATTTTTGTGTACACTGTTAATAATCACGTCCCTTTTAGTATTCTTAATAAAGGTCTAAATATTAAGTAATTGTTTATAATCATCGGTCATTTTCTGATTTAAAGCTTGATGGCCTAAACAGTGGAGTAGTCAGGATGAAATTTTTTGGGGGCCTAGGTAACAAGTGGGGGGGGGAGGCTGGTACCTCCGAGGGTAAGACTATCTACGCGGAACGTCAGCAGCAGTTGGCGCGGAACTTACAAGAAAATTTTGGTTTTGCAAACCCTCCAGATGGCTGGAAACGGCAATTCCCAAGTGTTTTAAGCTGGATCTACCCAGTCTTGAAATACGAATCTTATGTCTGCCACTTCTCAAATAGTGTGAATAAAAAATCAATCTATGAAAAATGATAATAATACACTTTTTAGGGAACCCAAAACTGGGTATTTCTGATCTGTGCCATGGCCTAGGGGATGAGACTAAAAGAAACCGGTATCTCCCTTTCTCTTGGGAAAAATTGTGAACTTCAGGAGAACGAAGATCGCAAATGCGGCAATATTTGAAGAGATTTCAGTTTCAATAGGAAAACCAAAATTAGTTGTGTCCTTCTCTGAGAAACTTATAGCCCTAAGTTTTAGAATTTTCCTATTTGGGGAGCATGAAAACTTTAAAAATACTCATATTTCAATTTATGGAGATTTTACAAGTGACATACATACTACCAAAGAAACCATTTTTTCCGGTTTTCAGTGGTGTTTAGATGCAAATGGTGCAGTATTTGTACAGTCATCGGTACATTACGTAGTCAAAATTAAAAAACTACGACTAGATCACTCAAAATATTTAAATTACAAAGCAGAAGTACGGATCATGGTAGCCTGCGGAGCAGACTCTGTAGTAGCCGAAAGATGTCGCTCTCTCAAAATCAAAATACACCCCTCTAAACAGTATAACATACAGAGTCTGCAAACCTTCGTCCAGTTTCCATTTACAGGAATCCCGCATTTTGAGGGACGAATTAGTAAACATGAGATGGTCACGTGGTGCACGAAACAAGTATGAATAGTGTATTTTGGTACATACAACTGATACAACAAACGTCGAAGAACCTAATTAGCTTTTGCAGGTGGAAAATGTGTACCAGGCCATACGTTCGATGCATTAATATTACATATCACGCGAGATTTAATTTAGTATTTTAATTTTTGTCGTGACGTCATATTTGGTGGTCGTAAATGAGATTCGCTAGAAAGTTGGCAGGCTATTGTATACCGTAGTTATGCCATGTAACTTAGTAGTTGGAAACGTCAACTGTTCAACAGTGATGTCGTTGAAAGACCCATAGTATTATTAACAGTAGCGAAAGTAAGATTTTTGATATTTGAATGTAGTAGATGAAACGCAAACACAATAGCCTGCTTACAGCAGGCTAGGATCATGGGGGAAACATATGAAATATGTGGACAATTTATAAATCCGCCCGGACGCCAGTGCCAACTAGTAAAAAGAGGACTTGTCGAAAAAATCGTTCCACAGTGGCACTTGTAATGGGAAGGAGTGAGACACGACATAGGCCTACTTATTAGGGATGGATGGGAAGAACTATTCGAAGGCAGTACCTTACTCTTAAAGGGCCAAGCCTCTCACCCCAAACCACAATTTTGGTAGGGGTGTACTGAAATACTCCATTGGCTCAGCTCCTTGATTGATAGCTAATTCAAACAATGCAGCGTACCAAGGCTTTTATTACACAGCATGAACTGTACTGAGAGTGTTTTGTTTATAAACATTGATCTTTCCTATACTCGACTCGAAGCAATCAACTGAGATGGTCTCTGGATGAGGATGAATTTCAGACAATTGTGGGAGGTGCTTAAGTAAGAAGGTTAGGAGAATTGGTACTGTTTGGGGTGAGACAACAGGGCCTTTAAGGCATATTTTGGGTATGATAAAGTGTAGGAATAGTCGGGAAAAAAAATTGGTCTCCAGTGTATGAATGCCTTATTTTCAGCATATTAACCAGCCATCCGAAAGGCAAAAAGGGTCTTAACCTAACAAAGTCAAATTCGAGTTTGCTGTCGAAACGTTCGTTTCATCTTCGAAGTGTAATGCAATAACGACAGTGCAAATTATAAACGGTATCTAATTTAGTGAAAGGAATCATTTTGAAGTTATTACTTGATTTCATGCTTGCACATAAAATGTGTTTTACACACATTCATGCATGTTTTCTTCATTGTTGCACATTTTATTTATTTACTCTTTTTGAAGGAAATACTTCAAAGTGTATTTCTGTTCAAACATTTATTTTTTGTCAATTACTTTATCAGGAGGCAAAAAAAATCTGGGGAGGGGGGCTGAAGAAAATCTGGGGTGCTTAAGCTCCCCAGGCCTCCCCGTGGATACGCCACTGGGTCTAAATATAGTACACAATATCCCCCATCAAATTTCATGGGGGATATATCCCCTCACCCCCCCCCCCCGGATCGCCGCCCATGCTGAGGATGACGGTAGTGTATGGGGACCGAAAACAGCAAGAGGTTAGGTGAAGTTTCATTGAGTTGAGGATTTATTCCAGCTGTCCTACAGGAATTAGGGCTGCGTCCGCTCCACAAGGTTGGAGATTTTGCTTGCAAATACCATGGGGCATGTAACTAAACACACACATCATTTCTTTCAATGACCCCTTAAAAGCTTCAGTTACAATACTAGAAAAAAGCGAACACGAACAAATGATTTTCCGACAATGGTAAGTTTCAAAATGGAAGAGGCGATTTATAGTTTAAGTATTTCAAAAGGAAAAAAAAAAATAAAAACATCTGAGGGCGAAGTTCCTCGATCCACAACCGGGAGTGATGCGCGAGTGCCAAGCCCGACACGCTTATTTGCCCTGATGCAGTGTAATTTACTTCCAGATTTTATTAGCTTTAATATAGGTGAGATCACTGTATAGTATATTATTTAGTTTGGGCAGTAACATCCATTATCCGTCCTGCTAGTCCAGTCTTTGTTCTTACGGTACCGGCACCAATTCGTTAGGCCATGACCCTACATAAAGACCCGATTGTGGTAGAGGACATGGATTCAAGAGTAACTTTCTTGTATGTGATTTCCCAGGCTCTTAGAATATCTAAATTACCTCAGGGTACAATGATATTTTACATCTCAAATCAAGGGGACTGACCAACTTTCATTTAGGATGTGAAAACTCAGCAGGCAGTATCACCTTGGGCTTATGTCGCAGGGGATAGGGATACATTTCACAAAAGACGAACAGGCAACAGCCTGCCGAACGTACACCGACGGTGGGTTTCTGAGCTTCTCAGCAGCTTCCAAAACGTTAGGGATATGACTGAGAAAGGAATACGCCGTACAGCCTGCTACGCAGATAAGTCGAACCCTGGATCGTGTCCAGGACCGGATTTATCTATAAGAAATGTACTTGTACGAAGGCAAGCGCACACGTTCATACTCACACGACTAAATTTACGTACACACTCACAGTGACACGCACATGCACTCAAATTGACGTTTTCTGGAAGCGCGCCGTATCCCACAATGTTAAATTATATATTGCCTATTCTGCTTGATGTTGTTTTTTTGTTATTTTAAATCTACTTGAATTATTGGAGGGGCAAAAAACATGTTTCACCCCCATATTTTCATTGGAGTGGCAAGTGCCTACCTGCCCCCCCCCCCTCCTTTCAGGAGTGACGCCACTGTCCAATTATGGAATGCAGCATAACTTTTGTTCTAATTTAGAATAAGTGAACGAAATGAAGTGAACCCTGCAAATGTACGTACAGTTAATGTGTTACGATTACGTACGTTTTACTTTCAGCTTAGCAATGACCTATGCCAATCGAAATTCAAATGGTTAATACATCTAGTGACGTAGCTAGGATATTTTTCGTGGGGGGCCATAGGGAGGGGGATGGACAGTTTTGTAGGGGGGCTGAAGTTTACTATCTAAGCGTAACACCACCATTGGTTGGCGCTGAGCGTAAAAAGAAAATTTTGGATTTTAACGCCGCCCAGATGGCTGGAAATGGCATTTACCAGGTTTAATTGTCCTTAATTCTGGTGAGAAAAATTTGTGATTTCTCTAACATTCAAACGCACATTCATCACTCCACTTGACTATGTATCCTAGGAGTGCAAATCCGGAATTCTGCCCTATGTTGCAAGAAGATGTTCCAGTGCACTCATGGGCAAGGTATTTTCCTATGCGTAGGGGAGCATTTCAGTTTGGAGGCAGAAAATTTTTGCACGAAAAATGAAATTTTTCCCGCAAGACAAACAAAGCGGAGCGCCATCTCTGGTTGGCGCGGAGCGTTCAAGAAATTGGAAAAACCGTACGTCCTAGACAGTCTAAAAAACCATTTCCCAGGCTTATAAAGGGGATCAAAGCAGTCGATATTTTAAGTTTCAATTGCAGATAAACGTTCACTCCAAATTAAAATCGGTCAGAATGACTCAACGGAGCGTTACCATTAGCTGGCGCGAAGCGTACAGAATATTTTGAAAAATCGGACCCCTGAGACAGTCGAAACTGACATTTTGGGGGATCTAAGCAGTCACTATTTGATCAGGAAATTACGAGATAAAATATATCACTACCAATCGATGAAATAGTCCCTCATATTTTATGGGGGAAACCATAAAACGGAATGTAAAACATCGTAATGAATTTTACTCTTTTGTAAATCTTGGCTTAATCCAGTTTACTGAAACAATGGTGTGACTGCCCGAATTTCCCACTATATATATGATTTTCCTTTTGAAAAATGTAACATTACAAGGTGTGTTAAAATGAATTTTCAGGCAGACTTGTGGGAAGACATTCTCACACTGCATCATTAAAGTTTCGAAAAACAAATTTCCCGATTTTTATAACCATTGCTTGTATTTGGCTCTAGAGCAAGCTACATGGCAAAGTTTTGGGCACCTTGACATCCTCCTGTCTGTCCGTTGAATTAATTTTGCAATTGGAAACGTCCCACGGTACCAGCATTTTTTTAACCTTTGCCCGAATATTTGACCAATTCGGGCAATTTTTGCCAGACTGCATTAAGACTAAGGGGATGATGAAAACCTTTTTTTTTCTGTTAAAGCTGATGAGTGATATATTTGTCACATGGAAATGGGAGGCATGCAGTGTGATAATTCAGTCCGGGCTTCTCGGCTAATATGACATAGATTGATAGATACACTTGCGATAGATCAGCGCAGTTGCAGGGTATTCTGAAATTGTGCAGCACTCCGAATTTTAGAATAAATTCAGGTAGACTGTAACAAACTTCATATTTTCGGAATCTCTTGAGTTTTTACTCGTCGGGTTTCTGCTGAAATTGCCAACCTTGGTATGGTTTAAAGTCCGCTCCTAGCATCCGACCTGTTTCTATCTCCTGTAGGGATTTTTTTCAATTACTGGGTAAGCACAAATTTGTTCGAAAATCATACTTGTTGTGGTGGGTAGAATATTTGAGTCAAATATGGTTGGAAGGAATTTGCACTTTGCACGACCATTGCTGCCAGTCATTGGCCAGTGCAACAACCAAACCCATGTTGGGTCAATGTAGTCTCAAGGGTCGCAAACTTACCACTATTACCTCACAGGATCTCACTTACACTCTAAAAACAGTTGGGTAAAAAGCGTTGAGCAAAATTCAAAATGCCCAACTTGGGCAAATTATTACCCAACAAATGGGTAAACAATTTTACCCATATTGTTGGGCAAATTAAGGTTGAGTAAAATCCAGGTATTGGTAAAAGGTGTTGGGTATAAGTTTTAAAGTACCCAACAGTTGGGTAAAAAGTAATTGACCAATCAGATGATTAGTAAAAGATCAGTTAAGTTTTACATATAATTTTTGTAATAAAAGTGGTGATTATAAGATCTCATGGTTGAATAAGGTTGGATCTGGTAAATAAAAAGCTAGCGGTAGAACAGCAGTAAAATTCTGAACGAAATTACTTTAAGAGCAATGGTAGTATAGGAAAAAACGTTTCAACTACCACGTAATCAATGGGAGGAGAAATACAAAGTACACGATTGAGTTTGTTATTTCAAACTACACACTTCACTGTTTATTAACCAAGTGCATCGTCGCTGGTGCCCCCAACCACTCTTGGAGGGCAAACGGTGTAAGTTTTAGGGTATTTTTAAATCTCCTTCTTGCCAAAATCACATACACTTTAAAATCATGGGCCAAATAGTTGGGTAAAAAGAGTTTGACCAACCTCTGGGCAAAACATTTAACCAGCTAAGGTGGGTACTATTTTGTTGGGTAAAAAGTTTGACAAGCTTCTGGGCAAAACATTTAACCAGCCAGGTTGGGTAATGTTTTGTTGGGCAAAAAGTTTGATTAACTGCTGGGCACAATATTTTAACCAACTAGGTTGGGTAATCTTTTACCCAACTGGGAGTAGGAGGCATGTGCGCCCAGTACTTGGTTAAAAAGGCGCCCAGGTTGGGCAAAGTTTTACCCAACTGTTTTTAGAGTGTAGCTCGTGGGTGGAGTGAACATTCTCAGTGGCGTACGAGACGAGGCAGGGGGAAGACTGCCCCACATTTCCGCAAAATTTAAATTCGGGCAGGAATTTGGGGAAAATTGGGGCAGGATTTTGGAAAAAATTCGGACAGCCTTAAATTTTGAAAAATGGGTTCTTTTTCAGAAAATTTCTATATGTGGCCGAAATCTTAAAAAAGGTATGCCCGAAAAAAGGAAAGGAACGTCATATAGTCGCAATAAAATTTTCATGAAAAACCAAGTCAAGGTTCTGAAAATTCGCTACGCCTTCGGGCAGCGCCAAAAGGTATTATTCATGACTTCTACTTCATAGATGACAACACAATGCCCAAAATTGTCAAATATACAAATTTTTCCAAGCAATTGCTCGAAAATGGAAAAGTATCAGAGTTAGGGTAACAAAGTTACGAAAAATCAAACAGATTAAAAAATTGCGACACATGTGGGAAGCCCGTGGCTTTAAAAAATCGTTCTTGAGCCTGATTTAAAATCTTTTGTAACACAATACCCGAAATGGCCAATTATTTTAATAGCTTCAAATCTTTGCCGAAAAACAGAAAACACTATATTTTAAGTAAAATTTTCATAGAAAATAACAAAGATCTGCGACCCATTAGGATAGAATGTAAAAAAACTTTTTCACCGTCCCATAGTCTTACTGTAGTCTTGCAAAAATTGCCCGAAATGGTTAAATATTCGGGCAAAGGTTTAAAAATGCTGGGACGTTTTCAGTAGCCACATTAATTCCACAACAGACAGGAGGGGCTTAAGGAGCCCAAAAGCTTGTCATCTTTCCTGCTCTAGAGCCAAATACGGACAATGGTTATGAAAATCGGGTAATTTGTTTTTCGACACTTTAATGATGCAGTGTGAGGATGTCTTCCCATAAGTCTGCTTGAAATTCATTTAAACACACCTCGTAATGTTACCTTTTTTCAAAAGCAAAATCATATATAGTCGAAAGTTTGGCAGTCACGCGGTTTTATCAATATATTGAATTAAGCCAGAATTCTCAATAGCGTTAAATTCATTGGCATATTTTCGATTCCGTTTTATGGTTTCCCCCCGAAAATATGAGGGACCATTCCATCGATTCGTAGTGACACATTTTCTCTCGTAACTCTCTAACCAAACAGCGATAGCTTAGATCCCCCTATAAGCATGGGAAATGTCAGTTTCGACTGTCTCAGGGGTCCAATTTTTCAAAATTTTATGTTCCCTCCGCGCCAACCAATGGCAGCGCTTCGAGTGGATAGTTTTCCCAACATGATTTTAGTTTCAAGTGAACAGTTTTTGAAAACGGAACCTGGAAATAGCGACTACTTAGACCCTCTATAGGCATAGGAAATGACATTTTTGACTGTCTGAGGGGGCAGATTTTTCAAAATTTCCTGTACGTTTCGCCCCAACTTATAGGGGTGCTATACTTAGACCGCTTCACAGCAGAATTTAAGTTTAATGTGAACATTTTTTGCAAAAGGAAACTGAAAAAAGCGACTGTTCAGATGCCCCTAAAATCCCGGGAAATGCCATATTCAACTGTCTTAGGGGTCGGATATTTCAAAATTTTCTGTACGCTTCGCGCCAACCATTGGTGCCACTCCGCTCAGTCTTTCTGACTGAATTTTAGTTTAGAGTGAATGTTTATCTGCAATTGAAAATTAAAATACCGACTGCTTGGATCCCCTTTATAACTTGAGCCTGGAAAATATCATTTTCGACTGTCTGAGAGGTACGAATATTCAAATGTTCTGGACGATCCGCGCCAACCAGTGGTGGCGCTCCGCTTTGATTGTCTTACCGGCAGAGTTACATTTTTCGTGCAAAAATCTTCTGCCCCAAACTATGCCCTACGCCTATGGAAATACCCAGAGCCGTATATAGGAGAGTTTGGACAACTAGCGATTTGTGAGGTCATACGTAAACACTGGGTGCCATTTTAGGTCCCCTTGGAGAGTGTTAGCGGTTCCGCGACATATACAGTTACTTGTTATATGTACCGTTATCACCGTGTCAAGGAATCATCGTTTTAATGACTTATGAAGGTGACAGTTTCTTTAGAAAACGACCGAATCGTAAATTTAACTTCGTGCTGAAACTGCGTGTAGAAGAGAAGGTATTGCCCGACATCCTTCTTCACACTCTTAAAACGTTGGGTAAAATATCCGTTGGCTAAAGAAGTTTATGAAATGTGTTGGTAAAACTTTGCCCAACTTTGGGGCTAATTGGTGCACTGTTTAAACGCAGGGCAAAGTTTGTGTTGAGTAAAAGTAATTGTCTAAGTGTTGGTCAATCTTTGCTCACATAATGGTTAAATTTCCGTGTCCATGCACGCGTATACTGTAATACCCAACTGACTGGTCAAAATGACGATAAGATTTTATTCTACAGTTGAGCATATTTTCCCTTTACCCACTTGTTGGGTAATTTTTTGCCAATTTGTTGGGTATATTGTTGGTTGCAGTGTTTTCACCAAACAACAGTACACTTGACCCGATTTGTTGAAATGAAATCGATCTCTATTTCCATAAAATTCTTTAAATAGTACTACGAACTAGAACACATTTGTATGAGATTCCATGATTCGTATTTGGCGCAAAACTGCTATCCAATGAGAGGTCAGGATCTGGGATATTCTCTTTCAAGTCCAAATGAGCATTTATATATTATTATTTGAAACATTTCGGCATAACAAGAAACCTGTCTCATAACCATGATAACAGTGTATGAGAGCTACGGACCAGCTAATTCTGATGCTGCCCTTGTGTTCATATTTATGCATTGATGAAACTACAAGACTCCATCACATCATTTACACACATCATTTTACAGTGCCTTTTAAAAATACAGTGCCTTTTAAAAATGATAGTTTTGGACGTACTAATACGGAACTCAGTGACAAACCAAATAGGTTATTAAGCCAGGGTTTTTTTAACTGGGACCGATGGGTTGCCATAACCAGGGAGCTGCAGTGGCAGCTCCCTGCCATAACCTACAACCTAACATGTAAAGAAAGCACCAACGTTTAAGGAAAAGATGATTAACATATAACCAACATTTGGTTAATGCATTTGCCCAACAGCTTAATAAAAGAAGTGCCCAACAAGTGGGTATGTTAATAAATGCTAATTTACCAAACAGTTGGGTAATCACCTGCCCAACAGTTGGGTTCAAACTTTACCAAATTTGGTTGGTTAAAGTTTTGCCCAACTGTTTAGGTTGTTGAATAGATGCCCAGTGTTGGTCAAAAAGTTGGGAAAAATTTGCCCACTTTTTTTAAGAGTGCAGAAAATTGTTTAAATGATGGTTCTACGGAGAAAAGTTATTATTAAAACAACGTTAGTATCGCTCACTGGCCTAACGTTAGTCACACAGGGTAAAGGTATGATTATGAGCCTAGTTGTACAGTAAACGTTACTAGGCCGAGTTAGTAGTTAGGCTTGCCGCTGCTTGGCCTACATCATTCTTACTGTACGAAGAGTTGTTTTTTCTCCACTATATAAAAGTGTGGCAGCACAAGGCTATGATAGTGCATTTAGGTGAAGTAAATGAAATTTGCTGACAAGTCAGCCACATTTGAGTGCCCAGTATTTGTCTGATCTAGTGGGAAATGCACCTTACCCCACGGCCTCAGATACCTCATTTAACATAACATGACGTAACGTAACGTAACATACATGACATGACATGACATGACATGACATAACAGGTTGAAGGGTAAAGGAGGGTCAAGGCCCCATAAGATGTCCTGAAGTCCAAGCCCTAATCAAAAGTCAAAGCACCAAAGCTTGACAACAGTCCCAAACAATCAGATTCTACCACAGTCAGATTCTACCACAGTCATGGTCCAAGTCATGGTCACAGTCATTTTTCAGCCATTAATTTTTCATTTTAACCCCATTTTACTTAAGAAAGGGAATGTGGGATTAGTTTGAAGTCTTTGAAATTTAGTTTGTAATTTTGCAGATTTGTGGTGGGTGGGGAGAGGTGTATTTTCCTGGAGTATTGGATGGGAATTTGGAGTGCTTGGTGTCATCGGCCAGCACCACCCACTGTACAGTAGAATCTACATCCCTGAACTGTAAATAATTTGGCAATATCTCATTTTCAGTGGTTAAACTATGGACCTTTGGTCAGTTGCTTTGCTGGCTTCTTCTTCTTTGTAGTACTCCAATGCGCCCTGACAAGGAATTCCATGGAGAATAGTTGGTGTACAGGGTGGAAAATGAAATTTTATTAATGCTGGCAGTGACAAAGTGTCAGACACTGGCATGGCCACTGGCCATAGGCTAGTACTAGAGTGGAAAGTTTGTGTGCTGTAAGCCGGTCATGTGGCACTGGGCCAAATTGCATTTTGCATTGCATTTAGGAACCTAGCACAGCTTGCAGTCTCAAACACAATCAGCCTAACGGTAATAGTGGATATTCTAGACATACTGTTTGTTACTGCTGTGAATCCCCAGTGGATAAGCAGACATTTTTACTGCCTAAAATTTTTCATACAGTATATAACTGTAGTTTAAAAATAAGTTAGGAAGCTCGTGATAGTCAGGTCCATATTCATATCCTTGGTAGGTACACAGGCTGTCCTACTGTAGCCCTGTTATACACTCACCAATGCCAGATATGACTAGGAAGGACAGAAAACAAAGGACTTGGCTCTGGTTGGTGGCTTCACATTATGGTAAACTGTGGAACTAGCAATTAGAGTCAAGTGAACAGAAAGGTTTTCATATTGTCCTACCTTGTCCATTTATATATCAAGCTGTTTACTGACATTGTGTAATGCAAAGAAGACCTGTTGGTAGGGGTAGGAAAGAAAGAGTTGGAGGAGGGATGAAAAATTTTATCTTGATTTCAGGATGTTCAAATTCATCGTTCAAGTCACATTAACCCCTGACAGCAATTGCTTTGTGGTCTGGTACACTACCCCTTATACCCTGTATGCTGAGCTACAGAATTTTGGGCATTAAAGGAGCAATCAGATTTTGCTTTTACCATTTTTTTTTTTTCACAATTTAAATTCTGCACCACATTTGTACATTGACATAAAACTCACAAAATTATCTGTGACCATGGTCTAACATCATTATTCATGATTAGTTACAGTGCAGTGGAGGCTGCATAGTTTTGCGTCTGTGTGTAATTTATTCCCAACAAATTCAGAAATTTTCATTTTTACAGTAATAAATGCAAAATAAGTATTTCTTCTGAACTGAAAAACCTTCTCAATGTTTCTATGATTCTGATAAACCAATGCCCCTTTGAGAATAATACCAGATTGCAGGAAGAGGCTCTACAATTATGAATTACTTTTAGTTTTTATGATCTTAAGAAGATTTCTGATTCTGCCAGAGTAACAATACCAGTGAGATGTGCAGTCACTTGTAGCCTCTCTGCCATGACAGAGGGCTTATTCCTTTGTGTAGCCTTGAAAGGCAGCGTATTGTATGGCAGTACTGCAACTAGGTGAATGCTGCTGTAGGGTGTCGCCTTAACTTTGCATTCCATCTAGTCTGGAAAATGTATTTACTATTTTGAATTGAAGATGCCAGAAACATGTATGAACTTACCATCTGGAATAAGAATATCAGTTGGACTATGTTTTGTTAATTTTGCCGAACTTAACTCGGACTTTCCCGAAGTACTGTAAATTTAATTGCACACAGAGGTTGGATGAGTGTAAACGGAGAGAGAGTATTGTAGTGCAGAAATTGAAGTTGAGCAGGACATTGAAAATTAATAAATTGAAGTTTTCCTACAGGAAATATTAATTAGCAGTTTATCAAAATCCTTTTCTATTTTCTTTTGTTGAAGGTTTCATTGAAAATTGTTAGTCAAGTTAGTTGCTGTACACTTTAATACAAAAAAATCTTCATTGTACTATTGTTTTTTGTTTTTCTCTTTTTCAGCCTACTGTAAATCTCATACAGGAGTTTAACAAAAGAAGGTACTTTTGAAGATCATGTATGAAATTGGAGATTTGTCCTGTTGACTGTTAAATGCAAGTTCTTTTTCTTCAGCCTCTCTGGTTATTAGTGCTGGAATTAAGTTATTTGGCATTGTGAAATACAGTATCCACTGTTAGCATTCCAGTGTATAGATAAAAGCTCAATCTATTCTACTACAATACTACTGAAATAACTGTAGGAACTTGGATGGTGTGATGCAGTCTGTTCCAAATGAAGTGGAACACAATGAATTCTCAACTGTTTCACAACCCAGGTGTGGTTAAAGTTAAACCGAAGCTAGCGCTTAGTGTCAATCAGATCATAATGATGAGCTCTTTTCAGCTGTCTCAAGAAAAGTACTGAACTCATATGTTAATAGATTTAACATACTGTACCCTTCATCCTGTGATAGAATTCAAGACGTTTTGTAAGCTACAGTTAAATACACTTCATACCACATGATCATGTGCCAATCAAAAATGATGTTAAATTGCATGGAACCAACATTTGATGCCTTTATGGGTACAACAGATGCTGAAGGTAGCAGTCATTTAGTTATTGACTGTTAACCATCTCAACTAAACTTACCTGCCATTGGAAAAACATTAAACAGGTATTTTGAATGAGTGATCAGACTGTTGTGTGTCTTAACTTCTGCATTTAATATTTTAATGTAGCATTGTTGAATTCATAATATTTATATGTAATTTTTTCACTTAGCTCTCAAACAGTAATTTATTCTATTAGCATCTAAAGCATAAGAAGTAGCTGCCCCAAGCAGTGGCCGCACCAGAATGTAAATATATAACTATTTTGTTTTTTTTTTTTTTTTTGGGGGGGGGGGGGCTGGAGGGCAAAGGTTAATGGGGATGCAAAACATTTTGGACACTGTGTGAAACCAAGCTGAAAGTGGGGGTGGAGTTCCAGGTGACAAACCCTCAGGAGCTCGGAGGTTTAAGCACATCTCTGGATGAAAATAACGTCACTGGAGAGGTATACTGAATTATTTATTTTTTCGGTTAATCCAACTCCTAATTGACCTAATTTTGGGGGGGAAGAGTGGGGCATGGCCAAAATCTGGGGAAAATGCACCCCTTGCCCCTAAGTAGCGCCACCACTGGCCCCCAGTAACCATCAAATGTTACCATTGTGTGTTCAAATTTGCCAGGAGGGAGGAAGGAATCACTGACAAAACATGTTACGTTATTGACATTTGTTAAAACTTTGTTTAAAGTTATTTCAAATGATGATATTATTATAGGGTTTGTAGCTGTAGTGGCAGTTACATTATTTTATATCGGAAACAAGAGTTAGTAAAGGTATTCACCACTCAAAAGTAACTATAACATTCAATTACTTTCAAGGTTTTGAACAGAAATACCTTGGCTTCATGGATAAATAAAAGTAATTTAAAGGGAATGAAGAGGTTGGGGTTGTTTTTAACTCAAACCCCACTGCTTGTACTCAGCCGATATAGCAGCTCCCAAACAGAAGTACAGGGTTAGCACAAAAAATGTTTTTGCTTAGGTGAGAAAATCCATATGACCTTTCATGTAACCTTTAATTAAAGGGGAAATGCAAATGCAGTCATCCCACATTAGAGTTGTGTAGTAGACTGTCCTGATCATGATTGGCTGCTAAAAGTCATGTGATAACTTTTTTCTCCTCAAATGTGGCATTTACTACAAGTAACTGCTTGGTTTACCTTGAATATGAAGTCCTAAAATATAATGAAAGATACTTTTAAGAAAAATATAAGAAAACTGTGAGATTTAGTTGTTGCTTCAGAATAAGTGTGTAGCTATGGCTACTGCTGTTGCCCTTTAAATATTTTGTACATGATGTGATTGTGGTTGTTTTAGAATCCATGTACATTATTGGAAGATCCATTTACATGTGAGAATTTTTCCCAACATACTTTTGTGTGAAAACGCAAGAGTTACTTAAAATGTTTGCAATGCTTCTTCTGACAATGTGAATCCTGAAGGTACACTAAACCAGTCAATAGGTTAATGACAAGAATTGGAAGTTACTACTTTTGAGGGCCCAAGTGCAAACTTCTGTATTACTAGCTTCAACTCTGTTTAGAAGTGTCTTTTGAATACGGATATTCAAAATTCATGAATTTTTAGTACACCCCCAAGTTGCATTGACTGTTAGATATAGCCATGATGTTTTAATAAGGAAGTACGTTCTGAAGAAAATAATAACTGAAGGTATAAAGCATGTCCTGATAAATTTGTGTCATTAGCTTTCCTAGAAGAAGTATTTTTCAAATTTACAATGTGTGTGTTAAAACGTCCAATGCTACACACCTAAAATAAAATGGACAACCATTCAAAACCAAAAGTGTTCCATTGGACAAATTTAGTTAAACGAAAGAGGCCCGTTCTGTAGACTCACAGAGGGAAGGTTGCAGGGGGTGGGGGTTGGGTGGGATCTCTGATAAAAGCAGGGGGGAGTTAAGAAAAAAAAATTAACTCTTCCCTAAAAGGTAAATTCCAGGTATAAGGCCCAGGGGCAGTCTAAACATTTTTTTGCATTTACAGTATATAATACCGCAAATGAAAGAAAAACCAAAGGGCTACAGGTAAGTAGCCTTTTTGACACAAGCGTTCAGCCGTTCAACCTGATTTTTTAGGGCTATTGATATTAAGGCATTTGGAGATTAAACTCTCTCCCTTTTCAACACTCATATATTTAAACGTGCTGTACATTAAAAGTATGTAAAACTTGTAAGCAAAATTATTTAGTTACATTGATTGGAAAGACTGGTACACAACAGCAGCATCTTGAACTCAGCTTTGTTCGAACTTCATGTACATCTTTATCTGCCACCTTCTTTATCTTGTGATGTATTATTGCCATACGTTTAAACCAAATGCAGTTAAGTGCAGAAATTCAATATAGTCACCAACACTCAGACTGCATTTGATCAAAACTATGGTTGAACCTTCACTATTTCAAACAGTTTCATGGGAGTCAAGATGAAGAGGATGGAAACTTGAATGGCATCTGCTTTGATATCTTCAGGATCATTTCAAATACACACTAGTAAAGTTTCTATGTTCTTATAATGCCCTTCTAAACCAATTTCAAATAGACTGGCATAATCATGGCAGTACAAGCCTATTGTAACTTGCTTAACATATATATATAGGATGGAAGTCCAGCTGGCAACGGAATTTTTCCACTTGTGGCTCCCTGAATTGAACTTCTCCGCTCCACTGTTTATGCTGAGCACCAAGCACAATGGCAGAACGTTCCATTTTTTAAGTCTTCGGTATGATCCAGCCAGGACTCAAAACTCCTGACCCGGGTTCGCTTCCCAGGTCGAGTCATACCAAAGACTCTTAAAAAGGAACCAAAGGCATTGTGCGTGATGCTCCGCGTAAGCAATGGAGTAGGGAAAACAAGCCAGTGAGCCACAACTGGAAAAAAGGCCGTGGCCAGCTTGACTTGAACCAATAGGGTGGAAACTGGGCCGTAAAACTCCATCTAACTATCTCCTGACCTCGTATTTAAAGAAAGGCAATGTAGCTAACTCAATCATGAGTCACTGCTCAGTCATATCCATCAATGTACGGGCAATGCCGAACTTAAACTATGTCAACAAACGTTAGGATAAAGCTTAGGCATACAGCTACGCCGGTCATTTCTCTGGTTATAGGTTCAGTTTTCTTCTTGAAAATAAGCTTCGAGAGCTTGAATTGCCCCAAACTCTTATGGACAACAAAGCGGACACGATATGCCGCCAGATATTGCGAAATGTGTTGTAACAGATATATATATTTCCATGATATTGCACCATTTTTTCCGAATTTGAGGTGACTATTTTTAGTATACACGTAGTTCGTCGATAACATGCTGCAATAGGACCTAAAATGGCGTCCAGTATGGGTGTGTCAGCTGTTGACCAATCAAAACCAGTTACCGAGTTGTCCTCTAAATATATGGCTCTGGAAATGGAACAGATGCTTGCAACATACAGCAGAATTCTGTATACACAGTCCAGTGGAGTAATGAACTAAGCTAATCAGTTTCTCTAAAGTGTGTTCGAATCTTAGAAACATCAACATTTTTTTCCTATCAGAATAAAGGACGATTAAACATGGCAAATGCCATTTCCAGCCATCTGGGAGGTTTTAAAGTCCAAAATTTTCTTTGCACGCTCCACGCCAACTGATGGCACTGACACTTAGGTAGGAAACTCCAGCCCCCCTACAAAAGTGTCCAGCCTCCCCATAGCCCCCCCCCCCCCCCCCACGAAAAAAATTCTAGCTACGCCACTGCATATTGGGCCAAGGGAGATGGTCCTAATCAAGTACATATTGTCCATACACACTTGAAAGAAGTACAAGTCATTCGATGACGTTTATTTATTGAGTCCATTTGACGTGAACCCCACCCCCCCCCCCCACACACACACAAAGAAAAAAAAACATTTGAAAGTCTGTTCGATTTTTGACTTATTTTATCGAATTTGGTAAGAGTGATGTCGTCAATTGTCTTTAGTCACGAGAAGAAGGCTCTCTTTTGCTAAAGCTTTATTTAAACAAATAACTGAAGTATTCCAAATTTAGCATTTCCGATTTGCAAAGCGTCATTAAATTTGTACTGACACGCTCACAATTATTTTCTAACTCATTCGGAAGTTAGCAGTTTTGGGCAGAAAATTGCCAGAATACTTCTGTGTGTCTCTAACATATTGAGAAGCAGTAGCTTATCTGCAAGGAGAAAAGAGCCTCCCTTCCGATTGGTTCGACCAGGAAAATGAGGGTTATCCACCTGGTTCAAAAGCAGAAAAATTAAGGAAAGAAGAAAAAAAGAAGAAAGAGAGAAACAAAAAGAAAGGGAAAAGAAGAACAGTGAGAGGGAAAAGGTTGTTTAGCTTCAGACAGGCTTCCACATTTTTTTTTTTTTTCATTACTTGTCTATCGGGCTGGCAGTTCTTTAAGTATCATTGTCCGCATGCATATCTATTTGTTCACTTTAAGTGTGCCTTTGTGGCGTAGACTTTCAAAGGATACTTGCCGACGGGCTATAAGACATTGAGCAGTGTAATTGCCCAAGTAATTCTTACTTGTCTCAGACTGTGGGGCGCGGGATTTGCCTGCTCCAGATCTAAAAGAAACTGAGAAGTTCTGACCCTTTTCTTAAAACCCGTAAAAGTTACAAGTGAAATTCCTCATGAATGTCCGTCAGATAAAAACAGAAAATTCTTAAAAAAATTTTTGGTCCCCTTGTCTACCTGTAACATAACATACAGGTAATACCGTATGTCTGGCTGTTTAGCACTGTTATCGTACTCGAGAGAATAAGTAGTTATAGTGACCCACTTTTCGAAACGAATTGTATATATTAAGCCAACTTGAATTTCGGGCAAGGGCCTGGAAAAAGTCTGGTGGACATTTAAGAGTCCCCAATCTTGAGAGTGCCAATCTTTTCAAAAATTTGTCTGAACGAAACAACACATTATAGTAACAGTAAAATTTTCATGAAAAAATCGAAACGATTTCAACAATTTCGACTCATCCGGGCAGCTTATAAAACAATTATTATTCAAGCTTACTTCATAGTCTTGGTCAACACTGTGTAGCAGTTTCGGGCAGAATTTGCAAAAAATGTCTGAGATGATCTCAATTGTCAGATTATATGGGAAGACGGGAGTGTACAGGTGTATGCATGTGCTAAAAGGTTTGCCCGAAAAAATGGCATTGATATCGTCTATGTGGTAATATTCTGATTATTGTGAACGCTAATCTACTCATTTGTATAAAAGTGAGCATGTTATTGCAAGCGAAAACTCAAAGAAACGACTACTGAGATTCTATTCACAAGCCTGCAAATGCCATTTCCGGCCATCTGAGGGGTCGCAGTGTTTCAAAATTTTCTGTATGCTCATGCGCCAACTTGATGGTTGTCTCTCGTGCCGAGTTATATATTTCGGGCAGAAAAATCTCCTTCCCCAACGGAAAATGCTCCTATACGCACATGGCCTTGCTCCAAGAAGGTTTTTTAATCAATAATCTCAGACTTCTGAATAATGGTAAATATGGCCATTTGCCTCCCTGACAGGTGAACCAAAAACTGGTGAGAAGTAAATTAGTGTTGGAAGACACCTGACTACTGTGTGATTGTGCGCTACACTTTTACACCGTAGAACTGACAACTTTTGATTTGCTAAGCATAGTTTTCCTTATGACAGTTTAGTGCCGGATTCAGGGTGCCAATATTTCTTTGCAAAGCAATTCATTGTTTGGGTCATGGAACGAAGAAATGACTTCAAATGATGTTAAATGTTGGACCAGATTGCATCTGATGAGGGTACTTAAATATTCAAAAATTCCTTTGGCCCCCACCTCCCAGACCGACGATCAGACCGTGTGCAATTGGCCCCTCATAAAAAAAAAAAATCCTGGCTACGCCAGGACTTAAGACAGTCTTTTCTGGGGCTTCTGAAATATCAAAGCGCAGTGACCTTCGGGAGTCTCGCCCCTGAACCTCCACGGCGCACGTAGGAAGGCCCGAATACGGGCCTGAGTTCAGTTAAGCACCCCAACCTTTTATAATTAACCAAAAGATAATGATCTAAAAGGTCTTTAAGGTACCTAAATTCGTTTTCAATTTTTAATTCTGACCGATTTTAAATACACCAGTAATATGAAACTAAAATCTGGTATAATAGAAGCTTAAACCTTTCTTGCAGGAAATAATTTAATTTTTGCCCTAAATAACAGTTAAGCCTACATTTCAAGTCACGCAGTATAGTGTGGGATGAGTTTTCCTGCACATCTTTTAGGAAATGGCATGATTGAGAGCCATCCGTGGCGGCCAATCGTGAGTGTGGAATTGTTCGGGTGGGAATCGTCCGGGTTGCCAAATGTCCAGGTGGGAGTTTTCCGGGTGTCAATTGACCGAGCGCAAATTGTCCGGGTGCCAAATTGTCAAGGTGGGAGTTGTTCTGTCACGTTATTTTCAACACGGACAAGTAACCGTATACAACGAGTGTTTATTCCTTTTGCGTCGTTGTGTGGAACCATATTGGAATACGTCACAGAGCCAATACCCTGACTCTTCTTCCTGAGGTGGCCGTTGGCCCATTTCAATAGGAGACCTGAGGCTAAGGATCCCAACCTCCAACCCCCAGAGAAATTTTCGTTACAATATAATTAAATCCTCTCCGAGTCCGCCATCCGCTATAACAGATATCGTGCCATCGAATGTCCATGAAAGTTTAACATTTGGGTTCCTGCGGGCGCTGGTAAAAAGTTCTTGCCGTTTTGCAGCTAGATCCTCGTTGATATAGATCCCGGAGTCTTGTAGAAACTGTAACGAATGTTATATGCGCTAAATTTTACAACTACGGCCCTTGGCTTGCCAGTGCTTACTTCGGATTCGCTGTGTCGGGGTTTAGGAGAGATCCTATGACAGCGATCAATCTGGTCCCTGGAAATGTTGATATTAAGTTTATTCTTATCTAAATTGACAATTAAATCATGTGTGCTTGCCTCATCGATAGATTCAGGAATACCTTGGATGCGAAGGAGTTTCGTTTGAATATTGCTCTTGAGCATCAAGCAGTGAACTGAACACATCTTGTTCCTGAGGGAAGTAATTTGCTCCATAGACTCGTTAATTTGAGCTTGCTTTCTTTTTCTAGTTCGATTTTGAAGGCTTGGTGGATGTCATTGCATTTTTCCCCTTACTGCCTCGGCAATGGCAGGGACAAGAGAGTCAACCAGACTGGAGTGAAAGTCTTAGAAAGGATTGCTTCTTCAAGTTTATTGCGGATCACGTCAGTCATATTATCGAGTTCAAATTTTGATGCGCCTGAAGGTACAGGCCCTACATTAGGCAGACGCTCCAAAAAAGGCGACTTGTTTCTGGAAGGATACCGACTGGAAGTTAAGTTTTTCCCTTGATTTGTCGGCATTTTGACAGTAAATTACGGATTACAACAATGAAATGTGCAGAAAGAAACACTCGCTGTATTTCAGAAGCAACTGGTTTTGCAGTAAACTTGGATTTCATGATCTTTTATTAGACTGTGTTTAAACACGTCTTCATATGTTGGGGGCTCACATGTCGACTGAGTGTTTTATATATATCACAGGCAAGTGGATGCTACTAACAATGTAACCAGTATTGTGTATTTTTGCAACGGTAGCCTGGAAAATAAATAAAACCTCAAAAACAAGTATGTCAATCCAATGCTGGATCGTTTTCAATTTCTTCTGTTACAACAAATTTAGCTTACAATAGAAAGCGTAAGCATCCTAAGTATTATTCTGAGACCTGTAGCGTCATGAAACAATAAAATGCATTTAGAAATTACTGATTTTCCCCAAGTTACGCCATGTGATATATATGTATGATAGTTACCATTTTTACAATTTGCATGTAGCGGCAGAGTTGTGTTGATTTGTACATTCTATGCTACCGGAGAACCATGTTTACAGTACATGAGAAGTGGCAAAAGCAGCAAAAATGATAGCCGAGCAAGCTACCAAAACCAAAACAGAATGCACTCCTCGGTAGCCTAGTTATTTTACCATAACCAGAGCTATTATTAACTGTGTTTCAGTGTTTCTAGTTGTCTTAGAATTTGGGGAATTTGGGCAATTTTCTCAATAGTTTCGGAAACATTTTGAAAATGTACGTTATATTAAGTACCTGATTTTTGTGTTTCAACTACAGTTGATAGGTCTTAAAACCATTAATTAGGTCAATTTAAAAAAAAAAGTAAAAATTAAAAATTTTAAAAAATAATGAAATAATCGCTGGATTGCGGAAGTCTATGTGCACATATCGTGGAAATTTATTTCTAAAATGTGAAAACACTACGGTGAGAAATATGATTTCCATCTTCCAGCTTTTCAGCTTCATCGTAAGCTGTGCACAGTACAAGGGCTAATCACGAAAGAAATCATAGATACCCATGATCGAGCTCTGTAAAGACTTTCTAGGCAAGATCCAGTCCTTCTGCGGCTTTATCTTACAGTACAGTTTATACTTGTTGGAGGTTATTCAAGTTAGTTTCGAACTTGTAGTTTTACCGGTAACTTTTAAGATACCCGTTTCGCTTTACCGGGTGTTTAAAGCCAGTCGTTGACAATGGCAAGTGAAATTTATCAATAGCGTTACAGGTATTTCCGGTCTTGCTATACTTGTAACACCAAATGATTTGTTTTGGGTCCCACTCTTCTACGGTTATTCCTTACTGGAAAGTAGGCTACTATAGGCATAAACCTAACATACGAACGCATTGTAGTAAAATAAGGGTAGGCGGTGCGCCATCTGACGTTCCTATAAGTCGGTGAACCTTGTAATTTTTTAGGAAATGCCCGAGATCATCATTTGTGACCTCATGCGAAAGATTAAAAATGGCTTTAAATTTTATGCCGGGTGTGAATATTTTGAAGTTGGTTCTTATGACCAAGCTAGTCAGACCCCACTCCCCAAGTCAGACGTACACGAACGAAATATATAGTACGGTAGGCATAACGTTACGCATACTCATTCTAAGAATTGTTAATTTTCACCCTGGACCTACCGGCTAAAGCAACTTGTCGGGAACTGTATTTTTCAGTCAGATAAGAACTGAAACCTCACAGTGTTTTGGGGACCTCTTTTCACACTGTGGGCTTTACCTCACGAAACCCATAATAGCGGATCTAAACATCTTCTACCTGTCTACTAAGCAAAATTTACACGTAATAATTTTTCACCCAGACATATGTTTGTTGCTATAAACTTAGAACTTCTAAGCCAGGCCACTGTCCTGGATCTCTGGTTTTTCCCCGTGGAAGATAATATCGGTGCCTGGCGGTTCATGACAGTGCGAAATAAAAATAAACTTAGATTTAAGTTTTTAAGCATAAATGTACTAAAACCTCGGGGCTTAAGGGGGACTAAACCCACTTGTCCCACCTGGGTCATTAGCCTGAAGTCCGCAAGAGGACCCTACCCGAAAGAGCTCGCGCTCCCCGCAAAGATGTTATCCCAAGCTTTTTTTTTTCCTTTTGCTTTCTCAGACTGTTTTCCCAGTTACCCGGATTTTGAAATCTAGGTGCCGCCACTTTTAAGGTATCGTTATTTTCGTTTATCAAACATAACACAAACGTTTCGTTTTTTTAACACTAGATGTCTCTTGAAAGGTCAAAAAATTTGAAAGAGGCTTAAAACATCACTTCGCAACTTGTTAAAATTTAATGTATTGATGAAAATATTTGTCCACCATATAACACTATAGGGGTCTCAATGTAATACCTCCCATCACACTGAGGCTACGTCAATGGATTTCAATCAAAAAACGCTAAAACGCAGCAGGAACTCCTAGAAATCTCCAAGGACGTGATGAGAATTTTCATGAAGGCGGTGTGATCGCCGTGGTCTCCAGAGGCTACGTGGACTTTGAACATGTTCAAAACCCACGTAGCGTCGACGTAGCCCAAACAAGACGCAGTAAAGACCTACTTACAACGCCCTGTACGTAACAAAGCCGTAGTGGACACTTAGTTTTGACGGTTAGAACGTAGCAACAACCCAACGGCCACTTCGCCAAAGTGTCCTGCCCTCCTACGCGTTGTCAGTTGGTAGTACGTCCTACCTCTCGATGGAGCTAAGTTCATCCTTCGTCACAGAAGACTTCCTTACGTAAGTTCTGCGCTGTGCAAGTTCATTAAAAATTCCAGCAACGTCAATGAAGGTCAAACAAAGAAAGACATAGTTACGTTCTCATCACTCCATGCAAAAGCTATATTCGTCAACTCGCTGGTATCAGTTCTCTTCAAATATGCATGTAAACAGACCAGTGGCGTAGCCACGGGGTGGTTTGGGGGGTTTGAACCCCCTATGACCCAACCTTGCAATGCAAAAAACCTAAAACAGAGGTTTTTCCTGTCTATCGTTAGACTTTTTCCTCATGACGCGCCCCATGACACCACCCCCAACCTAACACCCCCCCCCCCCCCCATGACACAATCGTGACTACGCTACTGAAATACAAAATATGATTGATTTTTCAGCAGTTTGCTGCGCACTTGAATCAGCAGATTCTAGATTGGCAATTTGGACTGCTAATTATGAGAAGAAGAAAGAGAAGGGAATCAAAATCGTGTTGGGTGCCCCTTGGCTGCATGCCATCATGACCGACTGCTTGCTGAACTAAGAATGGAGTATCAACAGTCATATTTTAATTTTCTGAGAATGTCTCCTGACATGTTTGATGAATTGTTGAATAGAGTTGGTTCTAGGATATCCAAACAAGACACTAACTGTAGGGAGGCTTTGTAATCCGACCTAAAATTTGCTACAACTATATGTCACTTGATATCTGGGGTTAAGTGCCAAAACCTCAGTATGATTTCAGGGTTGCACGTAACACTTACTCCATTTTTATACCAGAAGTCTGCCGTGCCATATTGATGTATTGAAAGAATAAGTTATCTCCTGTCCAGTACCACCAGGTGAATGACGTCTAATTGCTGATGAATTTTCGAAAAAATGGTATGTCCCGCATGCTTGTTCTGCCATTGATTGAAAACATATAGCTCTTAGAAAGCACCTGGCCCGAGTTCCTTGTCAGCTTGTATTTCATTTATAAGGGTTTCTTTTCCGTAGTTCTGATGGCCTTAGTTGATGCGGATCACAAGTTTGCGTGGATAGACGTTGGCGGATATGGGTCGATGTCTAATGCACTGTTCTACAACGTGTCAGAACTGAAAGAGTGTTTAGAAAATGGAACAATTGGATTCCCAGATCCCGAACCTATGCCTAATGATGATCGAAATATGCCATTCTTCCTGTTGGGTGATGACGCCTTTGGACTCAGAACCTACCTACTGTAGCCATTTTCCAACAGAGGACTGACTGAAGAAGAATTAATAGCCAACTACAGAATATCCAGGGGTAGGGAGAAAAACTATCAACCTGCAGGGCCTTAATGTAGTTGCGGGGCCAAATAGGGATACCATTGCAGCAAAGAGGAAGAGACAGTATTTGGAGTTAAATTTCAATAGCGCAGCAGAATCTGTGAGATATAATGATAAGATTCTCTCAACAAGCTAAAACGTGAATTCTGAACAAAAAGTTTAAAGAGGAAATATAAGCTATTTATCAAGATATGGGCGAGGTATTTCTATAGGCCCATCCTGTGAGTGGACCATCGGTATTGATTGTTTTGTTCCTGATGCATGCTCTGATCCTTTAATCTCATTTAAATTTATGAACATTACAATGAAAATAACATCAGATAGATATCATGTCTCAAAAAGCTTTATTTCAATCATATAAATACATGGATTTTAATCAGCTTCATGCATGCTCAATTAAACGTGTAATTGTTATCCCAAGAGAGTGGAAAAAACTATAGTGCTATGTGCCAAGAGTTATCCCAAGAGAGTGGAAAAAACTAGTGCTATGTGCCAAATAGGAATACCACTGCAGTTAAGAGGCCGTTTCATTATTTGAACCTCAATAGCCCAGCTGGATATGTGCCTTGGCATGATAAAATGATAACATTCTCTCAAACATTAGTTTTGAACTAAAATCGCACAAGTGCAGTTTATCTGTGACTCCCTAAATCCCCACGATTTTGTTTTTTGTAAGTGCCAAATATATGTAAAAGGAATTAAGCTTATCGAATTCGATATTAAAGAAGATATTAAGGAGTTATTTTTATAGGTCCATTTTGGGCCGGGACCATTTGTATTGATTGTTTTTCTGATCTATATTTTAATCCTTTAATGTCATTGAAATTTTTAAAAATAACAATGACAATATCGTCAAATGAATAAATTTCATGTTAACTTTTGAAAAGCTTCCTTTGAATCATATATTTGTATGGGTTTAATTTAATCAGCTCTATGTATGTTCATAAAACAAAAAACGGTGATAATGCTGTGGTCGAAATACTGTTGACGTAAGAACAACGAGTCTCGAGCAGCGTGAACCCAATGGAGACGTACGGGAAACGAACCAGACGTCCCGCGCGCGGTATCCTGGGCCTAGATAGAACTGAGTGGCAACCCCGAAAACGCCATGGGAAATCCATGAATGCAACAGAAACGTAGAAAGTGCTTGGCAAGAACCTGGCGTGAATGGGGCAATTTTCCAATTTTCTTGAATTTCCTCGGAGACCAAGAAGTTGTTGCGACGTTTTGTTGATTTTTCCGAAAATCTGAGAGCGTAGCGTGATCACGCGTAGCATGTGATGGGGGCTTAAAGTCACGTAAAATATTTTTTTTTGGGGGGGGGGGCAGTCTCGTAATCCCCCCTTGTTGACTGCGAATTGATCGTAACGAATGATGGTGGAATTATCTAAAATCTGCATAGTGAATTTTTTACAAACCTCGTGTTGTATGTCATAATCACTTTCAATGGGAAATCAATTGAACAAACCAGTTCAATTAAATTACTTCATATTTATTCAGTAAATTCACCCCTTTATTCGTTAAACTGACCCTAATCATTATGAAGACAGTTGTTTTTTTACCTCTACAAACCACATCACCGGCGAATCGGGCATAAGCTATGGGCGGGGACCCTGGATGAGTATCAACTACAAAAAGCTACAGGAAGTCATCCAAACATAAGCCAAAAAAAAAGGAAGTCAATTATTCTGCCAAGTGCCTGCAGTAAGCATTAATCTGTCAGCCCACTAAAGGGATAGCACAAGAGGCTTTAGAGGTGGGGCCAAAAGAAGGGGCAGGTGAAATTTACATGAAGAATCAAGAAGATACAAAAACTTTTCTTACAATTTTGGGCAGCGCAAATATTCGTGAGTTTTCCTTTTCAACCTTTCGCAATACAATGTCGGATATGGTCGAACATGAGAATTCTTTCAAGCCTTTCCCCCAAAATAAAAAAAATATCACAGTCACGGTAATATATTCACGAAAAATCAAAGACTTATAAAAAAAAAAAAAAAAACGCAATACATTTGGGAAACCTGTGGCTGAAAAGAACATTCCGTTCTTTAGCATGAGTTTAAACCTTGTGTAACACAAAACCCGAAATGGCCGACTATTTTAAAACATTCACATCTTTGCCCAATAACAGAAAACGCTATGTTCAAAGTAAAATTTCCATGAAGTAACGAATATTTACGACACATTCGGGTAGCTCAGGGCCGTCCCCTCCAGACCCGCCCCCCCCCCCAAAATGGGGAATTTTGAGATTGTGGAGATTTTTTTTTTTTAAATGCGGTCGGAATTGTGTAAAGAACGGCCAAACGGCAATCTTTCCTACGTTTTCACTACACTTCTAAACTATCATATGGCGAAGTTTCAGCTCGTCGTCGATTCATGATTCTTTCATGGATATATTCGGTAAAAAAGGCTAAGCTTACCTATTTTCCGCCTCTCAATAAAAAAAAATCCTAGCTTCCCCAAAACAACGACCAAAAACCTCACCCGGCCCCTCATTCGAAAGCCTGAAAAACTATCTGGGTCACTGTTCAGGGATCCCGAAAAATACAACTCTAGGTATACCGAATTTGTTTTAAAATCGTGGAAAGCCCAGGTTGCCTAGTGCGCGGAACCGTTTCCAATACAAATATATCGACATTCCATTCAGGCACAGTTATGTGAACATCGAAGGACAAAATAGGTCAGTATTCTTTCATTTCTGAGTAAAATAGGCTCGAATTTGGACGATATGTGGGGAATTGATCCCCATTTCATATGATATATAGCGGATTCCTGGATTCGGCGAATTCGGTAAATTCTGAGTGTGATTTTGTTTTGTCGATCTGAACACATTGCCTAGGTCTATCTGCAGTAGAAGAATAATGTAGGCTATGTACGGGGATCGGAATTTGTTGAATTTTTTTGTGTTTACCCACCGAATTAGATATTTTGAAGGGTGCGGGAATGAATTCTAGTGTAAGTAACAAAATTATCTCTCGTTCAATGTAACTTAAGTTTGGTGATTTTTTAAAAAATCTGTGAATTACTTTGAGAAAATTTGAAAAATACCTCACAATACCCATTGTAGACTTAGAACTAGAGGTATGCCCTACCCTAGGCCTAGGCTAGACTAGACCTTGCCTAGAGCTAGGCGCTTGCATAAAACAAGTCAGCAATCGGGATTTGCCTGGTTTGATGGAATCTTGGTTGGGCCTACATATAGAGGTCGACTATACATTTTAACTAGACTAATTTAGGGCTGCCCAATTTTTGTCAAAAACTCATCAAATAAGATAGCAACCCTCTATAAACCCGGAAAATGTTTCATATGATAGATAAAACATTGCTCTTCCTCATCAACGTTTTACCACCGTAGTCGGATAATATGGTGAAATTTTTCATTTTTTTCAAAATCGTGACTTGATTCGAAAATTCGTGATTTCTCGGTTTTTTTTACCAAAGATTAAGAAAAAATCTGGTGGGAATTGTGTATGGAATGGCCAAACGGCAATCGGTCTTTCTTTTCCGCTCTTTCTAGGCTTAGCTAACATCATGTGGCTAGGTTTCAGCTCGATCCATGACTATTTCATGGAAATATATCTGAAAAAAGCTTCAAAAATCATGATTTTTCTTTAAAATTAGGCCTTTTACCGCTTCTCATTCAAAAAATTGTAGCTAA
The DNA here is from genome assembly GCA_037179385.1 of Holothuria scabra. NCBI lineage: Eukaryota > Metazoa > Echinodermata > Holothuroidea > Aspidochirotida > Holothuriidae > Holothuria > Holothuria scabra. Next base: position 40,246,874 of record CM074179.1, read on the forward strand.
CCCAAACAACGACCAGTTACCTACTCCGACCACTCATTCGAAAGCCCGGAAAACCTCAAATGTTGACATTTCTTTGTGGCACAGTGAGGAACATATTTACACGACAATCGACAGACAAAATAGGTCAGTATTCCTTTATTTCTGAATAGAATAGGCCCAAAGGTGGACGATATGTGGGGAAATTGTTCCCACATCATAGGATAAAAAGTGGAATGTAGCAGGTTGGGGAGGAAACTCTTAGTATAAACAAGTAATTGTTTTATCTTGTAAATTGTTGTTTTCTTGGTGGTAGATGGATGCTGCGGAGAGTCTGTGCAAGATGCAGAGCAAGATGAGCTGCAAAAGAAGCGAGAACTGGAATAACTGTTGAAACTTGTATCCACCCGAGGTTACAGCCTTTTTGTTGGCGTTCCATATGATGGAGACTGTTTTTCCACAGTATCAGTGCATTGGCACCAGCAGGTCCAGCCGCTCTATTACGTCAGAAGATTTTCTCATTCATTCAGTCCACAATAAGTTCACTATCGTTAGTGGGTCTACCCCCTCCCGCTGGACCTCCAAAATTAGGGAAATCATGCAAAAAAAAAAAATCACTGAGAGGGTCTGACCCTTCTCCTCTTGCAAAAACAATGGATCCGCCCCTGTGAACTATTGGGGTAATTCCGGCCTATGGGATTATAAAGTCGTTATGTGGACACTTGAATGTAATTGCTTGTATCTCACAAATCAATACTGATACTAGGCTACAATAGCCACATTTACAATAATGCAATAGTGTTAGATTTTTTTTTCAATTTCTATTGATTTTATTACATAAGTTTATGAGCTTTAAAATGAATCATACATTAAAATTTGCAGAGATCATTTGTTCAACTCAAGAGTACGATGACACCCGATCTAATTGACGCCCTTAAACAGCCTGCTCGAGATGTGGAAGACAGCCGGGTCATCCAGGCAACATCTGAGTTTCTCAATCAGGAGGTAAAGGTGCTGTCCCATGATAGGCTGACTCCAGAATTAAAGGAGTACACATTTTCCCCTCCCTTGGTGAGGAATCCGACTGTGATTGTCATCAGACATATTAAAGATCGTCACTTCGTACCCCTGGCGCAAGGTGAGGAATTGATAGTTCTATCCTGTTAACGTCTAATAATGCTAATGGATATCATTTTGCAATGACAGAACTTCACACTGCAGCATATTAATTATAAAAGTGGCTAATCAGTATGGCATTGGTGTGATTTCAATTTGTGATGGAATTACCTGAATTTATGTAAAATAGGACAGTGAGAATATATATGTGAGGGAAAACGCGTGCTAAAATATTTGAAATGTTTAAGAAGAAAATGAAAATGAGGTTACGTTTTTAAAGTACAAAAATGTCTGAAATATGAGAAAACATTGGAAATTCACATCCTTGTTTATATAATCATTATATTTGGGTGTGTGACTTGATATGAACTTGGCTAATAGCTAGCTTGGGTTCACTATTTATTTGGATTTTCTTTTGCCATTTTTTCTATTAATTTCATCATCATCTTGTCATGTTGCAGACGTGAGGGCTAAGCGTCCAGCTATAGAGACACACAAACCTGAGAAAAAGAAGAGAAAGACAGCCACTGCAGCAAACCTCATCACAACATATTTCTCAAAATGTAAGTTTTGCATGCAGTCAACATTTAGTTTGTTGTAAAACAGATGGATGCCATTCATATTGATAATATACATGATTTGATCTCAGCTGTAAAATAGAATGAACTGTACCATCATAACCAAAGGTTTAGGGCCACCTGCAGTTTTGCACTTAAAAAGAAAAAAATATGAATATGAAGATTCAAAGTAAATTGTGTTTCTTGATTTATGATTAAATGAGACAAATTTTATGTTGAATGAAGGATTTTAGAAGGATTTCTCCTGCTGGCTTACGTTAACTCTGATCCCTATTCTAATCCCTAATCCTAACAAAAGGCACCATCGATGTTATACAAAACAAGCAGCCCATGAGGGAAAACCTTGTGTCCATCAGTCTAGACTGCGTGTGAATTGTGAATGGAAGAATATTCAATATTATTTAGTCCGTTTAAAGTTATAAACAGTTATCACTCAGGCATGTAGAGTTGTGATGCAATGTTCAATAATTATGATCTGACTATTCATTCATAGTTTTAATAGATGAAATAATATCCTTTTCATTTCAAGTGGTTTAAAACTATGGTAATTAGCAGTGAGTTTGATGATTTTCTTGGGCCAATATTGTCATCAGTTGACTCTGATTTATTTGAATTTACTTCGGTTCATTCTATGTCACCCACCACCCCACACAGCCTGTGCCAGTGCATCATTAGCACCGTCAACAGTCAGTGCCAGTGCGTCATCAGCACCGCCAACAGTCAGTGCCAGTGCGTCATTACCACCGCTTCCAGCCAGTGTGAGTATGTCATCACCACCACTAACAGCCAGAACCAGTCTGGGGGATCAGAACTGTGGTCCTGTGCTTCTCAATGACATAGGAACTATTCTTCCCGCTGATGAATCCACTGAAGAAGCTCTGTCTGCGTTAAATTCTTTGAATGATTTTCAGGCACTAAATCTCAAATAAAACCACTTCAGGCCTAGTAGAGATTATGTTTTCCGACCAATTAGGCAGAATAATTGCCTTAGGCGGTGCAAGCTAACGTGGTTAGAAATGTATCCATGGGCTGTGTATAGTGACCATCTAGACAGCATATTTTGCATTCATTTTGTTCTATTTGCAAAAAACAGAGCAGAGCTGGGTCAGTTCGTGACAAAACCCTTCAATAACTGGAACAAGTACAAGGATAGAATGAACAAACATGCGAAGCATTCTTATCACGTTGCTGCCATGCAAGAGAGCAAAGGCCTTGTAACAAGAATGAAGAACCCAGAAGGAACCATCCCTCATCAACTGGATGCCAACCTTGTTCACAGGCTAAAGGAAAACAGAAATATTTTACCCCACATTGTAATGCAGTTCTGTTTTGCGCCATGCAGAACATAGGTTTGAGGGGAAGGTATAAAAATCTGCAGCAGCCAAACAATCCAGGCAATTTCCTTGCTTACCTGCGTATGAGAGCTAAGCAAGACAGTTTGCTACAAAAACATATGATGGTCAGCACGAATACATCAAAATACACTTCACCTTTAACCCTTTGCAGTACACTCACTGCACACTCCGCACTAAGTCTATGGGAACGTTTTTCTGTACTGTATGTGCCTAACGTCACTAACGTTACCACCAAACGTTACCAAATTGTTGAAATTATCAAAAAATTCGACAAAACAATCTGAAAAAACTCACCCAGAACATCACAGAAGTACTACCTAGCCACGTTTTGTTCCAAACACGTTCACAAACCCCGTTTGGAATGTTTTTTCCCCACTTGTAGCTCATCGTATGAAGATGATCTTGTCACCACGCTGTTGCATATGATTGTCATACATATGTGTGGAACCAGTTTCGCGAATTTTTTCAGAATTTGCGGGGGTACTTTACTTTTAGCTCTCCCCTACAAATAGATGGCGCTAATAGCATTTTGCCTACGCTAGCAGAGATCCCAAGCCTGTGTTGAGTTGAATGGTGCAAAGTTTTTGAAAATCGACAGTAAAAAACGGATATACGATATTTTTTTCTGAGGGCTGTTTTTGGGGCAATTTTTGATGATTTTCGAAGGATTTTTCAACAATTAAAAATAACTTTACTTTTAGCTCTCCCCTACAAATAGATGTCGCTAATCGCATTTTGCTTAGGCTGGCAGAGATCCCAAGCCTGTGCTGAGTTGAATGGTGCAAAGTTTTTGAAAATCGACCGTAAAATTTTCAGCCAAATCGAACTGATCCATGTGATTGCAAGTTTCATCACAGAGGACCTAGTAAAAGAAATACGAGAGGCAAACTTTTATTGTGCGATGGCCGATGAAGTATCTTACATAGCAAGGAAGTTATGCCTGTGTGGCTTAGGTTTGTTGACAAGGAAGACAACATCCGTGAAGAATTTCTGTCATTCCAGTATTTACAGAGGATTAGAGGGGTAGACATAGGGAGAGCCATTGTAGAGACATTATGTTCTCTTCAAATACCCATTGCTGATATGAGAGCACAGTGTTTTGATGGTGCAACGATGGCGTGGATCAGGCACCATATACTCACTATAGTAGCCATGCACTGAACTGGTCATTGGCCACTCACGCAAAGACACAGAAGTGAAGCAAGTTACTGACCAGATGAAGGCTATTTGTCTTTATTTCAATGGATCACCCAAAAGGCAGAGAGTTCTTGAATGCATAGTTAATAAATGTTGTACACCTGGTAAGAGGAAGCCCCTTCTCGATCTATGTCGCACTCGGTGGGCAGAGCGCCAGGTAGCGTACGACCAGCTTTACAACTCATATGTGTTCATAGTTGAAGCACTGGAGCATATAGCCCATGGACTGCATACAGACAAGTATGAACTCCAGGATTTCTCTGGCTCATGGTCGGCTGCTTGCAGAAGTGATGAAAGTTCATTGTGCCATAGCATTGTCTCTTTCAAGTTCATCACCGTGTTCATGGTGGTTTATCAAGGACTTGGTGCTCTAGCGGAGATTAGCGATGCCCTGCAGAAGAGAGCTCTTGATGTTTATGATGCCTATAGCAGGGTAACATTTTGTTTGATTTAGAATGAATATTTTGGAACCTCGTTATAATGCGGTTGGTTGCAACGGAACCCTCTTCTTTCGGTGGTCCCAACTCTTTGATCCCTTTTTACCCTGATATACCGAGGAATCCGATATACCAAGGTAATATTCATGATCCCAATTAGGACCTCCTTATATTAGGGTTCCGTTCTACATTAAAGTTAATGGATAGTTTTGGTATAATACATGTGTTAAAAATGAAATGAGATTCTTTTTCATTGAATCATGAATTTATCTTTCCGTGTAAATTGCTTTAAAACTGACAAACAAATTATAACCAATAAAGAGAGCAATATTATTTATTGGGAGTTATTACAGTGTATCATGTTAATTTCCAGTGGGTTTAATGGTGCTTTTTTATTATCGTGTTGATATGATCCATTCTCTGACGATATAGAAAAAAATCCAGTCGATCTTGTGGGTTTATTTAAAAAAAACATAGGCCCTAACAATTAGAAGAGGTATTGCCAGTTCAATGAAAAAAGTTCATGCGACGACTACAAAGTATTTGTTTTGTCCCTTTGTTATTATCTATATCTTTCTTTTCAACTCTAGCTAACCACGTCATTAATCCTCTTGTTAAAATGAATTTTATATTATTCCAGGTTGATGATGTAATTACAGACTACACGCATCTGAGGAAAAACATTGACGCAAGGTTCAAAAAGTGGTTTGAACATGCACAGAGGATTGCACGGAGGGTATGTCTATATGTTCCTTGAAGGAGAAGCATTAGCAAACTTTAATGCAAATGATAGGTCTTCGACAATTTTCGATAATGTAAATGATTTGCAACTGTTAATTTACTTCATATATAGCGTGCTTGTATTCAACTTCAGCAAGCACAATCAAAAGACTGCATTTTGTACATGGGAATGGTATTATTATGGTGTCAGTATTCACATGCTTCTCAATTCTCAAAAGTAATATAAATCAGCATATGATAAGAGTTGTTCGATGCCATATTTAAATAAAATAGCACATAAAGGTAAAACCATAATGTGACAATTCAAAAATAATGAGTGATCTTAATCAGATGACAGTACATGACGTTGTCCGAAATAAAGACAGTCAATTACTTTAATTATTATCCAAGTCAGACATCACAGCAAGTGAAAGACCCGCTCAGATGTTTGGCAATCGTATTATGCTCCCTTAATATATTTAAAGTCCTAATCAATTATGAAATACAAACCTAAGCTGTATCAAAGTGTTGAGAACGATCACAGAAGTTACAATAACTGACAATAATTAAATGCATTGTTATTTTTGTAAGGTTGATGTGTCAGTGGAGATGCCCAGGCTTGCGGCAAGACAAACTCACAGACCAAATGCAGAGGCCATATCTTGCAACTGTGAAGAAGGAACGTGCGACCACAGGATCGAGACCTACTTCAGAGTGAACTATGCTGTGCCCTTTGTGGACCATGTCATTGCAGAGTTGAGAAGCAGTTTTTAGGTAATATTAGAAAACATCACCTGACACGATCATCATCATCACCATCATTATGTACCTGTTACGGGTATACTTTTTAGACACACTATAATACTGTATGAATCTAGTTACAACTGAAACTAGAAAATCGAACTCTTTTTTATTTGGCCTTTTGAACACTATTAGCTCTGCCTCATTCAACTGAACAAAATATTTTGAAAATAGTGACTGATACATCCAAACTAAACAGCCAATAACCCATTTTTTCTATTGAAACCTAACTACCAGTTGGCCAACTGGTTTCAGTTGGTTTTGTTCTATTTGGTTTCAACTGGATTTTGGTACTGGGAATGTTATCAAAATACGAATAAGTGCAATATTTGTTCAATTTCATTTTTAGATCTATCCAAGAGGGCAAGTAAACTACTTTGTCTAGTTCCACAAATTGCAGTGAAGCGTGAGTACGACATTGACAGCCTGGTAGAGATGTATACAGATGATCTGCCATCACCAGGATTGGTGCAGGAAGAGTATGAACGCTGGAGAGTCGAATTCAAGCATTACCCAAACGCACCTGATTCCCCTGCTCTTGCCATTAGAGTGTGTGACAAGTTGAGGTATCCAAACATGTATGTCTTGCTTAAGCTAGCATGTACATTACCGGTGACGAGTGCAGAGTGCGAGCGGTCAGCCAGTGTTCTTCGCCTACTCCATCACTACACCAGGGCAACAATGGGCATGGAGCGGCTGTCTTCGCTAGCATTAATACATATTCATTACAACTATCCCCATGACACAGAGAAGATTATCAATCGATTTGCTGAAATGCATCCCAGGAAAATGGCTCTAGCCAACCATGCCTATAATGACCAGTAGGCAGTACATTTGTCTATACATCCATCTGGCCGGCTATATGCACTATTGTGTAGTGTCGAACGGTAGTGTTATCTTTGTTTGTTTACTTTGTTTTGCCGTGACGGGTTTCCCGGTCTCCCCCGGACGGGCCGTGTATGAAACATGCTGCTATTATGGCCGATATGAAAATCCAGCAAAATATCCGTTGACCGGCGGATTTCAGCAGAGACGGCCGTCAGCATTTACTTTGATCTTTATTTATCACTTTCACCGCACAGCTAACACCAACTCCTTTGTAAATAAACTGTCTCACATGTGTGCACACAGTGTATAAAGGTGCTTCCATAGCACAGTTCAGTCTTTTGTCCACATGTTTGCACTGTTCCTGCTTTTACCAGTGACCAAACAACAGACAGTTATCAAACAGAATTATACTCTTGGTGTTTACTCATGCAAGCTTGAGGGGAATGGGCAGATTAAACTGAGAGCAGTGAAAAGGCAGTATTGGGCCTGAAAGCGTCATGGGCAACACGAGGCGACATGCTTGAATTTCAAAACGCACCCCCCCCCCCCTTGGAAAAAGCTGGTTACGGCCCTGTAGCTTACAGAAAAAACATTCTCCTTCCAACTTCATACTGTAGTATTGCAAAATAATGCCTGAAATGGTAAAATACGGAGGCGAGGTTTGAAGAATGCTGGAACGTTTTCAATTGCCAAATTAATTCAACGGACAGACGATAGGTGTTCAGGTTTAGTGCTCGATAGTTTGCTCTCTATCCTGAGCCTATAGCCAAATCCCAACAATGGTTATAGAAGTCGGGTACTTTTTTCAATACTTTAATGATACAGTGTGAGAATGTCATAATTCCCATAACTCTATCTGAAAATTCATTTGAACCCACCTTGTAACGTGACATTATTCTCAAAAGGTGTTACTATGTAAAATCATAATCGGAAGTTTGGACTATTTCACCATTCAGTATAGGCCTATATTGAATTTTTGAAAGAGTCGCAATAGAGTAAAATCCATTAGTAGCCCATGCCTTCAAATCCGTTTTATAGTTCTCTTTTTTCCCGTAAGATACGCAAAACCGTCCCATCTAATGGTAGTGGTACATATGGTTTGACATCTTTCTTATCAAAAAGACAACTCCTCTTAAGCATGGTAAACGCCATTTCCGGCTGTCTGATTTACAGATTTTCACAATTTTCTGTGCCAGCCAATGGTGCCGCTCCTAGCCGAAATTTAGTTTCCAATTAACTTTTTTTGCGAACGGAAACTCAAATTAGCAACTGCTTAGATTTATTCTGTAAGCGTAGGGGGTCTAAGGGTGTCCGACGTTTCAAAATTTTATGCACGCTTCACGCTAACATGTGGTGGCGAACCGCTTGAGATATTCGTTCAGGCGGAATGACATTTTAACGGGCTATAATTTTGTGTCCCCAAACTTAAATAATCCCGTATCCCCATGGATAAAGCGGAGGATTATGTGAGCTATTTAAGATTAATCCCGGTCTGTTAACCTAAACTTACTTTGTTTACTGGTGAAATCATAAGCAGGATTGTGTGTCTGTTATAAGATCACGGGACTGATGAAATTTCACGAGACAGTTTTTAGAGTGTCAAAAAGTAACATTACCAAATATACATGCAAGTTGGCATATACAGATTGTTTATGATTCTGGTTAATACCTGACACAATCTTACGTGGTCGAATGTTGCAATACGAAACCTTTCCTTGTAAATGACTAACAGATTGCAGTTATTTTTTCATTTTTATTTTTGTTTGTTTGTTTGCCTTTTCTCCTATCTTAATTTTTACATTATTTCAAAGTAAATTGTAAGCCGCATTGCTTTCTTTACTTGCATATACTATATATGCATGTATCAAAAGGACTGGGCGTGAAATGTCTGCGACAAGCCTTTATTACAGAAAAGATGTTATAACAGCCTTTAACTAACCCATTAAGGACAGGAAGAGAAATGTCCTGTTTTCGTTAAGGAAGGTGAGTGGCGTTTCTGTAGGTACTAAAAATGGACTCTCAATGTAACTGTTTGGACGACTACTTGTATGGGATTCATCACCGTATGTTTGATCATACTTCTGAACATCAGCAATACAACCTTTGACTTAGGATATGACAACTACACGGTCTTAGATTTGTACGTTAAGGTGTCAGTCTCATTCATAATAAAAAAAAACACACATATTGAAACTATATTTTAAAAGTTATATACCGCCTACATATGGCTCCATTTTCCGGAAAGACACCTTCCAATTTTTTTTTCAAAACGAAGCAAAATACTGTTTGTTTGATTACTTGGCATCTTGCACCTGAAACGACTTTTCAATGGAAATAAGTATCAACTGATTGACTTTCCTTACACTGGAAACTATGGACGCGGACTCCAGAGGTAGAAGACTATTTTTTGTGAGCTCTTCAGGGACAGCTAACAAAAGTCTCCGGAAATACCACGCTTATATTTGAATTCATCAAGTTGATGTATAACACCAAGTTGACATTCACAAATAAAAGTGTAAACGTGTCAAAAGACACAAAAAATTATATTTCTATTACGGCTGGCAATGTTGAAGCAGTTCATAAAATTTCCTTATTACTAGGGAGCTACCAAAAGCTGCTCCCATTTAGAATTCTCGAGTAAGCAGATGATAGACCTCTTTTGTACCAATTGACTTTCTGATCTGCTTAAAATCCTGTTGAAACTGAAAAATACAGAAAAGTGCACTAATGCCTAATTTATTTGGCCGTGTCAAATTAGCTTCAAAGGAAGGGATTTTGTTGGATTTTGTTAAAAAATAGGTCACTACATATTACCGTATACATACTGTAGAGAAACACAGTGTACCCGATTGCGTAGATGATACCAAGCTGTATAATAACGTTCAACGCCATATATTCAAATTCAAAAGGAATCAATGCAACCTCAATCAATAGCTTAGCTACACGCGGGGCGAAGCAGCAGGGCGGTTTCCCGGCCGTGAATAATGAAAATATGAAACTTGCTAGCCTATATGTAGCACCAGATCTGGTTTCAAGTAACACCGAACAACTGCATTGCCCTTTTCCCAACTTCTCCTTTATAAGATTCCAAATTCTCTCCAGTGCAAGTATATATAAGATGTCTCTTCACGGGCGGATATAGGATCTTTTTTGAGGGAGGGTCCAACATAAAAAGGGCAAATTCAATTAAATTTTTGTCGCGTCGGCTGTAGTCCTGGCGATTTGGCCAGTTTTAACACTAGAGTTCCGTCGTGTCAAAAGCCGTCGGTCCGATTGAACATGCTAAGTCGTAGTTGGATGAAATCGGTGCCTTTTAATTCCCGGTCACACGGCCACGGCTACCAAAGAAGTGTCTTCCATATTTTCAGATTGTCCACGACGGAGTCTTCGGTAGTCGTAGCGGTGTGTACAGGGGTTAACGGGCTTAAGATAACACGACGTGTCCGGGGAGAAGCGGCGTCTTAACCCACAGTTCACGTCGTCAAGCTGACGTCCGCGTCCTGAAATTTTTGCGCTACGCGGAATTAAAGTCGCGTGGTAATATTCGAACTTTATTTGAGTAGCGGACGCGCAAACAGAGTTGTTGATGGTAACATTATTTAGTGGAAAGTGTATAAGTCAAACTTAAGCTGCTTTTACACCAAAAGCGTTTCAAGCGTTGGCGTTTCGAGCGTTAAACACTTGAACGTTTTGAAGCTCGCTTGCTCTCATTTTACCAGCTATTACAAGCGAGCGAAGAAGCGTTTTACTTTACTTTTCTGAACTGAATGTGTCTTGTTGGTTATTCATAAAAACCTGTATCATTATCAGTGGCGTACGCAGGATTTGTGTTAATGGGGCCGGACTGCAGTATATTGAGTGTTCGCCGGCCTAGGGGAGGGGTCCTTTGAAAATTTGTGGTATTTTCAAGGCGCCTAGATGCAAAATGGTGCGAAATTTTCGACTTTGACAGGAACAGTGCTAAAAGTTGAATTGTGGTGATTCATGAGGATAAAACTGAAACTTTTGTATCTCTCCGTGCAATCTAATGCTATTTACGCTACCTTTCGAAGTAAGATTTGTTTTTAAATTTGCATACTTTTAGGAGCCAAAATAAAAGAAAATCGATCGCCATTAGAGAACGAGAGCGTTTCAGTTTGCTGGGCTTTTTTCTTGGCCACAAAAAGTCCTTTTGCTACAAAGGCTATTTAAGCGGAGCGCCATCATTGGTTGGCTCGAAGTGTAGAGAAAATTTCCAACAATCTGACCCCTCAGATGGCAGAAAAAAGGATTTTCAGACTTATACGAAGAATCTAACGAGTCTCTATCTTCGTTTGTCTTTTGCAATAAAATGATCACTTCGAAATAAGTTCCCAAATTGCAAAGAGATCAGAAACTTATAAAAACATACTTTGACCCGAAAAATGTAACTTTGCCCGAAAGACTATCTTAGAGGAGCGCCACCATTAGTCGGCGCGGAGCGTAAAAATTTTTTGAAAAATTGCGATCAAGTAAAATTTGGAATTTGACTATATTTTCCAATTTTAAGGAATTGAAAAATGGTATCAATGAAGGGCCGTGCAGAGACAATCCTTCCCCTTTGAAAACTTTTGAGAAATTTGGTGTCCTTTCATGCAATTTGGTGCCACATGTGCTACCTTTTTGAAGCAAAAACCTGTGTAAGTAAAGTACGACTACGAACTTTAAGGATAAAAAAGCATTCGTGAGGGGGCTGGCCCAATGCCCACCCCCCTCCCCCCCCTTCGTACACCACTAATCATCATGGACAGAGTCAGGAACAGCGGTGTGCATGCTACGGTGTTTTTTGCTAAGCATATTGCTCTTTGCATACAGCTCGTTCGCGCCGAGCTTATAGTAAGTGCATTCTGACTCGTCAGGCACAACCCGTGGTGGGAATCTGTTCCACGTCTTCTCGCTAGCCACACCTGGTGCGCCCCTCAGAATTTGTATTCTTAAAATCGACATACCAAAACCGTAGCAAAACCCAGAAGCACCACCGAAGTTTAAATGGTCTTCGACGTCAGTCAAACCAAATACTCAACGGGTTTCTCCTGCCTCAGTGCAACATATGTCTATATCGACACTTGCTTCTCAATAACTACATTATTTTCAAGAAAATCCCGGTTCTCAATAGGTAGGAACTTGCTGGATCTCGACAAGTACCGTGGCGGTGTGGTTGCTGGATGGAACACATATGCTTAATTTCATCATGCCCACATCCAGTAGTTAACAATACTGCACATTACCCGCTACATATATTTCAAACCGTGGAAAACTAACAATAACAGGTGACAAACAATAGAATTTCAATACATTTTTCTCTCTATGTGTCACTTCATTAAATGTACTTATCTTTTATCATGTACATCTACTGTTGTGATAAAGCAAGTAAATGAAGTGAAATGGAATTCCACTGTATAGTTTTCCCCAGAAAAGATTCTAGACCATGTACTATAATAGGTGGCACATGTTTTGAGGTAATTTCCTGATCATCTTACTTGTTGCTGATTGTTGTGTTATTGCAATCGAAAGTCAAACATAAAGACTGTTTAGATTTCTTTACAAGCATGAAAACGTATTTTTCTGCTATCAGAGGCGTCACAAATTTTCAAAAATCTCTCTACGCTACGCGCCAACAAATGGAGGCGCTACCTCAGATACTTTTTGAGCAAAGTTTTTTTTTAATGATTTTTTGATGACTCTGCAGTTTGAGGACTCATTTTGAAGTGAGCATTTCATTACAAACGACAAAAAAAGATAGTGAATGCTTGGGTTCATCGTATAAGTCTGGAAAATGTTATTTGGCTTAGATAGTCTTTATGGCAGGGAAATTCCCAAACTGAACGACCCTGTTCGCCTATGCCGATCGATGCTCTTTTATTTTGACTCATAAAAGTATACAAATTTAAAAACTAGTAAAATAAAGGTAGGCGGTGCACCATCTCACGTTCCTATAAGTCGGTGAACCTTGTATTCTTTTAGGAAAGGCCCCGGATCATCATTCGTGACCTCGTGCGAATGATTTATAATGGCTTTAATTTTTTTGCCGGGTGTGAATATTTTGAAGTTGGTTCTTATGACCATAATTGCAGTTGTCTAATAAAGGCAACTGCAATTAACCCGGGCAACAAACGTCCATAGGAAATAACCTACAAACCAGTCTAATAAAAGACGCGTGTTCACCCAATTTTAAAAGTCATTTTAAGAACATGCAAAGATCTCACAGCTGGCAAAGGAAAGAATAGACTATACGCAGTCTTTTCAAACACCCATCACCTAAACGGCGCAAGACCCCCCAAAGTACACTAAAAACCTCTATGATAGACGACTATCAAATGAGATAATTGTGTGATGTTAAGGGTCATGGCACACAAAAGAACTCCTGAAGGAACACTCGAGTACCAACACTCTCACCTCTCCAAAAAGAGCTAAGGTGAGAACTCACTACGGAACATGTAATGCAAGAGTTTTACTTGACTGCTTATGAGCAATCACTCATGTGGGGAAAAGATCGTTGTCACAAACTGCGTGAACTGCGCTATCAAAACAACGAACCCTCCTAACTGAGATACTCAAAGCATTTAATGTGCTGTCAAGACTGTTCTGCAATTATTGATTTGATTTTCCCGACAACCTCTCATTGCCTACAAAAATGGCTGCAATCTTATCGATTGCCTTGTATTATTTTACAAGGTTCGAGAGCTACGGGTAAAAAGGCCTACAAAGCAACCTCCGAGAAACACTGTACGTAGCCAAATCCTCCCATTCAGAAAGGGACAACAAAGGAAAAAAATTTGGCTACTTACTGCAAAATTAAAAGCATTGAATCTCATCATTTAACTGCGAATGAGTAACACCCAGGTGGAGAAAACAACAGCGTCACTAGTCCGTGGCCCATGCTGAAAATGAACTCTCCTAACCCAAGTGACTCAGAGCGGTTTGCTAATAACACGGGCCTGCTCCTGTCTACACTCTTTTTCCGACAATCTCACCCGCCAACGAAAAGGCATAAATCTAAAAGATGGCCTTGTAAAATCAAGGTTTGAGAGAACGGAAAATAAAATGGTACAATGATACTTTTCTTACTGCTCTATTTGAAGCAGGAATATTTTAACCCAAGCCCCGAATGACAGGCTTGCTACTGATGAAGCTGCACCATTCACAGCGAATGAGCAAGACAGCAGAAACCGGTCTAGCTTGTCATAAGAACCAGCTTCAAAATATTCACACCCGGCAAAAAAAAAAAAATTAAAGCCATTATAAATCTTTCGCATGAGGTCACGAATGAAGATCGTGGGCCTCTCCTAAAAAATTACAAGGTTCACCGACTTATAGGAACGTCAGATGGCGCACCGCCTACCCTTATTTTACTTTTACCTCGAAAAGTTAGCGTACATGACATTAGAGTGCATGTGAAGACACATTTTCAGTTTTATCTTTTTTACACACCAAACGTCAGCTTTTAACACTATTACAGTCAAATTTGAAAATTTTGAACCATTTTGCTTCTAGCTAAGCTCCTTGAAAAGGCTAAGAACTTTCAAAGGGAAGGGGACACCTCTTAGATCCCTCCTTAGGCCGGCGATCAATCAACATACTGCAGGCCCAAAAACCCTTTCAGAGAAATCTTGGTCTTCACGGTTGAAGTTTTTGTCGACAACAATTCTCCACCAGAGAGGCAGTTCTACAACCCTCTGTCAAAAACGCAACCTTCAGTTAAACTTCTTTCCTGGTATTCTAACGCCCACTTCCACATCCATGTAGAAATATGTATTATTATGTTTCTCTGATTTTCACTTACTCTGTCTAACGGGTACAAACGACCCGCTAAAATACTACCTTGAATCCTTCGATAAGTGAGAAAGCTAACTGCTTAAAACTTTCAAAGGGGGAGGGGGCACCCCTTAAATCCCTCCTCAGGCCGGAGATCACTCAACATACTGCATGTCCCTTTGCCCATTCAGAGACATCCTGGTCTTCGCGGTTGAAGTTTTTGTCGACAACTATTCCCCAACAGAGAGGCAGTTCTACAACCCCCTGTTAAAAACGTAGCCTTCAATTAAACTTCTTTCCTGGTATTCTGACGCAAACTATCACCGCCATTTAGATATATATCATTATGTTCTTCTGATTTTTAAAAGTGTCATATACTCTGTCTTACTGGTATAAACTACTCGCCAAAATACCACCTTGAATCCTTCGAAAAGTGAGAAAGCTCCAGAAAATTCTAGCCAGGATTTCGTCGAGTCCTTCCTAGTGTTATTCTGACCTCTGTTTGAGCCAGTTGTATAATGATTAATCGGCTTGAATGAGATGCTCTTCCAGGAAATTCATGTCTCATCGTTTAGCTTTTACCTTATTAACTTCATGGTCTCATAGGTAGCAGTTTTCCCTGGCAAATGCGAAAGTTCGCGAAACGGCCTCGCAATTGTTTCTTGTGGGCCAGAGTAAGTATCTACACTCTAAAACCGCCGTGGTGAAAAATGCGTGGTTAACGCTAGTTCAACACAACCTTAGTTGATATCTGAGAAGTACAATGGCCCGCAACTTGTTTGTGGGTTGTTAGTTCTGCTCCAACGCAACCTTTAGTTTACCATCCCAAGGTTTGATAGCCTGTAACTAATTTCCGTGGTAACAACAACCATAGGCCCCTCCTACTCATTTTTAACTGGCTAATTTTTGGCTCGCAGTATACAATACTAGCTATCTGTTATCGATCTCGCTCCCGCGATCCCGCCAGTATGCAGCGCGCGCTATATAGCATACACTATATTAGGTCACACAGCAGCAGTGCATCATCGAAAATTTTGATCGGCATCAGCCGATTAGCAAGAATTAACTTGGTTCAAAATCTCTTATTATGGATAAGTTTGTCGCAGACAAATTGGAAGAATGGGACTTGGGGATGTTGAAAGATCTTTTCGAAGGTAAGTTTATCCCGATTTGCAGTGCGTTTGAGATGTTGAGGCTATTTTTCCTTGAGCTGAACAGAAACCACAGCAACTGCTTTACTAACAGGTTCTCTGCAGTCGCTGTATACTACTATGCAACGTAACACTATACAGCCTAGGCTGCATTTACTCTTATAAACTCCACACGGTGTGGAACAAACGCTAGCCTAGGCCTAACGTTAAACTAGTAGTATCAGCCGCAACTAGGCCTATACACAACCGGCCTAGGCTAGTCCCAAACGTTAGGCCACCGCCTAGCCTACCAATGATTATATACGTTGTATAACAGGCAGCCTCACTACCCTGATAGCAAGGATCTGGCGGTCCGCTGGAGGATAGCTAACGGCACATCCGGCGGGCCAACGTCCGCTGTCAGCGCCGGCCCGGATTCGGAGTGTTCGTCGGTTCGCTAGCGGACCGATAGCGGCTGCCACCACCCAGCCGGTGATGGGCCACCGCTGGGCCGATGGTAGAATTTTTAGCTGCCCCTTTGGCGGACCACCGGCTTTTCAAGCGGCAATGCCGCTTGGGAACCGCAGGTTAAGCGACGATACCCTGCCTGCGAGCTTATACCCTGCAATGATGCTATTGAAGGTATTATACGCGTACCTCTTGATGCAGTAAGATATCCTGTAATATAACATGCTTCTCTTGCGTGGTCTTTAATCGGCTCCCGCCACCGTGCCGGAGCTTGATTGTCCGTAGGTTTCCAGTCGGACCGATAGTTGTTTCCATCCTTAGACCGACTGTGGGCTACCAGTGGATCATGGTCGGACTTTCGGGCACTCGATCGCTGGGGTACTCTTCACCACTTTGGCGTAAGGAAAGACACGGGTTTTGTTGAACAATGACAGAGCAACTTAAATTCTTGCTCATTATGACGTTACACTGCATTTAGTTTTTTCCTTATTACAACAGTATGTGTACACTCCAGTCTTTTCTGAGTATGAAACATATCGTTGCACGCGGATGTAAACAAGACAGCGGATGGACAAAGCCGTCTCTTCATAAGTCATGCCTTTGTATAAGGTATTTTTTTACTTGGTCTGGTCAAGAAAGTTTAGATATGAATAAGAAAATGCATATGTATAGAAACTTTGAAGCCTCCTCCTTGTCGTTGTTAGTGTACTTTTAGTATAATAGGCGTGACAGACGGCAAAATTAGCGGTAATGGGTGGAGACAGGTGATGACGTCATACAGATATGGTTTCAATGGGTATGTAGAGCACGAGCTTAAAGTGATTTCGTTGTAGAAAATCCTACCCGCCTGGTGAGTATGTTGTTATTTTCCATATATATATTAAACTGTTAAATGAGAGAGGTTTACATTTCTCGACCATGTCATGGATGTACTTTACAATTTGCGAGGTTAAGAACCTGAAGAAAATGGGTCGAATTGCAACACTCTTTACAAGTCCACTGGTGTAGAATTTGCGCGGGAAATTTTGTTTGTCACGTTCAATGGAGAAATGAGACAAATTTTTCCCAACGCCCACAAAAGAGAATATTTCAAATTTAGTGCAATATATTTCTTAACCTACCCCACCCCACCCCCCAGAAAAAAAAAGAAATGCGGGAAATTTTGTATACGTCAGTAATACTATAAAAACATGTTCCGAAAATATTCTTTATCTGATTATAGCACCCCATAACTGAAAAAACAGGATACAATAAAAATGTTTAGATGTTTTCGGATTTGATTTTGAAAGTCTGGTTATAGGGATAGGAACTGAGCTCTTCCCATTGAAGTGGGTAGGAACATGTGCTTTTACCAATTGAAAACCTCAAGCTGTTCCCTCGTCACTGCAAACATTATAATCGTTTGATAATCTCTTGTACTTGCAGGGCAAGTAAAATTTCACCATTTTAGATATACAAGGAATTAACGCAAGTTAAAAAAAGAACTAATATTTCAGTGAATGGCTCGTGAGGTTACACTACCAGCTGTGTGAAATTTTTTCATTCAACGGGGATTTATTTAAAGCTGCTATGTGTACCAATGATGTATGATACAATGCAAAAAGGCGGAAAAACGTATGTTGAAATAACAGCTGAATGGCATCAGTATCCTCTCATACCCTTCAAGAATCTTTGCTGATATTTTGTATTATAAACATTGTATATTCAATGTAAACCAAGAATTTTTCTCTGCGCGAATTTAACAATTCAGTGAGGAAAATATTATCACATAATTCCCAACGCCATTCATGAAATAGGGTAACCAGTAAACTAAGTAAAATTAAAATGAATACGTTTTCATTTGAATCATGAGTTAATATATTTTGACATATTTTCATCAGCAATAAATACGGTAGAAGTCAAATTGCATGCACTTAAGTTGTTAGTAAAAAACTTGACTTCTCATGTGTTCATTTTTATGCCATTAAGCCTAGCTTTTAAGAATTATAAATACCCAAATATGACCTTTTTTACATAGTTTAATAATGAAAACACCTTTGCAGAATGTAAAATGTGAACCTAATGTAGTATGTGTTGGCCTCTTCTCCCCATATAACACCCTGCCAATGTACCCCATGAAAAGTCCTTTCATACAAATAAATACTAACATGACAACGACGAATTCCGATTCCAGTAGTGCTCTGTGCTCACCCTTCCCCTTATTTGTACATAAGTGCACCCAAAACACGCTCAAAATTCAGTTTGGCTAGCGATTGATCTGAAGGTAATACAATAAGCCTTTGAATGAATAGATGACAATAAGCTGATTAATGCACGCTTTTATCTTGGGGCAGCATGGATAGCAACCAGTATGGGTCATCTCTTCTCAACCTGAAATGAGTCCCAAACAGATTTTGGAATTTTGAAGAAAGAAAAAAACAAGGCAAAAAAGACCAACGCCTTGCTAAAGTATCATGAATTTGTTATGATATCACTACAAGTGAACAAACTTAGGGGGCTGTTCCCTCACCTGGATCAATTGCCAGGGTACCTTTACATTAATTACACCCTTTTAATATTTTAGAGGAAAATAGCACTTAAAAACTGGAACCAATGATACTAAAGCAAATATAATTATGGCATTATCAACCAACCAAACCATTACTGTTCAACAAAGTTCTTAACAAAAGTATTGCAGCACTAACCTTAGCTAGCAAGTGAGCCGCATCTTCACTCGATCCTTCGCCAATCTCTCTGTAACTTCATTTCACTTACCACATATAGGCCCATCCGTTACTTACCACACAGACTGCAAAAATGTCCTTTAATCCAAGTATATCATATCAAATTTTATCTCAAACTCAGAGAGAGATAGAAGCATGAACTTTCTGAATTACTGCCTATGTTGATAACGCATTCTCCCATTTACTCTTATTACAATAAAACTTTCGAACCTTTTCGCAGTTAACTTCATGCTCATGTTACTGAGGTGAAGCCCATGATCCCCATCTTTCCAGTCCTTGGTAGGCCCTTTCCTACAATTTTATGCTGTATAATCATCTGACATCTAGCACTTTCCAATGCCTGTGTTTGTCCGTTTGTTGGTCTATTTCCTTTCGTAGCACTCTGCTGTACATAATGGTTTCATCTCTCCTTTTCTCTAAGGTGATGGTCTTATGCAATTAAATGGCTTTGAAACAGAAAAGGAAAAGAGTAACAAGATGTTAAGTTTTTCAACGATATTTTTATTTCTTTATTGATGATACTTGAAAATTTCCCCAAAAAAGGGTGTTGTTTCACAATTGTTATTTTCCCAAGCAGTCTGACGTTTCTGGTGTACACGAGTACATTAAAGAGAAATATACCAAAATTAAGTGTTCCCTTTTTAGCCTACCGTATCTTTGCAAATTTGCACACAACAGGACTACCTGGTAGAACTTGGAATATCTTCACTGATAGACTTAAAGCAGAATTTCAAACAGGTATCTCCCAATGAGTTTACCTAATATAAGCTAACCCAACCTTCAGTTTATGAAAACAAAATATTGGAATTAATCGAAAGGAACTTGCAAAATGTTTTAATGTTAGTTATGCCAATTTGGATAAGTGTCTGCAATAAAAATTTTTATCATGTTCCCAGAAGATGGGCTTTTAGAGAAAGAAACTGTTAATTGAGGTAAGAATAGCTCAGATGGCAATGCACGTGTTTACATGTTAATTCTTATATCATGCCCAAGTTTGAAGTCTCTCAAAATGTTGGCTTTTAGTTCCTCTACCAATCTAGGCAATGGGAGGGCAGAATTATTACCAATACGGGTTTTTAACAACTAAAAACAATAGTGACAGCAGGGGCACTTTGAAAGGAGTAGTGATGGATCAAAAATTAAGCTTGAAGGGTGGGGACACTTCATAAATAATACTGAAACAGGCACCAAATGATTACTTACTTCCAAGCTTTTTCCATGACGCAAACACAAATAAATTCATCAACAGTAGATGGATTCAGGCCAGACAGCTTTGTACGGTTGTATCAAGTTGTTATTCCCATTGAGTATGAAGTTCTTAGTCATCATGAAACATCCTTTGCCGTAGACTCAAAATCTGCAAACAGTTGGATGAAATCTGAAATGAGAATAAAATTTGCCTTAAAGCGTTACAGGATTAAGTGTGTCTTTAAGCATTGAAGCAATTTTGTTATCTCCTCTATCTAATTGTAATATCGACATCCAAAGTTGAAGTCTCTTAACTAACGGTTGACTATAGTAGCACTTGCTCTTATGTCCATTGGAAATTATTAAGCAAAGATTGCATAGGTCGGGCATTCTAGCCTACATGTTAGACATATGTTGCAACTTCAGAAGTCAATACTAAACATGAAAACAAGATTACAGTAGTAGGGGTTTAAATGGCTAATATGGTATTTTAGTATATTGCCTACAGCATTTTAGGCTCCTTGTATTGAACTATGTTGGCACATATATGTAAGTATTACGTAAGACCTTGCCTGATTTTTTCCTTTCTTTTTTTATTTCCCCTTTCTCATACCCAATTTCGGGCTGAAAAAGCAAAAGATGGTTCATACAGAACCTCAGGAAAAAAAACAGTTGATATATTTATATCACTGAATTAGGCCTAGGTAGCTTAGACATAACTTTAGGAAGAGAGACAAAACAAAAACAAACTTCATGTCCTGTACCCTACATATTTTACATAGGCTTGTAAAAATTTTCGGGCAAGGGATATCGTCTATGTTTTTTTTTTTTTTTTTTTTTTGGACGCTCTGGTGTCTGGTTGCAAAGCTAGTCACTGTGGTCTACAAACTTTAATGTTAACATTAAACATACAAATAGGCCTGGGGCCTAGGCCTAAGGCAGCCTAAAGTATGCAGTATACAAAAGTTAAGGACTAGGCTACGCCTTATATTATAGCCTAGGCCTATATTGATTGTACCAGTTGTACTTCTAGGCCTAGGCTAGAGGAGTTTTTCCCCATCCCCCATCCCCAAAATAAATCAAGTCTTTTTTACCCCGTATAGGCTAAATATAAATGATTTTAGTAGCCTACTTAAAGAGAAGAATTTAAGAAGTATAACGTTAGTAAAGCTATCATGAGTCGATCACTATCGTGACTCCGTGAGTCGATCACTGAATTTCTAAACGCCAATGCAGGATGTAAGTGCAATAAAATTGCAATGTGAGGATAACCTGCGATGCATATTCTTCAAACAACATGAAAACAAATTATTTGTCTTCATATTTTTGAAGTTTTAAAGAAGAAATGTTAGTCATGACCAGATTTGGAAGTTTCAGCAAAAGAATGAACCAGAAATGTGCAAAAATTACTAAAACGATGATGAGAAGATCTTTTATAAAGTTCTAGATAAGAATTCTGATATAAAAGAGATTATTCTGTTTCATAAATAGAAAAACTCGCCATAAATGTGGTAATTTATGGGAATTTATTTGTTAGCTGTTATGAAGTGACTGACTAAAGATTAGGCTACTTCATGAGACATGAGCATTGCTAACGTTACTTTTGTAGTTGTACTGCCACCTACATTTCAAGATGCATTTTCTACAGATACTCAATCAGAACAACACCAAAATATGTCACAAGAGGAACACAAATAACGAAATATTACGGTCTAGTTTCATTGATTTTTAATTTTATAGCCTTGCCTAGGCCTAGGCCTAGGCCTAGATGTTTTTATATTTTTAAGGTTAGGGGCCTATGATTGTGTGTCGTTAAACCCCATCTAACTAACTAACCCAGCTTAGGCTAGGCTGTGTTACTACTAGTTATAAATTGGGCTAGACTACCGCCCTCGGCCTAGCCTATTATTAATAGTATTGTTTCAACGTTAGTGTTATCCCAACGTTAACGTTAGGGCTAGGAGGAATGTTTGTCAGTTTATCTAACACTGTTGAGCCTAACGATTACTAGCCTAACGTTACGCCTGTTCGTCACACCGACTGAAAAAAAGTTTTTTTTAATAAACGCAAATCTGCTGGGTCGTTGTAACCAATGTCAAATGAAGTTACCATGAACAAAACTGCATTTTGATTCATCGAAGATTCCTCTCAGAATGTGGAAATTGTTAAACACAGCTCTCACTTTGGTGAACAACATTTGTTGGACTTCTGAATCTGATATGATCTTGCAAACATAGAACACGAACATACGTGCGATATGCATATGTGCATATGTACGTTTACTGCTCTGGTATGGTGCGACAGTACTGATTTGTCATAACACGTACGACTCTACGTACGACCACGTTCATTTACACATGTATAAGTCACGTACACAAAGACCACACTGACAATATATTGATACATATCGTTGTGCACTGTGAACCATGCACATCGTCTGCTGACGCACATGTCTCAGGCCTTGCATGCAACGCATGGAGAATTTTTAATACGTAATTCGCGCCTTCTTGTTGCCTGCGCAGCACAACGTGTCACATTTACACACACACATGCTATACATTTATTGCCGATGAACTTTTCAAAGTCTTGACGTACACGGGGAGATTGGTAAAGAGCCAAGAATGCAGTAAAATTGTTATCCAGGGCAGCACAAATAGGGCACAACTTCTAAGAGGGTGGCACAACTAGGGCAGCTGTGCAGTGTAATATGTTTTGCAAAGCTGTGAAATACATCCAGTTGGTAGATAGCCAAGTATGCAATGCACCGGTAGCTTACATTCAATTTACATTGCACACGAAATAAATTTGAACTTTCTGCCAGTTTCTTCTCCATGTTAACAATACAATCCCCAAAATCAAATTTCGGGCTGCAGTCCAGCTTCAAAAACACCTAGCAAATTTTCAGGATCAATGTTATTGTCAATCGGACAAACTGATGAGTCAGTACATCAACCCCTCCCCCCGGTAAGAAATTGCCCCTTGTGCCTTAAAAGTCGTGATCAATATAGGTCCAGGCACAATTCATATTCATTTTCCCCGAAATTTTAATTTAAGCAGGGGAATTGTTTGCCTCGCCAGTGCCATTTTCCAGGCAAACCCTGGGTCGATTATTATTCATGTGGTTACATCTATGCTCCTGATCACTGTCCTATCATTTATGCACCATAGTTGAACCGCCGCCAGAAAACATTGGTATACCAAGCTGAAAAATGTCTCTGCCGATGTGCCGCGGTTCGCCTATTGGTGCACCCGATCACTATGCGCCGTTACTTTGCGGCTGCCGCCATTCCCCCGTCAAGCCGCCAGAGGACCAACAACGGCTTACCACGGCGTGGCCTCTGCTGGTATGCCACTGAGAAACCATTGGTGGTCCGATCACTATGCGCCGCTACTTTGCCGCTGCCATTCCACCGTCAAGCCGCCAGAGGACCAACAACGGCTTACCACGGCGTGGCCTCTGCTGATATGCCACTGCCTTACCATCGGTGGTCCGACAACGGCATGCCACATACTTGCCGCTGCCGATTTGCCATCCTCTTATCACCGTCGGACCATCGTCAGAATTTCACTGCTTTGCCTCTACCGATTAGCCATCCTCCAGCGAACGGTGGACCACCGTCATTGTGCCACAGCAATGCCGATGCCGACATGTGCACGACTTGCCACCATAAAGCCGCCTATGGTCCGTCAGTACCTTGCTATCAGGGTACTGACGGTTGAGTATTTTGAAAAAAGGTAGCCTAAATATAGGCCTAGCCTAGGTCTTTATGTTAAAGAAAATACTAACTAGCCTAGGCTAGCCTAACGAGTAGCGACTGCATCCTGCAAAGTAGGGCCTTTCACAGAAAGATCTTTGGCGTACGGAGATGTGTGGAGTAGCGTTAGGCCTAACATTATTGCTAAAGTGAATTTACAATTTCTGTGCATCTACTTGTTTGTAAACCTAGCCTAGGCCTAAAAGCAGACTTTTTTTCTTTCTTTTTTTCTAATTTAGACTAGGCTAGGCCTAGCATCCAGCTAGGCTACCCTTTAGCCTTCGGGAGTTTTCAGCATAACGTTAGCAAGGCTACCACTGCCAGTACCACAGGCGCTTGGTAGGCCTACCCGTCGTATAGGCAGGCCAACAGTATAGACCTAGCCTAGGGGTCTAGGCCTACATAGCTAAAAAATGGAAAAGTAGGAAACGTCTCCTTAACTTATTGGCATATTTGGGCTTGGCCTAGCCTACCACTACCAGAAAAAAGTTTGCAATGAAACCTTCTTAGCCTACTTCAAAGTAGGACCTAATAATGTACCTGATAATGTTGTACAGTAGGCTTTCACCTGCTGTATTTTAAGATTTTCAGGGCACTTTCATAGCTCTTTTCAATTTGCGGTTTAAAATACAAACGTTGCTTCCACACTGGCAAGTATATGACGTTGAAAAGTATCATTTTGTCATGCACAACATCTATTCCAATTAATATTAGGGGTGTACCGGTCCAGCGGTCTACCCGGCCGGATAATGAAAAATTTTCTGGTTCCGGTCCCAGCCGGACTTTTTAAAAAATGCGGCCAGAAGCGGACTTTCCTTTATTACATTTAATAAATTAGTAAAAGAATCTATGTCACAAGAAAAGCATGATTAAAACAGACAGTAATTAAAATCAGTGTTGAAGAAAGGGAGGGGAAGGAGGGTGGATTTAAGTGAATATCTTCCAGTAATGAGTATATCTGTCAATGAAAGGAGGGGCATTCCATTCACAAAAAGTTGTACTTTCACTGTGACTAGATCTTATGTGAGACCAATTTTCATGAAGGGTCTTCCCACAGTCTTAAAACGTAGTACCGACTCTTGTTAGTGGTCAATGATTCTCGTTCCCATGGGTCTCATGGGTGGAAAAACAGTATATTGGGGAGTTCATTGCAGGGGAATGGACAATTGGTGTAGAAACTTGGCTTGGTCTGTGCAAAACATTACATAAAATGTGTAGGAAATAAATATTTTTCCCCAGCCCTGGTAGTCCTTTGGAAGTTGGCTTGCAAATGAAGCAATTTTTGTATGAAAGATACTGTAAAGTTTGATTTGATCCCACTTAATGTCTAAAACCACAAAGTTTAAACTTCGTTGGACTTTCCCTCCAAAATGTGAAGTATATGAAGAAGCTTTTTTTAATTGCTTGGGAATGGACATGAATGGAACAAATTCGTCCCCAAAGGCTGAAACAGGCAGAAGGAAATGACTACTGTACATAAAATTTCATTTAAAGAACAGCTTTCAGACAAAAATGAAATACATTTCAGTGTTACAAAGCATAGAGTGATGTCACTTAACTCCATTGAAATATTTATCACAGTTTTCAACTTATCTTGGTGTCAGAGGGTAGCTATTTATCAAAAGAGTTGCTGTATTAGGCACCACTAATTTCAAGTTGGCAGGCTTCAAACTTTAAAATTTAAAATTTTCCAATAGTGGCATGCAAACTGGGAGGCCATGGCACCCCATCTCTGAGAGTAGTCGAGGTGAAATCACGTAGTTAAGAGGAGGTCATCAAATTATGTTGATTCCTGGAACACTATGGCATTTGTTGCTGTTCTGTATGTCAACAATTTTTTTTTCCAAAAGTTTTATTTTTGAGTAACTCTTTGGTGGAACTATCATCAACAAATTAGATGCAGTTTATATTTCCTATATTTATTTTTTTTTTATGAACAATTGTTTAGGGTTCCTAACCCTTTTTGGGGGGCACATTTTGTGACATAAATTAACTACTGTTAAACAGCGCCACACTAGTGCAATTCTAAAAATAATGAAAATCACCCTCCTAAATTATAACCAAAAGTTTTTAAGTAGAACTTTAAAATTACCTAATAATTTCCATGATATATTGATGCGTCAAGTTTTCTCCGCACCAAGTTATCACTATCTAAACTCATTTCAAAGTGTTTCATGTCTGAATTAACAGAATGCATCGCAGCAATCCGTTAATAATTTTCACTACTTCAGTAGCTATCAATACACCAAAGCAAGTGAGTTGATTCCATGTGAATTAGGGCCAGTGTCTTAAGGGGGATTAACTTTGCGTCAATTGAATTCCCATTGCTTCACTTTGTAAATTATTGAAAGAACGTTCATTACGTTTGTACTGTAATTGTCACTTTTTCTCCCACACACAGTTAACATTATGGATAAAGTCCCATTACATCCCTGTGACAAAATCAGAATTTGTGGAGGCAACATTCATTTCAGAGCTTGCAATGATTCTTTGTCTGCTAACAACGATTTTCTCACTCATATAATGTTGTGTGGTATCCTATGCAAAATGAATTCAACAAATGCATCGTAACTACAGTATTCTAAATACACAATGTGAGAGCATTTGCTGATGAGCAGCGATCGTTCCTTGTTAGGTGTGTGTTCTTCATAATGAGTACACAATACTTTACATGTGCATTTTGTTGTTCTATGAAATTTTGAGCTCATTGGAAGAATTTTACCATACGGTAGAAGTATTTTCTTTACTTCGATACTGCACTGAACCTGTAGGCAGGGTTGTCACCACGCTGGGTGGCACCGGGCGGTGCTATCTGCTCTCAAAATCTCCACCTACAGTAGTACTTGCCATCAATACTAGCATGACCGCCCAGCACAAATTCCTTACCCTAACTGAATAAAATTCTTAGATTTCTTTAGGATTGAGTGATAATTTCCCGTATTTTTGTAAGCACTCTCCAATCTGCAAAATTTTTCAAAGCAGAGATGGGACAGTGTCTCCCTTTAGATCGCTCCCTCAGGATAGTGATCACAAATTTTACCTGGTTCTAAAAATGGTATGGTGACAACCCTGCCTGTAGGTACTGTACTAGGTAGAATGTGCAACAAGTTCACAAACTAAGTTTCTCTTAAGAGTGTCATAAGCCAACACAGACTCAGAAATTGAAGGAATCATGTAGATCTCATTTTAGGTTAATATATGTATTTCTTGTACTTATTATTTTACAGAAAATGTGATTAATGAAGAGTCCTTCATGTTATTGGACACCGAAACAATTAAGGGGATGATAAAGCCAGTTGGACCACTGATGAAATTCATTGCAAATCTCAACAAATTAAGAGCAGCTGATGAGGAATACCAATATTATATTTTGCAATTTCACTGAGTAATCAATGTACAGACACTACAATGGGTTACACCTGCCCAATGTATGGCAATCTAGTCCATGGCAATGCAAGTAAACTCATGTCACATTTAAAGAATGCACATGCCCTGCTATTTGGTTATATGTTTTCTTATGCTGTTACATGTTCCCAGGAAGGTTGCATGCGAACTTTTAGATATGCTTCTGCTCTAAAGCGGCACATTGAAAGGACCCACAACCCTATAAATGTCAGGCGAGAAGAACAATATCATGATGGCGATGATGATGACAATAATCAATTTGCAATGGTTGATGATATACTTGTAAATCCGGCTCGAAATGAAAATAATGGTCCAGAAGAGGGAGTGGTGTGGGATGATTTGGATGAAGAAAAAATGACTGAAGTGGCAGCCATTAATATTGCACGAATGAAATCGTCCAGCAGTATTGTTCAGTCGACAATAAACATGGTTGTGGAAGATAGTACAAACTTAATAAGTGATATACTTACTGGTTTGAAAACCAAGGTAGCAAATTTTATTTCCGAGAGAGGTTTGGAAAATGATGATGATCATTAAGATGTTCAAGAACTGTTGAGCACATTTGATCTATGTGCAACCCCGTACCGACTTGTTTCATCTAATTACTTACAACAAAAATACTTTTGTAGCTCTGGATATTACATAGAACCCATTCAAGTGCCAATTGCTTTAGGCTATTTTCCTCACCATGATAGGCAAACAGGGCATGTGGTTCAAACTGCAAACCATATAACCTTCCAGTATAAACCAATTCAGCAATTACTCAAAGGTATTCTTGAGAATTTCATGGCCACAATGTTAAACTACCGGGGGATTGAAGCTGGCATTCTGAGAGTTTTCTGTGGTGGACAGTACTGTAAAGAGCACAATTTCTTCAAAGACCAGAAGAATATTCAGCTACTTTTATATGTCGATGAATGTGAAGTTGTCAACCCTTTGGGATCTTAGGCAGGGCTTCATAAAGTTGGTGTTGTCTACTGCACAATTTTGAATATTCCACCAAAATATCGATCATCTTTAAGTAATTGCTTCCTTGTTGCAATGTTTAATTCAGGGGATGTAAAAACATATGGATATGATCCTATCCTGAGGCCCCTCGTTGATGATTTAAAACAGCTTGCGATCAATGGCTTGGAGGTAAATACAAATGTTTATGATGGCATTGTGAAAGTAAGTGTAGCGCAGGTGGCTGGTGATTATCTTGGTGTTAATGGCTTGTTTGGATTTGTTGAAAGTTTCGTTGCAAATTACTGTTGTAGACAATGCAAATTGCATAGAAATGAAATGCGCTTATCTTTAACTGAACAAGAAAACTCGATCAGGAATCAGATTCAGTATGAAATTGATGTTAATCGACATGATCCTTCTACTACTGGCATTAAGTCATCCTGCTTATTAAATGAATTGCATAATTTCCACGTAACTACAAATTTTGCTCCCGACATAATGCATGATTTGTTAGAGGGCATCTGTAGTTTGGAGGTGCATCTTGTACTTTGTCAACTCATACAAGCTGGTTTCTTTGATTTGGACCTTTTAAACAGTAGGATTACCAGCTTTGACTATGGCCCTGTTGATTCAAAGAACAAACCATCCGTTATTTCAGCTGCATATCTAGAGAATCCAGATGGTCCTTCTCACCAAACTGCTGCTCAGATGTGGTGCCTCGTCCGCCATCTTCCTCTTATTATTAGTGATAAGGTACCTGAAGATAATGAATACTTTGAGCTGCTACTACTCTTACTAGAGTGCATGGACTTCATTTTTGCCTCAGAAATAAGTGTAAATGATACACTATTTTTAAAACACTTGATCAAAGATCACCACAGTCATTTCCTGCATTTGTATCCCCATAGACACTTGAAGCCCAAGCATCATTTTATGACTCATTATCCTAGACAAATTCGCATGCTTGGGCCTCTAGTTCGTTACTGGACAATGCGATTTGAGGCAAAACATTGCTTTTTCAAACGCTTGGGACACATAGCTTGTAATTTCAAGAATGTCTTAAAAACACTTAGCTGCCGACAACAAATGTATTTCAGTTATACAATGATGGGTGGAAGGAACCTTGTCCAAAGAGACAAAGAAATCGGACCTGGTTCAACAGTTCTCCTGGCCTCCTTGCAAAATGCTGAAATGCTGCAAGATGACCTTGGTGTACATCTTTTAGATGATATCTACATCGCTAAATGGTGTGTAGTGTTTGGTAAATTGTGCCAAAAACACCTTGTTGTTGTTAGTGGCCTAACTGATGACCTGGGACCAGTTTGGAACAAAATTATTCATATTGTGTGCATGGACAATGGCATCAAACTTATCACTCAACGTTTGGATATTGTCAGATATGATCGACATACTCATTCGTACATTGTCAAAGAACCAACAGACGACGTGCTGCACAGTGTCATTAGTCTGGAAAAACTACATGACTACCAGCCATATCATGCTGCAAAAGCATATAACCAAGAGGATCAGTTATATCTGCACATTACATTGAGACATCGGATTAATTAGCAACTATTTTTGTGGTAGGTGGATATGAATTGTGACATTAACTTAATAATTTCATCTTTTTTGCAGAGCAACCACAATGATGGGGTCGAGGACTTATGTGCATGTATATAGTGTAGTACTTGTTGAAACACCATAGGTGCACAGTACTGTAGATGTTAGGGATTCAGGGGGACAAAAGCTTGTTCAAAGACTCCTTTAAGGTGCAATTTGAGGATTTTTAAAGACCATTTACAGTATTTATGTAAGTTAAAATGTTGCTGCAATAGTGTCCTCACAATTTTTAAGCCAGAATCAAAGATACAGTTGAGTTTTTTGAATTTTCATTGCAATGAAAAGGGGGGGGGGGGATATACCTCCTTTCTCATCTCTGACGGACACACTATCCATTCTTGGTGGCATGTGTGACTGTCACGCATGGTTCGGCAACTCAACAAGGAAGAGTTGCCTGAATGCCAAGCTGCTTGTACATAGATCTGCCATGGTGAGAGTATGATACTTTACCTATTGTCTTAGTATGGTTGGTTGGGGTCAGTATACTAGATTCATTTAAATTACAGTAATTTAAAGGCTCACTCTCATGAAGAAGAATCATTATGAACCCACATTAAACACTATCGTTCACAGATTGCACCTACCTCTTAACGTTGGTCTACCCGACAAGGTACTGTAGGGTCAGTGAGAGCTGCAAATTTACTGTATTGTTTGAAGCATACCAGACGTACTGCACAGCACTGTGATTCACGGTTTGATTTCTGGTCGGGTAATACCAATAAAAATGGAATTGACTGCAAAAGTGCTTAGTACCTCAGCGTTGATAGAATACGAGAAACAAGCCGGTTAACCACAAGTAGCAAAAGGGCTGTGGATGGCTCTGATTTGATGTCTTACAGGTTGCAAAATGAGGTGTAAAACAACTAACTCTTACTTAGATATATGACTAGGTTTTTATGATTTCATTTTAGATTCCTATATGCACCAGCCCAAGTAACTCTTCTACCAGTTCAAATGAGCCTTCTTCTATCAGCCCAAATACATCTGTTGATGTAGTAAATGTGTCTATGTCATCTGCCGGGAGTGATGAGTCTTCCGATTGTGACAAAGCCAGCAGTTCTATGTCTCCACCACTACAGAAGAAATTCAAACACAGCTTTGCAAGTACGGTAGTGTAATCTGTATAGCATTGTGTTTGTAGCAAGATAGTTACATGTAAGTTTTATACTTACTGTGTAGATGTGAAATGGAATACTGTCAATAGATATTCCACTAGGTCATCCATATTAATATAAATTTTGGTACACACAGCAGGTTTCTCTGGTATGATAGAAATTAAAATTTAATGGTTTGCTTGTTCATTTCGGTAGATAGTGCCCCAAGAAGTATATTTGTGCATATAGTGTCAGTGCAAGTAAAAAAAAAAATGTGCAAGTCTTTGATTGTGAGTTAAGGAGGTTGCTTTTTACCTAAAGTTCCCACCTGTAACCTGTTTTTGTTACCCTATCTTATGATAAATGAAATGATGGTTTCATAAATTTAATTTTCATAGAAAGGCAGATCTCTAGAGGATAAAATAATATCGATTGTTTCATTTCGGAGTGTACGGCAGATTCTTGAAGAGGATAAAACCATTGGTCCCTCTATAATAGAGGAAATAGAGACTGGTGAATTAAACAGGAAGAGCAGGATTCGCTTTGTGAGGATGATTTCATGCATATATTGTAAAGCACTATGCAGATAGGTGGGTTGCAATGTAAATAATATTAACCTTATTCATAGTCTTCATCCTAAAATGGGCACTACATCTGCCATCATGCATCACTTATTTGTTGGTGGAGTATTGGATATCTTACTCAACTTTCTGCCACTTTCTTTCTACCAAAGCAATATGAGAAAGTGTCACCTCACTGTTTTAGATGTGTATGTGAGCTCAAGTAAACACCAGTGAGCTTGCACAAGTTTGCTTTTGAATACAAAATCTCTTTTGCCATACTTAAAGAACTACCAAAACTGTATACAACCAGCAAAGGGCACATGATAAGTTTCCATTGTGGTAAAAACACTACAAAATGGAAATTGTGCTTATTTTAAAAAGTATAGTAAATGGGATGTTAATTTGTTGGTGTGTTCATGGACAGATTTTTTTATCAGCATGATAGAAATGCTTGTACTTTTGTTCAATGGATTTCTTCCATCCTTCCTTTGTTTGTTTGAAACCAATGATTTTTTTGTTGGTAAGTGACCTACTATATACCTTACCTTGAACCTTCACAACAAAAAAGATATAAACCAGATTGATGATTCAGTACTGCTGGATTCACCTGCAAGTGTTGGAAACCTGATCATGCTGTTCAAATTAATATGTAGTATGACTAATTGCCAGGTTGATATAAACCAACCCAATGCAGCCATCTGCCATAACATAGTTTATAAGCATCAGTGTTTTAAGGCTACCCCCTCCCCCCCCCTTTAGATACCAACTAATCCCATCATTGTTCTTTGTGGCTCTGCGATGTTGTGAAATGTCCATTCACATTCAGTAACATTTCTTGCATCCCTCCAAGGAGGTCAGGAGTTCGAGTCCTTGCCAGGTCATACTGAAGACTTTAAAAACAGAAGCTACTGCCTTTGTGCTTGGTACTCAGTATAAGCAGTGGAGTAGTTACAACAAGCCAGTGAGGCACAACTGGAAAAGAAAGGGGCCTTTGTCGGCTCAATTTGAACCAATTGGTGGGAAACTGGGGCGTAAAAACTCCATCTAACCTAACCTGTCGAAGGTGGTGTGGCTTTGTCAAGTATAACCAAGCCAGCTGTGAGTTAAGTTTCAGTGTATCGCTACATGTAGCGCTGGGAAGTTTGTTTGCACCTTTGCACTAGTCACCAATGCCTTGGCTACAATATGTCCCTTTGAACCCTGTGAGGTGTTAATGTTAATTCCATTTTAATTTCTAATTAGCACCCCTGGTTACTCCCACCCTTTATTTTTTGGAGGGGGGGGGTGCAAATTTTCAAGGTTGATTTGTATGATGCTTTCTTACTAGGTTTAGACTTTGGTTCATTGTTTACAGTGCGGCAAGCTTGCCAGTGTGCAGATGCTAAGGTCACAGTCAATAAAAATATTTATGCTTATGCAGTTTATGCTGCTCAATTTGCAGGCTTCTACAATTCCCCGTCCAACATCCCGGGACAAGTAAAAAATCACTTGGGCAACTACCGTGCTCAATGTTGCAGCCCGCCGGGCAATAAGTACCCCAGCCTTAAATTTCTGAGTTGCGCAAAATGGCATTTGTACTTTTAGACTTTAAAAATTATATGTACTCAACAGATTTGAATTGGACAAGTAGATATTTATGCGCTCAAGTAGATTGAGAAACAGTTAGCCCGTCGGACAAGTACGAAAGAAAAGATTTGTGGAAGCCTGTCATTTTGATATCAAATATTTGTTGTTGTGTGTAAGGTATATGTGAGTGTCTCTTCTTATTCTTGCTGTTGTTGCTGCTACTGCTGTATTGTAATCATTATTTAATCTGTTTAACAGACCCAAGACCAATCAAAGCAAAATCAATTGTAAAGGAATTCCCGACTCTGAGGGATGAACAAGGTCAAGGACATGTAAGTGTATTTCTAATGGATTCTAGAAAGAAATGAACACATTGGGGATTAGGATCCACAAACAAATCTGTTTGCTGTTTTTCAATCAAATGTTAAGGCATTGTGCTCTCACATTTGCAACAAACCTTAACAAAGGATATGCCGCCTTGATGTCCTTGGACTAACATAGTGCATGTTTAGCTTTGCCCATGATCCACAACTGGAAGAGAGAAAGTGAAGGGCACTTGTTAAACCAGTGAATGGTTCTTAAATTAGTCATAAAGCTGCATACACTGAAATACTGGACTGCGAGGTTAGACCCAATGTCTGACACCCAGAGCTCTGACAATAAACTTTTGGGGAGTTGAAGTTTCTAGCACACATGAAATTGGTGTTGCAGCTTGGACTCTTGTGTGTGAAAGCAATATTATGGATCAATGCTGTAAGTGTTGTTTAGTGATAAATGAGTATTGAGTTATTTTTAGGATTTTACTTGCCTCCAAAATATCAAAATGTCCTGATGAATTGATAACTTAAAAATTAAGCAAACAATCAAGGTTTTTTTTTTAATCGATGTTTTATGCTTTTTAGAACTAGACAAATATTTAAAGGCATATTCTGGTGGCCTTTAACTTGAGTCTAGTAAGTAAGACAAAAATATTTTACACTGTATCCTCCAAATTCTGTTGTGTCTAGCCAACTCGAACGAGAATAAGGGTCTCAATCCTACTTTAAGGCAGATTAAAGAAAAGATTTACACTAAAAATACAATTTAGACACAATCCACTGCACAGAAATACACGTGACTTGACATCCCACCTTACGTTATGGATGGATAAGAAAAGAACGAAATGTTCATTGCAGTTCAAATTTTGGAATACTTGTTGAAGGTTCAGGACTGGTTTATCTTGAGGATTTGCGCATGCGCATAGCCACCTAAGCAAATTATCAAATTCCCTTATTCAGCTACTTGTATTTTATGGGCACTGGTAGAGCTTATTTGAAGTTCTACCCGAGTCACTTGTTCCGTCCATCAAAATATAATCAACAGTTGAAACTATAACGAGAAGTTTTGTAGACCTGATTTGAAAAGTAGGTTCTTTTCCTTATAGGAAGCCTGGTTTTCACCAGGAAAAGGAAAGCACACAGCAACAGGATGGATAGAAGAGAGACTTAAAAAATTGCGCCGCAGTTATGCAAGTTCTAAAAGCTTATCTCCTGCTGCTCCCACTCAACCATGTGGAAAGTCTCTTATCACTGCTAGGTTGCCAGGTAAGCATTATTTTGCTGATTGTTGACAGCCTAAAAAACCCAAACTATATATCACGAGTTTAAAAGAAAATGTGACAAATCTTCAATACTTTTGATTTCCTTGGTCAGTCTACAGGCATTTGCAGTCAACATAAGTGTAATTCTTTCCTGCATACAAATTACTTAGTCTGTTTAAGTCCAATTTGATGTGTGTCTCTCAGTTCTCCATGTTGAGTACAGGAATCCTATTTTTATGCAAAAATTCATGGTATTTTTGTTTAAACAATTTTCCATGCAGATTCTCCGGTCTGCTCATATAATCTTACTTGACATGCTTTCGACACGATGGCTACATGAACCCTGCTTTCTTTGAGTTCTTAAAGGTTATGCACCAAATCAATTGCCAAGACTTTTGGCCCTATGATTCAAAGTGGATTTAAAATAATGATTTATAAACACTGGTATTGAATTCCTGCATTCTGATTGGTTGAAAACCGAAATGAACTCAGATGTGCTGAAATCATCACAGAGGCAGCAGGCCTTGGCTATCACCTCAGTCCACTCCGCCTCTATGATGACATCATCATTGGACATATTTAAGGCCGCGACACCCTCGCCCTCGCATTTTTTATAATTATATTTGTGTGCAAAACGTACTTAATCGGACAAACAAGCACACAGGCACACAATAATGTAGGTATGCTGAATATTAACTACATGATACCACCCCATCCCCGTAGGCATTCCACCATGGAGTACTCCTACAGTAACTAAGGTGTTGTTACTTATTACCTAAAACCACTACCATAGTATTACTATGATGATATTCCAGTAAATATGTCAAATCAAGTACAGTCTCACCTCCCTCTTGGGCAATGAGATAAAAAAAACAATGAGATAAAAAAAATGTTTGAATGTGGCCCTAAAAGATGATGCACTTTTGGAAGATGTCCTCCCATAAGTTTTAAATAGCCTGGTTAATATTTGTAGCTTCATATCAAACTTAAGATTATTTTTTTGGTTTGACAGAGCCCACTACTTCTTCTGAGGATGCTGACAGAATGAAAGAGTGGCTTAAACACAATGTTGAGCCACTTTCCCAAGTCACATCATATATGGAGAAGACGGTAGTTCAGAGAGCCCAGTGGATCAGGTCCAATCCAGGAACTTCCTTTAATGACATTATGAAGGAGTACCCACGTCTTTTTGATATTCCTGGAATGGTAAGACTATATTGCAGGCATCACAATAAGGTTGAAAAGGGCATAGCCCAAATGCTATTGAGGAGAATGGCATCCGCCACTTGCTTGGTATTGGGTATTTAAGAATTTTTTGCTATTTTAGGACCAGTAGTTGTTCCATATACACCATGGTAGCTTTTGAGATCAAAGGTCAATTTAAATTA
This sequence comes from Holothuria scabra, assembly GCA_037179385.1. NCBI lineage: Eukaryota > Metazoa > Echinodermata > Holothuroidea > Aspidochirotida > Holothuriidae > Holothuria > Holothuria scabra. The sequence goes on from CM074179.1 coordinate 40,283,082, forward strand.
TCTTGTAATCTCTGTCAGCCTAGTGTTTGACAGATGACATTTTACAGAATGAATTAGCCTGGTCCCTCAAATGCTGTGAGCCACAACTGGAAAAAAGGCCTTGGCCCACACGACTTGAACCAATAGGTTGGAAACTGGGCCGTAAACTCCATCTAACTAACTAACTAACCCTCAAATGCTTTTAATTCTTACAGCAATAGTTCCACAAACCCCGGGAACAATGTTGTGATGTGTGGCAAACATTTGATAGGGTATCGTGTAACAGTCTTCCAGTGCAGATATTTATGAGGTTGACCCTCACGTTTTTATTGCCTGATCTATGAATTTTTAGGGGAGTGTTTAATGGGCCTTTTTATTGGTGCAATTATAATATGTTCAGTAAGCTTTAATAACCTCACTTTTTTGTGTCATAACTGAAAAGAAAATCTTAAAGATAAACCAGAGCTTGTTAATGGAGCTTCGACCAGCTTTATCGTGATCCCTGTACCTTTGAAACTATTTACACTAGTTCTTACATTCATAGGAGTTTTATACATTTCTTTCTTATGTTCCAGGTGGAAGTGGATTTCCGAGCAATGTATTCAGATGTTGCAGACTCTCTCTGTTTGCAGTGGACTCCTACATACGTGAAGAATGTCATTGATTGTGCCAACCTGTAGAGCAGATGATATTCTTACTTGAATGTAGATGCCACAAAATTGGACTCTTGTAAGTAGTATTCAATTTGCTAATTCACAATTTGTAGCTTTGTGAGACTGGTTCTAGTTTTATGAAGTTTGGAAAAAGTAAATCCCCAATCAAGCAACTTTTAATGGCTCTTTCATACAGTGAATATGAGATAAAAATCTATCAAAGAGTTAGCACAATGCACACTGTGTCAGGTTTTCCATTGGACTTCTGCTACCACACCAAACCATGTGCAGTGACAAGTTTGGGTGCAGATATGCAATTTACAAACTTTGGTGCATTGTTCCAAATAGTATTCAGAGAACAAATCATATAATTTCAGCTATTTTACATCCTCATCTGAAAGACATTTAATGCTTCGAAAACATGGTATTCTTCTCATAAGCACATTTAGATGACTAGATCTGCATTTTACTGCCTGAAAAACTGCCAGAGCACTCTCCAAAGTTGGTACTTAAACCCAAATGATTTTCAGCATATCATTATAGCTGTATGTTCTCTAACAAGCTGTTGGATTTCAACAATCATGGGAACCTATTTGTGGGTTCTGTCATTTTTTTCACCATGGGAATCCACTTTTGGGTTCTGTTACAAAATGCATGGGTGGTAACTGATTGGTGGTAACCAGTTTTTGGGTTCCGTGATTTAATCACAAGGGACCGCCACGCTGTGAAATCTGACAGCTTGCTCTAACAACTTTTTGTTTTTCACATTTCAGATACCGATGAGATGATGGCTAACATTGCTTTAGCAGTGCTGCCATGTATCTTGCCTTCAGGTAGAAAGGGGAAGAAACGGTCAAGTATTGATGAGGCTGTGAGCTCCTTCATTGATATCAAACCTGTAAGATTTTACTTGTTTCTTTATTAGAAACCTTTGCCCATAGCCAAAACTTAAATGGTTGAATGATTGTGTATAGCCTACAAATTGGGAACACAAAAGGGGTGGTACCAGGTACTGAGCTGGTATTTGTCTCTGTAGAATTTTCAGATGTTACCCCTTCTTGTTTGGTGCACTTTGTTCTGTCTTTAATGATATTATTCTGCTGTCCTGCCTCCAGTTTGCTTGGAGATTGAGCATGGAGGTGCAGTTCAGGTGTTTTGTCCTGAGGGTTTGATACACTGTATTTTTATCTTGGGTTGAATTTGGTTTCGTGTTGTGTCCTTTGTGAGGAGACTACTAGGAAGGAACAAGTCAGTGCTTCTCAAGGCATCTAAAAGAGAGGGCAATGTCTGACCCACTGCAACACATGCCTCAAAATTGGACATTAAAGGTGTAGTAATATTACAAAAAGGGACCCTTTTTTATCTCCTCCAAGAAAGAACAAATGAGAGTTCAACTTAGTTATTAACCTACAACTGTAAGTGACTGTTTTCTGTAAGGTGCAGAGGAGTAGTTATCATTAGGGCGATATAAATGCTACAATTACAAATTTAAGGGATTGAATGTCCTTGACTCAGGGAACCTGGAACGACAATGGGCACTTTTGGTTAATGATTCCTTACACTGTACATGTACCTTCAAAAGTGTTTTTCATATTTTGTGGGTATATTCCAGATACTTAGAGGATACAAAATAACTACTTCCCTGTTCAACAAACATTGCTGATATGCTCCTTTTATGTGGACAAAATGTAGCAGTAACAATAGTATGATTTACCAATATTTTCACCATATTTGGAAAAGAAATTTAATTCAATTTTTTTAAGAGAACTGCCATGTTAGCCTGGGTGAATATGGACATGCATCATCTTTGAAATGTTATGCTTTTCATGACCTGTGGTTATGAGTTCCACTGACTGAGTTGTTGGCCATGTTTTTCGCACTATCGTGATATATTAAGAACCAGTCAAGCAATATTGATTTGAAAGTTAGTAGAGTCGCTATGCATTCAGTTGTTTATGCTTCTCATAACCTCTTTTTTTTTCATAACCTTTTTTTGTGCCTAGAAAGTGTTTCTTATCAATTGTATCTTAGTATCCCTTTTCTATGTTTCTTCTCCTCTTAGATTGGTACAAACATGTCAAAATATTTGGAAGAAGTGGTTAACACCCAGCCGTATGTTCTAGTTTTTGGACTTTATTTGAGCCTCAACAATCGTTTTCCATCATTGAAAGGAAGGCAATTCATCACTCATCAATATTGAAGTGTGTTGACGTATGCTTCAAACTGTTTTATGTTTTAGATCTGGATTATCCCTGGCAATGTGCCACTACCTGGGAATTCATCCAGAAAGCCATTTTTGGTCTGGATGATGTTAAAGGTTCTAAGAGAACATCCCCTGCAGTCATTGGCATGCGAACAGCTCTAAAACATAAAACAGATTGATGGCATTACCAACATCCTTCATTGTGCGAAAACAAGAAGCTGGGGTTGTACATTGAATTTTTATTTTTCAGATCATTATGTTTCAATTTGTTAACAATTGCCACCACCAGCATTTGGCACATCAGTACATCTAGCTTTCAGTCGTCACAAAAAATACAAAATTCCCATTCAACAGTATTAACTAATGCATAATTGCCATTTCTTTTCACTTGATCGGAAAGACCTCTTTAATGTCTATTTATTCTGATAAATTATCAGCTTGAAAGGGGAATGAAGTTCAAAAACAAAAGTTTAATATTCGCTGTCAGTCTGCCATTTTTAAGGGGTTTTTGGGAGGGGGTGGTGGTGGTATTGCAATTCAAACTAATCATTATTACGTTTGAATATGTTAGCCCACGTAACCACAAGATCCGCACCCCTGTCTTATACGTGCTACCCAAAATTCATAAAGCACCGCCAGCTAACTCAAAATTTGCTGGTAGACCTATTATTAGCGGGAACGGATCCTCCACCGAAAAAATATCGGAATTCGTGGACTATTTTCTGCTTCCAATTGTCTGGCAACAGAGAACTTACGTAAAAGACACGAGCCATATCTTAGAAATATTGGAGGCCACCCCCCTTCCGAAAGAAACGTTACTTGTAACACTTGATGTGGTATCCATGTATACAAATACTCCACAAAAGGAAGCATTAGATGCATCCCAAGAAGCTTTTGAAAAAGCGCCGAAAAATTGGTACGGGGTTAAAACTACACCCCCTACTTCCCTCCGCGCTCTCATCAAACTCGTCCTTGAAAGAAATTGTTTCGAGTTTAATGGCCAATTATTCCTACAAAAAATTGGATGCGCTATGGGTAGCCAATCTTCACCTGAAATCTGCGATATTGTCATGCATAGACTTGAAAATAGAATCATACCAACAGATCCCAACATATTAAAATGGCTTCGGTACAGGGATGACATTCTACTGCTCTACAAGGGAACGGCACTTGAACTTTCGAGTTTATTGGCCAAAATGAATGAAATTCATCCATCTCTGAAATTCACGATGGACGTCTCTGGCGAGGAGATCACGTACCTAGATCTAAAAATCTTCAAGGGTACTAAATTCCAATCTAGCGGCATTCTGGACACGAAAGTCTACACAAAGCCCACTGTTCTTGAACTTCATTTTTCCCCTTTCAAGCTGATAATTTATTAGAATAAATAGACATTAAAGAGGTCTTTCAGATCAAGTAAGAAGAAATGGCAATTATGCATTAGTTAAACTGTTGAATGGGAATTTTGTATTTTTTTGTTAGGGTTACAAACTTTCACACAGGTGCAAGGCTAGTATCCTCATCCACACCCCCCCCCCCCCCCCCTCAAAAAAAAAAAAAATATATATATCTTAAAAATGGCAGACTGACAGCGAATATTAAACTTTTGTTCTTGCACTTCAATTTTATTGATTGAAAAAGCAGTTAACAAATTCAAAGTCTGCCGTTGATTTGTAAATCTCGTATCCTGATACTTTTGTCTTCACTTGTACAAAGTAATCCACAAAATACTCCATTATAGTCTGCTTCCAATCATAAACAGAGTACCGTGGACCATTTCCTCACATTTATTTTGTAAACCTTTATCATTTGAAAACTAAAAAGATAAAAGAACATGGTGAGGAAAGGCGAGTAAACGGAAGTATCTGCTTAATGGAATATCGAATAAACACATTGTACCAATATATAAAAGTGATTGAGACAAACTAACTTTGAAGAACGCTAATATTTTGCTTATGATATCGTCGTAGCATCATGTTAACTACTTTTGCTGAATACCTTTCCTGCGTACTGCAAAAGCATTGTAACAATTTTATAACGTACGGCCGGTTTATCACATACCAAAATAATCCTTAATTCCTCCTTCGATGGGATTATTCATGCATGTTAATGTATTTTTCTCAATCGGTATCACATTGCTGATAATACAGTAACATGGTCAGAGTTTCAAACAAAAAATGTAGCCACGGAGAAGGTAAAACGGACTCAATTTAATTCGTCTTCAGTAAGAAAGCGACTATCGTTCCAAGAATTTCATGGTCTTCTAGTTTTATATACACCGAACTGAGCTTCCATTGTCAAAGGGGGCAGAGATGTTTTATCAGTCATTTGCAAATGAGAATGTTTATGATTTACCTGAAGAAATTTATTGTTATGATTTTACATTAAAATCACGAAAACCAAGGACATTCTAACATTGTGTTTTGAGGACGTAATTAACGACAGCCTCTTGATAAATCTTTCAATCATATGAACCATTTTTAACACATTCACGTTTGACGCTGTTGACAGGATGTTGGCATGCCCAAAGTCTTGGTCAGTTCTGCTAGTTACGTACTTGAATTCTGGAAAGTTAAAAAAATATCTTTAGTTGTTTTGTAAAAGAAAAAGTAGTTCCGTGCTTTAAACACACATATTAAGGTAATTTTGGACTTCGGATTCAAATTGCAAAAGGTCAAAAGCGAATATAACGGTATGAAAAGGTTTCAATAATGAATTAATGTGAACACTTTGCTACATTATGTATCCAGCAAACCTTGGTACCCAGAAAATGTGGGGTAAAGTTTTAGAAAATGTTTTAGACTGAAGATTTTGGTCTAAGAATTTCATTTTGCTCCGTTTTGACGATTTTGATAGGAAAAACGTTTTGAAAGTGTTTTTTTTTTTTTTTTTTTTTTTTAAGGAATGCAAAATTATCTGAAATGTTTGATCCTGAAACGAGTGCCTTCTGGGATATATGTTTGCTTTTGATTTTTTCTCTTTTAAGCGATAGGATGCTTTCGGAATGTTGCTGAAAAATATCGAAATACAACAAAAGTTGGTCTTACTCTTCACAGGGGCTGTAGATTAACGACAAAATTTTTGAAATAGTCAAATTATAAGAGATTATCCGTAAATACTTACGTTCCATTGGCCATTCTGTAGGTTCAACATGAGGGTTTCAGAATCAGAAAATCTATTCTTACAAACAACTAGACAGGTAAAAACAGATAAAGGGGAGAGTTAAAACAGAATTTTCTACCGATTTCAAAAGGACTTTCAATGATTTATGTATTATCTGCAGAAGAAACGTATCTAAAAGATAGCGGAAAACTTCATTACCTTTTACTGTGCGAGCTTTCAAAACAGAAGTTAATTCAGGGGAAACTGAACCTGGCATTAGACAGTGTTCAAACCTGTAAACAACAGAAAATTTACATGTCGTTACTCAAGGGAGTTGTTAACTCCCTCGTTAATTGCGCAGGGTTCGTTTGCAATAGTTTCGAACAGGCTTGTGTAAAGTATTATTTTTTTATTTACTACATTTCAAATAATCTGTCCTAAAATTAAGTGAACGTACTTTACAGTCGAAAGTGCTGGACACTTGTAGCAAAAGAGAAATATCCGTCCAACGTCGATTTCTGAAAGTTCCAATCCGTCTTGGCTGATAATAATCTTTTTCAAAGTATTAAGGGTAACGAACTTGACTTCGGATGACAACTGGAGAAAACCGCCATTCTTTTCCACTGATTGGAAACAGTTGCGAAGCAGTACCTCGGATATGGAAATCTTGGTTAGGAAAAATAAATTAGATATTATTATTAGTGGCTTTTCAGTGATTATTCTAAAATCGTGAAAAGTTTTTATCTACTTCGTTTATATTGTTCTATAACTTAACATTGACGATTTAGTTCGATAAAACTCAATGACTCAGTTTCTGACCAGTCGGCCTAAGGTCGGAATGGCCACCCCCTTTTTACAGCTGTGGCTCCCTGTTTTGTTTTCCCTAACCAATTGTCAATGTTGAGCACCAATTTTTTAAAGATGTCGGTATAACCCTGCCAGACCTCCCGACCACAAGTCAGATGCTTTAATCACTTGAAGGTCAACATTGCCAGTGCAATATTTTTAGTATACGTAGCAGACCTGGTAGCATGGTAGAAACTTTTACGAAGGAATTATGACAATTTATTTACGCAAAGTTGGGAAAAATATGACGGCCAAGGGGATTTCTCATATTTTATTTGTTCCGAACACTTGACTTGATTACGGACAAAATATTGCACTTGTTTCCCACAGCGGGGTCACCCACGTCCTTTCTTTCAAATTTTGACGTTAAGATGGCCTCCATTTTTAATTATTTGTATTTTAAGGGTACCGTTAAACACATATATTGAAAGAGAATTTGGTGTCATGATTAACTTTCTTCTCAGACTTGCCTTTATATGAAAATGTCCAGACTTTACTTTCCCATTGTTTAAGTAAGAATTATTAAATTACAAAGCACGACGAATGTGAATATTTATATGCTTGAGTTGTATGTAGTGAATTGGGGAAAAGAGTTAGGAAAACCCAATTGTACGTTCGTCGTCCCGTGGTTCTTCACTTAAAAAAAACATAAAATGTTTCCACAAGAACAATTAATATTTGCCTATCATTTTAAATTGTTGATTGACCTCAAAAAAGCAATTGAGGTTAACTCATCTTGCCTCATTACGGTCTCTTCCATTGCAGTGTATAATTATTCCTTTTCTCATATTTAAACATATTTTCCCTTATGACCGTATTTCACAAAGTTTACGTTGTTCCATTGCACTAAGTCACGCGGCGAGGATTCGGTTGGGTTATGAGCAAAATGATAAAGTACGACTTTGGTAAAAAATAACAAATTTCCATGCTCACTTTATTTTTATCACGCTCATATCAGGACCTTTTTTCCTCTTACAGTTTTTCCTTACACAATTTAGTTTTAAACGAAACAGAATTTGCAGAATGAATAGAAGATTACTTGACCTTTATCCTGAAAAAAAACTAATAAAAAAGGAGTAATTTGGAAAAAAAAAATATGGAAGAGGACACATGGATGATATACCAAATAGAATCTGTGTCACACAAATTTTTTAAGATAAAGTTGCCAACAAAGCATACTTTCTTTTGAAAAAAAGACACACACACACACAAAAAAAAGAAAACACACAATGATATTAATGTGTGAACTTTGAAGTTGAATTATTCTTACCCCTTGTCTCGATGCGAACTCCAGAATTTGGATTGTCGATCTCTGGTGCAGTTTGCTGTTTTCGCCGTGTATCATTAATGGCTTTGAACACATGTCTTTGATTACCTGGTGGAACCTTTGAAAGTTCTCAGTTTGTTCTAGAACGCAAAGAATTTCAAATTTTTCACCACCGAAAACTGTTTTCAAATACCCATATATCTTTTCAGCTGCTTCTCCGTTAAGACCACATGCAAAACGATAAACATACTGACATTCAAATGGATCCAGAAGTTCAAGTTGTAGCTTACTTAGTGAATATAAGCTTTCTTTGTTTATAACCGGTCTGGTTTTACTGTCTGTTGTGGACTGACAGTTACTCCACCCACTTCTTCTTGGATCCAATTCTACGTCGGGATCAGTGGCACACGTGGAAAGGTAATGTGCAGCATACCATTCACAGAATAATTTGTGGTAAAACCTAACTTCTGTCCTGCTTTCAACTTTCCTCGACAAAAGGGTTGGGTCACTTGGAAAACCAATTATATCTTCCTCTATCAAAATGCCAGTCTTTACGTACTGGTCGTACAAGTCTTTACCACACATTTTCCGAAGATGATTCTTATTCCAAATCAGACTCTTAGATCCTGCAAGTAAGGCCTCAAATGCAAATTTATCAAGTCTGGTATGGGTTCCCTCGAAGGGACTATATTTATGTAGGTCATCACTCGAGAGTTTCGATTTCATATGACTATGGAGACATGTTATGATATGATGGAAGAACTGAGTGACAGTGGAAAATTGTGGTACATTTTCATTTCCGCTACATACATGCACAAACAAAACAAAGAAAAGAGGGACTTCGCAGAGATCAAAAAGAAAAGGATTTTCTCGAAGTTTCTGGTTTATCCTCTCTTCAGCTTTAATGTCATCTCCTACGATAGCTTTTTGGACATATGACTGTCTAGCTTCCTCATCAAACCCGGTCATTTTTATCCGCAGTGCATGAGGTACAAGATCGTCAGGTACGCATGATAATCTAGTAGTGACTATCACGTCTTTCTGCTGGAGCTTCTTACCACTGATGATGTCGAAAACATCACAATTAAATTTAGTTAACTTATCTGGAAGTTCGTCGAAGCCATCCAATACTATGAGCACAGAGGGGCTTTCTTGAATAACTGTTTCAATGTCATGTTCATTTAGGGTTGAGTCAGTAGGTAAAAGATATAGTTTAACTGCTTTAAAAATTGAGTTAACTGCTCCATATTGTCTAAGGTTCAATATGATGCATATTTCAAATTCATATAGTGACGACGATTGTGAAGCGGTGCACCAATCATATCCAATCTGCAAGGCAAGGGTAGATTTCCCGTACCCTGGTTCACCTTCAATGATACGTCGTTTTGACTTTAATCTAGGATCATTGAATAAACATTGAAATGTTTCCATATCTTGCCATGATTCTTGGATAGCTGGTTTATTGCTTCTGTCCAGGTATTTCAACCCCCCTTCCACGAATATTCTATTGACGTTGTACATTTTTTCTCGAATATAAGGTATAGGATGAACTTGTTCACACAGGAAAGCGTACTTCTGTTTTATTTCAGCAACTAACCGAGTTCTCTTTGCTAAAAATTAAAAAGAAAAACAGAATTCTCTTTAAATGATATTCCAAATTGGTATATGCGTCCAATTCTGAAAACTAAGGAAAGCTGAATGATCTAAAAGAGCTTAGTGATGTAAATTAAATTTGCTGCAATATTCTTCATGATATTAGTATTTTCCGCTCACTATTTTCACAAAATACAGACACTTACATTTGAATATGACATTCATTAGTCCTGGTTGAACCTTTTCCATTTTCGAAAAAGAGAAAAAAGTTGAAAGGGATTGTCGCGGAAACGTTGCAAAAATGTCCATGACCTATGAGTCCTATTATTCTAAGGATTGTTGATACAATATCCTGTTCAATAATGAAAAACACATTTGGAAACAAATTAAATGCAACTTAACAACTTCTTACCCAATTGTGTAGTTTGCAGCAAGGGTTCTCCCTGTAATGAAAATTAAATTCATGTGAAGGCCATTTGAAGTCACGACGTTTTGAAAGACTTTAGCTCGCTTTAAAAGTGTATCTATCTCTTATGCTCTATTTTCTGCAAGCAAAGTGCTTGTCCTTTTTCTAGAATGGGATATGGCAAGGATCAATTTTCTAAGCTTTTGATAGACAGTAACGTTAATTTAGTAAAATCCCTTCGTAGGCCCACCTTTTTCTAATGGACAGTCTGAGTCTACCTTGGATCACTCAGTGTAAGCGTGAAATTGATAATACAATTTACAAATCATATTTTGCTAGCCAGTGAAAAAAATATCTTTGCATTTGTAGGTACCGCTATTAACTTATTTGCAGACAACTTAACTTACACCAAAGACTGCTATGAAGTTTGCTAAAATATACGTTACATTTTTGTTTGTTTTCAACTTGCAGGAATATCTTCACTCTGTATACATGATCAGAGGACGACCCTCTGACGAGGCCCTTCTCTGGATTTAAACGTATTTCAGCTGTGCGTTAAAATAGGTAGAGCGTGCCTCTAAATACATCCTGGTATGTTTAAAGGCCGAGATACCTAATGCTAAAGCTGTCGCCATTGACTTTTTTATCTGTTCTTAATTCTGATGAGAAAGGTAATCCTTTGTAAAAGGGGATTATCTTCACTCAAAATTATGCTATATAGGTATGTGTTGTGTAGCTTTATTCAGGTCATTGCTTCAGAGTTCGACACTATCGTTAGTTAAACGAAAATTACGCGATAAATACGAATCTTAATTGGTATGGGCATAACACTTTGATAAACAACAAATCCAACAATCCAGAGTAGCCTTTATCACACGGCATGTGGTGTATGAGTTCTGATTACACATAAAGTTCTTAAATGTTCTGTAAAAGTGCGCCCTGCAATATACGAGGATTGTATCTGTATCAAGACGAGCTATGAACAATGGAAGTGCACATAGATTCCAAAATAGCTCACATAAACCCATGTCCATGCCATGTTTCAGTACAAAAAATGAAAGGAAGACCATTGTGCTGGTGAATACTTAAGGTATTGATTAGCAGTTTTTCATTTGGTTCTTCTTTAACTAACTTTAAGTGACCGTTTTCATGGTAAACGCCTACCTACTCCGTATATGCTTATTGGTCTTCTTACACTGCATTATCATGCCAGCAAAATACTTTTTCCTGTATTTTACCCCCCCCCCCCAAAAAAAAAAAAACACAAACACACGCACACGCACACATTCTAATTAATTTAACTGTCTCTTTATGGAAAAGGTATCTAAAGAGCCTTTCGTTTGTTCCATTTCTTACAATATATTTAAGTTCCGACTGTGTCAAAGCGGTCGCAGGATCTATTTTTTGTAAATTGGTGGTTTTGAGGTGTAACTTGCTTTTCTTGATTTGCGGACGCCAAACAAGTATATCTATCAGTTATTTAGTACCAAAATTTTGTTGCCTCCGTCATATTCCTTGCCTTTGACACTTTTAGAATAACAGAAATTCAGTTTCTGTTTCCAAAATCTTGATCTAGACCTGACAAAAACGCAAATCATGAGGACCACTTTTAAATTAGTTTTTGAAACAAAGGAATACAGGAGTTAAGTATGTTTGAAGAGAACAATTGCTAGAAGAGAAATGGGAATGTAGCTAGTTTCTACACATGTATAAAACTAAACGAAAACCTTGGGAGGCCTTGACTTTAATAAGGGTGAGAGTCAGGACAATCAACCAGCTTCAAAAGATTCTGAAAACCATTCTCCATCCCTCTACATGAGACGTCCAGCTCCGTGAATGGGCAAGCAATGAAGTTAGTTTTAATATGTTTGGGTTTTTAGTAATGATTTCCGTTCTGCGAAGGTAATTAGCTACCAAGCTATCGTTTTCATTCACTAATTTATTTGCTTCTCTACAACAATGAACAATTGAACGAAATACAGGAGTGTTTAGGCAACAAAAAACAGACTTGACAAAGTAGCAGAAGGAAGTGATCTATAAAGCCCTATGAGGCTATACATAAAAGCAGAACACTTCCATGAAAAAAAAAAAAACCAGCAAAACAAGCATACAAAACAAAGCTAGAACTAAAACCACTTAGGAGAGGTGATAAACGTTAAGAATAAAATACCAGCAGGAGTAAAAAGTAGAAACTAACTAATCCCACACCCACCCGCCCCACCAAACCCACCGCCTCACCACACCCTATCATTAAACCTAAAAATTATGCCTCTAAACCCTAGCAAACGCAATCATAACGGACAAAATAACAGAGAAAAACTTCATACATTCCGATAAAATATTTTTGTAAGTTTCTCTTAAAACTTTATATGGAATGTTTTTGCTTTACAGCATCAGGAAGTGAATTCCACCACTGGCAGCACGGTAGTACAAACCCCTCATTGAAAAGCCTGTGCTAAGGCCAGGGATGTGCAGGTAATCGGATTTTCTGGTACGGTGAATTGTTGGCAAAATAGCTGTTCAAAGACTGTGACAATTACGTTAATTGCGTTGAGATCGGTAAACAAACATGGCCAGATTCAAGAGGTCAGTGAATCTGAGTAAATTAGGAGATTAAAAAAAAAAGATTGGGGTAATCATAGGACACTGAGAGGGTAACATGTCAAATCGTTCTTTTTTGAAGAATTATCAGCTTATTTAAGTGCTCTTGACTGGCCCATGACCAGAATATACAATAACAAGTCAAATAATGTATAACAAAAGTTTGATACAAAGACCTTAAAACATGTCTGGGAAAATGTGTGTCAGGTTTGATAAAATTCCTACCCCCTTCTCAACCAGTCTAGATACATCATTAATATTTTCAATTCAAGAAAGTTTCAATTGGAATCTATCTATATATATATATATATATATATATATATATATATATATATATATATATATATATATATATATATATATATATATATATATATATATATATATATATATATATATATATATATATATATATATATATATATATATATATATATATATATATATATATATATATATATATATAACCCTAAGAACTTGACATAGTCAACTCCCTTTAAGTAAGTATCATTGACGTAAATGGTAATAGAACTGAAATTTACTCTTCTCGTGAAAGATTATATAATTAGTTTTATCAATATTGAGTGAAAGCTTATTAGCCTCAAACCAGTTAATATACAAAGCAAGTTCATCGGTAATAATACGTTGGGGTTTGTTTACTTCTTTTTCACTTAAGAAAATATCTGTGTCATCGGCAAAAAGCACAACAGATGCTTTGGATGAAAGATTACTATTGTGGTTAACATGTATAATTAAGAGGAGGTGACCGAGCATGGAACGTTGAGAGACACCACAGCTTATAGTACATACCGTATATCCGAGCTATAACCATTCAAAAACACAAACTGCTGTCTAATACACTGTTAAAATGACAGTAATTTCACATAAAATTTTATGTCCTTTTTCTACAGAAAGTATCTGTAATTGAATATTTTACAGTCGTTTGTACTGGAAACACATAACCACATAAACTTTCTGAAAATCTACCAGAAAAGGCATGTTTAATTAAATCAACAAAACAGTCTTGTAATGGAATTATAAGCTATTCCGTATATTTACAACCTTTATCTGTAATAATACAAGAAATATAGCCGTAATAATTTGCGCATGCGTATATGCATAAGCTCCCAGCCAAACACCAAGCCCTCGACGCAAATTGCTCTGATGTTTGATAGCCACAAATGGTAAGGTATGGCGTTTTTGTTATTCTTTCAAACGATATCTGGCACTAAAGCCCCAAGAACTTGCTGTTTCTTCACAAAGGCATAATCGTAGACAATCAATTAAAACACAAAGGCCCAAAACCTTAAATTTCTGAGCGCGAAGAAATTGATTGGTAAGGCTACAAAGCGAGTCGATAGCCTAACGTCAACAGCATAGGTCTAACGTTAATTTTAACGTTAGGCTTTGGTGATGCTTGTTCGCGTTCATGTCGTTACACTGGTTAATATCCCTGTCTGGAGTCTGAAGTCTGGAGTTGTTTTCAAGTTCAATGTTGTGTTGCGTGTTTCCGTTTGCTGTTTCAATCAGTGTGTTTTGCAATAAATACTACTGGCAACAAATAAACAGCTCGATATCACGTTATTTTTTCGGCCTGTAAACCTACGATCAGTTTGTAAATTTACCATAAAAAGTACTGGCAACCAGTTTCACAGAAATTTTATGTAAAATATAACCGATCAGTAAAATTCAGAAACGTGTGTTTTACAGGACGGTTCAGAATTACAGAAAACTTCTGTGAAACTGATTGGCAGTACTTTTTATGGTACATTTACATAGAAATTTTTTACAGTGTAGAGAGATAACTAGTAAACCAGGAGAGAAACGTCTCACGCATACCGCAATAATTGCTAATGACAAAGGATACTGTGGTCGATCGTATCAAACGCTTTTGACAAGTCTATGAAAGCGCCGGCTGTAGTTAACTTTTTTAACTCACTGAAGTTCTTAGTTTCTTCAACTGCTTCTGACAGAGGAATTTCAGTGATTGGTCTAACGGTAAGCGCATCCGCCTCTCACGCGAAAGGCCCTGGTCCTATTTCGAGGTCGAGTCATAGCAAAGACTCTAAAAATGGAATCTGCTGCCTTTGTGTGTGATGTTCCGCATAAGCAATGGAGTAGGGAAACGAGCCAATGAGCCACAACTGGACACAAAGCCATGCCCGGCTCGACTTGAACAACAGATTGGAAACTGGGCCTTAAAACCAACTAACTAACTACATCATTACGTACATAGGCGTAATACTAAAAGTTGAGAGACACTGCGGCTGTTATGTTAACTTTGCTTACATATACTTACTGTTTGATTTTGTGTTGTTGTCCTGTTTCGTTTCCTATTTGCTGAAAGAGACAAATTGGACTTCTGATGAAATAAAAATTTTCTGACTAAAAATTTATTTGCACTTAATACATCCATATCACTTAACAGTTTTTCAAGTTAAGGCGATAACCATTCATAACCTCACAACTTATTTTGAGCACTGTACCTTTTATTAGTTTAACTCCAAAAGCAATGAAAGCACTAGCCACTGCAAGAGACGTCAGAAGAATTATGCTCAGGTTTCTCCACTTTCGGCTCGATCCTTTTACTGCGGGTTTTTCAATCACTTGGAAAAAATCAATGATAAAATTAAATTCTTCAAAGTATGCTCCATTTTTGCATTTCTGTAAAACTTTTAATATCACGCAATATACTAAACAGTTGTGTACACTCTAAAAAATATTTAAACGATTTTGTTTAAAAATTAGGATACTCACGAAAATGAGTATTTCTACTCCAAATAAGTGAGTACTTCAACTCAATTTGTGTAAAATTTTGCACAAATTCAGCAATTTGTGTAAAATTTTGCACAAATTCAGTTGAAGTACTCACTTAGTTCGAGTAGAAATACTCATTTTCGTGAGTATCCTAATTTTTAAACAAAATCGTTTAAATATTTTTTAGAGTGTATGCTCATGTAGCTCTCAAAATTGAATTAAAACGTACTGACCTTTTGAAAACAAGAGTTTAACATGAGATGACATATTAAATTCTTTAATCTCAGGATGTGAGCCGATACACGCTAGCTTAAGGCTAGGGCTGGTAGCAAAACTGGCATCATACTCTGACACAAGGGTAATATCCAATGTATCTCTAACGTTGTAGGATATTATTGTCTTTTCATTTACAAATGATACGTCATTTCGTCCTGGTTTCTTTTGTAATACTTTCCATCCTATTTGTACACTCGGCCAAATTCCACGAATAGCGCACGTTAAAATGCCTTTGCGATGGACTTTAAGAACACAGCTGGAACCATTACTGCATCCTTCAACAACTGGATTCCACGGATGAGGAAGCACTATGAAGTAAGAGAAACAAGTCTTGACATATTATTTCCTTGCGATACAACATTTGATTTTAAAATAACAAAGTGTCATATTTTTCTGCAATGACATTACACAGGCGTGGATCCAAGGGGGGGGGGGGGCTTTTACGCCCCTCTTTTTTTTCGTCACATCAACAATAACAAGTACACTAAATTAAGCATAATGCTTATCTTCGAGAACATTCAAGGGGCCTATTTCAGGCTCATCCTTTCCCTCACAACACATATCCGAATACACGAACCTCGTATGATATTCAGTCCTGGTGAATAGGCCATCTACTAAGTTTCTTGCCTTCTTGCCTTCGCGATATAACAGGGAGCTGCAACTCCCTGGCCACAACAACAAGATTTAAATAATGTGAATAGCTGCCGGGCAATAGGTCATCAGGTGATGAGCATTACCTACTAAACTATTTTCACACAGTCACACGTCAGCCCACGTGTGCAATTTATATAGTGGCTGTGAAAAGTCAGCACGTCAAACTTGTCTCAGTTGATAACGGTGGTGCATTATGGTATAGATCAGGGGTGTGCAAACTTTTTGACCAAATCATGTTGCTGTGTCCATCTGGGTGGTCCCAGTGGAGCAGATGTAGATGTATTTTAGGTGGCGTCTTACCTTCACCCCTTACCCCCATCCTTCCCCCGTTAGATTGACCAATGTGCCGAGACCCACATGCATACTCCTAGTATAGAGGGTCAGCGATCAAAAAAAACCTGTAGGAGAAGCACAAAACGCATCTTACAATTTTCAAGTACGTTTAAAGTGTTAATTATGATGCGACACATAAGAATTGAAGTCCTAGTTTAACTTGTTGATGCTGACAACGGATAATCGGGCTTTTGATCTTGATTTCCATTTCGTCTCGCAACGGTATGTTTTTATATGATGCGTACGGTCTGTAGGAGGGATCAAGTGCGCAGAAACCGTTGATATGAACTGGTTGTTTGTTGGCTAGAAAATAGCGTGCCCTCTTGTTTGTTTGGAATGCATATAATTAATTATATAAACACAGGCTTCTATATTGCGCGGTAAACGCGCGAAAAATTAGGTCGGTTTTGTATGAGCAAATTATTCTCATGCAATTAAACTGCAGGTAAACTTCGAGCATGTAAGCCTCTTAGTCTGAGCTAATCGAGCTGCTCTAACACATGAGATTCTTTTAAAGTTCGATGAAACTTGTAAAAGCTAGGTAGCCGGTATGCGGTGCATTGCCATCCTCCTTTGAAGTTCAGAAGGGATTTTTGCCAGTCAATGAAGATGCTCGAATTTTAAATGTTGTATTCATCCAAATCTTATGTCGCAAGGTAGTGAGATAGTTTGTAAAATGCGCATACCAGCTCATTTTTCAAAGATTTCTTTACATTACCATTTAAAGCAATTGAAGTGGTACCTTTTATCTGGTAATTTTCTGATCACTTTACAGTTTACTCATTTTTTATTGAAGTATCATTTTTTTTCGCAAACGAATGCTCAAAATAATGATTGCTTAGATGCTACTTCTTCAAGTCGGTGGGAAATGCCGTTTCCGGTGGCTGTCTGAGTGGTCGTGATTTTTCAAAATTTTCTGTACGCTCCTCGCCAACAGTCGGTGGCGCTCCGCTTGGTCTTTCGGGCAGAATTTGATATTTCAGGCAGAGAATCACCGTACAAAAAGGGGGGGGGGGTATAGGACCATGGCTCTGCAGTTCGCGAACTTATTTTAAAGTGAGCATTTTATTTCAAAAAACAGACGAAGATAGCAAATGCTTAGATTCTTCGTATGAGTCTGGAAAATGATATTTCCGGCCATCTGAGGGTCTGATTTTTCAAAATTTTCACAACGCTCCCCGCCAACCAATGATCATCTTTAGGAAGAATAACGTTTAGTGGCCAAGAAAAAAAAGCAAACTAAAATGCTCCTGTTCGCCTGTACCGATCGATGCTATTTTATTTTGACTCCTAAAGGTATGCAAATTTAATGACAAGTTTTACTTCGAAAGGTAACGTTAATGAAATAAGACTAGATATCAAGACCCAGAACTTTCAGTTTTATCCTCATGAACCACCACAATTCATCTTTTAACACTGTTTCCGTCAAAGTCGAACGTCTTGAACCATTTTGCAGCTAGGTTCCTTGAAAACGCCAAACGCCAAAAAAATTTCATGCCGTGACGTCTCTTCTTGAGAAAGCAACATAGACACCCCAGTACATCAAAGGCGGTGTGGGGTGTAACTGATATCTGATTTGGTCACATGATCTGTGCCCTAAAATGCGCTAAGCTTTCATTGTATTCACACTGCGTTAAAAGCAATTAACACATGCTTGATTGATCTGTTAGCTAACCTCAAAAGTTACGTAACTCTTTGTGTATTTTAATATATCTGTTACTGTCAATCGATTAATCAGTCGTGAAATGTAACTATATCAAGTGTGGGTGTAGTGAGCTTCATTTCCTCCCTGAGGCGATAAGAGGTAATCAGGCAAAGAAGGAGAATGTAACAAAAAGTAAAAAGAAACGTTTCATCATGCAAAGGTGAGGGAGATCCCCCGCCCCTTAAACCCCTCTCCCAGGGCGGCGATCACTGAACACACCGCATGACCCCCCTTCACAGAAATCCTGCGTACGCCTCTGGTACGTCCCCATTGCCCGCTTTCTCTAAGTTCAGCCCCCCTCTTTGAAATGTGTAGATCCGCGCCTGTTACATCCGTAAATGTTAACATTTACAGGACTGTGGACCGATTCTCATTCATTTTTGTTGTGTAGGACAACAAACTGGTCTATGTAAGGAAGGATGCAAAGGTAAGATTTTTTTTTTTTTTGGTTTTTTTTTTGGGCCACTAGGAATGTTGTGAGAGTGTGATATTGACCGAGCCTTCTTACCTTTGCCATTTTTGTCCAAGTTGCAAAAGAAAAGATGAATGCACATTAACTAAAGTAATGTATGTTTAACACTGACATGTTTGAGTAACATCAGCAGCTGCAAAACATAGCTGCTATAAACACATTACATCATTACTATTTATTCCCCGCATGTTGCGATTGTAAGGACCATTACAGCATTACGATTACGGTCACGTTGTTGATTTTCTTGTTTGTGACGTATTTTATCATATGGTTTTTCTCAGAGGTAAGAAGACACTCTTTGATTTTGCAACATTTCATTGCAAGGTGGCTTAAGGTTACAAATTCTTTTAAAAACACATTACATACCGAAATATGACAGGTCAAACTCAATCAAACCATGTGCTGTTCCATTTCCGTACATACATGCGTACCGTCCAGTTTGTTCTGTGCTTAAATTTGCAATAACCAATGATCCATCTCTTCCCGATTCGTATCCTATTGATGAGACGCTTTTTCTTTTGTCCGAGCCAAAAGTGGCCCATGATATTTCCAAAAAAGGGTCAGTATTTTGTTTTCTAAATCGCCAAACGGAAAAGTTAGCACTATCTGTTTGGCACGGCAAATACACTCTTGAGTAAAGTTCAGCCGTTTTATTTGTTGTTTTCACTGGTGCCATGCTTACGAGCCCGTTATATACGATAACTAGTGTTTCAGTTTCCTCTAACATTATATCCGGACAATCTGCTTTGCAAATTAGAAGACCAAATGTTGAGGTGTACAAAAAAGTGTTGTTTATTGTAATCCATGTCCCGCTTAAGATTCCATTCCTTGCTACAAGCATATCAGCAGATATATTTCTGACCTTTTCACTTGTACTAGCTTCCCATGATAATGTGACTGCCGGCCGAGTATCCTGTACTGAACAGACGATATCTTGGTCACCCTTCCAATTCAAAAAACACAACGTAGACTGATTTCCACATACGTTAACGACAGGATGGTCAATCGACGGCTTCACTGTGTTAAGAAAGGGGCATCTTGTGTTTAGTTAGGATGACCATTTGTTTACAGTTACAGATATATTGTAGATATGTTTTTTTTTTTCGACACCTTATTTTCATACAAAATGAGGGTCAATTTAGCACAATCAGAACAATAACTAAAAAACTTAATGAAACGACTTCGATATCTTTAAAATAAAGTGGGTCTAGGCTTTAGGCTAAAACAAGAAAGATGAAAAAAAGATCAAGTCAAATGAATATGCCTCAATCTTAATTTTCACAAGTACAGACCAACTGAAGAAACCAAGGAGTTGTTAGAGAAACCCCGAAGAAATCAAGGTTGGCTAGATCAGTGAGCTGCTAGCAACCCCCTGGCTAGATTAAGAGACAAGAATTTACTGATATGGTGACGTGCAAGCAATTGAATCTCCCCAGACTGTATTTACTTGGGAGTAACGGAGTAGGATTTCCCAAGTAAAAATTCCGTCCGTTGCAATCATGTAAATAACGTGAACCTTCTTAGAGAAAAAAAAAACCTCTTCATCGTTTGATTTTTTCTTAATGGGGCAATTTTTTGGGTTTGCATACATTTTAGTGAGAATTTATGCTGGGTGCTGACATTTCTTTTGTTGACCTTACGTGAGCTAAATATTTACCTGTGTAAACACTGCATTAACAACCAACAGAAAAGGTACAAAAAGTACGAATGAACAGATTGGTGTTTGAGTGAACTGAAGTACCAAAAAGTAAATGGTCACCTTCGCATGCACCCAAAGAGGTCATTTAAGTTCTTTGCCCAGCTGTGTTGTGCCTATTCTAATATACCAGACACTGCTACGAGACTGTGAGATCACTTTGCAACTTGAACGTGCCATGTTATCATATATGTGCAAGAAAGAAACCTGAAGGAGGTTCCTTGTAGAACTTCCTTGGTGTTAGCCTGTGTGGACTTAGCGAAACGCCAACGTTCGTCGCAGAGGAATGCATCCCATAAGAGGGAGGAACGTGCTTCAAAAAAGGTAAGGTCCGGAAAAACCGTATTCTGAGATATACCCTGTTAAAGTATATGTACCTTAACTAGGAATTAGCGCAGTGCTGCTTAGAGACGGCTCTGTGCCGCCTAAGGCATATTACGTTACGTAGTAATGACGAGACTACACTGTATAACTGTATACTAGCTGTACTGTTTGTGCGGCAACCTCGCGCATTACGACGTACACTATGTCTGTCGTTTTTCAATGAGATGGGCTGCTTTATTTCTTTTAATTGCGACATTATTACTAACATCATGTGCAAATTTCATCCCCTCCGCTCGGGTGGGTCACAAACGTGTTTTAAAAGCCTTTTCGACTGACTTCGATACGATGAGAACTGTAGTGTATATTGTATAATAAATAAAGTACAGACCATTACTGTGCTAGCAGGATGTGCACTCTCACAGTCACGTCACCACTAAATATTCGGGTTCCAACATACTGCCTTCACACGTTGAGCTTCCCAACCAGGGTATAGTACAATAACTATGATTCTTCTAACAGCTGGCCAGATATGCTGCAAAAACAGCACATGCAACGTTTTTTTTTTTTTTTTTTAACAATGTTAGCTAAATTTGTTCGTCAATATTTATACAACAATTTGGGAAATACACGATGATTTACCCAACCTTCAGCGATTTTCTTCCCCAACAAAGTAGTTTCTGCTGCTTGCCTGACTGTTTCAAAACTGTACACTAGCAGTTATACCAATACCTCTTCTGCTACGAACCTCCTTGTTGATTTCAACCAGGGAGCTGTTAGGGCAGCTCCCCGATTTAAACACATTAGCTATATTGCTCGTGAGACTGCCCGCTAAAAATGTGGGGAACCCCTATTAAGCATCAACAATGTGTGAGTGTTGACGATTCCGTTCCTTGAAATGTGGGTGGTTTTTATTTGTAATAAGTTGCATTTTCAATACGGATTTTCTAAATCTATCTGGACAGCTCTTTTGCAAAATGTGTTGCCTTTTATGACAAGATCATCACTCAATATGAAATACTCATACGCCATTCTATGCGAAAAGGACCGACGTTGTCATACGTGCGACATGGAGGCGCCGATTATTTTTTCTTAGGCAAGAACAGACTCCCTGTAGCAGGTTGGACAAATAGTTGGAATTAATTCACTAACTACTTGTCGCCCCTGCGACAAATAGTCACTGGTTATTACCAAAAGTGGCACTCTCTTTTGCGTATTTTCGACATGAATTCCAACATAATATTCATATTTGATAAAAATGATGAGAAAGCACGGATCTTGGAAACCCATTTTGAAATAAAACTTGTTTTGTGAGAGTGTGGATGTTTATTCATGAGAAGACGGTTCCATATTCGAACTTGCGTATCGTAGTCTGACGTGTATCGTGATCTGGCGCGAGTATAGAACATCAAAATTTTTATTAGTTTCTTCCCCCCTACTTAAAATATTACACTAGCTATTAACTAGGACAGCAGATTGTATACTCACTTTACTATGCACTTATACAAGTGAAACGACAATACACTTTTCATGCATTCAGCCAGCGTATGTAAAGTTACGAAACATCATAAATCTATGTGCTGTCTGTTTTACTGACTTTGTATTGGGCAACTGTGTTCTCTTTTGTTTTGCAGGGTACGGCGGCACTGTTGCAAGCTGGGCGAGTAAGGAACCCGAAAAGATCGACGTTTTAGCTCTTTTCTCTGGCGTAGAAAAAGTGATGATTCATGGCGGGAACTCCTCGAAGTGGATCATCCTCTCATTGCTATTTTACACACAATTCATAAGCTAGTAAATTTAGTTTGATGGGTTAATGGACACGCATTTGTAAACAAGTGCACATGCCAAAGAGCTAAAAAAACGATCCGTCTTACGGAAGTTGACACTGTAGGTGAAACCCTAAAATACCGTTTATCCTTATTTGGTGCTATAGAATTGCAAGCTATAGATGTCAGTAAAATGGATTTTGCAATCATGTTGAAGTAAGTTTGAGCAGCTCAACCTGAAAACCTTATAAAAGTCAGCCTACTTTATCAATTTATTGTCATACCCACAAACTGAAGATTCCAATTCAAAAAGCCTTAATAGAAATCAATAAAATCAAGCATTAAAAATTGTAAACTCCGGTATGGAAAACTTACCAACTACTTTGACATCAATGAAATGCGGCACGCTTTGGTCGGTCGGTGAACTAAGTTTCACAACTGTATACCAGCGATTATGGATCAAAGATACATTATTTATGATAAGCGAGCCATCGGTGTGAATATCAAATTCTCCTGAGAAATAACCTTGCCCCCTTTTGACAAAATTAGTTAGGTATACTGGGGATTCTTTGGTTATGTATTCCTTGGATGTGTACCACAATACGCCATAAAAACCTTCATTAAAAGAACAGCTAACTGTTCCTCTTGCTCCAAGTTCAATGTACTGCGGTGAGGCGCATCCTTCAAAAGCATCATTTACTTCGAAAAAGAAATGTAGAAACACAAATTAAAGATAGAATGGGAATATAGTGCATCTTTCTAATTAAATATTGACTATGTAAAATGTAGCAAGGGTACAAACCAAAATATTGTATGAAACAGCGGCGAAAATGCTGGCAGCAACTTTCGATAGCAACGACTTAGTCAAACTACCTTTGAATGGTAGGCAAACTTTTACTTCCTTCATACTTGGTATGTAAACAATGGAACGTGCATTTGGCAATTACATCACATATGATAAAGTGCGTGAATAACCTTGGGCGCAAGACATAATTCATTGGTGAAAGGGCGTGCATGCACTTTAAGTCCCGTACCTCTATAACCCTGTACTCTCATAATACAAAACTGTGTGTGTTATCAGGAATAATTAACGAGTTTTACGGGAATTTACGAGTTGGTTGCTTTTCTGTTCGTAGCGTGCAAAATTAAGATTAATGTGTTAAAATAAAATCAGACAAAACAGCACACATAGGTTAGTTAGTCAGATGGGGTTTAACAGCACAATTTCTAATTAATTGGTTTCTGGCCGAGAAACTGTAAAGCAGTTATTACGCATTCATCTTGAAAATGAATTTTGCGAACAGCTGCAAGAAGAGAAAAAATACTGGTTGAAAATGGGATTTATTGTGAAACGTTTTGTCTAACTACAACTACGGACTATTTTTTAATCGGTCTGCAAAGATTAAGCTATTAGGAACCATAAAGAGCAGAAGCATACTTCTGTGTTGGGGTTTTACCCTTATCTTGAAATAGGACTCTCCTGAAAATTACCTGTACGTTGCTAAAGGTTACAATTGTCCAAAAACAATACTCTTCAACAGTCGGATTTTACAAGAATTTGAAAGCTGGGAGTTGCTAGCAGAAAACACCTCCCTGGTCAAAGCGAGCATGTTGGTCTACAAGCAAATAATGAGAACTGATTTGTTAACAACCTTTGCGGCTGCTCATAGATTTCGGGCATCTGTTTAGAATAGTATGAAAACACACTCTGTTAACTTTTTGGCCAGGCAGTTGCATAAGGTTACGGCGAAATAGAATGCTATTCAACATGACACCATACATCGGAACACCAAATGTGTGTGTGTGGGGGGGGGGGCGTGCGTGAAGAAAAAAATTGATCCTTAAAACGTATTTCAGTGACTTAAGTGTGTGTTTAAGTAAGAAGTAATTTGAAACAAGTCTCAGCCCCTGCCCGGAAGCTTATTGCAGTGAATCAGAGAGTAATAGCGACCGAAGACTTTCTTTCCTTCTTTCGTGACTTGTGTCATTGGCAATTGAGTCCTCATTTTTTTAGTGTGTGTGTAAACAGAACCTACATGGTGAATTCGGAATTTGGTGTCCATCAGCATCATGCAAAGCCTTCGAAATCGGAAGTCCCGAATTGTGAACTGACGGCTTGAAGCATACAGCTCAATGCACAACCAAATGGTATATGGTTACAAGTTAAATAGTCCGACTCTTTTAAAGGACCTTGTGGGAATTCTAATAAAAAACTCTGCTTTAAAACAATAAATTTTAAACTGGTTGCATCTAGACACTCTTGAAAGCTCAAAAATTCCATCTCACCTTATCCAGGACTGGGATCTTCGTGTATTCTCCCCAGAATACAAACGTTACCAATTTTTCGTGTTCAAGTGAACTTTGATAATGAATTGCCCATACACATGAGTAAAAAGGGGAAATTGATTTCAAATGATGTGCACTGCTGTACTAGATTTCATCTGAGGGGTGTCCTAATAACAATTCTTCCTGTTCTCTTCCTTCAAGCGATTGGGGTCTGGAAGCTTCCACACAGTGTAGAGGCTATTGAAGATTTTACAGGTCTAATCGTACACATTTGACAAGGTTACCCAATAATCAAATCTTGATGCCACTGAAATGTAAGTAACTAAGCACAAGGTATCAAGTTAAACAAGGATTAACGTCCTAATGAAACGACAGTTGCACACCTCCATCATAGAGGCCGTTCCCTGGGAAGATGAAGACATTCGATACACTCTCTCAGACTGATGGAAATGTCGTACCAAAAGCAATATTGACACGTATCAGGACACATGTGAACCCACATCCTGTAAGACATATTAGTCAGACATACATAGACATTAATACATGTCATGGTTGACCGGGCAGCAGGTGCGAGCCCTAAGTTGGTGGCCATGATTGTTAAGATGATTCAAATTGTTCGAAAATAACACCGTTTGCATTTTATCTGTCATAAATATGCCAAGCATTTCAAGGGGGGGGGGGGGGGGGAGCCTTTCCCAACTTAAACAAATCCCAGTGGCACTTACCATATACATTCAAAATGTAATAACCCTATCTTGAAACTTCTTAGATATATTTACTTAAAGTAATGCTTTGTGTTCGACAACAGGGAAATACATCAAATTATTCACGGAACGTTTGAACAGTCCATACGAACAGTGAAGACAAATAAACAATCCTCAACATGAAAAAATTTTGCTCAATTTCCATTAAAATAACGAGAAAAATACAAAAATTGACAATTTGAGGCAACTAACTTTATTACCCTTCATGAGCACCAGTCAGTATCCCATCCAATAAGAGTGCACTTATGTGTGAATATTCAATACAACAAACAGCACAAATTAACACAGAATGAGCACTTTACCAGAGGTGGTAATGCTAAATACCACCATAATACTCAGCTTGTTAGGCAAACGATTATGCTCAATTTTACATCCAGACTATCTTTGGCTTATTGCGAAAAAATAATGAAGGAAACTCGAAGAGAGTTTTTTTCAAAACAATTCTAGCAATCCTGCACAGAATTGTCCATTGTTATAAGTGAACGTCCAAATACTATCTTACCTTCAGTACTTTCAAGGTTATGGTAAAACAAAAGCTCCCTTGTCAGTGTGGGGATTCAAATTTTTCACACAGGAAACGGTTTGGTTTTTGAAATGTGAGACATGTAATGTTTTTTAAAATTTGAAGTATCGTTACTGGGCAGGCTGAATATTTCTTGTAATCTTGTGACATGCGTATATAAAGGGACTCTCTGTTGGGGAAGAGCACGTTTAAATACCCTAAGAACCACGTTTTCACAAGGAACTGACACGTAAGTACAATTTCCAGTTTACTTAGTGAATAGACGCCATGTGTAGGCCTACTCGGTTGGTATTCAACCAACATAGTCCAGCATTTTGCATCCAAAAAGAGGGAAGACCCCGCTTACCAGGACTTCGCGCTCTATCTCTAGGCTATATATGAAGGAGGTAGTATTTCAAATGCAATGTGCCTTACCACAAGAACCGCAAAGGGCCTACACTTACTGCACTTTGGAAAACAGCTCGTGTGACATATTGAATACTCATTTAGCTCAGATAGGCGTGACTTAAGCAGCTTTTAATCAGAGAGTGTTTTGCAAAATAGCTTAAAAACTTGTCAGAAATTTGCGGCCTATTCTCTAAATTTGAGCGCTTCTATTTTCATGGTTCATCAAAGTATGAAAACTTTCAACCTTGATTAACAAAAACCCATACATACTTCCTCTTTGTGAAACATGAAGAAACACTTTCACTAATAACTACCAAACAACATAGTGGCTCCTGACTACTAGATTACACCATCTACCAAGGAATCATCTATTAGAATGCACCACTTGAAGTTCTATTTATGGACAAGATAGGAATGACATATTTGCTGAAGCTATGGAATTTATATCTTGGCCAAATAAGATGAAAAGATATTCACCAGTACCTGTCTTAAACCCTAAATGTCCGGATAGATTATTTAAATGGATCAATTCTTATATGGAAACAAATGAAACTTAATCAGAACTAGAAAGTAACTCGTCTCCAAAAAGCCCTCCTATACTTTTTCAAAGACGATGGAAACAAAACCTGGGATTTTGGTATTTTGTAAATTTTAACAATAACCTAGTGTTTGTTCTACTTTTTTGTGATTACTAGGCCAAAGAAGTGCATTTCCATATGCATGTTTACGTGGGAAGCATTTTAGGCTACAACTTTCTTCACGTCAGTTGCCAACCCATGGTACGAAAGCAACACCGTGTTCGGAGCTATTGCTTGATTATGCAAGAATGATAAGCTTTTGCCAGCAGTAAGTATGTCGTTGATTTCAAAATGGCTATTCCTGCAAAATATTTCATAAATAACATGTCTGCTTTTGAATTCAAAATTCATGACATGAAGTATCCACCAAACCACATGTATCAACGTTCAGAAACAAAAAATTTCCACCATTTGGAAGGGGAGCCCTTTCACACCCTCCCCACTCATGCGCAAGCGAGCTCGAACTCGGTCACTTTGCTTCCTCGTCATTGTGGAAGGTTGGTAAAAGCCCACAGTCCCCTACAAACACAAACACGCATACTTTTGGAGATAGTTCCGAGCACATGAATTTCATTAATTGTTCGCCGACAGATCCGACACCTGGAAATTATTACAAGGTTCAGTTTTTCTTTTCCAAGAATAGTCTGTTTCTGGACCATATATGCTTCAGTTAACATTCTAGTTAGGACTTATAGTCCACACTCCTTTGAGAGACATTTAAGTTTGCTTTAAAAAAAATTAGAAAAACCCAAGTCGGGCTGAACAAAAGCTTATCTGTTAACTTAACAGTTAACTATCCTTTAAACGCCAGCAGAAAATGCTTATCAGTTTTAAGAAGATTTCACTTAAAACATCAGGTTAAATTAACTTCAGTACATAAATTCTTCTTCCTTCAAAACAGTGAACGGAACAATTATTGGTTTTAAAATTCCTATTTTGTATGATCAAAGTGATATGGGCTGCTAATCGCAAACTTGGTTTTTATATTATTTGTAGGGTGCGTTTTGTTTCCTACTAAGTGCAACTGTTACTTGCACCTTCCTATACCATGCAAAATGTATAAGCTTATAAGTGCTCGTGTAGTATAAAGCAGTATTAGCAAAAGCGTTGCCAGTAAATTGCTTCAACGTCTAGAAAGGCTAGGTTGTGCCCAAGTATATCTAAATTTGGAAGGAGCATTATTCAATTATCATATCAAGTGAAAAATAAAACAACAAAATTCCGATTTTTATATCTCCTACTTGAAGGTATAAGTTGCTTAATATGACCATATAAAACTTGATTTTTGGATCTGTCGGGATCTTTATCAAGTTATACCTGGCTTCGTACGGTTGTATAATTTTGAATATCTAACATTGGTCTGTATTATGTTTAATTTGGCTTGATACGGTCAGATAAAGTCTTTACTTAGCCTGACGTATCTACATATAAAGACATACATCAATATAAAGACATACATCTTTGGGTGAAGAGCACGATTTTATACCTGTAAATGTGGATCGACGTGATTAAAGCTTTATCAACTTAATGCAATTGGCAAAACAGAGCAAAGTGTATATTAGAATGTGGTGCGTGCTTTTAGAGAGGAGTATAACATGAGTAGATAAATGTAAAATATACCACAATTTTTGGGTTGATGCGCACTGTTTAACAAGGTGTTTCTTGATTGACTGTTGCCATTGTATCGTATCGATTGTACTCTTTGTTCGGGTTAGGGATTAGGTTAGGATCAGAGCTACACTGAAAAATTTTTTTAGCTCAAGTGTCTTAACGCACAGACCACGAGTAAACCTCCAAGGAACTTAATTTCTGTAGTATTTTAATTCATATCTTGTTTAATTTAACAATTCCATCACCATAGTTTAGTACCTGTCGAGTAATTTTAACCTGCCGTGAAGGAATTGACACAACCGTAACTTTCTTTACTCGTCAGTTGGGTAAATTTTCTCGGCATTGTTAAGAGTTATCCGTACTGCAAGTATTTCATTGATTCAATAAAAACTCAGAAGGGAATTATGATTACTCAAATCTGAGTACATTTATGCTTTAGCCAAATTAAACTAAACTTTACCCGGGTGATATTACACATAATGGCATTCATTTACTCCAGCGTGTGTACGGACAACCCTCTCTGTCTTTCAAGTGACCAATACACTGCTGTTATTCACAGTTAAATATAGTACCACACTAAACATTTTCATCCTTTCCCAATTTAATATTTACTAAAATAACAAGAAGGTTACATGTTTTCCTTGTATTATTGAGAATAATCTCTTCATGCGGCTAAGGTGTTAAAATGTGAATATTTAGGACACTGGGAGTGCACGAATGCGAGGACTGTGATCGCTGTTATAAGCTGAGGCTATCGCACTCCTAACGTTATACATAACGCAAGCCTGATAGCATACCGCTAAACTGGCGTTAGGCTAGGCATATGAACATAGCCTATTTTTTATAGCAATTCTACCAGGGAGGGCAAACGTAACTAAATGTATGTGGTATACTAGCCCGTGTGTACACTCGCAGGAGTTCTGTGCAACATTAATGTGGCAGAAAAGATAATGGCCATGTTAGGCTGGAGAAGGAACCTAAATCATCTTCCCATTTTGTTTAAACATTTTGAAGACGATCACGGACAAATTTATGAATTTTGTATGTATATAGAAGGGCCGTGAGGTCTTACTGGGCAAGCCCTGAAAAAGTTAAAGCATATTCCAAAACTTGTAAAACTCATCTTTGTGGTCCAACTCCCAGCTTCACAGGACATTCCTGACTATGTAATACGGCGTTAAGGCGTAAAGATAGATGGATTGGCTCAACAAAATGAATGAATGCTGACACTTTTATGTGTGTGTCTATACACTATGAAATATGTTTGGTTAAAATTACTCCGAAAACGCGAGTAAAGCTCTCCCTTGTAGTATGCACAATCTGCATGCATAAGTTTATCCCATTATAGTGAGTATATTTACTCACCAAAAGCTATGAATGCTCCGTACGTGTCTAATTTTAAACAGAGGTGCGTAAAATAAGCGGCAAGTGAAAACCATAGCGGACAAGTGACCGAAACGCACGTACTGGGTATTTAAAGCTTTGGATAGGTAAATATACTCACAATGACAGAGCAAACTTACGCAAATGGTGCATACTATAAGGGACAGCTTTACTCGCGTTTTTTGAGTATTTCTAGCAGAAAATTTTTTTTCAGTGTATCGTTAGCCAGTAAGGATTTTTTTTGTTTAACAGTGCGCATCGCCCCCAATTTTTTGGTTGCAACCACTGATAACATTCACTAGACAACTAATGTAATACTTACAATGGATGTAAACGCATATGCTGATGGTTGTAAAAAGTACTCTGGCACCCTCCATTGCAGAGCTTATGGAAAGCATTATGGACCCTTGAAGTCACCACCGGTCAAATAGCTTCAGTACAGGATAGTTCTGCGAAGTCAAACTGTAAAGCATTGTATGTAATAACAGGATATTACGGAATATATATTTAATGAGTCCTGCCCTAAGATTGGAATGAAGAAAAAGAACGACTGTTTTTACTGATGCTTAAGTCTCATTGAAACCTATAACCACACTTGGATTCAATCACATACCAAAAAGTAATTATCTTTTTCGTCTTTTTTGTCAGTGAGTATCTAAGTACCCCAACTATATGTAATAAATAATGGCGTGGAAATATTGTTTGCAGATAGGGCATAGGCCTGTTTGTAAATTAAAGTCCAATGCCTGGAACTATCGTCTTTCGCTTTTGATGTAAATTTTATGTAATGAACAAGGGCAAATATTGAAACCACCATAGTGCCACATGTAAATGTGTTTTCCAAAACTTCTACACAAAGCAGACAATTTCCGTACTCTGCCGGTTCATAAAAATATGCTCTTAATTCCTATCAATCTGCCATTTTGCTTGGTGCTCAGCAAAAGCAATGAGTCCCTGGCCCTGGGGGGCTCGACTTGAACCAATTGGTTGGAAACTGGGCAGTAAAATCACATCTAACCTTACCTTACGTATAACCTTTTAATCTGCCATGGTGTTAATAACATTTGCAGAGCAAAATGTATATCATTCGGGCTGGTCCTTGACGGCACACAGCAGTTTTTAGCAGCGCACTCGTACGAGTCATTTCGAGCTTTACATGCTATCGGAGAGGTGCTACAATAGAATGCTTGGGATATTTGACTTATAAACACAACATTTAGTAGTATAGTAGTATGAGCAAATGGCAATATATTCTTGTTCATTATACAGAATTATACCATTTTCAGAAATTTGCCTGGTCGCTTATTATCGGTAAAAGTTAGAACATCGTCATTAGAGGCCGAAAGCAGAGGGGAATTCATGATGGAATTTTTCTCGTTACATTTTTAAGCATACACTCGCCCTGCCTGTGTGCATCTTATCGCATCATGAAGGAAGTGAAACACACGACACACGTAGTGTGGACACAATATACGAGTCGAGACTCAGATTCTGTATCAAATTTCCAGCTGAGAAAAGGTATACCTCGCGACGGCTTTGACCTGATGAGTTTAGATCAGGTTAGATGGAATGTTACTGCCCAGTTTCCAACCAATTGGTTCAAGTCGAGCCCTCCAAGACCTTGATCTGATGAGGTATCGCTGTTAGAGGCAGTGTTGTAGTGACTCGAGTCAAAGATGTGACTTGAGTCTGACTCGAGTCACGATTTAAGTGACTCGAGTCTGACTCGAGTCAAAAGCACTGGACTCGATTCGACTCGAGTCACCTCTTGCCAAAGACTCGACGTGACTCGAGTCACCATAAAATAAAATTTAAAAGACTCGACATGACTCGAGTCACAGAAGTGAAAGACTCGACTTGACTCGAGTCTTTGTCCACAATGACTCGAGTCACACCCGAGAGCAATAAAGCAAAAACTTAAATTTGTTTTCATCATCGGACGCAAACCAACGGCCGTATGGCGGCCGATCATTACTGTTTTATCCTGTACTCGCTCTTATCCTTACAGAGCGGGATCCTAATATACAGCTCTGCTGAACATGTGTAGCGCCGTCCACTTCATGGGATAACGTTGTACAACAAACTTCTCAAAGCTGAGTGCCCTGAGTGTAAACATTAACATTTCAGCTCAGTGCATGCCTAGCGTAGCTAGTATACTATGCTCCATACTCTCCATAGATAGATGACCGATTTCCCTCGCCTCTGTACTACTCTACTAGTATGTGGTATTTTGACTTGAAGGAGCTGAAGATGTGACGAACAAAATTTCATATCCATGTAGGCCTATTCAGTTGGTAATATCTGTTATTGGTATCGAGGATTAAGATTAACAAAATCAGTTTGTTTACGGGAGCATCTGTGGCTGCCAGTGAACCACAGTTTAGACCTATTATAATTATAACTTGTTTACGTAATTGAGGCCTTAGTGTCGTGTAACTGGTTCTGGTGCCATGTAGATAAGTATTTTGCTCTAGAGCAGGATAGATGGCAAACTTTTGAGCACCTGAACACCCTCAGGCTCCTGTTTGTCCGTTGAATTAATTAAGCAATTGAAAACGTCCCAGCATTTTTAAACGATTGCCCGAATATTTGACCATTTCGGGCAATTTTTGCAAGACTACAGTATGAAGTAGGTATGATGAGAACCTTTTCTCATATTCCACCCAAATTTGACGCAGATTTTCGTTATTTTCTATGAAAATGTTACTTTAAAAAAGCGTTTCTGTTTTTCGGCAAAGATTTAAAGCTATTAAAATAATCGGCCATTTCGGGTGTTGTGTAACACATGATTTTAAAAACAGGCTCAAGAATGATTGCTTCTTTTAACCCACAGGCTCTCCAAATGTGTCGCAATTTTTCTTCTGTTTGATTTTTCGTAAAATATGTTTTTCTTTCTATGATACTTTTCCATTTTCTGGCAAATGCTTGAAAGAAGTTGGATATTCGACAATTTCGATCGAGCATTGCGTTGCGAGTATCTGTGAAGGCTTAAAGTGACGAATAATAAATAATAGCCTTTTGCGCTGCCCAAAGGTGTAGCGATTTTTGGAATCTTGACTTGGTTTTTCATGAAAATTTTATTGTCACTATATGACGTTTCTTTCCTTTTTTTCTGACAAATCTTTCTAATAACCCTCCCATTTTTTCAAAATTAAAGGGCTGCCCGAAATTTTTCCAAATTCCTGCCCGAATTTTTCCCAAATTCCTGCCCGAATTTAAATTTTGCGGAAATCTGGCGCAGTCTTCCCGCTGCTCCGTCTCGTACGCCACTGGGTGTGTCCACCCCACTCAAAAGCGAAGTGAGGTCCTGTGAGGTACTAGTGGTAAGGTTGCGACCCTTGAGACTGCATTGACCCAACATGGGTTTGGTTGTTGCATTGGCCAATAACTGGCAGCAATGGCCGTGCGTAATGCAAATTCCTTCCAACCATACTTGACTCAAATATTCTACCCAACACACCAAGTATGATTTTGGAACAAATTTGTGCATCCCTAGGAATTAAAAAAAAATCCCTACAGGAGATATAAATAGGCCAGATGCTAGGAGCACATTTTAATCCACACCAAGGTGGCCAATTTCAGACACTCCCAAATGTGCTAGAAATTAATCCATCCAGAACCCCGACAAGTAAAAAGTCCAGAAATTCCGAAGATATGGAGTCCAAGCGCGGATCCAAGGAGGGGGAGGGGGGCTTTTAGGCTTCAGCCCCCCGCTTTTCGTCACATCAACAATAACAAACACACTAAAATAAGCACGATGCTTATCTACGAGAGTATTCAAGGGGGCTATTTCAGGCTCATCCTTTCCCTCACAACACAAATCCAAATACACGAACCGCGTTTGGTATTAAGTCCGGGTGAATAATCAAAAGGGAGGGTCCCATCCCTTAGGCTCCTTCCCGGCAGGTATAGACGGAGGGGAGGGTGTTCAGTTGCAGTGAGAAATAGTTTGCCAAAGGCAGTCTTCGGCCCAGTTGCGGTGAGAAATAGTTTGCCATTTGTCACGCAAGAGATGTTAGGGGGTATATAATTAAGAGACATGAGTTCGAGCAGTCACAGACAATTTCATCAATTCAGCGGATCTTTAATTTAGCCAAGAGTCACACTGGAGAATCAGTAGCATATTTTCAATTCCGTTGTTTAGTTTCTTCGAAAAGAATCAACACCATTTAGTGTAATAGTGGTAGTAATTTTCTGATCGCTAAGCATGTTCCTGATTTTTTCTTATGTGGAAACAAAAGCTAAACTTATAAACGGTATGTTTAGGTTCTCTTTGCAAGCATGAAAACGAAATTTTTGGCCATCCGAGAGCCCGCGATCATTTTCAAAATTTCCTCTACGTTCCGCACCAACTAATGGTGGCGCTCCGCTTAGATAGTCTTTCGGGCAAAATTACATTTTTTTTTCATAACTTTTCAGTTTGCGAACTTTCTTTTGAAGTGAGCATTTTATTAAGCGAAGATAGCGACTATTTATAGATTCTTCGAATGAGTCTGGAAAATGCTCTTTCTGACCATCTGAGGGTCTAACTGTTCATAATTTTCTCTACGTTCCACGCCAACCAATGATGGTTAATCTATATGGCAGAATATCGTTTTGTGGCCAAGAAAAAACCGCAAACTAAAATGCTCCCGTTCGCCTATACCGATCGATGCCCTTTTATTTTGACTGTTATAGAAAGTATGTAAATTTAATAACAAGTTTTACTTTGAAAGATACCGTAGCGTAAATGAGATAAGACTGCATGTAAAGACACGGAAGTGTCAGTTTAATCCTCATGAACCACCACAAGTCGATAATATTGCATCATTTTGCATCTAGGCTCCTTGAAAATGTTAAAAGTTTTCAAAGGGGGAAGGGGAACCCCCTTAGACCCCTCCCTCAGGTCGGCCATCACTGAACACACTGCATGCCCCCCTCCAGGAAATTCGTGCGTACGCCACTAGTGCGTCCCCCATTACCCGCTTTCACTAAGTCCACCCCCCCCCCCCCTTTTTGAATTGTCTGGATCCGCGCCTGGAGTCTGTCACAGTCTACCTAAATCGATTCCGAAATTCAGAGTGGGCACAATTGCGGAACTCCCTGCAACTGTGTAGATATATCGCAACTGTTTCTATGTCATAGTAGCCGGGTTGCACGGATTCAAAATTATCATCGACCAGCATGAATATAATTTTTTGCCCAGGTCGCCAGTGGGGGGGGGGGGATTGCTGGGGCGGCTGGGCGATTCAGTGGGGGCTCCGCCCTCCTCCCCCCCCCCCCCAAGCCCATCACCCCGGTAGCTACGCCACTGATGTGAATTTAAAGACCGGGCGAACTCTATAAGTTAATAGCGTCCCGACGAAAATTGTCATAGTTTGCGAATGATTTGTACAAAAGTTCTAATAGTTCTAAGCTCTAAAGTTCTAAGTTCTAGTAAGGAACCATTTTTGATGAAAGAAGGTAAAATCCATAAAATGATCAAAGCACACTTCAATCTACTGCAGGTAAATCACAGAAAGAGGGGGTTGGTAGCCGCTGATGTTACCGAGACACCGTTGCATAGGCCTACCAGAAGGCCTCCGATTGTTGATACGAAAACATTCAATATGTCCTTTCGAAATTTAGAACGACACTTCAGTCATCATACACTATCTGCAGACAGAGAATGGAGGTGTACCTTTAGTTCCAGATTGAAGTCTCTAATCTAGCTAAATTCAGTGTGATTTCGCTTCTCTTATAATGGTCTAAATACGAAATGGTCGAATCGCTACACATTTTACATTTGAAATCATTTATTTTTCTGGAAAAGTTGCATGCGGACTGTACACCAAGACTTTTTTTTTAAATAAGTTAAGCCTGCTAGGCTGGTCATTTACTAGAGATTACAAATTCAATTTAAACACAGTAGGGGACGATTCCTGTTCTTCAAATTTCTAAATGTTGTGCTCCTTCATAACCACATCTTCTGCCCTATGCACTCGAACAATCGACATAGTCACGGAGACAGATAAATAATGTATGTCTGATATGCAAGTTTAAAAAAGAGCATCAATGAGACTGCAAGCGCGGGGAGCGCACGAAAATTTTGGGGACTTGGAAAGTAAAAACGTGTAGTTATTGAATACAGAAATCGATCGTAATCGGTGGAAAACATCTTACATAGCCTACATGTATAGTGTGTTTGGTAGTACCTAACTTTTAAGTTTCAGGTCACCAAAGTGTAGGGGGTGGGACTTTATACGTTAGTGTCCCCTACACTCAAAAAGTGTGGGGGAACATGTCCCCCTGTCCCCAATAATTGACGCCCATGATGTGGAGTATAACACAGTGTTGACATCTTTTTTTGATAACAATAGATTAGTTATTTCTCAATTGCTCATCATATGGCTTATGTTCATTAATTGATACGTATGATTTTTAATGACACAATTTAAACTTTCAAAATACATCCTTAGGACGGATAAATGTTTCACTGTCCTTGAAAAGGGGATAACATTAACTATATATGGCATGTCCCTTTTATGACAACACTTTTTTTTCATGTTGATCATATTTATTAATGAACAAGTGCAAACAAGGAATTGCCATAAACAAATGTAAACCGTTTCACAGATTTTGATGGGAATCGTGCCTGTTTTCTTAGTTTTTAATGCTTTTACATGGTATACCCAATTTTTCAATTTCGCAAATGTCGCAAGACCTTTTAATTCGTAAGTAACATCCTAATATGTTAAAGCATTTTACCTGTATTAAGAAATTCACACTTTTAACACATGGTTTGAGGCTGCGTAATATACTTGTGATGGATCCGGATGGTTTTCAAAGAAATGAAAGGTTCTTGTTGGGATCGTAGGATCTCTAGTTTCATACTGTACAACGGCAAGGCGTGTCGTTATAAAATATCTTAAAGAACGGTTGATGTTTTTGCTTTTCCGGCTGGAAAGCACTGTTCAACAAAGTGTTTCTTGATTTGCTACTACCGTTGTATTGTATACATTGTATGCCTTGTTAAGGTTAGGAATTAGATTATGAACTTGGGCTATCGTCCGCCTTTTAAGGAATTTCTTGTTTAAAACCAGATTTTTTTTCTATTTCTTGTCGTAATCATTTGATGGCATAAAAGAAAAAGTTATGTAAGATAATCGAGTCAACCTGCGCATTTTAAATTTCACACTGTAGCTATGCTAAGATGTGGCTGCAAATGGCTCGATTTTTAGGTTAAGTGATATGACGCTAAATATTTGAATTAGCCCACTTTTTGGAACGCTGATGGCACCATCTTACTTTTATGTGGAGTTATGTGGATATGTGGATTTTTAGAGTTAGTAACTTACTTTGTAATGTATGTATACCTCACTTCTAGAGGTAGGCCTATGTTTCTATTTCGATGCAAGATAAGGACATTTACAAAGCGGATGTAGATTTGTGCATTTCAAGTGCCGAACTAGATTCTGAGCAGAATACCTAAGATTTTCTCATTCAGCAATAAAAGATGACGGAATATTTGACATAATGCTTCTATCAGTCAAAACTGCCACCGACAGAGACAAAGGGAATTAGTTTCCTTACTAGTTTAGAGGGAGAATTTTAAAGGTAGGTGCCGACTTTTTGGTATGCATTATGGTATGGTAGTTTCTGATTTTCTTCTGAAGAACTAAGTGGTTAGACAATCCCAGTGTTTCCTCCAGAGGG
Source organism: Holothuria scabra (assembly GCA_037179385.1). Classification (NCBI taxonomy): domain Eukaryota; kingdom Metazoa; phylum Echinodermata; class Holothuroidea; order Aspidochirotida; family Holothuriidae; genus Holothuria; species Holothuria scabra. The sequence goes on from CM074179.1 coordinate 40,320,918, forward strand.
AGAAGGAGGGGAGATTTGCCTTCTTTAAAGAATGTGGGTAAAATCTAACCTTTTTTCTATAAAAAAGTAAAGAACGCAGTCAATATTTTTGTTCCTTACTACGAAGAGGACACCTTTGAAGCAATGTTTGAACTGACATAAATTAATAACCTTTTACGCCATTCTAATGGACCTTACCTCGGCCTTGAAGCAAGCTTTTGTCACCCTAAATCTACTCATAACTTTAGCCTAAGACAGCATCAATTTTGACTTGGAGTTTAGCAAAAAAAACGTCCACCCCTTTAAGTGTGTGTTACTTGTTTTGAACAGTTTTTCTACCAATGAAGAAGCTTAACAAAGTGTAAAATTATTCTTCACGTGACACTAACTTTTCAAATGTGTTAAAACCTAGTTCACCATTGCATAAAGTTCCTTCATGATGTAAGTCTGTCATTAATCATTAAGTATAAATATCGAAACACATACCTGTATTGTCATTAAAGGCTATTCGTTAAAGTGATATATTGATGGCACTTTAAAGCACAATGTCTTCTCGAATCTCAAGAATGACAAACAAAATCAAATACAAATCCTTACTTCTCTGTAAGAGTGTTGCTCCTTGAATTATCTGTTACACTTTCCCTGCCTACGGAAGGACACGTAATAGAACTAACCAACCCTTGCATTCAGACCCTTAACTTTACTCTCCTTTCATGAACGAGTGAGAAGGGAGGAATAACTAAGTTGTCTTCCAAAAGACGACATTTAAAAATATATATATATATATATATGTATATATATATATATATATATATATATATATATATATATATATATATATATAAACAAACAGCCAAATCTGTTTTTTCATTACACATTGTATGCCAAAGAACATAAACAATATAAATCCGACTATTCTTGGTGGAATAAGCAGTGACTCATATTAAATTAGAAATCCTTGGAGTGTCCGACCTATAATGTTTTAAGTAAATTTCACACCTTTTTTGCTTTTCATGAACAATTCTAAAACAAAACTTATTTGAAACTGACCTGTTTTAAATGTACAACCAATGTAGTTATAACTTCTCAAAAGCAGTCTTAATGTACAGTCCATACAGATAATGTCCATTGGAGTACTCCATACAAATGTTTCAAATTGTAGAAAATGAAAGTAAAACCCCTCTTTCTATTTATTGTTTTTAATTAAAAGCCTGAGGTGTAATCTAAGCAGTTGAAGCGTTATATCTTCAGTAGTGCACAGGGTATTTCATGTGGAGAGTCTGGTTGTGCTGTTGTAGAAGAAGTATAGACCTATTCGCAATTTTACTGCGAAGGAACCAACACCATGACGACACACACCTATTTCCATTTGATGTGCCTCCTGGCATTTAACGTGGTTGGTATGCGTGGAGATGAATATTTTTTAAACGTTTATGAACACCTTAGCAAGGTGTTGGACAACCCCGCTTTGTTCCAATGCCCTGGTGATTTTGGACAAACAAACATTTGGACTTACGGTAGTGGTACAGTGCTATATTACAACATGGTGCCTGTCAACGATCTGTTCAACGATAAGATTTTCCTTCTTGATGACTACACACTTTTTATGCCATCGGTTTCCTTGTGCAATACAGGAACTTATCAATGTCAACGTGACTCGGTTACCGTCCAAACTTATGTTTTGGAAGTTCTAGGTTAGTTTTCTTTTACCTTCCAACGTATGAGAAACATTTTATTTCTTAATAAAAAATAATTCTGGGTTTAAGGCTCTACATCAAGATGAAAAACAGCAATATCATGTCTACCAAGTGCTTGTTTGGTTGAATAACTAGGTTAGTGAAACTGTGGCCCATAGCCGATAGGTTAAACAAATGTCATGAACTAACTGAACAAAACTTCAAAATGAAGTTACATGAATGGATTTTTCTAAATCTTACTGCGCTGCTATGAAAAATAACGTCAGCTCCTGAAAATATTTCGTTTCTTGTTTTCCAAGTTTTATTGCAGTATGTGTTTTTACATAGTGGTGCAATTAACAATGTACCAAATAAGACAAGAATCAATGACGCTTAACCTGATCGTTAATTAAGTCATTTGGGGTTGATATACGCAACAAAAGTAACCAAAAGTGATTTTACCTTGATCGACAACGGCAGTGCACATTTCGTACTCTACGTTGCCAAGGGTTATACAAACAAACAACATATTTTAGAGAAAGGAAACAAAAACACTGATAGTGTAAGATACATTTTTGAAACAGTTAAACAACTAGTTATAAAAAATAAGAGCAACCGCTAAAAATGTTCATTATTTGATATCCCTATATAACGGTTAGCAATTTACCATTGCAATGAATGAACAAAGAAAATTTATCTAAACACGTATCGATGGAACGAGGTCTAACGGAATCATTTTGAGATAATATATGGCACAAATGACAACAAAAACAACATTTTTAGTAAATTGAACACGGTTGTGTACATACACTGACGCTGTGTTGCTTTCGTTAAAAAGGCAAAATAGCCCTGCAAAGAACTTCAAGACTAAATTTGAATGCAATTCAGTAAAATCTTTAGGGAAAGGTATGAAAAATAAGTGCAACGCTTGAAAAGGTTTCAATTTTTGCTATTCAGATTACAATGTAGTATGTCCTTTTACATCGCGATCAAAATGCAACTAGTAGACATTAACCGATGCAACTTTAACTGACGGTTATATAAATCCTCTTGGATTGGTAGGTGTGACAAATAACCAAAAAGAAATATGAGTTTAATTTTAGAGGCAACCGCAGTTTGCACAAAGTAAAAATATTTTGGGTTCCGTGGGTTTTGAAAGGAACGGCATACTCTAGAAAACGTGAAAGCTAGGTTTGAGGAATGGATTTCAGTAACTAAGTGAATACTTATGGAGAATACGTTATGCGGCTCAAAATGTTTTATTTATGAGGTACAGATTGCATGGAAGAATGCTAAACAGTGATGAAAAACGTTTGTGAAAATCAAAAGAAAGTCAAAACATCTGCAACTATGAAGTGTACATGTCAACGGATTACTGTGAGCAAAACGAGCACCAAATGTTTCTTAATTAAAATTTCACATAATATTTTGGTCCAACTTCTATATTTAAGCTATGAAACATACGTTCCTACCACAAAACATAATTTTGGAAAACTAATTGAGGGACTACAATGTAAGGTACGAAAACATAAATCTAAAGCGTGGATGTCGCAGGTTTTACGAGAATTCTGCGTTGGTAGTATAAGTCACTGTTTTAGTACGAGAGACCGGTTTTTCCGGCCTCTTGTCTCGACACCATGTGGTCTCGTTCTTGGTCTCGGTCTCGGACCCAAGCAGTCTAGGAAATTGTTCTGATCTCGCTTCGAGACGGGCCAAAATTTGTCAAAAATGAAAAAGTAAAGTGTAACGTACGTTTCAATTGATTGTGCATTCAGGCATAGATAGCTTTCAAAATGTTTTCTTTTCATTTTTAAATGAGATGCTTGTTGTTCGTTGTTATTTTATGTTGGATATCAATGAATTTCATCTAATATCATCTAATGAGTCCACATATACCATCAATAGGGGCTTAAAGGGGCTCGTCGAGTTGGTTCATGAAAATCAACAAATTTTTCCAAACATGTTGAGTTTTCTTATCATACCAATGACAAATGGTCAAACTTAGCCAATGCCCATACCCTACACACAAATGACTGTTTTATTAGTGTTTAATTAACGGTTCAATTCGTTTTCAAAAATTCGTGACCAGACACTTTTTCAAATTATGTACAAAAGTGTTACAAGTCAGGACACTAGAAAATTCAAAATTTTAACATTTTCTGTGACTTTTGGACTTAAAACTTGACTTGTTATGCTAACTATAAGTGTTGCCGTGTGGAAGTGACCCTTTAAGACTCTCATTAAGTTATCGCTATCAACTCAATGAGCCCATATAACTTTCTTCTGAGTTGGTGAGTGGATCCTTAACGTGGTCAATGAGGAATGTAACAGAGCACTGAATTCTACAAACATTGCACTGCACTGCATTGCTTGTTCATTGTATGTATTGGAATACCCCCCCCCCCCCATTCTCAGTCTTCAGTGTTATCCGTTTCTGGCTTTTATTGATTTTACTTAATCTGGCTACTAATTATCCTCACTTTGGCGAAATTGGAAAACAGGATGACCACATATACCAGCTCTATACAGCGGCGTCACCAAGGGGCACGTGCCCCCTGGGGAATATCTTGTGCTCCCCGTGTGCTCCCTCCAAAGTAAGATTTGAATTTTTCCAAAAAAAAAAAACGATGTCTTCTGTAGTCAGTGTGTGACGGCAATTTTTTTTTTATTTGATTCTTAATTCTTTTTAAAAAAGTCAGTTTTTTTTAAGTTCTTCAAATGAAATATCGCAACAACATGTAGAAAATTCCATTTCAGGCTGTCTCAGGGGTTGTGTTTTTTATTTCAAAATTTTCTGCACACTTTCGACTACGCTAATTGAAGGTGGCGCACAGCTCAGGTTACCAATTAATGCAGAATTAGGTCTATGGGTGCATTTACACTTGATCCGGATCTGATCGCCTGCGCGGGGTCTGATCCACTGCTCGAGATCAAATTTGTAGTGTAAATGCAGATCAGATCCGGATCTGATCGCCCGATTTTGATCCTAGTAAGGGGCCCGCGCAGGCGATCAAATCTGTAGTGTAAATGCTCGCCGGATCAACGGTGAGGTAAGTTACGGTGTGTATGGTACATGTACAGGGTCTATTTTTGTTTACACTTTGGTGCGCACGCGCATATGCCTGTACTTCTTAATTCATTTGGAGCGACTTCCGCTTATAGCACAGAGGAGGATCAGAGTACATAAAGTGTAAATGCACCAGGATCAAGCCATACACGTAATTCGATACGCTGATAACATCGGGCGATCAGATCCTAATCAAGTGTAAAAGCACCCTAAATCTTTCCTTAAGAGAAGCACATTTATTTGCCCATAAACTGCTTTGCTTTCTCTTTCTCTTTTCTAATTCAGTTCCCCTTCTTCAACATGTCAGCCGGATCAATTCTTGGTAGTAGTTACACTAGATTTTTTACCAATGAAATCTTACTTGGAGTTGCCCTGAGAGAGATTTTTAGATTAGTGTAAAGACAAAGGAATTACCATTAAATTGCGAAATTAATACCTCACAAACACCTTAAAACGCAGGACTTTCCGGGGCTTCGTCCCCATGACCTCCATCAGGACTCACATTGAACTGACCATTAAGTTCTCTAGCTTAAGTTTACCCCCCTCCGTTTTTAAAATGTCTGCCAAATCCGCTCTTGGTAGTAGTTTCACTGTTTCTTTAACCAAAAGTCTAACTGTTTCTTTAAGTTACCCTGAAGGATATATTTAGATCAGTGTTAAAGGGACAATCCTCTCACCCCAAACTACACTTCTAGTATAGGGTAACAGAAACTCTCAATTGGCTCAGCTTTTTGATTGACTGCTAATTCAAACAATGCAGAGTACCAAAACTTTTATTGCACAGCACGAACTGTTCTGATAGTGTTTTGATTGTACACATTGAGCTTTCTATATTCCCCCTGAAGCAATAAAATGAGATTGTGTCTGGATGAGGGTGAATTTTAGACAATTGTGGGAGGGGCTTAATTAAGAAGGTTAGGAGAATTGGTACTGTTTGGGGTGAGAAAATTGGGCCTTTAAGTCAATAGACTAACGACTTTAATACCTCACAAACACCCTAAACCCATAAACTTCCGGTTGCTTTGCCCCCTGGATTCCACCACGGGCCCCAAGAAGGGTCCGTGGACCCCATCCGATGAGCCTCGCGCTTCGCGCACTGTGGCGCCTCTGGCGCCATGGGTGGATTCTAGCAGTTTCTCCCTGAAAAATTATTGTGTGTCCCCTAGAATGAAAAACTGGTTATGCCACTGGTTCTACATCAAAACTTCTCAAGTTGTCCCACATCGAACACGATTCTCTCCAAGCGTTCTTTCAACACTCATGTTCCTACAGTGCAACGAAGGCATTCTGTGAGGGTGCAAGTAGCCCATAGTCCATATTCATGTTCATGCTTGGAAACTTGACGTTAACTATTTAGAGTTCTGCGACTCATTTTTCTGTGTGTTGGTAAAACTTGCATGCATCAATCAGCATAAAACTCACAACCCATGAGTCAAGCCACCTAGGCCATACAGGACGGGGGCCTGGCAGTTGACTGCCACCCGCAAAGAGCCTTTTCCCTGCTGATTCGGGCAGACTCTGGTTGGGCATCTGATGTCGGGCAAAAAGTAAGCCCGTAAGGTCAAGTATAGGATAAAATAAAACATGAACAAACTAATAACGTTTCACTTTCGGTTCTTTATGTCATTTTTAGGGCAAAAGGTAATGAAGTTCCGTAAAAAAGTATTCAAAATTTTGGACAGTTTATTTTCCTTTTCAATATGTACATTCAGTCTCAACGTCGCAACTCAACCGTCGTGACCTACAATCTTGGACAAAACTGTTGGGACACTTTGCCATAATATTCTTGAATTTCAGTTCAAAGGCTTACATGCTTCCCCTCCCCCGCTCCCCCTTTCAATGTTGCGCTGAAAGATTGAATGTATGCCGTGAATAGGCTAACTGTGGTCAACATTGCGAAGGGGAGCGGGGGTGTCCCAAGGAGTTTTGTCCAAGATTGTCTGAGATCCACGCGTATTATTTACGAGAACAAATTCAATAGATAATGCTTCATTTTTCGGGCCGACTTTTTCGGAAAAGTTTTTTCGGAGGCTTATAGGTCTGAGGATTTTAGCATAAAGAGTTAATAGCACGGAGAGTTGTTTTAATGTGTTGTTTGATTCATTTGTGTACATTTATTTAGAGTCGGTACGATAATAAAGAATAGACTGTTGCAGGTATTCTTGGGCAATTTGCATCTCGTAAGCCATGGGCAGAGGTGCGGGCAGATCCCCTACCAATTCCCCCTCGTAATACAGATGCAAAACCAATTAAAAAACATGTTTAAACTTGGAGGAGGCAATTTAAGAGCCAATAATTTAATATTTGAAATATGGAAAGAGACTTTTGAATATTTTTCAGGCCCGGGTAATCGCCAGGATACGTTCTATTCCGATAGATACTATATATGTATATATATATATATATATATATATATATATATATACAAATAACCACAACAATTTCTTGGATAGAAAAGTCTGACTCCTTTTGCAAAGTGGTGTGAAGGAGACGAGATTTTAACTGAAAGAGCGCCACGATCTACCATGGAATGTAAAAGGCACATCTGAGATCGAAGCCTTTAAAATATAACGATGGTAGATCGTTAGTTAAGGCTGGTTTTTGGCATATTTTGAAGCAAATTACACCCCTGTGACTCCATTTTTCACGTTAAGTGAAACTGGTTACGCATGCTTTTTTCCCTCTTTAAACCGAAGCAATTTCATTGCGTTTTGCTTCCAAATTTGCTTTCAAAATAAATGGTAGACCGTTGGGTTAAACTTATTTTTCACTGCCGGTCTCGCCAAGTTCGCATGTACGGCATATTTTTTCTTGAGAAAACACGGTAAATTACGTTCAAATGAAGTAATAATAGGCAGGATACATCAGTGCCTCTGCTCTCCAAAATGCACTTATCAGGTAACACTTCACTGTTTTGAACAAACTTAAAATACATAAACACGAACATTTTTTCAATATTCTTTTTATTTTAAGACAGTGTAAACCAAACACAAGTCACTGTTGAAAACAGCTACATGAACGATCGGGCGCTTAAACTTATTCCCTTTTGCAAATCAACCCATCAAGACAAAATGACACTTTCTACTGTGTGACGCGAGTAGTTCTAACTTCCCGAAATTCTCAGACAATCTTGGACAAAACTGTTGGGACACTTTGCCATAATATTCTTGAATTTCAGTTCAAAGGCTTACATGCTTCCCCTCCCCCGCTCCCCCTTTCAATGTTGCGCTGAAAGATTGGCTGTATGCCGTGAATAGGCTAACTGTGGTCAACATTGCGAAGGGGAGCGGGGGTGTCCCAAGGAGTTTTGTCCAAGATTGTAGTTTTGAATCGTCGTCACGATAGTGTCTCACGACAGTGCCCCGCACAGTATACGACTTGCTATCGCACATTGTCAGTCGAACGATTAGGGAATGCACACCCACGATTGGCACGTGCACACTACTGCTATACATATTAAGTTACAACAGTACGGAACAGCATACAGTGTGCAACTATAATTTCAGTGTGTAGCTAGCGTACGTACTAGGCCTATGAAGGTTTACAGCTCACCTGTAATGTCGATTGCCTCGGCAATCTCTTCAACGGTTTTTTCCAAGCATTCCTATAGGAATAGCTTTTGCTTCCACAGTTATAAAGTACATGTCGTTTCTCCCACATTCCTAGGAGCGTCCTATCTCTGCTCGCCGTATTCGGTCCATATATCCATCTTTTCAACTGAATTTTTTCTTAACGTTACGTCAAAAGTGGTCACGGGAACCAACATGAGACAACTTTCACCGTATTTATATCACTTGCACATAAATCAGTAATTTTGATTGGTCAGATTTATCAGTGCTTTGTAACTGTCGCCCTGCAGAATCGGGAAGAACCAACATGTTCGTGTTATATTCCTGGTACTCCATTCCTTTTTTTGACTAGCTCCGTTTTCCCTGACCACAGAAACCCAAATATGGCCCTCTCAAGTCGTATCAGGACTCTCTCTGGAGCAGCCAGAACAGTGCCCGGGTACTACAAGAGAGGGTAAACTAAACGGTTGATTACTGTCACCTTTCCCAAAAGAGTTAGATATCTATCGCCAAAGGACGTCAACCTTGCCTCCACCAGGTCCACTTTTTCATTCCAGGTAAGTGACTCTGCTGAACCATAACCAAACCAAAGGCCATTAATTTTAATCGCGTCGTCAACACACGATACTGTGAAAGGAAGGGGCTTCCATCGCCACTTGCCTAGACGGAGTCTCTTGGTTTAAGTCGGATTCAGTCTGGGACCTGTCGCCCTCTGAGAGGTGGACAGCGTTTCAGAAAGGGCCCTGAAGGAAGCTATGTCGGAGACAAGTGACATCATTAGCATACTGGAGACATTTGACTCTGGCTCCACCAGGTATGTGAAAAGGTTGGAACAAAGACTCTACTTGTAAGGCTCTAGTTAGAGATTCTCTGAATAATACATAAAGTAGGGGTGACAGTGGGCACCCCTGACGTACTCCACGTCGGACCTTGAAGGGGTCTGACGGTAGACCATTACCAACAGAACCCGAAAATATACACTGTTATACAACAAGGTTACCCATTTAACAAAGGATGGGCTAAACTTAAATTTCCTCAATACTTTAAAAAGGAACCCATGATCCACCATGTCAAAGGCCTTCTCCTGATCGAGGGAGGCAAGCGCACATGCCAGATCACAGTCCTTTACATACTCAACTAGGTCCCGCACCAACCAGAGGTTCAACTGAATACTGTGTCCACGCACCGCGTATGTCTGGTAAGGCCTTACAATATCCGGTATAACAGTACCCAGCCTGTTACAAAGGGCTTTCGCAAGGATCTTGTAATCCACATTCAACAGGGTGATTGGCCGCTTATTTTGGTTCGAGTGGATCTCCAGACTTGCGTAGCGAGGCTCTCAATGAGCCAGCAAGGAAGGCAGAGACGTATACATCACGAAGATCATGTCTAACGGTACCCCAGAAGCGCTTGTAAAATTCAACTGGAATACTGTCGGACCAAGGTGCCTTTCCGCCTTTCATCTTTGCTACTGACTTCCAGAGCTCGACGACTGTCAATGTGGGCCAATATCATCATTCTGCCCTTTAGTGGAGGGCTTGTCAATATTATCTAACAGTGGTAATTGAAGTCCCTCATCGACATCTACCTGGGTGTAAAGCTTTTCATGGAAGCCTCTAAATACTTCTACGATGGCAAGAGGGTCCTGCCAGGCATCCCGGTAGAACTTGATTGTGGGCTTTTCCTCCGCCTCCACGCAATGCACGCGGGCACGAATACGGGCCCCATGCAGTTTTTCATCAAGGTGTTGCTGGATTGCCTGAAGAGCGGAGGGGTCCTTCCCCTCCCTTGAGCAGAGCGAGAGGAACTCCTCCCTTCTTCGACGAGCTCTTGCTACACAGTTCTCAATAGTGAACTGTTTGATGCGGGACTTAATGTCATCCCACCATTCTAAACCCGTTGGGAAGGCTGTCTTAAATGTTCGCCACCATTCCTACCTGGCTTTAAACTGTTTGTTATATTCTGTCTCTGTTAAAATATAAATATTCATTTTCCAGAACCCCCTCCCTGCTGGCCATGACTTGGGGGTTGAAAGGAGACAGTAACTGCATCATGATCTGAAATTGTACATGGCACAACATCACAGTTGGTTGGTGAGAGATCCGGTGGAGAGTAAACCCGGTCCAGCCTTGAGGCCTCCGTGGCATCTGGTCGGTGCCAAGTGAACACGGACAAACCCGGCTGTTGTGCTCTCCAAACGTCAACCATGTCGTGGTTCTTCGTGAACATGTCCAATTCCGACTAACCAACACCACGGCCGGAAGACGTACACGAGGACAGTTTGTCGAGCGGCGTGTCGGGGACGCAGTTTAAGTCTCCAGCCAGGATACATGGGGCACCGCCAGGGACGAAGGATGGTAGGGTGGTGAAAAAGTTCTTCCTGTTGGAGGGCCGATTTGGCTCGTACACATTACGTAGTAGCAAGCTACCACTGGGGTGCTTTGTGGTAACGCTTACCAAACGACCCTCGTAATCAGAATCAACTTTTCCAATAAGGGAGGTCCACCTTGGTGAAATTAAAATAACTGTTAACATTAAAGACAGTGTTATTCAGCTGACCAAAAACACAGATTTTTCGCGTCACACTTTACCCTCTAGACAGTTTGTAACATGGCAATGCCAATTAAAGTAACTTAAACTTGTACAAATAGTCCTACTGGTCCATTGCGGTCCGGTTGCAGTGTGTTACTCTGCGATAACCCCCACCGTTTACCCTCCATGGATAAAGCAATTGAAACCGTAATACGGCAACACATTACCGTTAGCGTTATAGGCTTGAACGCCATTCGTCTACTCACACTTATTTATACAGACTCTACTTTAACTAGGCTGCAGAGTATATGTATAAAAGCTGCTGCCATTCCATGATATAGTGCATGCTCCCTGCCTTAGTATAGCCCAAGTATACGACTTAGTTACATTACAGAGAAATCACAGGCTAATTAAGCTCTTCTTACCTTTGAAACTTATAGGAAAAGAGCAGTCCCCCAACTTGTAGTAGTGTAGTAGACAGTCCTGTTTTATGATTGGCTCTTGAGAGTCATGTGACAATCCTTTTTTCCCCTCAAGTGTTAAGATATCAAAGAGTTCATGCTTGGTTTATCTAGAATGTGTATTAAAGTCCTTAACAGTTATAAAGATACTTTGAAGAGAAATAAGAAAATTATGAGACTTAGGTGTTGCTTTGAAGTAAGTTTGGGGCGACTGCTCTTGCCCTTTAAGAAGCCTAAACAAAATCCAAAGTGACACCACAAAACGTTTATAAGAAGTAGGCCTAAGGTTTCATGTAAAAGGTTATGTTCCCAAATGAGTGTTCGTATCCACTATTAACGTTAGTGTTAACTTTAGTGTAACTGTCACGCCCAGGTGTTCGAAGCGTTGTATACATACCGTTCACTTAATATATTATAGTTAGTGAATGGTACATGTATATAACGCTTTGAATGTGTGTGCTGTCATATGACGAGGTCTTGACGGCCTAAGGCTTTCCTTCAACGTTGAGTACGTTTCTGAGCCTACTGACAGTTTACTTTTACTACTACCTTACTGGTAGTTTACCTCCAGTAAGACCCCAGGATGCACATATAGGCCTAATATTAGCTAAGACAACCAACGGCCACACAGTTGGAAAATACCGTCCTGCATAATATGTCGTGCACGTGCGCTGTATTTATATTTTTATAATATATATTAATATATATTAATATATATATATATATATATATATATATATATATATATATATATATATATATATATATATATATATATATATATATATATACATATATATATATATAAACGATAACAAGAAACATGCACAAAACACACGGCATACTGTTAAAACGATCTGAAATTTTAATAAAATACTGAAGACAAAGATCGTGTCAAATCTTCTGAGGCAACAAGATATTAAAAACGGTTAAGAGTTATATAAAGGGTTTATCTTCACACTTTTAGTGGAATTGCGGTTATCTAGAAACGATGTTTCCTCTATTTTCTGTCTTTCTTAGGAAAAATCTTGCTGTGTATAAATCAACAAGGTTCATTCACATTTAAACTGCTCATTAAATAAAGAATTATCCACGATCGGGTTTAAAACAATGGATATGACATTAGCCTTCCTTTCCAGGGATTTATGGAATGAAGTTTACGTACGTCATCCTTTTATTTTCGACAAATTTTATCCTTACTGTACCAAGGCTTAGAGTGGTCACAGACGTAAGTAAATGATATTTCGTTACAAACATGGTAATATTCTTTGTATAGGCACTCAAATTTGCGATAATATGTAAAGAATATATATTTTTCGGAACAGTTTTACTTTTTAGAAAAGAAAAAAGGAGATGAGGTACATTCAACCATTTTGGGACGCCTTTTATGGGGTCTGGGTTCCAAACGTAACGGCTGTGGTCAATCTTACACGTTAAAGATCACTAACTATTGTTAAGGTAATCAGGCTGCATTTCTTCCCGCGTAATTTTCAATCTTCACATGTCATCTCGATAAAAAAAAACCAAAGCGTAGGCTTCTAAAGTCGGTATACCACGGCCGTTAAAATATGTAAGTAAACGAACCCAAATGATAAACATATGCCGCAATTTTCGATCTTTACCAAAGCTACATTCCACAAAACAGAAAGATGCTTACATTAAAGATGTTTAAATTGTCTTCCATTTTTTCACAGACTCAATTAATCAACCTATATGGTAGTTGACTAGGATCTTCTTGGGGGACAAACTCTCCTGTTCTTAGCCAAAGTGGTCTTTGACAATTGCGAATTAAAGCAACAGCTTGGGGGGCAGTTTGTTTCTTTGGTTTTTTTTTTTTTTTTTTTGACTTTAATCGGATTTAATACGCAGCTTAAAATAATCCTAGTAACAATCATGTCATAGAAAACAATATTTGCCATCTATTTGTGTAAACTGAATAACCTGAAACATAATTTTGATTGGGAATTAAAGGGGAAGTTTAAGCAAAAAGTTAATTTTCATATAATATGAAAGAAGAATCAAATCTACACAGAATGGTGAAATTTCAGTTCAAATCGGACATATATTTTTGAGATATAAGTAAATGAAGTTACTAGATTTGTTTTCATAAGGGCAGCAGAGATTACATCACTTCCTCATTTGAAAAGGAACGCTTTGTTCCACTTTTTACACACTAATGTGTCGACGTTGAAGTTAATAAGAATAGGACTCACTTAGGGGAATGCAAAGTTTGTTTAGTTGTCATGTCACTAATGCAATTACATTCTGATAATCTGGGATTGTTGAGAAGAAAACAAACATTAAAGTGTAAACAAAAACAAAAGACTGATCATTCATGTGTGGATATGATGTCATATGTGTTTGCTTCAAGTTCACTTTTTGCTGAAAATGTTACAACTTTACTTGCTCCTATCCTTGCAAACCACGCATCGGATTGCAATGCAAATTTCACCAAAATACATGGAATAAGTATTCTTCTAAAATAAAAACACTTGATATGACCTTAAATCCTTCTTTTGATACACTTTTAAAATGCCTTTTCAGAACACGTTTTGTCTTAACGTGTGATTGACAGTGACACATCCTTCCGTGACGCAGCCTTACAAAGCGCGAAATAAAATAAACAACCTTGTGGAAGATTGTGGTAAATCAAATCACCCCTAGAAGATTAATAACCTTCCAAAGTTAAGCTTTATGAACTTGATATTATTTCATTGTGTTGTAAAGGGTGGGTACATGTACTTTTAACTCTTTATCAGTAGTTCATTTGTAAATGTAAATATTTACGCTTCCAGTGATATTTTCGTTTATCAGATCAATATTTGTTCAAAGACTACCTGATAAGGTCACATTGCTATGAGACTGATAATGTTGTCATGACATATGACTTATTAAAAAAGACAGAAGTGCACTCAATTCACGTGTGACTACAACTGGGGAGATTGAAATTCTTCATGCTTAGAAAAGGACAAGAATGAAAAAAAAAACTATTTTAATTTAATGGGCCAATCTTCTCACCCCAAACTACACTTCTTGTATGTGATAACAGAAACCCTCAATTGGCTCAGCTCTTCGACTGACTGCTAATTCAAACAATGCATAGTTCCAAAGCTTATATTACACAGCATGAACTGTGCTGAGAGTGTTTTCATTTCACGCACTGAGTTTTTCTATGCTCACGCTTAAGCAATAAACTTAGGTTGTGTCTGAATGCTGATGAATTTCATACAATTGTGTGAGAGCATAAGTACTTTAAGGAGGTTAGGAGAATTGGTACTGTTTTGGGCGAGAGAATTGGGCCTTTAATTTTGATAGGATTGGGATATTTGTCTTTATTTGGTATGTTGCGCGAAGTTAACATTTCGCGCAGGAAGTGTGCGTGGGGACCAAGCGGGGAGGGAGGGAAGAAAAGGGAGGAAGGGGAAAAGGGAAACTAGGTGGAAGAAAGTGAAATTAAGGGAAATGAATAAAAAGAAGAAGGAAAGAAAGGTAATAAAGATGGGAGCGAGAGTAACTACACTTCTCTTTTGTGATAACGGAAACTCTCAATTGGTTCAGCTCTTTGATTGACTGCTTATTCAAACAATGCAAAGTACCAAAGCTTATATTACACAGCATGAACTGTGCTCGAGTGTTTCCATTACGCACATTGAGTTTTTCTGTACTCACCTTAAGCCATAAACTGAGAAAAACTGAAGAAAAGGGAGGAGGGGAAAGAAAGGAAAGAAGAGGGAAGAGAGTGAAAAGAAGGAAAATGAAGAAAAATAATAAATGAAGAAAAGTGATGAAGATAGGAGCGAGAGGAATGTTGCGGTAGCAATGAAATAAATTACAGAAGAGTACTGCATCGCGCGCAATCGAACTCAAGTTTCGCTCCCTCGAATTTGTTTTGGCCCCTCACGAAGAAAGGTTTAAACACGCCCTTGAAAGAGCTTGATTACGATAAGAATAAACGCAATATCCACTTTCGTTCCTTGGAAGTGGAAAATATCCATCGAAAGAAAATAGTTAACCCATGGAGCTAATACTTTGTCAAGGTATTAGATCCATGATTAACCCACCTTACCGGTTTAATGCAACCATGTGATGCTATGGATGACAAAGTCTTGCAACGAAGGATCCAAAAATAAATAAAAAGAAAAAAGAAAAGAAACACGCTCTTTCAACTCAACTGTTAGATGTTATTTTGTTGCAAATAAATGTAAACGTTTCTTACTATTGGAATAACTCAACGCAGACATGAAGTGTTTGTTGTCTTTCAATCGCAGCTCCTTGATCGCTTACGTAAAG
Source organism: Holothuria scabra (assembly GCA_037179385.1). Lineage (NCBI taxonomy): Eukaryota > Metazoa > Echinodermata > Holothuroidea > Aspidochirotida > Holothuriidae > Holothuria > Holothuria scabra. Next base: position 40,336,492 of record CM074179.1, read on the forward strand.
TTGTACGGTTAGTCCGACGGAATAAAAAGATAGTTGAAGGCTCGGTAGAGAGAAGAAGTAATGTGTAGTGGGAACCCCCAAAGACGCCTAGAAAGCTAAATAGTCTTTTGGTAACACTGTCTATTGAGAGTACGGAACGGCAAACTCGTACAAAAGAATGAATGGGTTTGGTACGTGCAAACGGAGAGGTACACTTTTCTATAATGTTTGCTTTGTGATAAACAGCTCGAAGCTTTTGAACATTGGACCAGGGAGTTATCTATTACTGTTCTTACTGTCCTAGGGTATATGAACCCAGATGAAGGATACTTAAAATGTAAATACACATTTTTACTCTTTGTGTTTCAAGATTGCTGCACGTCTAATTCTTCTCAAAGTATAATGTTCATACAACACAACTATAGCTAGCTATACGTTGGAGGCCAGGCGTAGCCTAAGTACAGGTCAATGACAATACACATAGTTCCCCTGATGTGTTAGTCTCTCGAACTTTTTATTTCCCCTATAGTAATAAGTTTGCATTTCTTGAGCAATTATCACTAACAATCACATTTCATAACAAAGATCCTGTATGTAATGTTTGTTAACGGATTGCTGATCCCTTCCCCAGAAAAGGCAGTATAAGCTTATTGTAAGGTCCTTAGCAATGAAAGTGTTGTCAACCCTCTTCTGATTAAGTGAAATAACATATTTTTTTCTTTTTTTGAGCTAGCTTCTTGCATGCCTGATCCCAATAAAAGTGATTTTTGTAGTAAATCAGATCACTTAAGTCGGAATGGCCAAAGTCGTGTTTTGTGGTAATTTGCTATTTGTGACAGTTGTCTATTTGAGTGTGCATTCATTTCACAAATTTTCTGTCATAAGATTTTCACATTCTAACTAATTACAAAGAATTCGGCACGCTACTAATGATAATGCCTAATGCAGTACTGCCACCTCATAAAACAATTTTGAAATTTCAGATTTGCTAATAGGAGAAGCAGAATCTCCAATAATCCCCAGTTTTTAAGTAAAAAATTATGGAAGCCAAGAATTAAAAACTGGTGTGCAGTAAAAGCTTCATTTTTAGTTTAATGATTTACCACTTACGTGACGTGCGCACTTCCAGAACGAGATCGTAAAATTTGGGTAGTTGGTTGTCCATCTTTGAAATCCTCTTTAAACAGAGGACTTTTCGGTTCAGACTTTGGTATTCATCGGACATAGAACTGAAATTGTGATCTTTTTGAGACCCTCCTGTCGATTTCCAATTCTTCGAGGCACTCTACACATTGACAAGCGTACTATAGCTCGGTGGTTTAGTAAAATACTGGCAGCTAAGCTGCCAGTAATTTACTGTAAATGTTACAGTATCACGTACCGTACCGTTAATTGATTTTACGGTAAGAATGCTCTATTTCGTACAGTCCCAAGGAAGGCAGCAGCTGTAAAATGAACGTCAATTCAGTATATAATTTACTGTATACTTATCAGTTGCAGGGACCAGATACAATGACATTTGGAGTTCACTCTTGCTTTATTGCAAGTGCATTCAAACATCTTTTTCTAAGGTCTACCCGACCCTCTGGCAAAGAGCCATTCGGCGAAAACAAAATTTTAACTGCTTCCCGGAGAAGCTATTACGTCCACTGAAGAACAACACCTGACCAACCTCACGGCCCTCTGACCATTTACATCTTTAGTCTGTCATGTATGGCTCCATTAAAACTGGATGAAAAGGGCAGATAATACACATGATCTTAGCCAAAAGGCCGAGAAGCGATCAGAGCAATCAAGCAAAGATTGAACAGTACCGTTCCCGATGTTCTGGGACTACCAGAATTGAGTGGATACAGCTTTGTAATTTTAAGCATCAATCATCCCGGTTTTCTGAAATAAATTTCTTCATTGTAACTTTTGAATGCAATCAAACTTTTAGGTGATTGTGATCAATAATGAGAGCTTTGACGTTTCATATCAAATTGCAGTGAAACATTGTGCGAAGACGTACGTAAACAATTTAGTACTCGATAACTATTTCACCTTGCAGAAACTGAATATTCATGAACGATAAATATTCTTCGCACCAAAATGTATACGTGTTCTTATAAGATACGTGTACAGGTGAAAGATGTTCGAGTTTTACGTACAGTAAAGTACTGTATCATGATTGAAACAATCAGCACGGAGTAAATTCACATGCTGTTGCTCACTGTTTATAGTAAATATCTTTCTGTAAGAGAATGCCAAAACGTATACTGTAAAAATTACAACAATTTTTTCAGTGTATTTAATTAACTAGGCTAAAGATGCCCCCTTTCAAATTGCATATACATGTTTTTATTCATTGCTGTTCTTAACATTCACATTAAGCAATGATTTTTTTTTTTTTTTTTTTTTTTTTGTGGTAGTAAAACCCCAATTACTTGATCAATTAAAAGTTTTGCCCCGCCCTTCTTCCCTGCGTTTAAATTGATTGTAGGAGTAAAACTTGCTTTAGCTTTCAAAGCTAGTCCACGTAGTTAAATGGGTTTTCAAGAACTTAGCAACTTGATAAGGCCACGGCTTCTCTTTTAACTCAAGTATATGTAAGGTGAGGTCACTCTTAAAATGAATGTCAATGATTGAAAGCTTTGAAAAAGTCATGTATTATTATACTTCATTTTACAACATGTGTTTGAATGTGGAGAATATATGGTCTCTACGTAAAGGCTCCATACACGACCATTTTTTCTGTCAATTAATTGTCGTTTCCCACACACGATCAATGTTCTTTTCAACTTAAGTGTCAATTTTCATTCTGATCAAAATCTTTGAAATAAAAAGATCTACCGAAATTAAGTTCTTGCCCTGACCTAAAAAGAGAAGAGGAAGTGGCTGAAAAAAATGACGAGTCAATAAATATGTAAGGCAATTTGATCGGTGTGTAGTTGCTTTAATGAAATTAAGTCGGCGTCAATATCTATCGTTCTCGATATTTTTTCTCCCATAGTTTGGTATCAATTAACTCACATATTAGACAAAAACAAACCCCATTTAGAGGCCTCATATGCGAAATCGCTTTCAGTTAGGCGAATTTCAGCGGCAATAATAGACAAGGTAAACCTTAATGAATGCAATTGAATTTCGAAAAAAAGAAAATAACCAATTCACATCCTTAAGTGTTATAAAGGTTTTTTATTTATTTTTTATTTCATTTCTTACTTTGTTTTATATGTTTTTATTGACATTCAGTATACATGGATAGAAATAAGGATTTCTCCAACGGAAATGGAACCTACTGCCGTTGTGTGTGATGCTTCGCATTGGCAATGGAGTAGGGACAACAAGCTTGAGGACCACAACTGAAAAAGGCCGTGGTCGGCTCGACTTGAACCAATATGTTGAATTGGGCCGTGAAAAATGTCAAAAAGGGAGTGCACTTCATCATAATTCCACCTCATGTAACTGGAACCTTGCTGAAAGTTTGAACAATTGCCGAATGTAAAACCCGTGTCATGTACTTTTGCAAAAGTGATGCGACGTTAGGAAGCCCTGAGGTTTTTGTAATGTGTGTGATATTATTTTCTTTTAGAAAAGAATTGAACCTGAAAGTATTCATCGCACAGATTGCTCAAATTTAAAAATGTTACTCTTCTTTTGTGAAGTTTAATGTTTAACTCTGATCAAAAGCAAATATTTGAAATATAGTTAATTTCAAACTAACCTGCTTAGTTAGAGCAAGGAAAATTTTCAAAAGAATTATTGCAATAAATGAGCTTAAACCTTCTCAGTCGTTGCTTTTAAAGACAGTTTCGATTTTTTCAGAAAGAAACGAGAGTTCTTATACAAGGAGCATTTGAAAAACCAAAGGGTTTTATCTTTAAGCTACCTTCAGTTTTGTTGAATAAAAATTTGTTTGGGCGGATGAAAAACAGAAGACTTTGAAATAATGAAAACATTCAAAAGACTCAATAAACCTCAACGTTTGAAAGTAACAAAATAACACCGAAACAACTATATCCTCCTCATATAACACCCGCCTTTTCAACCACTTAATTACATAAAACAAAAAGTGAATATAAGTTTAGGCAAGGCTTATGGGAATGGTTTAAATAAAATTGCATCGATTCTACTAGTACAGATGCATTCGAGTAGGACGGGGCTTAAAACGAAGTTCTGCCCTGTAGCCTACTACGAAGTTCGAGCTTCAACAGAATATGCTTTAACCAAAAGTAAACCAGCCCTTTCCCATACAAAGGCAAAGCGCAGCCGCAAATTCCCCTACAATTGTAGCTAGTTTAAAAAGCTCCTTTCTCTCTCTTTTAGATCGTTTTATTTCTTTTAACCTGAATTGCCTCGTTGCCCTGATCTGCTCTTTTGGAAGTTTAATACCAAATCATCTTAACTTACAATGTTACAATGTTATTGACCATTCTCAGTGCGCTCGCGTAATTGAACTTATAATTGCGGAAGGGATACTATACATTAAACATGGATGGTAGGCCATTAATAAGATCAGTATTACCCCTCTCACACCGTTCCGGAAAGCCATTTCGTGGTCACTTCGAAGTATCCGTGAGAGCAAAAGTTCAAAAATCGAAGTAACCACGAAATGGAACCGGATCTCACAGGTGCCACAATATAACCTCGATTTGATCACGTGTCGATTTCCTCCGTGGACCAATTCTCACGGATGCTCCACGGATCACCCCCCCCCCCCAAAAAAAAAAAAAAAAAAATTGGACATGTTGAAAAACTGAAACGTGGGAACTTCGGAAATTTATTGCCGATATATAAAATTTCCGAAGTTCCCACGTTTCAGTTTTTCAACATGTCCAAATTTTTTGGGGGTGACCCGTGGAGCATCCGTGAGAATTGGCCCACGGAGGAAATCTGGAAACGTTTTCAATACGGCTTTGTCGAAGTACTCTCGAAGTGTTCTCGAAGTTGGGTCGAAGTAACATCGGATTTCGCGGATGTAAGAATGAGCCTCCGCCACCTACGAAGTGTCCACGAGTTGGCTATGAACTACTCTCGAGCTGACGCCGTGGTTACCACTGACACCACGTAGTAGTCTTGGGATGGTGTCGAAGTCATTACGGGATTCGATCGGGAAGGCCACGAGATGGCTCCGGCGTACAATTTGTGAATTCCGCGGGAAACTGACATGTGGACGGGTTTGCTCCGCTTTGTTTCCGGCCTGGCCACGGATTACGCACGAAGTGAAAACGAATGACCACGAAATTAAAACGTGGTGACATAAAAAACGGACAAAAAAACGTAGACTACGGATGCTGTTGCAAAAAAATCATTTCCGAAGTGACCTCGTCCTGGTTTCGGATTGGTGTCAGAGGGGTATATCTATTCTTTTCATACAGTGTAGAATGGAGCCAACTAGACCAATAATGTAAATGGTCTGAGGACCGTGAGGTTGGTCACGTCTTGTCCTTCAGTCGCCGTAATAGCTTCTTCGGGAAGAAGTTAACAGTTTGGTTTCGCCGAACGGTCCCTTGTCAGAGGGTTGGGATGACTTTAGAAAAAGTAAATACTATTTCTCAGACCGACCCACCTTGTCTGGACACAATAAGATTCGTTTACGGACCAGGTAATATTTTACTCCCTGATAGGACGCAATATCAAGTATCCTTCCTCATTCCGTGGGAAAAGTTTTTGAATAAATGTGCCAATTTATGTTTTGACCCCCGAAAAATTGTAAAAAGTGTTGTTCTCCATAAAATGATATGAATAGAAAAAGATAAAAACAAGACTAGGGAAAAGGTGGTTTTAAAGAAAAATCCAAAATGGTCTCTGGTGGTTATGCATATAACTTCTTCTAGCTGTCACCAAAAGTACCGGAATGATAAATGGTGTCAACTTGTTGTAGTATTGATATCATTTCCTAAATCCAAGATGACTGTCTGCCTGCCGCCATTTTGGAAAATGAAAACATATCTTATAACCGGCAGTAGGTGTACTGGAATGATAAATAATATATTATTCCGACGTTTTCGTAAGCGGCTATTTCACTGGAGCAAGCATAACACAATTTTGATACCATTTAACTCCTTATATCGGATATGGTGACTGTCTGCCAATTTAAAATACATTAAATGTAGTGTATAACCAGCTAAAGCTAAAACAGCATGTTACCCGACATTTCTTTCCTTTCGTACTCCAAGAAGGAGATTGACACAGCCTGGTTTGTAAAATACGTCAAGGTAGACATCGGACAGGATTATTCAAACCAATAAAGAGTCAAATTCCACAAAACGATTTGACGACTTCTACAGTAATCTTACCAAGAGTAGGCATATCTATTGTGCATTGTGATAAGTGAGTTGAGTGAAAGGTACTGACTCAATGCTTAAAACAAAGAAAAATACGGGGAGAAACCCAGGGTTTTCAAAATTCTCAACACCATGAATCATCTAGAAAATTATAATATGTTACTTAATGCACGGAGAAAGACAAATACTGTTCACTACGTTCCACCAACCAGGCTCGAACTCATGACAAATGGCATAGAATAGAAAATTATCTTGGACCTATGACAGTATAAAAGAAAGGAGCAAGTAAAATACCGATCAAATGTGTACAATACGTCAAAGGCAAATCCCCCTATGACAATTATCGCCAAATACTGCACAATTTTTTGAATCATAGGGCAAGTATTGCACTTTTCAATCAAACCGACTACAAGATCAAAATCTGAATGCAGTTAAAGAGTCACGTAACAGTATGTCGAGGATGACGGCATATTTGAAGGAAAAATATGCTTCTTTTTTCCTTCGATATTTGAAAAGAAAAGGAATGTTGGCTGAGAGCGGCTGCTTGAGTTGCTTCATGAATATAACCAATTCAGCAGGGTTTTGACCATTGGAGGAGGCTGAAACCCCTCGGTCCTTCCACCTAGTAAGGACTGGATGGATTTTAACTCAATGAGCCCCTTTAAACACCTCAACCCTTTCACGAGATAAAACTCCCACTTTTGTCACGCCCAAATCCTTCATCGTGATATAATCCTGGCTAGGTTCCTTTTGGGCATTGCGGTCTTGACGTACAAGGTATTAGCTACAACTGAATGCAACGTCAGAAATAATAAAGGAATGTCACTCAGGAACTGAGGCGCAACGACGTTTGGTAGAGGCCAAATGTTAAATAAAATATAATCGAAGGAGTGTTTACAAAGGTTTGGAAACTTTAATTGATTATTGGTTGCCCTTCTTGGGGTGGATCTAAGAATTAGTTTGTTCGTAGGTTAGTTCGGGGCTTGTAAAAGTCGTGACACTTTCGTGGTTAGATGGGATTTTACGGCTCAGTTTCTAAGCCTATGGTTTAAGCCGTGCCGTTCATCGCCCTTTTCCAGTTGTGACTGGCTTGTTTTACCTACATTGCTAATGATGAGCACCAGACAAAATGGGTTTAAGGGTAGGTTATGTCTCTTTCCCCGTAGGGATATGTCCGCCTTTTTAGGAGGACTGAAATGCAAAATGATGCTAGTTTTGAAACAATTTGTAGGATATTACAAGACTGACATAACGACTAGATTATGGGATTCACTATTGTTGCCAAACTCGGTCAGGCTACTTCCGACTGATCACTCTACCGGTCGACTACCCTTTACAGCTGTTGCTTTTCCACAGATATGTTGACGATGATATATTTTTCGTCAGGACCCATGGCTCACCTTGCTTACATTTTTTTTTATAATCTTCCAATTCTTTTCATCCTTCCATTACTGTTCACATTTGATTTTTCTGCAAAGAAGTTTTTCCTACTTGTTGAGCCCAATAATGGCCCCACAGCTACTACGGTTTATTTTAAACCAACAGGTCCATGGCTAACTCAATGTTACTAGTAGTTTTCATCATTTACGTTTGAAAAGTTCTATTACTTTTTCTTAATGCATTAGAATCAAATGTATTTGTTTTAGCCAGCCATAATACGAAAAATGTCAATAACCTCGTGGATTTTGTTTTCTGAATGACGAATGTCCCCCTACCTTGTTTCCTTGTTAAAAAGTAGAGAATGTACTATTACAAACCTTAAGTTGAAAACACAAATATTTCACTGTTCCTGTAAAAAAAGAGTACTCACACAGATGTATTCGTTCAGAATTTGGTATTCTTTGGACAAACAAGTCCATCTCTGAACTTTTTAATATTATATACATTATACACTGTAAAAAAGAAGTGCTAAAAACAGCACTAAAAGGGCAGTTTTTCTGCCCTATCGAAGAGCCGTAATAGGGACTGCACCATTGGTGCAAACGACAGCACTCTTAAGGTGCTGAAATTCTTTAACACTTGTGAAAGGCAGGACTTAAGAACATGCAAGAGCTACTTTAAACTGCACCATAAGTGCTACCAGACAGCACTAATAGGCGGTGCGAAAGACACTTTCTTAGCACTTAAAAGAGCCCTAATAGGGACTACGCCGTTGGTGCTACCACAACACTTCTTTGGGTACCTTGGAGATGTCACCTCGGAAGTGCAGCAGTAAACAGCACTTGCAAGATCTGTCCAGAAATCTTAAAGTGCTTTATTTAAATCTTCAAGTGTAATAATAAATACAATAACCTAGAAGTCTTAATTTGCGAAACTCCTAATTTGGAATATACTGTAATATTTCTTTACAGCGGTAAAATCATGAAATATACCAATTTTAATAATTGTGAATACGTGTAAGCACTGTGTTATGTTAATTGACAAATGCCTGAAAAAAGTCAAAACCAAAGATGCAGAAACTCTGCTAGAAACTTAGTGTTTTCGAACATTTTTCCATCTAAATTAGTTCCGCCCACTTTTCTGTTATGACAGTACTATGAAAGTGCTGTACAATTAGCATTTTAAAAGTGCTGAAACAGCGCTGTTGTTGCTTATTAAATTCAGCACCCAGAAAGTGCTCTCAAAGTAGCACTTCAGCTTTTAGAGTGATATCTCTTCCTTAATCCCATGTTACCAGAATGTGATTGCATAAGGCCCCTGAAATTGCATTCCTCACAAAGAGGTCCTATCTTTATTAACTTCAAAGTAAACACTGAAGTCTGAAAAAGATCACAAATCTATATATTTACTCCAAATGTAGTAACTTCAACACTGAATCTCAGAAATACAAGTACGATTTGAATGCAAGTCGAATTGACGTGTGAAGATTTAGTTACTCTTCAACATTAAAAATTGTTCTTGCTTGAAATCCTACTTTATCTGCGGTATGGTTTGGTTCCTTCAAACAAAGTTTCAAAACCTTACTCATCATAGATTGTACAATACTCGAAAATATCGCAGTGCTTCGAATGGTCCATATCAGGGGCATTTATTCTTTTAATTCTTCTGTACGATCATAATTATGGGATATGTCCATGAAGCGGATTATTTTCACAGTACACCGTCGACGGGTGCACTGACGAAACTTCCCCAATGTACCTTAATCAAACATAGGCCTACCATCAACAGGGATTGGGGTGATAGTCCCAACACTCTCACTTTACGCAAATGAAACCAATGCTGTAACCATCAGTTTGAAAAGAGCAGTGGGTCCCTACATTAAACAAGATATGAAAAATTAGGGCGTAAAATTCGACCTTACCCACGCCACAAATTTGAAATCATCATTCGTATTAACTATACATACACATTCTTTTTGATTTTTATTGCTAAGTGCAGGGGGATGTTACTTATAACACATCCATGCCCAGAGTCTGAAAATGCATACTTTCAGTAGGCTTCTGCTTCCCTCTGTGAGGTTTGACATTATATTCATAACAATTTAAAAATAAACACTGAATTCCCCGCTACTCAGAACAAGACTGCTACACTATTGACTAGGTTAGTCCTAAACAGAGTGGGAATAGGCTACAACTGAAGAAAAAGTCAAAATGTGACTTGTGTGGTGTGTTTAGCGTCCACCTTGAATCAGCTGAAATGAAACTGAAATGAATCGTTATAATGCTTAGAGTTGTGCCAGTCGTACTCTAGAAATGCCATGTGCCTGCCCACTAGTGACCGGCGGGGACATAGGGTACGATTCCCTGAGAGAAGTTTGACCACTGTCGGGACCTTTTTTTTTTTCAATTTGGTAGAAATCTATAATTAGTATGGTAATATATCAAATCGCAACAACCATTAGTCGTGCAAACATCATTTTTGGTTTTGCTTTTTGTAATGAAAAGGGTTTTAAATAAAGCACTTATAATTTTTGCGAAAGCTCAGATTACTTAGGTTTACTGTCACAGAAACCCTTTTTCGTTTCAGCAAGCTATTTTTTTTTTCAATGAAAGGAAATAAATAAATTTGGCACAGCTCCTGGAGAATGGGGACGCCCTTGTGCTTCTTCCTTTGTCAAATAAAATAGTTGCGCGAGGTCTGGACCTAGTCTATTGTTTTCAGCTTGAGGAACAAGTAGAAATCCCTCTTTTTAAAAAAAATAAAGACAGATAGGCCCTTTCAACCATCCTATATGTGTTAGGATAACCATAAACGGTAGTAGGTTCCTTTCCAATAGGCTTAATTTCGTGGCAAAGTCTAAGTAGTTTGGAGCCTCTTACTTAAATAAATCGTTATATAACAACCATTTGTTTTGTATTCTTTGTATCCCAAGTGATGAATATTCATTTGAAGTGACACAAAAAGCAGTTAAAAATAAAAAAAGGAAAAAGAAACAGAAAAGGAAAATTACCATTGGTTAATCACAAAAGCAAAGAAAGAAACCTAGCTCACCTTTCTTTGTTACCTTGCCAAAAAAAAAATACGGTGACAGGGAGATAGAGAGGTTCAGTAATAGACGGCGTGCCGCCCCCTAAAAGTTTCAAAATTCAAATTAAAGGAGTGTACAAAAACAATCTGTCATCTTATCCATGGGAAAACAATGTTCATTCAGCCTCAACCTCATGTCTTGAACAAAGTTTTGCCTGAAATGATAGAGAATTGGCGAAAGTTGCAAATTAAAGAATTTAAAGCAGTTTATTTTCAATAGCCATGTTATGCGGGTAGACCGAAAATAAAATGAGTGAAAGGGAAAGATATTATTTAGCTTTAGATAAGAGAGACTCACAATGTTAACGTCTTAAGATACTGGACATCCACCTTCAAAAAAGAAAAAAAACCTATCCTGAGGCTAACTTTTGACCCAAAAATATGCTAAAACCTAAGTCCGAACTTTCCCGGAGCTTCGCATCCTTGGCCCTCACCGGGCTTTGCCAATGGACCCCACAAGATTGAATAATGATTGAAAATTGTTTTTGCACTCGTAAAAAGTTGACCAAACATTTACGTTGGTGTTAATACTAGTTAAATGTTCCTTACACTATTCCCTTACACGGCATGGGTAATTGACACACTGCCACACACACCTAAATTGAAGCCTAACTTTTTGGCAGATAGGATTAATTTATTTAACGAAACAGTGTGTAGGTTAGGTAAGGTAAGAGGCAGTTTTACGACCGACTGCATGGTCAGGTGGTTAGAGCATTTGACTTGCACTCGGGAAGTTGGGAGTTCGAGTTCTAGTTATAGCCAGGTCATAACGAAGACTTTAAAAACGGAACCTGCCGTCGTTGTGCTTGGTACTTAGCTAAAGCTATGGCATAGGGAAAACAAGCCAGTGAGCTCCAACTAAAACAAGGGCCGTGGCCGGCTTGACTTGAACCAATTGGTTGGAAACCGAGTATGTAAAGTAATACCAAACACAGCGTGATGGCAGAGGGACTTAGATTTATCGATAAAGCAACAGGGTTAGGTAAACTCTTGGACCAATTGGCATAGGAGTTTAGTAGTGGATCTGGTCGGTTTGGGGCAAAGAGGAACATCTTTTTGACTCTGGTAGGCAAATGCAGAACAGTAAGAAAGAGGAAGGCCACCGATGGTTGGCGGGAAGCGCTTCAGAAAATTTTGAATAGAAACACCTCCTACATCACAAAAATAGGCACTATTTGTGTGAGCAATAAACCACACACCAGGCTTTCATATTACTGATTTTTTTCTTTAGTTTTTCCCCCTCGGTAGGCCAATAAGGGGTTCATGTGTGCCCATGCTTGCGCTCTTGGCCCTATTACCCCATGCAGTTAACTGTACGAGGAGCATGCAAAAATTTTATGTCTTATTGTTAGTGTATGGAAGAGATTTGCGCTTCGTTGGAGAAGTTAATACTTATTGGGACTATTTAGATTATTCAAAAGGAGTACAAATACTGAACGATTTTCTTCACCATACAAACAATGCGTCTTGAAGTTAAATCACGGCATTCTAAATAGGCTATAGCAAAATTGTTACCACTTTTAACGATGTCCAGCACCGGCGATTTTTCGCGACCAATTGAACCCTTTGCTGGAATTGTATGTGTTTTGTGACCACAATAATCTTTATTTTCAGGCTGTTCTGCCACACCCAGTTCAATCTTTTCGAAGGGATTACTTGAAAGGTGACTTGACAACATTTGTAGGGCCATACGTAAGGATATTTACATTTTGCTTAAACGGCCTGCCCCGATGATCCTAAAAATATGATAACCTACTTTGTTGAACCTCTTTAGGCCGGGGAACCCTGGACACGTGTCCCACTAGCCACGCTCAAATCTGGCCCTGCTTCGAGAACATGCTAAAACGTATAACATACTTGATGAACACATGTAATTATTGGTCGCGAAGACCGAGAACTACATGCGTCCAAAATCACAAAATGAGGTGATTCATGTCATTGGCAACCTCATGATACCGTGACCGGACAACTCCCACCCGGACAACTCGCACCCGTACAATTCGCACCCTGACAACTGGCACAAGGACAATTCCCACTCCGGACAATTGGCAACTCAGATAATTCGCACCCGGACAATTCCCACTCCGGACAATTGGCAACTCAGACAATTCGCACCCGGACAATTGGCACCCGGACAATTCCCCCTCCGGACAATTGGCAACTCGAACAATTCGCACCCGGACGATTCGCACCCGGACAATTCCCACTCCGGACAATTGGCTACTCGGACAATTCGCACCCGGACAATTGGCTACTCGGACAATTCCCACTCCCGACAATTGCCAACCCGGACTATTCCCACCCGAACAATTCCACGCTTACGAATCTCCGCCACGAATGGCTCTCAATCATGCTATTTCCTGAAAGATGTGCAGGAAAAGCCATCCCACAAAATCACACTATACTATGTGACTTAAAATGTAGGCTTAACTGTTATTTAGGGTAAAAGTTATTTCCTGCAAGAAAGGTTTGAACTGCTATTATATCACATTGTAATGTTTTACACTCATATAACTGGGGTATCTAAAATATGTCAGAATTGAAAATTGAAAACGAATTTAGATACCTTAAAGATCTTTTAGAGAATTATCCTTTGGTCAATTATAAAAGGTCTGTTTGCTTTACCTGACTTAGGCTCGTATTCAGGCCTGAGTTCGTGCGCCGTGGAGGTTCAGGGACGAGACCCCCGTACGTTACTGTGCTTTGATGTTTCAGAAGCCCCAGAAAAGACTGTCCTAAGCCCTGGCGTAGCCAGGATTTTTCATTTCAGTAGCCAATTGCACAGGGTCTGATCGACGGTATGGGGAACGGGTCTAAGGAAATTTTGAATATTTAAGTAGGGCCTACCCTCAGATGCAATCTGATGTAATATTAAACATCAATTGAAGTCATTTTTTTGTTTTAATGACCCAAACAATGAATTGCTCTGCGAAAATATTGGCGCCCTGAGTCCGGCACTGAACTGTCATAAGGAAAACTTTGCTAAGCAAATTAAAAGTTGTCAGTTCTACGGTGTAGAAGTATAACCTTCAGTAGTCAGGTGTCGTCCAACACTAATTTACTTCACATCAGTATCAGAGCTCACTTGTCAGGGAGGTAAATTACTATATTTACCATTATTCAGAATCCTAGTAGGGTTGTTGATTTTTATATAAGAAATTTACGTGGAGCAAGACCATAGATGTATAGGAACATTTCCAGTTGGGGAAGGAGATTTTTCTGCGCGAAATATATACCTCCGCCCGAAAGACTAAGCGGAGCGAAACCATCAGTTAGCGCATTAGCATACAGAAAATTTTGAAACACTGCGACCTCTCAGATGGCCGGAAATTGCATTTGCAGGCGGGTGAATAGAATCTAAGCAGTAGTTATTTTGAGTTTTTGTTTGCAATAATATGCTCACTTTGGTACAAATGACTAAATTGGCCTTCACAATGATCAGAATATTACCGCATAGAAGGTACCAGTGCCATTTTGGGGGGCAAACTTTTAGCACATGCATACACCTGTGCACTGCCGTCTTCCCATATAGGCCTAATCTGGCAATTGAGATCATGTCAGACATTTTTGCAAATTCGGCCCGAAACGTCTACCATTTCGGACACAGTGTCCACCAAGACTATGAAATGAGGCTGAATAATATTTGTTTAATAAGCTGCCTGAATGAGTCGAAATTCCTGTAATCGTTTCGATTTTACGTGAAATTTTACTGTTACTGCAATGCGTTGTTTCGTTCAAACAAATTTTTGAATAGTGGGTCACTATAACTACTGATTCTCCGGAGTACGATAACAGAGCTGAACAGCTGAACATACGATATTACCTGTATGTTATGTTACAGGTAGACAATGGGACCAAAACATTTTTAAGAATTTTCTCTGTTTTTATTTGAAGGACATTCATGAAGAATTTCACTTGTAACTTCCACGGGGTTTTAGAAAAGGGTCAGAACTTCTCAGTTCCTTTTATATCTGAAGAAGGCAAATCCCTCGCCCCACAGTATGAGATAAGTAAGAATTACTAGGGCAAGTACACCGTTCAGTGTCTCATAGCCCGTCGGGCAAGTATCGTTTGAAAGCCTCCGCCACAAAGGCACACTAAAAGTGGACAAATAGATATGCATGCGGACAATGATACTTAAAGAACTGCCATCCCGATAGACAAGTAACGAAAAAAGAATTTGTGGAAGCCTGTCTGAAGTTAAATAACCTCTTTCCCTTTCACTCTTCTTCTTCTTTTCCCTTTCTCTTTGTTTCTCCCTTTCTTCTTTCCTTATTTTTTCTTTTTTTGAACGCGATGGATTGAGCTCATTTTCCCGGTCAAACCAATCAGAAAGGGAGGCTCTTTGCTCCCTGCCCCACCTGTGGCAGAGAAGCTACTGCTTCTCACTATGTAAGAGACACTGAAAAGTATTCGGTGAATATTCTGCCAAAAAATGCGAAATTCCGAATGAGTTAGAAAATAAATGTGAGCGTGTCAGTAAAAATTTAATAACGGTTTGCAAATTGTCAACGCTAAATTTGGAATACTTCGGTTAGTTGATTTTTCAATTAAAGCATTAGCAAAAGAAAGCCTTCCTCTATAGAATAGCTAGCTCGAAAAGTTTTCGTGACTAAAGACAATTGACGACAATACTCTTGCCAAATCCAGCAAAATAAGTAAAAAAATCTAGAAGACATTCATATGATTTTGTTTTCGTTTTTGTTTTTGGCTTTTTTTGGGGGGGGGTAGGGGGGGGGCTTCACTTCAAATGGACTGAAGGAATAAACGTCGACGAATGACTTGTACCTCTTTCAAGTGCGTGTGGGTAATGCGTATTTGATTGATCCCTTGGCCCCATATGGCTATGCCAGAAAAAATTTCAGAGATTTCTTGGGTATAAATTTTACCAAAGGTCAAATGTAGGTATTAGTAATACGGACAACACCAAGATAAGGCTAGAAACGCACACAGCGAGCAAAAAATGACATTTTTAGAGAGATTTATAAAAGGGCATAATCAGAATAAACCATTGACTCTGTCGAAGAAATTTCTCAGCTAGGGAGGTATTTAATAACACTTTTAACACGTCTTTTGGGGAAATGAAAAATAGAATGGCACGCGCACCCATTTCCCCATGCAAGTTGGTCCCACTGAGGAATGAGGTGCAAATAATAGCAAGAAAAACGGGATAGAATTATCAATAATATTAAAAGAAAAAGTCAAAACAAGCAAAGATTAGAGTGCGCGAAACGCAAACAAAATTGGCCATTGATAAGCATGACAACATCATTTTGGTTGGTTTCTTACGATTACATGACCACATTTGTCTCCTTCCGTTTACCAGCCGATTCCCATTAAGAAACAAACCGATCTTTAAGAAAAAGGTTTCGTACAGCAGGAGAGACTAATATGTGACAAGACTGGTTGGAAATGTCGCCATTTACGAAATGTGGGACATCTTTCCTCAAACAGTCAAATGCGCGATATTAAGTAGGTTAATTATAATATTAAGTAAGCTAATTATAATATTAAGCAGATTAATTACGATATTAAGTGGGTTAATAAAATAACGCCAGATACTACATATGACACTGTCATGAAAGAGGGATGCTGTCCTACGTTGGTCCGTTTTTCTATTCTCTTTCCAGATCGCATGGTGTTTGCTATCGTGTTATGTGTATTTATGTCATCAATTTATTTAGAACCCTTTGGTCACCAAATTTGTGTTACATTCGTTTCATAAATTGATTATGACGGCACCTGTATACATTTGAAAACGTGCGTTTAATGTTTCTCACAATTTCCTGGAATTTTGACAGAGCAATATGCTACGATGTCTCCCTACGTTTGAACTGCCTTTTTTTTTAGGAATGTGCATATTGCTGATATGTGTACATTACTAGTCTCGAAATGTTTGCTTTCTCCTGGCATCCATTCTGATCACTGTATTGTAAATTTAGAATTGAATTTGTTCACAAATAGGCGTGGCCCGGGTTACTGGAAATTGAATAATTCTCTGCTGAATGACCCAGATTACACTTTAACAGTTAGAAAATTAATTACTGATGCTAGTAATGAAATTCATGAGAGCAGCCCCTCTCAAATATGGGAGTATATTAAGTATAAAATTCGTGCTTTCAGTATCCATTACAGCAAAAAGAAGGCTCCGAGTCGTAGAAAGCAGGAGAGGGATTTATTACGAGAAATTTCTTGCTTAGAAAGCTCTTACTATTTATCAAGCTCTCAAGAAACTTTTGACAGATTAAATGATGCCAGGGCCGAATTGGAGACTTTATATAATTACAAGATTAAAGGTATTATTATTCGTTCTAGGGCTCGCTGGGTGGAGCAGGGAGAGAGAAGTACAAAATATTTCTTAAATTTAGAGAACCGTCACAAGTCTATTAATGTAATACATAAACTTAAAAGTGAAACAGGACGTGATGTAATGAATGATGCAAGCATTTTAGAAGAATTAAGTTATTATTACAAGCAGTTATACAATAGTGTGGGTTGCTCCCCTGCACTGATTTTGCGCAATCTCCATTGTCCTAACAGTTTAACGGAGGATGAGGCGAGCATGTGTGATGGTGAACTTACTAGGGATGAATGTAAAGCTTCTCTTTTCTCTTTCCATGACAATAAGAGCCCTGGAAGTGACGGTTTAACAGCCGAGTTCTATAAATTTTGGGGGGCTGATATTGCTCATTTGGTTACGAATTCGTTAAACTTTGCTTACAACCATGGGTGTCTATCTCATGAACAATCCCGTAGTATCATTACCGTCTTGCCAAAGGCTGATAAAGATCTCTCCTTCGTTAAAAATTATCGGCCCATAAGTCTTTTAAATATAGATTATAAAATTTGTTCCAAAGCCCTGGCCTCCAGGGTAAAGCGTTTTATTGACAAACTTATTGATCCTAATCAGACTGGGTTTATCAAAGGTCGATTTATCGGGGAAAATATCCGGTGTATTTTAGATATGATAAATTATACCGATGCAATGTCTATTCCAGGTTTTATGGTCTTTGTTGACTTTGAAAAGGCCTTTGATAAAGTAGAGTGGGATTTCATATTCAAGGTTCTTACTTTTTTCAACTTCAATGAAAATTTCATACGTTGGGTGCGAGTTTTATATGTCAGTTCAACTGCTTGTGTGAGTAATAATGGCTTTACTTCTCAATATTTTCCAATTAGAAGGGGGGTTAGACAGGGTTGCCCGTTAAGTCCTTACATCTTTATTTTATGTGCTGAGGTATTTGCCTTAAAAATTAGAAATAGTAATGTAATACGAGGCATTCGAATAGATGGTTACGAAATGCGTTTGGTTCAGTATGCTGATGATACTACTCTCTTTTTGGATGAAAGTGAGAATAACTTAACCGAAATCAGTAACATTTTTTATCTTCTGCAAAGTAGTTCAGGTTTAACAGTAAATTATGACAAAACCAATGTATTCCCACTTGGACCATTACAAGGTAGTAAACTACGCTATTTTGATAATTTTAACTTTAACTGGACCACTGGTCCAATCACCGTGTTGGGTATCACTATCAAAAGGGGTGATGATAACCTCTTTCGACTCAATTTTATGCCGAAGCTATCCCGCCTAAAATCAATCCTTCATTTGTGGTCCCAGCGCGACCTTACTCCAATAGGTAAAATCACTTTGATAAAAACCTTTGCCCTATCTCAATTGGTATATTTATTTCAAGTTCTTCCAAACCCCCCTTTAAACTTTATTAAGAATTTGGAGTCGACTTTATACAAGTTTATTTGGGGCGGTAAGCCGGACAAAGTTCGGCGCAATACAATGATTAATCCTATCAGGGAAGGAGGTTTAAATGTCACCCATTTGAATAGCTTTATTCTTGGTTTGAAGTGTACTTGGGTTAAACGGTATGAGGAAAGAAGTGACGCTCATTGGGTTAATTTTTTTGATTATTATTTGAAAATGTACGGTGGTATTTTCCTATTTAATTGTAATTTTAAGCAATCAGATGCGAACACTGGCAATGACTTTATCAATGACATCTGTCATGCATGGGATGTTTGTAACTATAAGATTCCGTCGTGTGACTTTGAGCAGCAAATTCTTTGGAATAATTCCAATGTAAAGGTAAATAATAAGATAGTTCTGTACAAACAATGGTACGATAATGGTGTTACTTATGTAAAGGATATACTTGATGGCGATAAAAATTTTGTCTTTTGCCCAATTTCAAAACCACTTTAATATACGCTGCTCTTTTTTGATGTTCTTCGGAATTATTCATGCCATCCCTAGTGCTTGGAAAAGAGGTTTTAATATAGATAGACAACCACCTGAAACTGATTCTTTACTTTTAAGACTACAGCGTTCACTTTACCCTTCTCGTTTTATCTATACTATTTTAAGACAACAACATTCTTTGCCTCCTAAAGCAATTACAAAATGGCAAAACGTCTTTGAGTTATCGGAGGAACAATGGAATAATGTTTTTCTTATCCCTAATAAGTCAATTAGTGACAGTAAGATACTGTACTTTCAGTTTCGGTTTATTCATAGGATTCTAGGTACAAATCATTATTTATCTAAGGTTAACAGGGAGGAAAACCCAAGGTGTACTTTCTGTGGGGAAAATGACGAAACGATAGACCACTTGTTCTGGGGGTGCAAATATATTTCAAATTTTATTTTAGATACTGAGCAAGCTGTGATCGGTAAACAATTTTGTTTGACGAAACAAGATTTCTTTTTTGGGTATAAATTAATTCTTAGCCATCCATACAATTTTTTGATTTTCCATGTAAAGTACTTTATCTTCCAAAAACGATTATTAGGTGAGATTCCCACTGTTAATGAATTTATTTATAAATTTAAGTTTGCTTTACAAGTAGAACAGTATTTGTATAAATGCAAGTCCCGTCAGAAAATTTCTTTTGAGCTATTAAGGAACGCATTTGGGAATAACAAATTCTTATGTGAGTAAAAATTTTTATTAGAGTCCCCCAACACTTCCCTGTTAATTTTATGTTGTTTACTGAGTCAAAACTGTTAAATGTTTCGTACACAAATTCATTTTACAGTATGTTAACATAGTCATTATATACAGCCATGGCACAAAAGTTAAACGTATATAAATATGAAGTCTGAAAGTTGAATTTATGTAGCCTTGAAAGTTTAAGTTTGTACGCACAGCATACTGCCATGGTTATGATAATGGTTATTATTTGTAATTATATATGTGAATCAACTAAGTAAACTTTAACATTTAAGACATATCTATATATAGATATGATAAGTATTGACCTGTGCTATCTATTGAGCTGTGTTATTCCATTATGTTATGCTATCTCATTATGTTAGAAGCCAACTTTTAAATCATTTAGTATAAGGACAATATGACTTAATGCAATTTCAAAATATGTGACATGTAAATTTGTATATATAATATGATCAATCAGAATAAAGAAGATGGTAAAAAAAAAAAAAATGTGTACATTACTAGCATGCACCTATATTTAAAGTGCCGGGCCGGGGGTTCGGAGCATTCATCGTAGAAAGTCAGCATGTATACGGCCCATTGTGATCCGTGTACAAGCGATGTGACCGATTGAACAAAGTTTTCTAACGTGTCTAAGGTAAATATTAGTAATAAGCAAACTTACAGAAAGCAAGAACGATCAAACCTCAAGTCCGAATTTTCGATGCAAATCTCGTATTTTACCAGATGTATTAGTCATTTGATTTTCAATTGGCATAGGCCATTGCTAAGCTGAAGTCAAACGTAATCGTAACACATTAACTGTGCGTGGATTTGCAGGGTTCACTTCATTTCGTGCCCTTATTCTAAATTAGAACAAAGGTTATTAAACACTTGTTGTACTCCATACTTGGACAGTGCCGTCAATCCTGGAAGGGGGGGGGGGGGGCAGGTAGGCAATTGCCACTCCAATGAAAATATGGGGGGAAACATGTTTTTTGTCCCTCCAATAATTCAAGTGGATTTAAAATAACAAAATAAACAACAAGCAGAAAAGACAAAATTTAACATTGTGGGATATGAAGCGCTTCCAGAAAACGTCAATTTGAGTGTATGTGCCTATCACTGAGAGTGTGTATGTAAATTTGGTCTTGTGAGTATGTACGTGTGCGCTTGCCTTCGTACGGGTACATTGCTTATAGATAAATCCAGTCCTGGACACGATGCAGGGTTCGGCCTACCTGGTTGGAGGCTGTACGGCATGTTCCTTTTTTAGTCATATCCCTAACGTTTTGAAAGCTGCTGAGAAGCTAAGAAGGCCACGGTCCGCTCCTCGGGGTACTCGGCAGGCTTTTGGAAAACCTTTTGTGGAATATATCCCTATCCCCTGCCATATACGCCCACGGTGATACTGCGTGCTGAGTTGTCACATCCTAGTGAAAGTTGGCCCCTTGAGTTGATAACAGATCCAAAAACAATGATTGTACCCTGAGGTAATTTAGATAATTATTCTAAGCGCCTGGGAAATCACATACAAGATGCTTACTCTTGAATCCATGTCCTCCACCACAATCGGGTTTTATGTAGGGTCATGTCCTAACGAACAGGTGACGGTACCGTAAGTACAAAGACTGGAATAGCAGGACCGATAATGACAGTAGGATTTGACTACGCAACTGACTGTCGGGAAAAATGTATCTTAGCTACCGTATACAGTAGTTTGATTAAGCAGACCGTTCGTTGTAGCCAAGACATTATAAAATGAATGGTCAGCCTTTCAGGAGTTGAGAAAAGTTATCATTGTACAAACCGAAAAAATAATGTATTTTTGTTTGTTTGTTTGTTTGTTTGTTTTTTTTTCTTTTTTTTTTTCTTTTTTTGCAACGTTGCAGAAAATGTCACCAAACTGCATATTAGCACCCAATAACGAGAAATAAATTGGGAAGGGAATACGGGTACCTTACAAATTACGACGGCCACCGTAACATAAAACTTTTGGCGTTTTGGTCCTGGCATGTTGGAGTATCAGACAGAGGACTGTGAATATGTTTATAAGCAGAATTATGTGAAGGGTGCGATATAGGCGCTTGTTGTCCATTTCGTAAAGCTTAAAAAATATATATGACAATAAAATAAGCAAATTTCAGCATGATCAGAGAAACTATGCATATTTTTAATAGTCTATTATAATTTAATTCTGGCAAACGTTCAATAATGATAAACATGATTATCTAATTCAAAATGTTAACAACTTTCTCAGCGCAATTCGTTCTCATCCCTACAGAAAGCTTACTAATAACAATTTTGTCGACTGCAGCATTGTAAAATTACTTTCAAAATATTGCAGTGTATTACGCTTTTTTCTAGTATTGTAACTGAACCTTTAAAATAAGGGGTCATTGCCAGCAATGACGTGTGTCCTTAGTTATATGCACCATGGTCTTTGCAAGAAAAATTTCCAAACTTATACTATTTTCGGGATAGGATACTGCGATTGTAACTTTTCGACTTTTAGACGTGATACACGAATGTGTCGTAGTACTGTTATTAGCTGTGCGTATTAAAGCTTTGGTGAAACTGTTCCCTTCTTACTTCCTGTAGGTTAGTAAATAAGTTAGATGGAGTTTTACGGCCCAGTTTCCAAGCTATTGCTGCAAGTCGAGTCGGCCTCGTCCTCGTCCTTTTTTCAAGTAGTGGCTCACTGACTTGTTCACCCTACTCCAATGTTTATGCTGAGCATCACGCACAGCGGCAGTATATTCCAATTTTTAGAGTCCTTGGTATGACACGACCTGGGAATTGAGATCGGGCCTTCCGCGTGAGAAGCGAACGCGGCCCTACTTCCTGTAGGACACCTCACTCACTCAACTCAATTAAACTTCACCAAACCTCTTGCTGTTTCCGGTCCCCATACACTACTATCATCCTCAGCATGGACGACGATCCTGGGGGGATGGAGGGATATATCCCCCATGAAATTGGATGGGGGATACCGTGCACTATATCCTTCCCATGAAAATCAACCTTCATATTTGGTACTACGTAAAAAATTAATTATGCTATTATGAAAACTTTTTTAATAGAACGGAAAACTAAAAGATTACAAAATCCACGCTTCAAAATATAACATTAAACCGTTTCTCTAAAAATAGAAGGCAACGTATGAATGTCGCTTGACAGTTTTGCACACCCTACAAATCTATTGATTATACAACTATAAAGAGCCCGAGGAGTGTGTACAAAAAACTTGAAATGCTGTGATTTGCACCAACACACCTTGAAATAAGTAAAAATACCATGGGAATGGAAGATATGCAATATAAAGAAATAAATGATACTCAATGACAGTGGCGAAGCTACAGAGGACAGGGGGCTATTCTCCCCTGGCTCTATATGAAGGGAAAAATTCCGAAATTTGGTATTTGTGACATCAGTCAACTATAGTGGGGTTTTTGTTTTACTTTTTCTTCAATGAAAAATCTAATTCTCTTCAATAAAAGCTAAGTGTATGTAATTATTTGTTTGAAATATGGCGCGCAAAAATTCTCATTAAACACCTAGCAGTCGTGTTCCGTCATAAATCAGTTTGGTAAAACTTTCTGAACTCTGGAAATGACAAAATCACCAGATCATCAAGTGATATCGACAAATAAAGTGCTATTTTCATGAATTTTCTATCATTAAATTCCCAGTTTTCCCTTATACAAGCTCTTGACCCTTAAAATGTCGATTTACAGCCTCAATTTGTAGGTCTTAGATAACACTGTGTAGCAACAACAATCAAATTGGTAGCTGTGCAATCCTCAACTTGCCAATAGGAAACACAGATTCTTCAGTTACCCCGAACTTTTCACATTTCCTTGTATAGATAACCCAGAATCCAAAATTTTCTCCCATACAAGTTCCACATTTTCAAAACTTTGCTGAATAAAGCTTTGCGCGCCCCAAATCACGACCCCAGAGCAATGACGTTCACGATGAAAAAAATTCGGTAAATTTGGGTGCTTGCCCCCGACCCTCACCCGACCGGAAAAGTCTAGCTACGCCGCGGCATAATGATCTGATTATGTTCTTTTCACTCGATTCAGAAAAATAATCCCCCTTTTATGGCAATCAGACAAATTTAACTTTAATATTCTTTTTACGGTAGTCCATTTTACCTTTTCATGAAATACACTTCTGACAGTTGATAAGCCGTTCTGACGTTAGATAACCCGGAAAGGGCCACTTTCGGTGATCTCGTGCGTAGTTTTGGCAGAAATTATCTTTTTACGTTCCGCGCCAAGCAATGGTGGCGTTCCGCTTAGATAGTACGACACCAACTATATCCCCCCGCTTTCAAAGATACATCGCCGCCTATGATCCTCAGCAAATTGCCTGATGTTTATACGAACTTAAATTTGTAATCATTATGAACTGATGAAAAAATGTTTCATTCGATGGAGTAAGCATGATTTCCCCAAAATATGGGCCTGAATTTCACCTAATCAATGGCATATTAAAGACAAATAGCTTGAAGAGATAATCAGTCCCCAGAGGCTTTGGCTTAGCGATTCGTCCGCTAGGCCGGGGATAACATTCCCCAGTCAATTTCTCTAGAAACAGTCACCATTGAAAATTACCCCCCCCCCCTCCTGCCATTTACACTGGCGATGCCTTTGGTAACGTCCACTTAAAAATCGGCACAAAACATTTGATTATTATTTTTTTTTTTTTTCAAAATTGTACACTTCGCAACCTTCAAAACTACACTACCGTATTCTTCACACTGAGTGGTACGGGCTTGCCCCAGAACATATGCAAAAGTCAAACTTGAAAGAAAAACCATAAAACAGAATGTAGTGCTCTATATCATGTCCTCTATGGAAAGAACAGGCACTTGGGAAAGTGGGACTCTTTGGTTTCTCGAAAGGAAATACCTCTGTAGTCGTCCGGGCATGACTTAGTTTGCAAAAACTAAGGTAGTAGGATCGCGCGTTTTAGTGTTGGCGCAGGGAGGTGTGTCACCGTGGTTGACGTATACTACGGAGGGTCCGCTCTATAGTCCACCGTCTCATTGTTCCCCCAGTTAACGTAATTCGTCTCATTAGTCCCCCGGTTAGGGTTTAGGGTTAGGGTTTAGGGTTAGGGTTTAGGTTTAGGGTTTAGGGTTAGGGTTTAGGGTTAGAGTTAGGGGACCAATGACACGGGGGACTAATGAGACAGGGGAATATAGACATTATCCCCACTCCTAAATTATTGAAGAACAAGACAGAGCTATTACTTTTGTTCACTGTCTGAAGCCAATACCGAGTTTAACTGATTGAAATTGGACTTGTTGAATCAAACCTTTAAAGAGAAAAAATTTTACGTGAACACTGTGTCTCAAAAGATAGCATTGTTTGGAATGAAAAGAACATATTGTAACTATTTGTTTTAGTAGAGTTGCTAAGGGGTCAAAATAGTGTGATCACTGCATTTTTTAGTACAATTATCTCACTTGGCATAAATAATCTATCAAGCAATCAAAAAATTTTTATCCAAAGAGTCACTCAATGTATTGTACGTAGTGAATGGATTTTTACTACATTTTCGAAACCTTGAGGAACGGTAACTTTTGATGTGAGAAATATTTTTACATCCTTTGAAATGTATCTAACCTTTTTGAGCATTTAGTGACCTAGTAAGTATATAAAGAATACAAGGAAGATTGAGAACATGCATAAGCCGAGATAGGCCTCAATTTCAATTTAAAATTTAAGAATCCAAACTAAATTTTCCTGAATGCCAACGTTAGAGAAGTCAACTAACCATAGAAAAGGCCATTACTAAATGCACAAACCTACACTAATTTTGCAAAGGTCATGTCTGCGCCACTACATACGAATCCCTTTCGGGAAATGAAAACTACAGGCTCAAACGCTGTCCCAACAGGGAGTTTTTTTATCATCTCAATTCACCTGTATAAAATGACAGCTATTTTTCCAACTTTTGTAAGATGAACTTTAACGGGCACATAAAGTGTCTTTTCCGGTGGGTGTCATTATAAAATGGGACAAGAGCTTAACGAAAGGAGATGCAGACTCCCTTTTACGACACTTTTTTGGCAGGTCTAGTACTCATTTCGCTAGAAATTCAAACCAAGAGATTTTTACCATGCAGTTATATTCCGGAAATTCCGTTCTTAAAATCATTGTTCCAAAAAGCCCTTTGAAACCCTACAAATAATCCAAATCCCCCTATTTCTCCAATCCCTTTGCATTGATAATCCCAGGCTTCTGTTTGGTTTGGTTTAGGTTGCTGGAGCTTAAAACCTCAACATCTAACCTTTAATCTAGGGGCATCTTTAAGTGTTGGGCACTTGACTTCTTTTTCTCCTTTATTACTTTTGCGGAGTCATTAGGGGGAAGAGTATAGTTAAAAACAAGTAAATGTGACCTGGTGAAAATGCCCGCGAAAGCGTGGTATAGATAAACCACACGTTGAGTGCAATAAAATTACTGAGTTTGATTACCCTCTTTCAGGAGGCCGATACGTACTGTCAAACAAGAAATTCCATAACTGGTTAACGATAACCCTAATCACTAACCTAATCCCTAACCCGAACATAGAATACAACCGATACAACACAATGACAAAGGCCAATTAAAAAACACCTTGTTAAACAGTGCGCATCTACCCCTTACAGGAAGCTGTTCACCGGCCCTCTAACAGGGTCTCCCGTCGTTCTTGAACATTTGTAATTCGAAGCGTGAAGAACATCTCTCATCTATCAGAAGGGAAAAAAGGGCAGGAAGCCAGGTCTTTGAAAGGGCCAGAATGTTCGGACCCGTACTAGTCCATTAACTTCACATTTAATATACCATGGAACAAAAGTGTATGCAAGGATTCCCTCGTAGCCTTATAATTTCGTCGAGGCTTGCACCGAATGTGTGCAAACTCGTGCTTGACCACTCACAGTGCATACTAGATTTCTCATCGTTGCTTACCACAACTTCGGTAAATTCTGAACCCGCTTTTTTTCATTGAAATATCCTACTCAAAATTCGTGTTGACCGGTATTCTTTCATTCACATATTACCGCTCTACATATAACTGTGATAACTGCTAGGGTAACAACGGCCCGGTTTGCCAATCGTCGGGGTCATGTATTGTCGGCATGTTCATTGTCCGGGTGGGACATGTCCGGGTTTGGTAATTTTCCGGGTGGGAATTGTCCTGGTGGGAGTTTTCCGGAGTGGAAATCGTCCGAGTTGGCAATTGTCCTGGTGGGAGTTGTCCGGGTGGGAGTTGTCCGGGTGGGAATTGTCCGGGTGGAAATTGTCCGGAATGGGAATTGTCCGGGTTGGCAATTATCCGGGTGCGAGTTGTCCGGGTGCAAGTTGTCCGGAATGGGAATTGTCCGGGTTGGCAATTGTCCGGGTGCGAATTGTCCGGGTGGGAGTTGTCCGGCAACCTCATGATACCAGCTGACCTTGTATCAGAGATAGAGTAATCAGGGTTCCGTAGTATCAAGTGTGATGAAGTAACCAGTTCTAATGATGAAATCTCGTCCCTATGCTTTCATTTTGTGATAAAATGTGATAAACCTTCGTGAAGCATTCGATAAATTCATTGACATTGACAGGATAACATGTGAGAGCATTGTCCAGAAAATAGCGGATTTCGATGACAGAGTGGGACTTAAAATCAAGCAATTACGCGGTCAATGTCATGACGGAGCATCTAATATGTCTGGCAAAAAGAAGGGTGTCTCAGCCATCATAACAAAGTTGGCTCCGAGTGCGCCGTACACGCATTGTTGTTCTCATGTTTTGAGCTTGTCTTTTGCTGCAAGCTGCATGAAGGGTGTATCTATTTTTGTTAATTACTCGCCCAAGAGAGAGAGCAACTTTTGCAAGTAGTCTACAACAAAAGAGAAACTTGTCCAAAATGAGAACACTCGCAAAATTATTAAGGGATTTGAGTTTGCAAAACACGTTGGTCTGAGAGGGACTCTGCATTCCAACATTTCAACGTGGCATTACCATATCTGGTGGAGTGTTTTGAAATCATCAGTGGGTCCCACGGAAATGATTTCCCACCAGGGTGGATATCCTGTTGGGATGCCGTATCAAAAAGGGAGGCAACACAGAAACTTCTCTTTCTATGTGATTTCGGATTCATTGTTGGCCTAGTATGCCTATACTTCCTGTTTCATCCGTTGCATGGAATAACCCAAAATTGCAAGCGCGTGCAGTCGACATGGTAGAGGCGTACAATCTCATCTTTATTGTGTTTTCTGAGGTTCGCTCTTTGTACCATCTTGATCTTGAATGCTTCATTATATTCCACGAGCTTTAAAGGGTTTTTTGTCCTTCGAATCCTTTTCCTCTGGATGCTACCACTCCAGTTGGTTCTCTTTGCCGAGCCCTTGTACCCCAGGATAGTCCCCTACTTTAAAGTCAAAGGGTTCTTTTTGATCCTCACCCATGGGGTCACGTTTTGCTCTGAACCTTTATGAAATCATAATTTTGGCATATCCAAAATAGAAATATTTGACGATAATTTCACCGCATTGTAGGCATTTGAAATGTATAACTCCTCAGAACTTCCGGAGGCTTCGCCCCTGGACCCCGCCAAGGCCCCACCTTACGCGGGCCCCTGAAACCCAAGCTGTAGCGCTCACGCTGTTGCTCGAGCATTGCCGCTACGCGCCAATAATTTCCTGGTTTGCGCAAAATACGACCCCATTTAAAAATGTTTGGTGACGCCCATGATTGCTGCCGGAATTGCCGGATAAATCACTGGAATAGCCAGTCTAAATCATTACATTCTTTAAAATCCTCTGACCCTTTGCCGCTAGACTTACTACTTACCACTCGGTCTTTAAAAACAGGCTCTTGGAGGCTTGCCACTGCTCGCTACTGATTGTCGAAACCCTGACACTTAGCAGGTAACAACGTGAATGGTACATTGGACATGCTAATTGTCCGTGTCCACAAACGCTGAATTCCGTATGCTGAAAGACATATATTTCCTAACATATTTCCTCATATATAAAATAGAAAATATGAAAAAAATGCAATGATAAGCAGAACGAAGACACCGTCCTCTGTACAGCATTTTTAGGGAAGATAGAAGGATAACAAGAAAGGTTCCACTTTGTTTTGGACATATCATTTGATCTCGCCCTGCAAATGACATTTCAATATATTCTAAACTTGAAGACGGAAAATATGCAGGTTGAAACTTGGCAAGTGAGCTACCGCCCCTTCGGTTTTCTGCCAAAAGGCTGATGACGAGGACCCTAGCCAAAATTGGCTCCCTGGCAACCGCTCTCTACTAAAGCAATATTTTTTGAATTTTTTATTCTTTTATTTCTCTGCAATTGCTAAAAAACTCAATTACTTAACCCTATGAATAAAGATATTGACACTTCTAACAGGTGTCCGTTTCGCTCTTCGTAGGCTAGCTCCAGCAAGTTCTCCCAAAATCCATGTCACTGCGAGTGCTAAGGGTGTAAAGATCGTAGTTCACCCTATGAGATAGTGACTTCAGTTCTTACTTTTATTTTGAGAGTAAGTTGGCCTTATCTCAAGAGCAGTTAAGAGGTTGGGAGTTTAAGTCCTAACCGGGTTTTACCAAATCGGAACCTGTTGTGCTTGGCTTTCAGCTTAAGCAGTTGAGTAGGGAAAACAAGCCACTGGAAAAAATCTGGAAACTGGAAAAAATCTGGAAACTGGAAAAAAGCTGGAAACTGGAAAAAAGGACAGGGGCAGCTCGAGTTGAGCAAATTGGTTGGAAACTCCATATAACTACCCTCTAAAATCAAAAGAGTGAACTTAGTCACTCTCTGATAGAGTGAAAAGGGTAAATTCACTCCATTGGAGTAATAATTCACTCCAAGAAGATTGAAATTCACTCCAAAAAGAGCGAAATTCCCTTAAAACTAGCGAAGTTTCACTCTGAATGGAGTGCCTACAGTGATCACTCAGTGATTTTTCCCTCTTCCTGTAGTGAGTTTCACTCCTCTAAGAGTAAATTATTACTCTAATAGAGTGAATTTACACTTTTCATTTTATCAAAGAGTGACTTAGTTCACTCGTTTACTTTTAGAGTGTAACTTACTAACTAACTGAACTAAATAACTATCTATCCAAATAACTATCTTACTAACTAAAAAAATTAACCAACTTACTAACTAACAAACTAACTACCCCCAGAAGCTACAGGGAAAATGTTCAGTTTGACCTGACTTACGTACCTTTTTCCTTTATTTAAGTGTAGCTTTCAGAAACTAGGAATTTATTACAATAGTATATTCTTACTGGAAAATGTGCGAAGTTGTTGTGAATTTCTTGTGCAGAATCCCATTTCCTGTATTTGTTGCTTTTACATTTTCTTGAAAAACTGTTTCCTTGTTCAACATGACCAATTTTTTACATGGAGTGTTTAATTAATAGTCAAGTCATCTTACATATGTGAGAGAGTGATGAAATTTTGGTACAGTAGTGCGGTAGTTTGCAAATAAACACACAGAGAAGAAGTAAATAAACCCCCTAAACAAACATGGTTTAGTTTTAATCACATATAACTCTCAAATCTTTGCGTGCTATTTACATGAATATAATAAAATTTTTGGAGGTATATAAATTTTATCGTACGGAATTTCATGTTTTACAAAAAAAAATTAAAAATTAAAAAAAAAAAAAAAAAAACAATTTGGGTAATATTCGTCAACACGTTTACGGGATGTATTTTTTAATTTTTTTTTTTTGAACAAATCTACTTTCAGAATACATTTCAATTTGTTGTTAAACTTAAAGAGATTCGGCTAACATATTGTTGCAAGCTGCATCTAAAAGTATAATATTTAACGGCAATGGAGAATAGCTAAAATAATTGGATCAGGGGCACAAATCCCGAGTAGACCTAAAAATACGGTCACCTTTTTTCGTTTTTTTTTTTCGTTCGAAACAGTTTTTCTGAAGCTTCGGAAATGCTAGAACACAAGAGCTTCCGGGGGCTTCGCCCCCTGGACCCCACAAGGGCTTTGCCCCTGGATCCCACCAGTGGCCCTTTGGGGCTTTGCGCTCGCGGTGCCCGCCACGCGTGCACAGTTTAATACTCATGGGCACATCATAAGCATTTTCGCCCCCCCCCCCCCCACACTCTCAAACAGAGATTTGCGCCACTGAATTGGATGGTCACTCAACGAATTGCAACAGAAAAGAACCCAGACTCTTTGAAAAGAATAAATTGTACTCCAAATAAAAATGTTTCGACATCTGGTCAAAACCCATAACGTTAAGGAACAGTCCGAGGACAAATGTTCCAAGGTTTTTGTCATCAATATTCGATTTTGCTAAAAAATACCAAGGGTTGCCACGCTTGTTCATTAAACAAAGGAGCTTATCGACGCTTAGAACTCTGTGAAGGAAACGGAACGGAAAATAACTTATTTCAGAGTTTCAGAAAGTGTTAATGATTTTGATAATCCCTTGCTAACCATTCTCAGTTAAATTAAATTTAGCAGTCCACTTCCCCAATGACTTCTGTGGTACAACAATATGTATAATTAAGTGTGGATACGGCTAATTGAGAAGTGACAAGTCTTTGAGTTAGGGATTCATCATCTCCTCTATCCGCCTCAACTAGAGTGACATTTCTATTTGTAATTGCTGATAATTAAACCAAAGTGAATAGTATATGAAAGCATGGTTACTCTAATCTCTAAAATCAAAAGATTGAAATAAGTCCATCTTTTATAAAGGGAAACGTGTGAATTTCACTCAGTTAAGGAGGAATTTATTCCAAAGACAACTCTTTTTTGATAACTGCTCAATGTAGACACTTTACCAAGAGTGAAATATCGCTCTTTGGGAGTGAATTCCACTCTTCTAGGAGATTTCACTCTTCCAAGGAGTGAAATTTCACTCTTGCTGTTTTCAGAGTGCCTCATGGAACAATTTAAACGCCAAAACTATATTTTTACCAGAAAATGGTCCACGACGTAACGTGCATTATATTACCCCGATTTTTACAGGTTTTCATAAAACACCTTTCTAATGTTTTTCCAAAGAAATTAATAATCTTATATAATCCCTATGAATATGGAACTTCATTCTACCACACGCTTCACAAATGTTTCTGATAAAAGAATATCAGTAAAGCATAGAACAAATGACCATCAATGTTTTTCTTTCCTACAGCACTCAAAAAAAAAAACAAGGAATGAACTGAGTCACTCTTTAATAGAGTGAAAAATATGAATGCGCTCTATTAGAGTACTGTTTCACTCAAATAATAGTGAACCCCACTCCAAGAAGAGTGATATTCAAGCCAAGAGGGGTGATGTCATGACTTTACCTCTGATTGTATTATTATGGGAGGAGACTTCAACCAGTGAGCTGCCTGCTTTAACTATTTGTTTTTAGTTTGAACCTGGATAAAGCTGGAGGTAATGCTCGCATCAATTTTAACGCAAGAGACCGTTGTATCGAGGTAATGGGAACTTTTAACTTTATTGATTTCTGGCGGGAAAGAAATCCTCACGGTAGAAATTATACTTGGATTTCGAATATTTCTCATGACATTTTCTGCAGATTCGATTTCTTCTTGGTAACACGTAATGTTTTTCACCGGGTAAATAACAATTAATGCTCAGCGGGATGAAATTCTGATCACGCAATCGTAAATTTGAATTTAACAATGGGTAATGATAAGAGAGGTCCGGGGTTTTGGAAACAGAACAATTCTTTTCTTTCAAACCCTAAGTATGTTTCTGTTATTACCAATCTAATTCCTGAGGAGTCTGAGACGCTAAAGCATCATAACGTTAGCGTAAGCGTTTGTGTTTTTGTCCGACCGGTTTGAGTTTCGTGTTAGTTTCAGCGTGCCTGTTTCTATGTACGTTTTAAAAAGAGGCATCATAACCCTTCTTTCTTTCTATACGTAAGGCATCGATAAAATACAGCCACCCGGATACTTATCTTAAGCTGTGTAAAGCAAGGAACAAATTATACGAACTATATGAATACAAATTGCAGGGGATTATTATCCGATCACGGGCTCGGTGGGTGGAACAGGGCGTTAGGAGCACAAAGTACTTTCTCGGCCTTGAGAAGCGGAATAAAGATAATACTGTTATTCGCAAACATTAAAGTAAATCTGGTCCTGTTATTGTTAACACCAGCCTTTAGTCTTCTAAATGATCTGAGAGATTTTCATAGTTCCCTTTACACTAGCAGTGATCGAGACCCATTCCCAGCTTTTCAAAACATGAAGCAAGTGTGATCGCGTTTTGTCACAAAGTGATACGCTAAGTTGTGATAGCCCACTTTCTATCTCGATGAGTGTAAAACGGTCCTGGATTCCTTCTCAAATGATAAATGACGGGGCAGGAAAGGCTTTTCCGCAGAGTTTTATAAAATATTTTGGCCTTACATTAAGGAACTTGTCAAAGAATCACTCAAACATGGTTATGAAATTTAGCACCTTTCAAAAGAGCAGAATCGTAGTGTCATTAGCCAAAGCCTATAAAGATACAACTTTAATTACAAATTATCGTGACGTTCCAATTTCTCTGCTAAATGTAGACTATAAAATTTGTTCAAAGGCACTTGCCTTTAGAGTTACTAAGGTTCTTTCAAGAATTGTCAGCATTAAGTTTAACCGAACGCCGTTTACCAAAGAAAAAAACCCGACTTTTCGGTGAGAATGTTCGTTTCATTCTTGATAGTACTGAATACTGCAAGTCGTCTAAGCTGAAGGGTCTATTGCTTTTAAATGATTTCGAAAAAGCCTTTAATCGTCTTGATTGGAATTTCATATTTGCAGGCTTGGGTTTCTTTAAGTTTAATGTGGGGTTTATCCATTGCCTTCGTACGTTATACGCTAACGCCGAAGCCTGTATTACAAACAACAGTTATTCTTCATCTTATTTCAAAATAACACGAAGAGTTAGGCAGGGCTGTCCCCTTAGCCCATACATTTTCATTATCTGTGCTGAATTAATGGTCATTCATTTAAATAAATCGCATCGCATTAGAGGTTTATCATTGATGGGTCGAGAGGTTAAAATTTTGCAGTATGCAGATGATACTTCTATTTTCTTAGATTGTTCTTATGAATCCCTGCATGGCAACGATACTGTTGAAATTTTAGAATATCCGACACGCCTCAAAGTTAATTATAGCAAAACTTGTATTTTTCCTTTAAGACCTTTGTATGGGAATAAACCTAATTTTGTGAATCTATTTAGGTTTAAGTGAACTTTTAATCCTGTGACTGCACTTGGGATCACTTTTGATAACTCCTGTTGGCAAAATAACCATTGTTAAATCCGTGTACTCTTTCCAGATTTTACCAGATCCCCCCGATTCGTTCATCAAAGATGTTGAATATATTATTTTTAAATTCACCGGATAAAAGTAAAACGTTCCACTATGATTGCTCCTATATGTCAAGGCGGACTAAACATCACACCGTTTAAAAAGTTTTTTTACTGAGTCTCAATTGCAGCTGGGTTAATTAAAAGATACCTTTCCGGGGATACACTTTTTAAAAATTATATTTTGAAAAACGAAAAAGGGTTTCTCTTTGATTGTAACTCTAGATCAAATGATATTGGCTTTACTAACACTTTTGTAAAGAATGTCTGCCATGCCTGGGCACAATTTAACTTTAAAGAACTGGCTAGTTATTTTGCAGATCAAATCATTTGGAACAATGAATTCATCAAAATCGAGTTTTTGTACGACAAGAATGTTCTATATGACGTTAAAGCTCTACTGGATGTAATGGAGCACTTTTATCATATGAATCTTTTAAAACTTCTTTCAATGTTCCATTCTGTCCTTTACTATCTATTTTGGTATTGTATCTGCTGTCCCACACAGCAGGAAATGTTCTGCAACTAAAAATGAAATTTTGAAATCAATAAGCCCTCTACAAAACGTTTTCTGCATAAGCGTTACATGTCAAGATTTATTTATATAATACAGAAGGTTATATTCCCTTCAACGGCTACTGCTAAGTGGGAAAAAGTATTTTTAAAGATATTAAACTGTGTTGGGATGGAATTTTTCGAACTCCATTCTGCTCCTTAAAGAAAGAAAGATTCAATATTCCTAGGCGCTAATTATTTTCTACATCGACTTAAAGGCAAAGCTTTTCACCACTGTCTCGTAAGAAAAACAAAAATATTCCACACTAGGTCCTTCAAACCCTATCACAATACCATTTTCCTAACTCAAGATATTTTACTTTAAAGATTGAATATTTCTGTTGAAAAAAACCGTCCCCCGTTTTTTAACAAAGCCACAAAAAGTTATGCAATGTGGCAACATTGCTTTAAATTCCTTTTTATTTTCTCTTTATAACTGAAAATCCTGTTTTCCTTGAAATTTGATACTGTTGGAATGTCTGAATATCTTCAGATCTAGCATTACCTTTCACCTAAGAGTACAACCAAAAATATTGCTGAATATTGCCTGCAGCGGTATCATAATTACAAATAAATTGAATGCACATCACAGATTTCCTATGATGCATCAAATCCCAAGAAAAATTTGCAACCTTAAAAAAATTGTGTCCTCCGAATGCTATAAGCTATTGAAAGTGCAGGTTTCACCCTCTGAAAGGGAAACTTTTTCTGCTTATTTTGAAGTTAACGAATTTTGTCTCCAGGATATACCTTTAAGATAAAAGAGAGTACATTGTGATCCTTTTGGTAAGGAGAAAGATGAAACTTTTGAACATCTTTTGGGGGATTATAATGTTACATCAAATTTTATTTTGGATATAAAGCAGATATTTTTATGAAATCTATCCAATTTTTCCAAGCAAGATATATTTTTTGTTTATGAGTCCACCCCACGCTACCCTTACAATTTTCTAATTTTTCACCCAAATATTATCTTTTTCAGGAGAAAATGGTTGAAAAGATACCGCAAATAAGCGCGTTTCACCTAACGTTTAAATTTATCTTACAGGTTGAAAACTATTTACATGATTCGGGAAAACATTCTGTTTTTTATGTCCAGGAACTTCGTGATAGTTCCTTTACTGTGTACTAAGGTATTTATTTTGCTTCGTTCTCAGAGTTATCTTGTGTCTTCCTTTGTCTGAAGAAGGCTTTGTACTTTGATAAATGGTAACGATAATTGGATAAATGATAAAAAAGGATAAATTCCTTAGTATTACAAAATATTTGTCAAAATTACAGGAATAACAAAATCGGGAAATATTTGGGAAGCCTGTCGCTTAAAGGAACTAATCACTCCCTAGACTGATTTAAAATCCTTTGCAATATAATGTTCAAAATAACCAATTATTGTTATACTTTCAACTTAAATCTTTGGGAGAAAAACAGAAAACGATACATATTTTCAAAGAAAAAAATTCATGAACAGTGGCGTCACAACAGGTGGGTGAAAGGGGGTCCAAAAGACTCAACTTGCGCCCCCATGCTGAACAATTGCCCGTGTTTGATGTCATTCTATTGTCGAAGGGGCTGAAGCTACTCGGTATTTTCCCCCACTTTCTCTCAAATATCTGACATCTCCTATTTTGGCCACAAAATTTCTCTCCAAGCAAACGCATATTTTGGGCCACCCCTGGAAACGTAGGGGTACAGCTGCCCCTCCCTGACCTCCTCTCTTGTGAAGCCAATGTTCATGAAAGAAATAATATGTGGCACACTCGGGTAGTTTGTGAAAAAAGTTTTTCTTCAGCCTCACATCATACTGTAGTGTTGCAAGGGCTCTGCCAGAAATGGTAAATTATTCTCAGCTTCCGAAGGTTGAAAAAATGCTGGGACGTTTTCAATTGCCAAGTGAATTACACAAATAGCTAAGGGTGCAGTGTCTTATAGTTTACCATGTAGCTTACCCCTATAGAAACGAATTCGGGTAATACTTGCCAGAGTGGTCTGATTTTTCCTTCTTTTTTGCTGGTCGGCACTAACCGATAGTGGCCCTCCGCCTAGATACTCCTTCGAGCAGATTTTCCTTTTTTCGGGCAAAAAATCTTCTGCCCCTATACTAAAATACTTCCATACGCCTATGACTACTCATCACTCTCAAAAACTGAGACATTTACAATGATTTTATAATCTTCTAAAAGTACAGTAATATTAAAGTACAATATGTCTTCACAAAAGCATCTAATTACCTTGTGTAGGCATAACATGGCAGGGAAGTAGAAGAAAATGACAAGGATTGGTGAACAGCACAGTAGAAAGATCCCAATGGTTTGTACCCATGGTTCAACGCAAACACAACTTGACCCAGTGGCGTTTCTTTCTTCTTCCGAGTTCTGGCGACAAACGAAAACAATATGTTCTGTTAAAGGGACCACATTTTTAACCCTCTCGTACTCTATTTAACTTATGACATCACAATGTCATAAAGTATGCCCTCTTTTGGAGGAAAATAACCTTGTGCATATGTCACAATGGCATAAATCAGGCCCTCCTTAAGGGGCAAAACAAGCTAACCTAGGCAAATGCAAACAGCTTATTTGTCAACCAGTGCAGTAATCACATAGTTTGTTACACATGAAGAGCGAATTCTTATGCGTGCGGCCACGTGTTCCATTGTTTGGCAACCATTGCTGACTTGAGTGCGTCGTCAATGAACAAGGTCCGTAACAAATAATGCAACATGAACAAATGCAAACATCTGATTGGTCCAATGATCAAATACGCGCAGATCTTCAGTACACGCAGGACAAGTTATACTGCGTTCTCCCCGTATTTATATTCCACCTTAAGGTTAGTGGTGAGAGTTCCATTGTCATTCCTTCAAAATGACATCATCGTGTCTTCAGTGCATAAGATCTATAGAAATCCTAATTAAAGCTTCCAATGTTACCGTCATTTCCACCTTTTAAAGCCTTTCTTAAATATTCTTTAATCATGAACTGTCCTAAACTACAGCAATATTACGAAATAATACCTTTCAGATCATCAAGAACTTCATTCACTTTACTAAAATGTAGCTATTTACATTCACCACTGCAAGAGACAAAGGCTTTGGGGGAAAATCGATTATCGCCCGATCGGGGGACTATTTTGCTCTAAGATGCGAATTTTCAAATACCTCCCATAAGTGGATCAGGTCATCACTTATCTTCGTAAATACGGTGTTGAAATTCCCTTGTGGTTTTGTTTTTTGTGACTAAACCATCATCTCACGTATAGCTTCCTCGGGAAGCAGTTTAAAGTTTGGTTTCGCCGAAGGGTTCTTTGCCAGAGGGTCGGGAGAACTTTGGAGAAAAAAAAAAACCAAAGCCTTTTAGCTTCTTCGGAAAGCAGTGAAAGTTTTCGTTCCGCCGAATGGCCCTTTGTCAGAGGGTCGGGAGGTTTTAAGAAAAAGTTAACCTCAAATTGCTTTCAACCAGTCTACAAGGAGCCATACATGACAGATCAACGATGTAAATGGTCTGAAGGCTCTTTGCCAGAGGTCAGGAGGACTTTAAAAAACATCTGATACCGATTACAGAGAGAAGAGTGCGGACGTGATACGGGTTCTGTCTCTTTGGAACTCTGTTTTTTGTTTGGGTGTAAATAGTGTACATACTGTAAAAATAGCAAGTGGACCCCGGCCACAAGTGCCGCTTTGGGATGTGGTCCTTCGAGGGATTTACTGTTTAAGATAGTTGTTTGTTCTAGTGTTCTTGAAGTTTCCGTTTTTTGTTCGTTGGGTAATGACGGTTTTTTGGTGTTGTCTTTCCGTTTCTGATGTCTATGGCAGCAAGCCAGGGAACGGTTTTGGTGATTTTTTGTTCGTTTGTGAGAATGTGTTTTGGTGTTCTGTTTTTGGTTGTTGGCCATATGTTATTCGTTTAGCTCGTCTTGCCGTGTCCGTTTTAGCGTGTAGAAAGAACATCTGATTACACAAACACGTTTAGCAAACAAATCTGTGAAGCGGTAGGCACTACGTGTCCATAAACAATCACACTGTTGGGACAGAACTATTCACCTGATCTGGAGAATACCCCTTTTTTCAACAAAGCGATTATCGTTTGACTGCCTAAGGGAGGTGTGATTAGATCCCTGACTGCCCGAACTGTTTATCGTCGTATGCCTTTGCGCTGTTGCAGTGTCCCGGTGTCGCAATGTGAGGAGAGAAAATCCCTATGAATTGGCAATCAGCAGGGGAGGAGGGGGTCTAGTTGAAACAGGGCCAGATTGTCACAATGCTTAGATATCCTTTAACGTTAGGGGAAATTCAATGCAAGTTGGGTTGTAGTGTAGACCCATGCATTCCGTCCATCTGCTTTTCTCGAACTAATGACGACTCGTCCTTTTTGCAGCAGCATTCCTCCATTTTTTCGACTTCAGAAACAACTTTCCATCACCATATGGAAAAGGGGATATATATATGAGTAGTTATGAATGAAGTGAATATGTATGAAGTTTATGGTTATAAAGTTTTCGATCAGTGTGTTATCTGTCACGGAAATATCGGAAATGACCACTTTAGGGGGAAAATGAGGTGTTCCCAGCTCGGGGGGAAATTTGTCTGAATGGAATGAATGTTTGTGAACGCTTTTGTGTCTTCTCCTCCACAGTCGTCGATTTGTTTAACAAATGTGTACGTATTCAAATGTGCCGAAAATACTGCAAAAAGCTTGCGCCTGTTTGGCGTCTATAAATTAAGCCTATGACAAAGAACGTTGCAACACTGTTCAATATCTCAAAAATAGGCGCGGGGAATAACCAGTTAGGACAGAGCGTTTTTAGTCCCCCTATCAACAGAGGTTTTAAATATGCCCGAATTTTTCTTTCCTAAAATCGATAAATATTGCAAGAATGTTTTGAACGTTATGGCAATGCATCATGAGAGATATTTAAAAATGGCGCCACCCATGGCAACATATTCCCCAGCCTCGGGTGAAAATTTATTTCCGAATTTGTAACATGTTAGGGAGGTAGCGGACCTCTAAATTTATTTAATTCTAAAAGATATATTTAGAATATAATGTATTAAGAGCTTATTCTATTACTTTATTCTTTTACTCTTACCATAAGTTTTAAGATACAAAATCTGAGTTGGTTTCAGTTTAACAACAAAATAAATTACGACAACACTTTCGACTTGTTACATATTGGCAGAAGAAACTAAGGTAGAGTTCATATTTGGTATGTTGATGTATCATGGTCAGGAGATGGTCCCCGAAGTCTTTGGCGGAGGTGATATGTCATTTGGGGTCACCGGAGGTAAAAATGAAAATGCTGTTAACACGATATCTCAAGATAAAAACCTTGAATAAATTTCATATATGGTATGTGGATGGCTTATGGTCAGGAGATGGTCTCCATTGTTTTTGGTCAGATATCATCTGGGGTAACCGGGGCTCAAAGTCTGGAAATCTTGTTAACGTGATATCTCAAGGTAGGAAACTTGTATTGTGACCGGACAATTCCCACCTGGACAATTGCCAACCCGGACAATTCCCACCTGGACAATTGCCACCCGCAGGATTCCCACCCGAACAATTCCATACTTAGGAATCTCCGCCACGGATGGCTCTCAGTCATGCCATTTCCTGAAAGACGCGCAGGAAAACTCATCTCACAAAACCACACTCTTACCTCCATTATAGAAGCTTTCACCCTTTACATATTAAAAGATCTGTACTTTACAGTCAGCTTCTTAGATACAAACGCATTTGCTCCGAAAACTTTGATTTTGTCAATCAAGAAAGTACAAACCTTTTTCACTATTTCTTACGAAGAGGATACCCTTTCAAACTTTTAGATAACGTTTTCCGACGTGTTGAACCACTCAACCGTGAGCGGCTCCTACAGTATAAAGAGAAGAACACTTTAGAGTGCATTCCCCTAGTCCTTACCCCATCATCTTGACCTTCACCCCTTCGTACAGGAAATCAGGTCTTCTGGAGCATCCTCCCAAGTGACCCTGAAATTAAGTAAACAACCCCGTAATTTAAGACCTTTTCCAGCGCTACCTTAGGAGGCAACCGATCCTGTAACAAACCTAGGTGTCAACTTTGTAGTTTTATTGATAACTCCACCCACTTCATTGATACTTCCTCTGGGGTCAAACTTACTCCCGGTCCCTTCAACTGTAACTCGTCTAATGTTGTATATTATTTTTTTTGTGTGTAAAATGCCCTGAAATTGCATACGTGGGAGAGACAGGAGATAGATTTCGACTAAGATTTAATAACCATAAACATTCTTTCAGACACAACAAAACGGGTTTTCCTGTAGCAGCTCATTTTAACTTACCTGGCCACTCTTTATCCGATATACGATATCTTTTACTTGCAGGCAATATTCCTTCGGTGGACAAACAAAAGCAATACGAATTGAACACTATCCTAAAGCTTAAGTCACATATAACAGGGTTAAATAGGGATCTATCAATTTTGAGTAACTACTCCTGGGTACAACAAAAGTAATTTTCTCAATCTCTCTGGGCCCATTATGTCCGATTATTTACTTGTAATTCTTATGTTTTATGGTGTATTCCCTGTATTACTACGAACTGGGCTTGCTTGTAGTTCAGCTTGTTGACTTCCATTTTGTCGTTAACAACTGAGAAGAAGCGAGGCAGCTTGAAAGATATTGTTTTCCATGATTTACTGGATATGATGAAGGCGTTACCCTTTCTTTTTTCATTATATTGGAAATCCTGTAAGCGTACTTCAACACGTATATATATATATATATATATATATATATATAACGCTGGATCCTACCTTAGGTCGACATCGACCTTAAGTCGACATATACATATTTCACATATCTGAATGTATCTGCACATACAGACACTAAAAAATTCAAATAAAATACCACCACAAACTTCAACAGCGCCAACAATAATATGTATGGCATAATTATTATGTATGACGTACGCACAAGTTATAATAAAATAAACAAAGTATTAAAGGTATTTTGCAATATTTACGTGTTAACTTAATGTACATTTTTAGACAACGCAAGATATAACACCCCTTTTTTCACGTGCAAATCTACATACTATACATTGTGTTTATTACGTCTATATACAGACACAATAAAGAGGGCGCCATGAAGGTATTATACATGCACTTATTTTATTAAGAATGTATGCAGAAGGGGTTGAAATCGTGAACAAAACATTAGGTCGACACGAAAATGTTGACCTATCGTAATTGTCGACCTAATGTACATTTTTAGACGAAGGAATGTCGACCAAAGGTAGGATCCAGGTAAATATATATATATATATATATATATATATATATATATATATATATAACGCTAATTCCCACCTTAGGGGGAAATTGTTATATCTGCTTGTACATAGGGCGAAAAATAACAATAAAATACATAGGCAAAAGAGTTCGCCCTAACGTCCAAACATATAAACAACGTTATTTCAATGGCCAGCCATCCGTTCGTGTTAACAGCTAGGTGTCCGTTAATTTGGCAACTTTGAAGTAATTGAATCTACTTTGAAAATCCAGGAGGGCGCCCTTGTCCGTTTACGTATTCCCATAGAAAAAGTGTGTAGAAACGTTATGGCGAAGCTTATATTTCGCCCCAAAAAATTTTTCCCCCTAAGGTCGACTTTTCACCAACAACTTTCCCCCTAAGTGCCGAATTTGTGAAATATATATATATATATATATAGTTCGAAGTTGGTAGATCGAAGTTAGAATGTGTAGGTCGAAAGTGTTGAAGTAATATATATACCTCGACCTATATATATATATATATATATATATATATATATAGTAGGTCGAAGTTGGTAGATCGAAGTTAGAATGTGTAGGTCGAAAGTGTTATAGTAATGAATTCGATCATGATCATGATCGAATTCATTACTATAACACTTTCGACCTATATATATATATATATATTTTATATGTATGTATATAAATATATATATATATATATATATATATATTTATATATATGTATATATATACATATATATATATATATATATACATGCATACATACATATACAAGCGATGAAAAATAGTGAGTTACACAATGATGACATCATAAGAGCACAAATTTCCAATACAGAGAAAACAGTGTATATTTCAGGCACGCCTGTGCCTTTCTTCAGCACCAACAGTGAAGTGAAAATAATATAATGGAGACCTAGTACACTGTACTCAATGGTATACTTATTGCAAAAGCTCATAGTCACGCTTCATCACGAGTGGCAAACGGAAAATCACTCAAAACACCCAAATCCAAGTTTAAACCACTGATATGGGTTTTAAGCTTCATAATCCACTTACTCTCGGACCTTAGTCTATTGTTGAGAGTGGGGTAATTAGAGCCTAACAGGACAAACTTGAGATTGGAGAGGTTGTGATTACATTGATTGAAATGTTTGGCTACTGGATAACTGATGGCCTTATCTTTAACTATCTTTTTGTGGCTGTTGAATCTGAACCTGAACTTTGAACCTGTTTGACCAATGTAATTACCATACACACACTTATTACAAAAAATCAAATACACGACGTTGGGGGTATCACAATTGATAGGACCGGGGCGGATGCGGGTTGGTACCGGGAGGGGTGAAACAGGGGTCAGTGATCAAAAAACTACATACTTG
Organism: Holothuria scabra; assembly: GCA_037179385.1. NCBI lineage: Eukaryota > Metazoa > Echinodermata > Holothuroidea > Aspidochirotida > Holothuriidae > Holothuria > Holothuria scabra. Next base: position 40,379,713 of record CM074179.1, read on the forward strand.
ACATCTAGGCTTTCCGCATTTCCGGTTGCCCGTGTCGGACCTAATGGGAAGCCTAGAAGAGGTAATTGTGGATTTAAGGTTGGGAGGTTGCCTAAGGGACATGAGAGGGGGGTCTTTGAACAGATCGTGAATGGAACTGTCCGATTTGAGAATTTTAAAGTCTTGACGTAGCACTTTGAGTAACTTGTCAGTTCGACTGGAATAATCCACAACTAAAGGAATTCGAGAGTTAGTGGCTTTCGGTTTTTCAAGAAGAAGGTCTTCCCGACATAGAGCAGAAGCTTTTAAAATTCCCCTTTCAATAATGGAAAAGGGGTACCCGTTATGCAGGAAATGACCCACAAGATTTGAAAAATGTTTATTGTACTCAGCTTCGGAAGAACAGATACGTTCGATTCTGATGCACTGGGAATACACAATGGATATCTTAAGGCTGTATGGGTAAGAACTCTCAAAATTTAGGTAAGTATGAGTATCAGTGGGCTTGCAGTAAAGCGTGGTAACAAAATTATCGTTACGTAGTCCAACTAGTACGTCTAGGAAGGGGATTTCAGTATCTGAGAACTCCGAGGTGAATTTGATGGTAGGGTAAACATCGTTACAGGCTGTTAAGAAATGACGGAGCGCATCTACTCCGTGAATCCAAGTGAAGAAAATATCATCGATATATCTACAATAATTACAGGGCTTCAAAGGGCTATTAGAGATGATTCTTTCCTCTAAGTCAGCCATGAAAATAATGGCATAACTGGGTGCCATTCTGCTGCCCATTGCCGTACCACTAGTTTGTAAATAAAATTGCTCATTGAAAACAAAGTGATTGTGAGTGAGAACAAACTCAACAATGCAAGCAAATTCTTTAATAAACTGGGTGGAAAAACCATTTCTAGCAAGGAACTCTTTGCAGGCCAATACCCCTTCCTTGTGGGGAATATTAGAATAGAGAGCACTCACATCCATGGTAACTAAAAGGGAACCTGGGGGACAGGACACAATGGCTTGGAGTTTCCTAAGGAAATGAGCAGTATCCTTTACTTAACTGCCTAGTGAGGGCAGTAGAGGATTAAGGACACTGTCAATGTAACCAGAGAGGTGTTCCGTAAGGGTTCCTTTGCAGGAGACAATGGGTCTACCTGGAGGGAAAATGTGAAGAAATTTGGCTAATTCAAACAACTTAGGGGTACTTAAATTATGTACCTGTAAATCAGGTGGGATATTGTGGGGAGGGTCTAGGGAGGAAAGTCTACTTTCGACCAGTTTAGGCACTTTATGTACCTTGGGCAGCGTGTAAAACACTCCCGGCTTGTGAGTCTCAGGGATACGTGGCTTAACCTGATCTAGTACTTCAGATGAGAACGTATTATTAAATTCTTGAGTTCCTCCTCATAACTTAAGCTGGGATCGGTTGGCAGCTTCACATAGAAGTCTGAGTTATTCAGTTGTGTTTCCGCTTCCGAGATGTAATCAGCTGTGTTTAGAATGGTGATGGCGCCCCCCTCATCCGCTTGTTTGATAGTGATGGCAGGATTCGAACTGAGATTTTTGATAGCATTACGCTGGCCAGTAGACAAGTTGTGGGTGGCATTTTTGCGCCGAGGCTGGGCTTCTAAAAATGAGTTTAGGCGAGCCTTGGCCGAACTAACGAAGGATTCGATGTAAGGATTCCTTCCCGATTTAGGCTTCCATTCAGGTTTCGTTCCTGAAATTGGCATATGCTGCACTTCGGGGGAGAAACTTTCATCTCCGAAATAGGCTCTGATTACCCCACTCTCAACAATAGACTAAGGTCCGAGAGTAAGTGGATAATGAAGCTTAAAACCCATATCAATGGTTTAAACTCGGATTTGGGTGTTTTGAGTGATTTTCCGTTTGCCACTCGTGGTGAAGCGCGACTATGAGCCTATCCTTATATCTTATCAAATAACTATCTGAAACTGTTTTCTCGTTCTTCTCTACCCTAAGTTTTCTCATCGATATTATTAAGAATGGTACTCTTAGAGATTTGTTTCTCCTGTCTATAGTAGGATCTCACTGTAATAGGCTTCGTCAAGTTTTCTTTTTTGGCACAATAGGTACATTTTTTAATTCTTACTCCAGAGGTTCCTCGCCGCTCTTCATAGCTCTGCGCGCTTCTCTCTTTGGTAACGCTTGTACGTCACGTGAAGATCCTTGATTATGACGCAACACGATGCGCGTCTTTATTATTTCGTAACATTCTTCTTTATTACTTCGTAAGGATCTTATCTCTGCTTCTAACGCAATCTGCCATTATGTATGTTTAAATTTTAAGCTTTGTTCATTTGTCACCGAGGAAGGCCCAGGTGGGGCGGAAATATCTGACTACAAAAAATTAGTACTCTCTTTTGTCCATCTTTGTCTCTTCGGATTTTCCTGTAATTTTATGTATAAATATATATGTATATATATATATATGTGTGTGTGTGTGTGTGTATACATTTCGCTATAGTACGCTCATATTAATATCCCCAAAGTATCTCACAATGCAAAAGTTTATGCATGTTTTTCGTTTTTTGTACAATAATTCCAAGAAAACATGATGTGTCGCAAGATACACGCCCCGAGAAAAAAAGTACATTTACTGCAACTGGCAAGACTTTAGGGGCTAATTCTTTAACCCCAAACTACAATTGTTGTAGTAGTACAAATAAATCACAGCTCTTTGATTGACAAATATTTCAAAAATAAGTACCGTAGCTCATATTGCACGGCATGCGTAGCTGCCTGAATTATTCTGATAGTGTTTTGAGTGACAAGTTAAGGTCTTGAATCCTCACCCTGAAGCTATAAACTGAGATTGTGTCTGGATGAGGATGATTTTTTGACAGTTATGGGAGGGATTTCAGTAAGTAAGTTAAGAGAATTATTAAATCTGGGGAGAAAGGATCGGGTGATATACAAATACACAGCCTGCGTGTTTTAAATGAATTAACACATTCCGTGAGTTTTACCTTCGAAAAACATTGCATTGTATACTATCTCAATTATTGACTTACCTGTTCATCCCTCACGATTCTGGTAGGTGAAGGAACGGAAACGTTGGCACTTATATTGGGTACCGGAGTTTTCTTTGAAGTCTCTTGAGCAAATGAATATCTAGTTTTGTAACCAACGTTGAAGTCGTTGAAAGCTTCGTTCATTCTAGCCATTTTTAACACGATATGTTGTTTACATTAAAATTATGTGCAGACTGCAGCAATGTCATAGCAAAGTGAAGATATTTTGCAAAGCGGGTATTGTGTTTTCACTTGCATACTGCACGACCATGTGATTATATGCGGCTATCAGTCGAAAGTCCGTTTAAGTAGGCTATACCAAATAAACAAGACGCTGACGTAACAGTAAAAAGCGGCCAACTTTGCTGTTTGTTTAACCCTTTACCGTTGTTTGGGTCCTTTTGGACCCATGCGAAGAGCTCGGCTCTCACCCATCTTTACTGTTTCACCCGGAGCTCGAAACTGCGAGTAGCTACCCGAAAATTCGGCCACAACAACGAGAGAGACAATAGTTTAAGGTCACGGGGTCAATGGCCTACGGAAGCTGATGCGGGGCGTGCTACGTCCGCTTTTCCGCCCACTCCCGAGGCGCGCAAATATGCCCCGATCGGAGCACAACGGTAAAGGGTTAACACCATTATGACAAAGGAGTGCAGTAGACGAAAACCGTTCTCTTTGTTGTGACTCTAAAGGGCATAAAATTCATTTTGCGTTGAAGGGTTTTTCGTAATGTTGTCATTGAATATCACATGAATTACACGTGACGTTGCCCTGATATTATGCATCATATATAAATTAGTATAGTTCTACCCTATTTCCCCAAACAAGCGTACGTACTTGGTCTAAATGGAGTTCCAACTTTCTTTGGGAATAAATAGACTGTAAAATGCAAACATGACAACACACGTTAAAGCAATCATATGATCTCTTTACTATAACTTCAGGCAAGGGCCTAGCTAGTTACAACTTCCTCCTTCATTTGACATCACCCCAAAAAGAAAAAAAAGGACTAAAGTCAAAGGAAAACATTTTTTTTCGGAAGGAGTATGTGAACTGTACTCGATAATTTTAGCATTTCAACCGTTAAAAGAATATTTTGCGACTTTTCACTTAACTCCTTTTCGAAAGTAAACGAAACAAAAGATGATTTACATTTCGAAACCAGATGGAGATATGGAGAGAGGGAACGCTTTCACTTTGACTTCTCCAGTGTTGGCGTTACGTGGGGGCAAGAGGGGGATTCTCCCCCAGATTTTGGACTCCCCCTCCCATTGGCATTAGTCCTTTCGAGATTTTCCAAGATACGCAAAAATCAAAAGAAGAGAAGAGAGTGACCTTCCGTTACCTTGCCCCTTTTCCAGGACAGGGTAAAAGGTGATGGTGGGTCGGCTTTTTACCCTTACATCAAACGACTGACTACCCTCCTTGGACGTTGATGACTCTCAAGAGTTATTCAATCTACGAATTTTGTCACTATTTCATTTGGCAGTTGTAATCCGCGATGTCAAAACAGTAAAGACATTAATACGTAAATGAAAGGGCCAATCTGTGGGGAATACGCACTGGCAATGGACGATGGATTGGTTAAGCTTGCGCATGGGTGGATGAAATCGCCGACCTGTAAGCAGCCGTAAACTGGCGTCCGCCGAAGATAAAAATATATAGATATTAAAAATAAAAACGTTGACATAAAGATATGATAGTTGTCAGATCTATAGTTATCATCTCGCTGCTCTGCTTTAGACACATTTTCCGATAACTCTAGACGTGAATGTTCTATTTACTTTACAATTTTATTCAGGTTTTTAGATAGGTTACAAATGTAACCATTTCGCGTGTAGACACTTATATCATTCAAAAACCTCAGCTAAATTTGAAAGAAAAATCATGTGTAATTGTGCTGTTCAAGTGTCATATGAGTGACGAGCCAGTTGGCACCTTAAATCGAGAGTTGCTGCTCTTCTGGCTCTTGATAAAACCGAGTGCAAGCCCCAAAACAACATTCGAAAACAGGTTCGTGTTAAAGGGGAAAATTACGTTCAAAATACTCCAACGTAGCATTGAAAACAAATAGCTCTAGTCTTTATCAAATCATTCGGCCTCAACAATTGACTCCGAAAAAAGCTTCATCTCCTCAAATGTTATGCTCATGAGGAGTAATGGAAGTTCCATCTTTAGAAATATTGAAAGTTTGGTTGCAATGAAAAAATTATTCTTCAGTAACAAGCCACTGAATTTCTATATGAAAGAAACTTACTTTGTGAAAAGAAGGCTATCATACTGCCTGATTAAATTAATATTTATCACGCTTTGCCAATAAAAATTGGTTTTAAAAGGTTGTAATATTCTTGTTAAGTCCAGGGTCCGTCCTGGAACCCCTGATATTTGGCACAGGGGACAAAGTACAGCTCTTAGTATGTCTCTGCTCGAAAAAAAAATAATCTCAGGGTAGAAACATTTTGCTTTATCAGTTGGGTTACTGGATCTATTTAGGTATCTTGGTAATCTCTAGTTATAGATATACATGGAGTTTAACGGCCCAGTTTCAATCCTATTGGCCCAAGTCGGCCACGGTCTTTTTCCAGGTGTGGCTCACTGGCTTGTTTTCCCTACTTCATTGCTTATGCGGAGCATCACGTACAATGGCAGTAAATTCCATTTTAGAGTCTTTGGTAAGACTCGACCTGGGTATAAAACCCGGGCCTTCCGTGTGAGAGGTGGATGCTCTCACCGTTAGACCTAACACGCTCTTGCTAACCTCATATCTGTGATAAACTGTAAAGTTGGTCTGTGTAAGTGGCTACCAAACCAACTGAGTTGATGCGCCAAAGTGAACGTTTGTTGGGAATTTAAAACGGAAATTAAGGTAAGTAAATCCATCATGTTTAAATTGTAATTCTTCGTTCGCTTCCTGGGTGAATAGCGATATAGGTAGATTAAATGAGATGATTCAAGGAAGAGCTACATGTTTAACATGTTTCAGCACGTTGTGTTTCTCTCTGAACTGATTTTTCACGAAATACAGAAACATAAAAAACGGTCCTTCAGGCAGGAAGAAAAGGGACTGTCTTTAATTTTTTTGTCATTAACGTTTGTTATGTAAATACATAAATATTTGAAGGAATAAATAATTCACACAAGTGGAGGCGTAACGAGTCTTCTCTACACTGTAAGCAATCACGACAAATTACCGTGATCATGGAGGTTTTCTTTAGTTTGAAGCCAATGTACAAATGAGATGCTGAATTAAAGCATTGTGTCCATTTGTGACAAAACAATGGAATCAACCAATGCAATTAGATTCATTATGGTATCTTACATTATTAGCACAAAGGCCTGCTTTTTTATATAAATTCTGTTATCGTCACGAAAGGTCAAAACAAGTAAAATTGCTAAGAGCACTAAATAGTTTGGTTAAATCATTAACCGATGACGCCTTGATTTAATTTGAAGTCAAACTTTGTAACGTCTCTTTAGTCAGTGTATGCTAAACCTTTAGATTATAGGACTCGATTTTGGAGGCAAAAAGAAAAAGGAAAAAAAAAACAGCGTAAGCCTACAGTCCTAAACTATTCCAAAACCAAAGAAACGCTGTGAATAAATTTGTTTGGGGAAGAAAAGAGGGCGTAGTTCCGGATTTGTCCTTTGTCATGTACTTTATGGGCTGAGTTTGCTACAATGTTGAACAAACTAGAATGCATCTTAAAGTTTAGCAAAATGTAGAATTATCTTAAGAAGTATTACTCTCACAAGTTCGTTACAGATCTTCTTATTCTTCTTCCTTTTTCTTCAATTTTGTATCTCTAAACTCATAATTGCACTACGAAGAAGTGGAGTCCTTCACAACAAACTGTATTTTTTTTTTTTTTTGTTTCTTCAGATAGTTCCTTTTGCATCGTAAGGACAGGCAGACTAAAAACCAAACTTAAATTGATTGAACGAGAGTCATAGTATATGGCAAGACTCACAAGTGTTAAGTAGAGAACGAATAATTCGGCCAATGCAGGTATTTCCCTCCTAGGGGTAGTTAAGACACAGTATGTTTATTTTATTTTCTGCCTCCGCCAATGACTGTGATGGTAAGTCTTTTAAACGTTACCCCGAGCTCTCGGGTGCAAAGATCAAATATCTTACCCAGTGGACGCTAACTTATTTTGGGTATTGTTATGGATGTAATGTAAACCGAACAGAAGACTGGATATAATTATGTTATACTGTTTGTCTTCCGAAGTAAGTCATTGCCGCAGATCATATGATCAAAATCATCACGAGCAGTCGAGCAATATGTATCATTATTGCTATCTCCGAATACGTCAAAGTTCAAGTGGGAACTTACCAACATAGTTATTCACATTCACAATTACACACCAACAATGTTCAATTAAAAAAAAAAATGCGATGCACAATACTGTCTTTGAACAAGTGTTGAAGATCTGCAAGATCTAAGTTGGTTATATGTAATAGGAGTAAATACAACAACAAAATTTGTGCAGATAGCTGTAGCTGTTCCGTGTGAAGGGTGTTTTTCTTCTTCTTCTTCTTTTACAGTTTTATAAGTAATTTGTAAAAGATAACACGTCTCAGCAATCACATTTACGTGTTTACCTTGTAAAATGTTGGGAACGCATAACAGACCAATGATGTTATTAGTGACGGCACCTGGGAGGGAACATTTGACTCCACTTAGCTCCCTACGCACGTTGGCCTTACAAAAATTTTGGAGGCCTGGCAAAGTCATGCACAAAAACCCTCCAAACAGGTTGAACCATTCCCAAAGTTTTCGAAGTAAAAGTTTGTAAGCAATATTTTTTACTTCCTGCCATGGAATTTGTTCACTGTTGTAGGGCAAGCTTGTGCCTATGGCCATTTCTGCATTACCCACTGGTCAAATAGCCCTACGCCGAAACGTTTACACCTTTTGGTTAAGTTGATAGTATATGCTATTTCAGCAAGTTACCGTACTTGTTCAAGCAGGCTAGCAGTACTAACTTATTTACTAATTTTTGCCAACCTGTGACCACATTTTACTTCGATCCAGTCCAAGACCAGTTACATTATCAAATGCATATATATCAATATAGTACGAGAACATGGTGTACTAAAGTATAAAAAAATCATTAGAAATCATTGCGTTGGATGATGGATCATGAACCAAAATTAAAGATCTATCCTGCGGCTTACTTTTTGACCCAGAGATATGCCTAAAACGTCAGGGCTTCAGTAGGCTTCTCCCCCTCCAGTCGCCGAAACTATGTCAACAGATTGATTTATGACTAAAAATGATTGCCAATAGTATTAACACTAGGAAACTCATCAAATATTATTTACATTGGTGTCAACGGTGTCATTTTTTGAGTTATTGATTCACTGCCACACACACTTTTATTGAAGTTTTACATTTTGGTAGATAAGATCAATTGCCTCACGACGTACTAACTCTGTGGTTAAATTCAAGTTACAACCTAAAGGGTTCATATATTCTTGAAAATCGAAAACAAATCAGTCAGCATCACGATGACTGAAGCCACGTAATGATGTCTTTTAAGTGGCCGTATTACGGCATCAGGTTGAAGAATATATATTTTAGAAACTTCTTTAAATGCAACCATTCTGTCGAAGAAACTTAACAACAAAAACGAATTGTACTGATGTGATTTCACGTCTTTAATTCAGAAAATAGAAGGAAACGGTTTTTTTTTCAACACCTAGGCCTTTAAAATATTTTTTTTCGGTAATAATAATGATTTGCCTTGAACCCAAGAGCTGACTCACCCCATCCAGGTTTTAAATCTTAACACTGGAGTACGACTCATGATAGTCTTACCAATATAACTTAAGTCACATAATTCATGAAAAAAATAATTCGAAAAATTCTTTGTTCAACGGTGATGATGTGAGCTTAGATAAGCAAGAGCAATCTCACTTTGTAACAGAAATTAAGGAAAGTTACAATTGTCCAAATGAGTGTGTTAGCCTCAGAGAAGAAATATCTCATTTCACTGACATTCAGAGCAAGAGAAGACTGATTGAACACGTGACCGATCTTATATATAACTAATATACTAAAGATCCTTAAAAATGTGATCGGATTTGATTAAATAATGAAACCAATTACAATAATTATTATACTCGATGTTTTGAAATATTTGCATTGATTATCTATTGGTTTTCACTTGGTGAACATTTGTCTTCCATTGTTAAAAATTATTACTAAAGTGAATTTTCTGGAATAATTAAAGTGCATTTCCAATCGACTGGAATTGTGACCACGAAAATCTCAAACAAAATGCTTTAAGTTACTTTTTTTTTGTTTTTTTGTTTTTTTGTGTGTTTTTACTTTTTTCTATTTTACCTACAGCTTTGCGACATTTGTCTCCTGCACGCGCGGTGTCGGGTTTGCACACTGTTAACATAAATTCAGCAAAAACAGGAATAAAACACTTCGCCGAGCGGACTACTGTAACTATGTGCATGCACAGAGGCGAACGGTTTTCTTTGACAATTTTATCGAGTGACCCAGCCGTTAGTACACTCTAAGAACAGTTCGGCAAAAATTGTTATATGTTGAATGGCCAACCATTTGACTTTGCTAAATTTATTGCGCAATTTTTATGTATAACATTAATTGGGGAAACTCATCTTGATTTGCCCAACATTCAGAAATTTTCTTCATCAGCAATTCAGCACATGCTATGTTTGCCCAACTGTTTTATGAATGTACTGAATTTCCCAACTTGTCTATCCCAAAGCTTTTTTTTTTTTTGTAGTATTTTTATGTTATGCAAAACTCTGATAACGAAGACAACATCAGTACTTAAGATTTAATTTAGAAATTAGCTTTCACATTTTGTTCCTTATATTAAGCTCTCTTTTAGTACTCAGCGTTTGCAGCAATTATGAAAAGAATGAGATAAAACAGTAACACAGTTAAGCAACTAACGACTCCAGTAATAAGGCCTGCACAGGCCCATCTCTTGGCTGAGAGCGAAGATTGAAGTGCGCCCTCGGCATCCCCCATTGCGGCTCTTGTTCTCACCTTTTAAAAAGGAAAAAAAAATATTGGTTCGACCTTGAGATTTGTGTTACATTTATTACTTTTCAGCATTTTTGCTTTCATCATTTTTTCAAACATTCTCAATATTTCCATGGTAGTTTGCAAATTCAATTTATATTTACCATGACAGCAACATGCACACGATACTGAAATTTGCAGCATTACATAAAAAAAAAAACTTGAAACGTTTCTAAATGTATACGTGGTTAGCCTCCTAAATTGGATAACCTTAACCGGTGCATAATATCTATGTGGCGTAAAGGCGATAACAATATTTACTTTCTCACTTTGTTTGGAACCATCAATAAGACAAGTAAGTTACCATTGTGTGCCATTATGCTCTTGAGAATGTACTTTTTCTTTAAATCAAAAGAATAAAATTCAAACAAGCCTTTAACATTGAGCTATTTCAATCTTCAAACTTTTGGTATTGAGCTCTCACATAGTAAGAAGAGAGAAACCCTACGTTACACTTTCATAAAAATTTACATAATTATAAACAAGTGATAAAAACCGTACTTTCTGCAGGTTCCATTACCTCACTTGACTTAACAAGACCAACTATTCCGAATGGAAGACAGCAGAATATCGTCACCAGCAGCGAGAAGATGAAATAGTCTGGTGGAGCTGGTACAGCATTGTTGACATGAATTACTGTTTGAGTCTGAATCGGTGGATTCGTAGGCTGAATTTAGATAAAACGTAATTTAACTTCATTGTAATTTTACTTTAATACCAGAAAAAGGGATAAAAAAGTGCACATCTGCGATTTTTGAAATAGAAATAAAAGTTAACGATAGGGACTGAAATTTGAGCACCGTGATATTCCAAACACTTTTATTTACCCTTAGCATTGCAGCTCATTCAGGCTTACATTCAATATCAAAAGTTGTGGTGCCACTAATGGTCAAGAAAGAAAAATAACCATTGACAAGGCACACAGAGAGATAAACTGAACCAATTCTGGTCATTTCTAACGGATTCTATAGTCAAATAATTTATCAAGTTTCGGAAACGTTGTTCGGTGCGCCTCTTATCAGATACCGTTGAAAATTTGAACCATACCATTTCCGGGTTATTTCCAAATCTGTCACTGTTGTGATCATGTAGAAACAAAAAGGCCCTGTAACAATCCTTCTGAGTGACTAAAAAGAAAATGTTTCTTTTATTCACTGAAAACAAGAACCTAGTAAGAGTGGTGCCTCTACTGACTGATTTGACTGACTACGGTATAAATTAGTCGGGAGACAGGTCTTTGGTTGCATAAAAGTCAGTGGGTTAGTTCGGTGGTCACAAGTCTGCATAGTCAGTGTAGTTCGGTAGCCACAACAATCCGTGGATTAGTCCTGACTAAACAACTGACTAGTTTGTGAACACTGACTAATCCACAGCTAATTTTTATTCTAGTCAGTCAAGTTAGTGGCCAGGTTATCCTGGCTAGGTTTAGAATTGGCCATAAATACCTTATAAATAGTTTTATGGTTTATGAAGGCACAGTGAATAGGAATATGTATAATGTCACACTTACATCATATGTTCCTTGTGAGTATGCAGGCGGCAGTATCTGCTGTTTGTCATTCTCAAATTGCCAAGTTGGATCTGACGTTGAATTAAAGGAAAAGTTTCTCTAGATACTTTTGAAGCACTAAAATTATTTGTTGGGGTTCCACATCACAAATATGACTGATCCATTTATAATGAGTGCTTATTTCGCTCAGAGGTGATACCGAATATTTCAGTTACACAAGAGTAGGCTACATATTTAATATTCAGACTGTAATATATATTCAGTTGCTAATCTGGGAGGTTTTTCCCTAACTGGCTAACGATTGACCTAATGCCTAGCCTAACCCCTAACTTGGGAAAAAGAATACAAACTATAGAATATAAAACCAAAGTCAAAAATTCGTTGTTTAGCAGTGCGTATCGGCTGGCTAATCTTGTAAGAACAGATCTGTATAGATACTATTACATTTATTTATCTTCATTTTGATGCTTGGTAAATTTACAAGGAGTTATACGACATAGTTTCTAACTAACTGTTCATATTGAGATTGGTATGCATACTGATGTTCGGTCACGTGTAATGGAATTGCATCACTTTCTTCATTTTTGATGGCTACAATCAATTCTTTTAAAGAACGAGTAAATTTTCTTTTAACGCAATTCTGATGTAGCAGCTAACAATTATGCTGCTAAAATCTCTTTAATTTGCAACTACTTAGCAACGAACCAATAGGTTTGAAACTGTCTCGTAAAATTCTCCATAACTAATAAACTAACTCTAGACGAATCTGGACAGACAGTGATTGTCTGATTTCAGTCGGCTATAACTTGGGTTAATCACCTTTAAATTTTTCAATTTCCTTGCTTATCTGTAAAAAGGCTGTAAACTTAATTGTACCTTGATTCCTTCAATCTTCCTGAATATGAGAGTCTGAAATTCATTAAGACAATAGATGAAGATGATTTAAGGCTAATGGGCCCCACAAATTTTCCAAAATACAAGCTCTGATCGGATTTCTCTAAAGAAACGAAGAAGGATCAACAAAAAGTTGCTCCGCGGTAGTTTACTAAAACACTTTTCTTATTGTTCTTATCATTGACTATGTCCGTAAAGGGGAATATTGCGTTTGTTTTACAAGGAAAAATTCATCCTTTTAAAACTAGTATTTTTTGGCAAAGAGTGATAAATAATTAAAAATAAGGCGGTACGGTAGCCTTCTTTTTGAGAATCAAGTTTCCCCCTCGGGCGCTCGGACAGAATTTCAGTTCTTTGTTGCTCGAGAATAATTTGTTCACCGAAGCTTCCAACGTTTCGAAAGATGCAACTTCCATCAATTTTCGTAAGCATAGTATTTTTTATAATATGGAACTATTGCTGGGGTTTATTGTTGAGACCGAACGTTGTGAAAATGGCTGGAGTTATTTTTCCTTTATGCAATATTGGACCATTTTAAACGCAATGTTTCCCTTTCAACTGTGCTTGATTGTAAGTTTCGAAGACTCGGGCCAAAATGAAAACGTGCTCCCTCATACAGCTGGATATAAAATATTTAAAAATGCGTAACGTTTACCCACCTGCCATTTTGTCACACAAAAAGAACACCAAAATGTCCACAAACTGCACTGCCTGTGTAGGGATATATGCTCTAAGTGCCAGATTGATAGTTTGTGTGTACTATTAGTTATTAAAGCTCAATTTGCCCTTTGGAACGTAGAATTTTATGACTGTCATCTGTTAGCGATTCTTATCTTTGCGGTGCTTGTCATCCTTAGGCTGTTAGCAGAAGAGTATGCTCACAATATCCTCGACGTGTTCACTCTTGGTAGCAATTATTTAACGCAAAATGGTATCATATTCTGTGTCCTTATACTCGAAAGTTCGTAACCTGAGCATGGTAGCATCCTTTAAAAATTTCAATATGAACTTATACAGTTTGATTAAACCTATTTCTAATAATTTGCTTCAGTTACATCCCATTTGTTATAGTTATACAAGAGTGAAAATGGTTCATAACACACTGATAAAAGCAGGTAATGTAAATACCATATACGTATCCTACCACTTGTAAATAAACTACAGTTGTCTGGGAATTTTTCAAATGCTGTTGGGTCCGACGTTAATATATTCAGTATTTACATATTTACAAAAACAGGATTTGAACAGAAGAATTATTATTATGTGAGGGTTATGTCATAGGAAGGGAATGTCGGGGGTTGACAGTCTCATATTGAGCGTTAATGCAAACATGAGTGGTAATGCACTCAGTGCTGTTTAATGGTTTATCCAAGTTGGTAACGTTCTCCCTTTTTAAGCGCGTCGGGTTAAAATTTCTTAAGATGGTTACAAAAGCACTTATTCTTTGTTAACGTTGACTGAGAGATTAATTTTTGATCGAAGTAAGACAATTTGGACCAAAGAGAAAACCAGGAAGCATATACGAACAGTCGCATGTAAAGTGCAGTCACTGGTTTGTCAATTGTAGGGCTTGATTTCATTCCACGACATGCAACAATTGATTCTGCAAACGCTTAAGGGATCTTCCTGCTGCCGATTCCAGCAAATGGTTAAGTACACAGGCTTGTGTGTTTCTTGACCGCCAGCTAGTAGTTGGGTGTACTCGCCGACAACCCAGATGGTCGCTTACTGAGGTTCTCTTGGAATTTCTAAGCCGCATGTGCCTAATGATTAGCCTGTGCGGCATAGGTAGATTTGGAAGCTGAGCAGTTGAAGAAACAGACTGAGGCTGTTTCAATTTCGGGTAGTAAAGCCGTATAAGATGCCTTTCAATATTTGCCTGAATAAACTATGCAGCTATCACTACTATTGGTAGTGCATTATTGGAAAAGAGGACGTGTGTAAGTAGGCTCAAAACGCTTTTTTCCTTCAAAACTGAGACTTCTTGAGCAAAATGGAATTTTGATAAAATTATTTTCCAGGAAATCTAGTGAGCCAATCCGAAACCTTGGATTACTAAAAGTCAACTCGCCTAACCGCTTGTTCCCTCACAAAAAAATTCCAGTACATTTCCTGTAGGATACCCGTAGGAAATGCACATGTCCTGTAGGAATTATGTCATTTCCAGTAGAAATTTTAAGATTCCTACAGGAATTTCAACTTTCCTATGTAGGAATTGAGGGTGTTTTCCTAATACACTGATCATTGCATTCATTGGTGCATGAAATGAAATCCATTTTCATTGGTCAGTAAAGCCTACTGAGTCACAACTAAGAACTTTCAAATCTGTCCCTTGTATGTGTTTTGTGCTGTGTAAAGTTATGGACTTGACTATGTGTTGCAGTATAGCGGTGCAGTGTATTACTTCAGTGCAGTTACATGCTTGATGGCATTGGCAGCAAATAGTGCTAACTAGTCGGGTTCTAGAAGTGATATTTTAATGGTCAGAATATTAATGTCCTTGCAAGGTGGCCACTCATGGAAAATCTAAGGAAAATATTTGATCAAGACTGTGCAGTACTGATATCCACTAGTGTCATGCCATATTTTGATTCTTGATATTGTTCCTTTTGGATAGGGAGCTGACATAATGGCAGTTCAGGACATCAATTGATAAATGACCTGGCTGTAGCTTATTTTAAACTGCATTGCTCTGTCTGAAGAAGCCATAACAAACAAAAAACATCTTCATCTTTTCTCATATATTTCAAAGTTTTTGATATGTTATGGATAATCTGATAATCTTTAGTTATGTTATGTTCCTTTTAATCAGAGCAAAAGCAAGCAGCAATTGATCATGGAGCTCCGGAAATACATTTCTTTTCCTCTACCACAAAGCTGCACCACATATTTCTCTGAAGGATTGGTGATTGGAAAGTGCATGCAACTATGGCCATGGCACTATCCCCGATTCGCAACTCCCCAGCAATCAGCACCATGATGCTCATACCTTTATTATGAACAAACATGCAAAAGGTACCCACAAATAAATGGAATGACCCAAGTGTGAAGTGATTTCCTATGTGTTAAGCATTTCCTACAGGAAATTTGGTTTCCTACAGAAAAATGCCCATAACCCTGTATAAATCCCATATACCAATTTCCTGTAGGAAAGCATGTGGTGAATTTTTGTAAGAGTTCTCAAATATTGCAGCACAAGTATAATGTGAATATTACATGCGATCTGAGTGATTTTCTTGGCTTTTGCAAGCTTTTTATAAGTAACTTGCTTATCTTCTGGCCCGATGTTAGTCACATTGATCCTGTCAGGGGACTACTACGTTAAGCAGAAACTTCGACTCCAATTTAGGCCAATCCAGCATCATATATACTTACACTGTTAATCCTTATAAAACCTATTATTACCCGGAAGGAAGGTTTATTTCTGCTGTTTGGCAACGTCAGTTCCCACCAACACTCGAAAAACATCTTGGTTAGATGTAACCAATATATTGATAGCACATCAGTCAACCTTTCTCTGGTTAAAATACCACCTAATCTTAACTATAAAATTGACTAACATGTCAATATGGCTAGTAACGATATGTACAGGAAGATGTTAAAATTGTTCAAGAATTGAAGGACCAGTTTCCAAACATTGCGTTTCTAAAGACATTTACAAAAGTTTTTGTCGTTAGTGTTATGACGCCGTTATTTCATAAATAAACTGAACCTTTTACATGTTAGTCAAATTTTAAGAGTCGATACTATAAATTAATCTCTACAGAACTGTAAAAACTAGTAAAGTAGTTTGAGTAGATTTGAGGGAAAACCTGGTAACTTTACATTTCTTCAAACTCTAAAATTATTTAATTGTAGCAGTTGGTTTTGTATTTTCGTGAAACTAACACTCTAAAAACGTCTGGTTCAAATTGAACCGAAAAGATCGGATGGGCACCGAGCCTATAGGTTCAAAAAATTCGACTACTGACTACTTTTGGTTCAAAAAGGACCAGGGTTGGTTCCAAAGGACCCTATTTTCGTCACAAATTTGATACTCTTCTCTCTTTAGTGCCCTTTTGCACCTTTTCAGGTTTCATTTGATCATGGCGTTTTTAGAGGATATCATAAGAAGGTCTAGGAAACTCACCATGCGGTGCATCAGGGAGTTGCCCTGGCAACTCCCTGGATGTATGAAGGAACGGCAGAATTGGAGGAGCAAAGTAGTCCAAAAACTTTTGGAGAGTTCAAGCGTTATAATCAAGCATTTTTGCATCGATATTACATGCATATATTTGGTTGAAGCGCTATATATCTAAGTTTAAATCAAACTACTTCCATGCACATTCTCATGCTTGATAAAATATAAGAAACAAATATGAAACCGGACAGGAGTAAGTATTTAACATGCTTCCTTCTAAAACACAAGGGAGACACATGGTCTAAATAAAATCTAGAGAAAATAAGCTTATTCTCTCTCCCTCCCACGGTATATTAAGGCAAAACACTTAGGGTGTTTCCTTTTAAAACAATTTTGTGTATATTCACTTCATCTCATGTAGATAACGTTCAAAACTCAGATATCAGCTACACCAAAACAATCTTTGATTTACTTTGGTGTTTATGTTGCATTCCTCCGGAAGAAACGCCACGGCATAATCGTGTCTTTCCCATGGTTCGACTATGTCTTTTAATTTTACGCATGATGTAACTTTCACTGTATATATTACATACATTGTTCAATAAAACAATTCATGGGGAACATCACATGATACTCTCCCAAATGGTTCTGATATCAACGAAGGCCGTACAAACGGTTCAGAGAGACTGTATTGCACACAACTGCGATTAACCATACCAAAATAACAAAAACATTAAAACAACCACAAATACAGCAGAGTCTTGCTTCAGATGAAGCCTTCCTGGCTCCTTGTAAGTCACCTTGTTCTGCCTTTCGTCTAACCTACAGGGAGAAAGATCGGAAATAGTATGCATTTTTACAACTTCACAGAACAGACTATGGAATGGCACATAAGGACAGCACAAAGATACTTGTGCAGTTCTATGTCATTATGTGACAGTATTTCCGAACCTACATAAGACCTTAGTACTTCATAACTTTGTACTGCATTATTTTCCGTTTTGGCGTTCCATACAGACAGCTTACTACTTCATTAACATAGGCAGGGGGCATTCACTTGCCAGGTACTCTCTTGCCTCTACCCCACGTGGTACAAGTTCTTTGTCCTCGATTGTTTATTTTATTAAACTCGTGGGGTCTCTGAGGTCAGTCTGTTAAGATATACCAATTGGAATTAAAAGGCATGGCAGATGAATTGAAATGGTTAAAACCACACATCTTTACGGGTCATCCCTAAGCTGAGATATTAAATGTAAATTTTATGTCATCAATCTGAAATGGTATGTTTGCAATGATTTGAGATGCCATTGTTGGACTACTTAAGTTACAATTTTATGTCCCTTTTTGTTTTGTTTTTTTCAGGAGGCTACTGCACCTTGCAATAAAATGTAATCACTTTCTTAGGGCTAAGTTTGTAGTGCTTGACTACGCAAGCCCTCTCTGAAAAGCAAGCTGCTGTTAAACTTTGAGTAGCACAACAAGAAAATCACAAATTGTTGGGTAAATGACTATTTGGATTTAATATTTAAGATCTAAGCGGTAGATCAGACTATGGCAGTGGAAGTTGAACTCATAACATTCGGTTTAAAATTCTGAAAAAAAAATATGTACTTTTTTTAAATTTCGACGTAATGCACACATCAAGTTAAAGTTTGTTTTAGACAAATTTCCAGCACCATTAATGTTTGAAATAACTCTCAGACAGTCAGTCCCTCAATCAGTCATTCATTCATACCTTCATTCATTCATTCATTCATTCATTCATTCATTCATTCATTCGGTCGGTCGGTCGGTCGGTCGGTCGGTCGATCATTCATTCGGTCGGTCGGTCGGTCGGTCGGTCGGTCGGTATTCATTCGGTCGGTCGGTCGGTCGGTCGGTCATTCAGTCAGTCAGTCAGTCAGTCAGTCAGTCAGTCAGTCAGTCAGTCAGTCAGTCAGTCAGTCAGTCAGTCAGTCAGTCAGTCAGTCAGTCAGTCAGTCAGTCAGTCAGTCAGTCAGTCAGTCAGTCAGTCAGTCAGTCAGTCAGTCAGTCAGTCAGTCAGTCAGTCAGTCAGTCAGTCAGTCAGTCAGTCAGTCAGTCATTTATTTTTTCATTCAGTCCTTTAGGCATTCATTCGTTCATTCATTCATACATTCAGTTAGTCAGTCAGCCAGTCAATCAGTAAGTCTGTCAGCCAGTCAATTGCTATTTATTCTTTTAGTGAATTATACAGTTACTAATTTATTCACTCATTCATTCTTTCATTCGTTCATTCGGTTTCATTCATTTATTCAGTCAGTCAGTCAGTCCCGAAATCAGTCAGTCAATCATTCATTCATTCATCCATCCATCCATTCCTTCAGTCAGTCAGTCAGTCAGGTCAGTCAGTCAGTCAGTCAGTCCGTCAGTCAGTCCAATCATTCATTCTCTTAGTTTATTATATAGTTAAAAGTAAGTACACACTACCTCATCCGATTTTATTATTCCAACTATGCCAAACGGTATAGCACCCAATATCAGCACGACCACGGAGAAAAGGAAATAATCTCTAGGACAATCGATGACGCGGTTGAAGTAGAAAACTGTTCTCGCGATTGCAGTCCCCTTAAAGATAAAGCAATGGAAAGGAACAATTGTTCCTTAAAGTATGCTTTTGGAAGCTTGAATCTTAAAGCTAGGATTACTTTCGTTGAAGTGTACAAAGTTTAGTGTGGTTTTGTATGGTGACTTTAAATGAACATTATTTATATGATGCTGAAATTTCTAAACACAGTTAATTACAAATCTGTCTGAACGAAATGCAAAGCACATCATTATAAAATTATAAATTTACACATTCGCGTTATTTCCCAAAACATTGCTACAATATTTTACTAATTTTTAGGCTTTTGATGTCATGTTCATTGAAAAGTTAAAAGAGTTTCATTGAGCAAGGCTTCACTTTTTTCTCAGTTCAATAACTTATGCTAACTAAAAGATATCAAAATATATATTACTCCAGCAGTAGTCACTATAAAATTGGAAAGGGATTATGCAAAGGGTTTATGCTAAAACTATGAAAAAATGTCTAGAAAATCTTACGGTTTTGAATTTTTTTAAAGATACAGTCCTTGAGAAAGAGTAAACGAATTGTACCGAAATTAACAAGATTCGTCAATAATTCAAATTGTTTCTATTTTGCGATGTTAGTGCTAAACTGCACACTACTTTAATATATCTGTTTTCTAACTTACAGAATGCCTTTGATTCTTATTCGTCACTGTTTTTCACTGCCTTGAAGGTATAAATCTGAAAGAAAACTCAGAATGTGTTAAAATTGATGGCCCACTTGGTATTGAAACCAAGAAGAATGTCTGTTTCCCTTTTTTGGCAATTAATCGTGTGATCACAAGAGCCCATTTACATTTTAACCAATATTCTTGTACCATCTAGGAATGAAATGTATTCCATACGAATCGTTGACGAATAAATGTCACTAAATTTTTTTGAGTGTTATATCCTTCTTTAATAAAAAGCGTTTGAAAACAATAGTCCTTCATGTTTATTAATTTTATGAACCCATGCAAATGATTTTGTTTAGCTTTGAGAACTTCCTGGAACAGGAAGCCAAGGGAGGGAGGTAATTGGCCGATGTGGCCGCATGTTTGTGTTTCGAAGTATTATTGGTCTATAGTTGTTGACGAGACTACCTTGTGTTGATTGTACAATCAGTCAGGCCCTACAGCTGATAGCCAGACTCCGTGTGTAAAGAATCCTGCACGCTAAATACTGCAGAGTAGAAGATCGTATTCATAAATCATTTGAAAATTGGAATGGTTTGACTATGTCTTTTTTTTGAGTACGTTTACGCCACCTGAACAAGAAAGACACGACACTCAAAAAATTTAGCATTTAGATCTCAAAATAAAAAATATTTGAATGCGTTTAGCAAGGCCTGTCAAATGCAGTTTCCTGCAATATGGGAGGCTTTTGAAGCAAAACTTTCCTTGGTACGCTACCCGCCAACAACGCTTAGATGGTAAAACGTGAATTAGTTCCCTTCTCCAAACGGCCAAAAGAAAGTCCCTAAAACCGCGCCTGTGCCTAAGGGTTAGTTGCGTTGAATAAGGTGCGGTACCAGGAATTATATCGAGGCGGCGCTTTAATAAAGTAAAGAAATTCCTGTGGAAGAGTTATTCAGATTATCATGATTCCTGTAGTGGACAGGATCTTAAAGTATTAGCATAAACTAAAATCCCCGTTGCATCTTTATCCAAATAACAGCTTCATGGTTTATCGGTCCGACAGCACACCTGACGTAAAATTGTTAAGTAAGCAACCGGCGTTAGGGCGATTAATTAGGTCCACATTTTTTGCTCTTACCCGACTTGCCAATGACAACTCGTTCACACACTACTTAAGGAAAAAATCAATCTTTTTTATTTAAAACAAAAAATGTTCTTGCTCGTCTGCAGAAAAAGCGGAAACAATTTAGCACCTAAAATGTACGTTTTGATCAATCGGGCAGGGTGAGGTGCATGGTACATTTTTTTTTTTTTTTTTTATGAGGAGCAGAACTAATTGCTTGTTTCATTACATTTGAAGATCTGAGTAAATACTTTAGTTTAGGTAGTATTTGTATTTAAATCCACTTGAATAAAGACCCTTAGCAAAACTTTGATTATGATGAAATTTTTGAATATTGTCCGGATCTATGACCCTTGAAGTCCAATATAGGGGGTATTCTGTCTAACTTTGCCAACCTAGTCCCACTACCTATAGTTGTTGCTTCCATTTTGACGAATAAGTCTTTCGTTCCTGCTTAAGACAGGAAGAAAAGAAAACTCACACTTTTGCTTCATTCAATGAACACTTCCCATAGGAATACAAAATATCGTTTACTTACCATCATTTCTGTTAGTCTTTTCCAACTCAATGTATTCCATTTCACAATAGTAGTGATGAATATTTTTTAAGACGCCTGTATTTGTTTTTTCCCCAAATACTTTTAAGAACTTACTGCATCTGTTCTGCTTCTACGTTTTCTAAACAATACGAAACGCTCCTCTCCTCTGCAAAGTAGTATGCATCCCAAGGTATCTATTACATCATAAACGTACAACTTTTAAGGACTGTGACCACGGAGTCTGTGGTAATATAGAATAAAAACACTTAATCCCAACAACTTCCTGCGCTTTTGCAACCTTTTAAAATCACTGACCATTTGACAAGGTTATTTCCTGTATAGGGGAAATAGCGGTTTCGTGCCCGAAATTGTTCCCAGCCAGGCTAGCACTTTTTGAACAGACCGTGCACTTTTTTGTTGTTCGTTACGTCTCGCGGTCAGTGGAGTTCTAGAAAATGTATTATATCGTTTAAAACGCATCTCTAGATGAATGAGTAAATGACCTAAACAGTATTTGAACCACTTTTAATTAATAACCATGTAAGAAGAGTAGTCTTGGGCTGCTAGCCTCTCACTGAAATGATCAAAAATAGGAGTTTCCACGCCGTCATACAGTCTCTATGTTAAGTAGCTATGCGTGTCATGGGGAGAGGATTGAGTAGGACATTTTGGCCAATATTAACCGAGAAAAGGGCCTTTCTAATGGTGATGCTTATTTCTATAGCTGTAACTCTTAATCCTGTTAAAGAAAGGTGTGATGTATTGAAGTAACAGTCTTGAGGAGTTAAAACTCTGGGAGTTCAAACCTAGTCTCTTCCAGTGATCTAACGCTACCTGAACAGGAAGTTCTCTGATAAATAATGGACCAAGAGTGTTCAATTACAATGGCCAGTGGCGGAGCTGCCATATGGCGTCCGCCCCCCCCCCCCCCCCGACGGACCAAATCGTCTGTCGGCGCCCTTTTTAGGTTTTTAACATACTTTACCCTTGTACCATTATTGGCCAAAGACATAAATTAATAGCGTTGTTTTAAGGCCCAGATAAAAAAATGCTCAAACAGCCACAAGTAACTGTACTATCTGCACTTTATTCTGATGAAGAGGGCCTCTTGTAATGTAGGCATAGGTTTTGCCGAAATGTATCTTCATGCTTTATATGCACTAATGAATGTTGTCGCTGTGCTTAGTTAATTACTTCCACACCAAGCGTGATTATAAGCTTACAAAATACACCGACTGACATTAAATTCACCCTCCCGGCCAATAAAAGATGTTGCAAAAGGCGCAACAATAATTGTAGCGCAAATAGCCCTCTTGTTTTCGGGTATAATTGTCAAAATAGAAATAAAAAGAGTTTATAAAGATACTAAAATAGCTTCCACAACATTTTTCAAAATCATTTGAAGAGAAGATCCAGGTTACAATAAAACTGTTATCATAGTGGTAATGATTTAAGAGTTTTAATGATCAGTTTCCATTTTGCTTCTCTTCAAGGACCATTCTCATGATAAACGGCTATGTCATACACTGCACGATTATCCCATGAAAATGCTTATTCTTGTACTTTCGTGGTCTCAAAAGCCAGAAAATTGCATCTGAATTCGGTATCTAGAGAGCCAAGCACACCTTTTGTCTTGGCTATTTCTTTCAATGTACTTAATTAATGACTATTTCAGAGTGGTCACATGATGTATATTACGTCAAATAATGTTTCTTCGTGTGCTTATCTTGATTTTCAGATGCCAAAAATGTACACCGATCGGTGATTAATTTCCATAACGTTTTCCCCCTGTAAGATTGCCTGCTACTTAACTCTAGCAGGTTTAATCTTTATCTTCACAAAGTAGTCTATTATTGCATTAAAATCTTAAATCGAGGCCTGACAGTAACACAAAATATAATAACCGCCTTCATACTGGAATGTGAAAGAAAGGGATAGAAACATGGGCGTCCGCAGAGAGGAGCAAGGAGGGAATTTGCCCTCCCCTGGAAAATAAAAAACCTGAAAAAACGAAGAAAACATAAAGAAAAAGACGAAAAAAATTAACATCAACATTTCTTAACAGTTCACTCAGTGTTTTCCCTATTTATATGTGGTAAAAAGGCTTTAAATATGCCATTTCAAGCGTTCTGAGAAGCATTTTGGGCCGAAATTTTCTTGCTCTCCGCGCCAATTCATGGTGGCGCGGAGACCTCCCCCCTAAAAGAATTTTGTCCCCCTCCCCCTAATTGTCTTCTGCGGAGACCGATGGACTGAATTTTGAACATGTTTTAATGGAAGAAACTTGCTAAGGAGAAATGACAAAGAAGTCTTCTACCAGCCTGCGGAAAATCAAATGGCAAGTCAGAAAAGCCGCGGCTTTGATCGTGCTGAGGCTCAAGGTATTTACTCCTTCAAAGCACCCCTGCAGACCATTTTCGCCCCTTCTGACCGAAATCCCCAGCTCCGTCACTGACAATGGCTACTTAAACTTGCTAGCTAGCTTACAAATTGCATTCATATAATTGTTCATTGTGCATGAAACAGTTTGTTAATAGGCACTGTGCACTACATCCAGATCAATTTGCGACAACTACAATGTACCACTGTGCTGTTACGAATAATACGACCGTATAAATCAGTACTGTCTCTTCTTATTGATAAAATTTATGCCAATGTAATTGGTTTCAAAGTCGAGAGAAAGATTTTGGAGCGAAGTGACAAATCAAAGTTTTCTTCAAAAAATGTAGAAATTTGAATTAATTTATAGAGATAAATAAAATTAACGTCTGAGACATTGGACGGAAGCGTTTTGATTGATATGACGGAACTGTGAATTCACGTACTGAAATTAGGTAATGAAATGAAAGTTTCCCAACAAATTAAGAGAATTGTCTTTCACTACTTTTTTGGTATGATATCCAAAGACTAATTGGTACTGTTCGCATTACCAAGGGTCCTTCAACTTAACTCATTTATAATATAATATAATAACAGTCATCTTGGATTTAACAGTACGTGATTCCCAAACTGTCCGCGATTGATTTGAATGTATTGCTCTACACTATGTTTTTTATGATTAGACACTCTTAGTGCAGTAACGGTATAAATGTTAAAGAAAATACAACGTTGATAAGGAGCTAACATACACAGAATGTAATGGGATCATGGATTGTGGCTAATAGAGATTTGTGAAAAAATCCAAGAAAATGGGCTTAGGCAATATTTGTTGTAATGATTATTAGAATTTTGAAGATGGGAAGAGTTGGCCACTACTGAAATATTAAGCTGCATCATTCATGCTCTTAAACATGTTTAATTACACCTTCCTCCTCTCTCCCCTTCTTCCTGCGAATTGGTCACGTGACAAACCATTAAAACATAAAATGCCACTAGATTTGTAATAATACGATAATTATCAGGCGTTCCTTTTCATCTGTTCGTGAGAAAAAAAATCCCCAACTGACTAACGACAGAAATTATCTATCATCCCGTAAACCTGACAAAAATACAGTCGCATTCACGCAGTCGTTGCATCTCATCGGGATGTTAAGGAGTGCGCATCAGCTGCGGCCCAGGTATAAAGCTTCCCATCCAAGTAACATTTTAATAAGACGGCCTAAAGCTGTAAAGACTTTTCAGATGGGACTTAAAAAATAAAACTATAATAGTTAGAGCAACAAATATTGCACTATTTTGGATCTACAAATGCTTGAAAACAAAACAAATATCGAAAGCTGGAGGGTGGTTTCCTTCTCTTAGCTGCTTAAACCCCGATGAAGGCGATCAGGCCTTACACACATACGTAAATTTTACCTGGGCTTGTGTATGTAGATAGTGAATCAAAGACATGCCAATGATGCCTCTAATATTTAAATTTTGGTTTTTTTCTCTGTCTGGATAAATTCTGCATCAGTTAAGTCTTACATGATGAAGTATTTAGTTGTCCACTTGGGCATAGAAGTGTCCAAGATCACCTCCAAAGTAAGCATACAACTTAGATGTCAACTAAGCTTAGCTGCATTTTGTGAATAATATTTTGTATCAAACTAGTCTTAGTTGGCAGCAAAGGCCTAAGATAATTGCCAACTAGGTTTGGCAGGGTGTTAAGACAGTCGGCATAGGTACACTGCACGTCACCTTTGATCTACTGGGGTATCTTGGCTGTGTTCTCAAGAAGCCACCTCACGACATGAGAAGTGCAAAATGGGGCAATTCACAATGGTATAGACGAATCCGATTAGCGCTTGTTTTTAGTGACTGTAGGCCGCCATTAGTGGGGTCCATCAGCCTAAAACCGTCTTTATTTATTGTTTATATGAATTTCAAGCCCTCATATTTAGTTAAATTGGAGAATTCAAAACTCAAATTAGTGTACAACCATCCATGATGGAGGTTAGCAAGAAAATCGAAAGATTTAAAGGGGATGGACCCCAGTTATGGCCGACTGAAATAAGACCATCACTTGCTCTCCGAATTCGTGTATATAAAAATGTTCATGTGCTGCAACAAATAAATAATAATTTGTTTTCTCTTCAATTGCTTAATTTGTGCATTGTCTACAGAAAGAAAGTTACATATCATTTAAATTTAAAGAAAATAGAAAGATGAAGGGTTTAAAATTATGATAAATGATAGGAAAATCTTGGGTATTAATAACACTCTGCCTCCGTTCATACATAGGTCAAACTTAACCCTTTACCGTTTTGCTCCGATCTGGGCATCTTTGCGCGCCTCGGGAGTGGGCGGAAAAGCGGACGTAGCCCGCCCCGCATCGGCTTCCGTAGGCCATTGACCCCGTGACCTTAAACTATTGTCTCTCTCGTTGTTGTGGCCGAATTTTCGGGTAGCTACTCGCAGTTTCGAGCTCCGCGTGAAACAGTAAAGATGGGTGACAGACGAGCTCTCCGCATGGGCGCAAAAGGATCCAAACAACGGTAAAGGGTTAAGATTAGTCTGTGGAGTGTGTTTACTGCAAAGCTGATGCCACTGTCTCTGCGTGTGTGCACGTAACCCTTTAGCCGAGTGGTGCAGATATTTTAGATTAACCTTTATCACTGTTTGCTAGGCTATATCGAGCTGCGAGCTCTACTAAAGTACTTTCGACACTACTTCTCTTCTATGTTCAAATGTCCAAAACTGACATTTTTTACTCAATATACATTGTCTGGCATGCACGACGCTAAAGAAATGCCCAAGTTTTAATGATCCTAGTTGAGTATTTCCCCTTGTTTCGTTTATACGTGTTATGAAAATAACTTAGCAAGTTATCTGGAAACAATAAAAAATATCTGGAGAATATGGAAAATGTGAAATGACAAAGATTTTACAAGTCAGGTGTACCAGGAGAGAAGAAAAATTTGTACGTCCATGCAAAAAAAGCAAAGATAAGTGGATATTTAGGAGGATGAAGAACAAAAGCGCCAGGTAAAAACGAAGGCAAGAATTTAGAGCACATTTCAGTGGCGTAGCTAGGATTTTTTCCAGGGGGGGGGGGGGTCGGCAAAGGTATGAAATTTCCCCCAAACTTTTCCCGGTCAATTTGTATGTATTTCACATAAAACATGCAAACTTACAAGTATAACAACATTACCATGTCATTTTGTAATATTACCTGCATTTTAATCTTAAAGTAAAACATAGAGCAATCGGAAATAACAAAGTATATTATTTTGGTAAACAATATGTGGTTTATTTGTATGTACTAACGCAGTGGCGTACGCAGGATTTCTCTGAAGGGGGAGGGGCATGCAGTATGGTCTAAGGGGAGGGGTGTCCGGAAATTTTTTGACGTTTTCAAGGAGCCTAGATGCAAAATGGTGCAAGATTTTCGACTTTGACAAGAACGGTGTTAAAAGTTGAATCGTGGTGGTTCATGAGGATAAAACTGAAACTTTTGTGTCTTGACATGCATTTCCTTATGTCATTTATGCTACCTTGCGAAGAAAAACTTGTCATTAAATTTGCACACTTTTAGAAGTCAAAATAAGAGAGCTTTGATCGGTATTTGTGTTTTTTCTTGGCCACAAAATGTTATTTTGTCATAAAGATTATCTAAGCGGAGCGCCACCATTGGTTGGCGGGGAGCGTAGAGAAAATTTGGAAAAATCAGACCCCTTAGATGGCCGGAAATAGCATTTTCCAGGCTAATACGAAGAATCTAGCCAGTCGCTTTCTTCTTTTGTTGTTTGAAATAAAATGCTCACTTCAATATATGTTCGCAAACTGCAAAGTGATCAGAGAGTTAAGAGCTAATTTTACCCCCAAAATGTAATTTTGCCCAAAAGATAGAGCGAAGCGCCACCATTGGTTGGCGCGGAGCCTAAAGAAATTTTCGAAAAATCAGAACCCTCAGATGGTCAAAATAGCGTACTTATGCTTGTAAAGAGAATCTAAACATGTAGTCTTTTTTATCGATGCCACCAGTGGGAAAC
The DNA here is from genome assembly GCA_037179385.1 of Holothuria scabra. Lineage (NCBI taxonomy): Eukaryota > Metazoa > Echinodermata > Holothuroidea > Aspidochirotida > Holothuriidae > Holothuria > Holothuria scabra. Next base: position 40,407,603 of record CM074179.1, read on the forward strand.
AGAGTCTACCTTTTTCAGTAAAAATTGGAATTTGACAGAAGTTGCCTATTCTATTTGTAGGAATTAAAAAAAGTTGGCATCACTGAAAGACCTTGCAGGGACAGTCCTCCCCCTTTGAAAATTTCTGAAAACTGGGTGTCCTTATAAGCAATCTGGTGCCACATATGCTATCTTTTGAAGTAAAATCTGTGTTAATAAAGTTACACTACGTATTTTTAAGAACAAAGAAAAAATGGCATCTGTGAGGGGGGGGGGGATGGCCCAATGGTCTCCTCTTCGCACGCCACTAAGGAAACCTAATAGTGGCTCGATCACACAGGATATCCTGTTAGAAAAGCAGTCTGTTAAGTGTAGTAGGCTACAAGGTACTCATTGTCCATTTATTGTTACACTCAAGGTGAGCAGAAAGCTATTTTTCCGAACTAGCTTGTAAGCCTCCAAGGATTAGGCTAAGTAACAAAATCTAAGTGTGCTAACGGATCCCGCTAATTCTAATTTCTAGGTTATCGTTGGCCATGGAATGTTTCAGCCCCATCCATCGTTATGTACACAGGGTAAAATCGTACAGCTACTGCTAGCTTGTAGAAGAACATAACAACCTCGGGGTCTACGGTAGTGACTTGTCAGTTTTCACATCCTTTTACTGAATTCCCAAAGTATCACCTGAATACAAGCTTCCTGTGCACTGAAATGCACTGATCATAACCCCCGTGCGTATACAAGCACAAGAGAACATTCAATCTGCTACGAGGAGAGGACTTTTCTGTGGAACGCAAATTGGACCGGTTCATGCGACACTGACGAAATCTGAGTTCATTTGTTGCATGAAAATACGAATTATGTATGAGAAATGTCTCACAATTTCTTATTCTAACAAAAATTTTGAGAAATTTTTGTAATAATAAAAAGATTCATCAAATTTCCCCATTTTCATCAAATTTCTCCAAAAGTTTTTCCAGGGGGGCAACTTCCCCCCCTCCCCCCCCCCCCCCCCCAGTAGCTACGCCACTGGCACATTTTCAGGATAAACAAGTCATTAATATGGAAGACGGAGTAGGTGGTCTTAGTAGAGCATTTATGAACCAGAATATAGTAACGAGCCTCCTCTTACGCTATCTTGAGGTCATTACAGTAAAAACGGGTTATTGTTACTGCAGTTGGACAACTGAGATGAATAATAACGGCTCTTCCCGAATTCATGTCTTGAAAACCGGGGAGAGACTTTTTTGTCGGTTAATAATGAGAAAAAGGTACAATTGGGACATTAAATATAAATCGCGCAAAAATAGTAAAAAAAAAAATTGAACAAACAAACAAACGAAATCAAAGACTATAGTCTGTGCATGTTACATTAATTGCAATCACGAATTATTGTAAAGTAAAAATTTCTGATTTCAGTGAGTATTAGCTTTAACAAACATATTTTTAACCTCAAAGGAAAGAGAATAGTTAAGAGCTGAATGAATTTTTAAATGTTGGATCTTTTACCTGACTTAAAATAATCTTAAGTGTTACACTTTAATCAGTTCAACATTTCCTTTTATCCAAAAAGACCTACAGAAGTGCAGATTTTATGAATTTCAGTTTCATTTCTTAAAGGATAATGAAGTCAAATGTATCTTTTTCTTGTAGAGCTGAGCAGTTATTGATGAAAGTCTTCCCATTAAATTATCCCACCGATTATTCAACGTATGTCCTTCGACCAATTTCATTCCCCATTCCGCTGTTGTTTTCTGTAGTGGTTATTAACGCTCGACGATCAGTAATACTTAGTTTGGTTAATATGTAACATGTATTAAGTGCGCCCGATATATTTCACATCTAATCATTAGTTTGAGCAAATAGTTCTTGACAGGTACATGGTGTGCCATAAGACATTTACAATAGTATCAGATGTGTAGCTGTGTCTACTCAGAAAGAAACAACAACGTAAAAATATCCAAACGGCAATTCATTTTTGACATCATGTTTTCTGATTCGCAACATAATAGGGGACAGAAAGGAAAAAGACAGTTTAACAGGCATATGAAATAGTCACAATGAATACTTCTTAATTAACATGGTAAAACTAAATAAAGCCCAAGAAAATAATTCATATTAGTGGGGATAGTAAGTTCACTAGGTGTTAACGTCATTAACAAAAACCCGGTCACTTAAAATTGAGCAGGCTTTCAAGTGGTTTTTGGTGCAATGTAATAAACACCGTCGCTTATCCTTATCATATATTTGTGTATGTTATTTTTCTTCGGTCAACGTAAAAACGTATTAAATAGTTATGATGAAGCATGTATTCATCTCTTAAGCCGAAAATGTCTCATCATAGGGCATGTATGGCAACAATGTGAACATGAATTAGTAAAAGTAGTTTCTTAATTGACTTATCACGTTCATCTCTTACACCTGACTAATTTCTGATGATGCATGGCTGAATCTAGTGTAGTAGTTAGTGAAGAGACTTAATATTTGTGAGGAACTAATTGTCAATTGTAATTAAATAATAATCAATGTTAATTGTTGACCAGCGTAATAAGTCAGATTTAACACTGTTTTGATTAATATGTGTTTATAGTGACATCTACTAGTTTAGTAAAATTAAGTGTTAAGTATTTAAAGTACGGTAATTTTTTACACTATATAAAGCCTAGAAGTATACGATATGACGCTGTAGAATTGATAGATAATTGTCAGCCTCTACTTGTTTTTAATGTAATGACGAAACGCGTTTGAGAAATTTTTCCAGAATATCACAAATGTGCTACTTTTTGAAATCGCATAGAATTTCAGTTGTTTAAAAAGAATATATGAGTGTCAAAATTTAAAGCAAGGAACATTATAAATATAACCTGAGAGATAAAAACCATTTGGCGAAATGGTGTAAATCCGTAGCTAAATATCTTGAGGTATGAAAGGTATAGATATATGTCTTTATAACATTGACCTGAGCTGTAGTTCATTGCGCAAAACAGCGTATTGAAAGAAAAAAATCCCCAAAATATCACTGTTTATTGATAGGTTTGATAAAAAAAAGGGTAATTTTAAAAAGAGTAAAAAAGTGAATTGACTTCATCGAGGTGTTGGTTCAGTGCATAAATAGTGAAATTCATTGAATCTCCAAGACGAGTTATCTGTACTCCAAATGATCAAACTTATACTCTTGATAGAGTACCTGGTACATTAATCACCCTGAAAAAAGGGTGACACTGTATTGCAGTTATTCATTAAAGGGTACAGTGTTACTAATGAAGTGAATAACAATATTATGGGATTGACTTCATACTCTCATGGAGTGAATGTACACTTTCCACTGTAATAAAGAGTGACATAGTTCACTCTTTGTATTACAGAAAGGTTCCATTTTCAAAACGGACTTCCAAAATCTAAGCCTCTTCACCATTTCTATCTATTATGTTTGTTTCATTTTGAATTCATATGGACAACACCCAGAGAGGTTGCAACTTTTGTCAATATTCCGTGACTTTTTGTCACGTGTGCGTCAAGTAGTTGGTTAGGTCATCCCAACTACTGTCGCAACTACACCTGCGACAAAAAGTCTGCTCTGCGACAAGGAGTTCGTCCTTGTCTTAGAGAATGTCATTTTTCAAATAATTCTCAACTCCTTGTCGCATATGTGATATGAAGTATGCCCTTTTCCTACGGAATAGAGAATGAGGATAACGTATTGGGCTATATATTTTTTTTTTCAAAATAGGCAAAATGTTCTGCAAAAGGGGCTGACCAGATAAAAATAGAAAATCCATTTTTAAAATAGAACTTGTTTATAGTGAAACGTATAATTGAAACTGAAAATAGGTAGAGGTTCCAATGTCCATATCCTTACACTACGACAAAGTTTATCGCCGGCCATTTACATGCGGTGCCAAAATTTAATGTTTCTGCGGATCAGGTCCTTTGGCAGCCAGAGGGGATTGATCTACATTTCCCGGGAGAATCTGATTGTAAAAAGTAGTTATAACATTTATTAGGCGTGTTGTTCTTTAGTTTTAATTCAGACAATGAACGTATACTATAATTGATTAATACCGTGCAGCTAACTTTATCCTTTCTTAAACCTAGGTCAGTGTTACAAAGCCTACTTGAAGCTCCAATCATCAAAAATAAATGCATATACCACATATATATCTTGCCTACGAGCATAAGTATCACTATGATTACAGTTGTCTGTCAGAAAATACATTTATTTTCATTCTATTTCAATGTACTAATTTGTAGGACAAACTAGGAAGCCACGAATAACCTTTTCAGGTGGCAATAGTGCAATATTTAAGTCTTTCAAGGTAGGAAATCGATAGGCGGAGATATTGTTTTGTCAGAACGCTTATGGATGCTTGTAACATTAAGTACCACAGTATTTCATGTAGCTCTTAGCTCACATCCCCTCCTTTAAGTTCCCAGTCTGACATGACCTAGATGTTAATTCCTATTGACACTTAATTGAAGACGATTTACACATTTCAAGTCCTCCACTTTACCATGATAGCCCTAAGACTATCAGGAGAACCCATAAAACAACCATAAGTGCACAAAAGACAGCCCCGGTGTACGCACCAGCATCTGCCCACTTTTTAGCCTGAACTGATGAAAGGTGTGCCCCTTGTAAGTCACCTAACGCGATTTTTGTCCGGACCTTTTGAGAGAAAGTATAAAAGATAAATACCAATATCATGCCACATTTTGTCAAAACACAGACAAAGATACCGATCCTAGATGAGAGAATACTCCCCAATGTCATTTGGGGGAAAATATTCGAAATATGTCATTTGGGGAAACACTTTGTGGAAGATATTGAAAATATTGAGAATTAGTTGTACTGTAATTAAAGGAGGGGGGCTTGTAACAAGAGCTGCGACACTATGGACATATTGGCTGGATTGATGGATGGAGGGAGGAAATCTTTTCTAAAAGCAGTTGCCCGAGAAACAACTCCTTTATTGAAGTTCATAACGTATAAAAATGGTATTAAACACAACTAGTTTCTGTAGGGAAAAAGTGGTACGTTGTACTTTAGACGATTACATGGAACGCTATGTTATATTGGAGGAGGGAAAAGATGGGAGGATGGGCTTAATGTGTATACTTAAGAAGAAAAGAAATTGTCAAGAACAATGTAAGTAATACGGAATCTACGTTAAGACTTTCTCAAATACTCGTATTCTGTGATTTGTTCCAAGTAACGTGCTAATCAAGGAAAGGCCCTAAAATTTGTAATATTACAAATTATAAGCGATTAATGGACTAAACTGTCCGCCCTTCGGCTAATTTACGGAACTTAACAACATTGCAATGACATCTTCTTTAGATTAAATACAAGCTCACGGGTACTTTTATACAAATTCCATCTGAAAAAACACCAGCTACACCAAATAAAGTCAGGATGCAAACTGTAAATATGTGTATCATCAGTAATCAACAAGAGTATTACGCCAGTGGCGTTGTCACGGTGGGGGGGGGGGGGGTTGGCCGTCAGGACCCCCATGAACCAACCTTGCAATGCAAAAAACACCTAAAATAGAGGTTTTCCCTATCTATACCTAGGCTTCATTTCGTGCCCCAAGCCCCCAACATACCATACCAACCCCATGACACGATCCTGGCTACGTGCATGTGTTATGAAATAAGTTATTAGAGCCTCATAAGTCGTAAACATTAACAAATGGAAAGAAGTTGACCAAAAAAACACCCTTTGGGCACAACTAATTTCAAAATAGCAAAACTTTTTTGCCAGGGGATATTCTTTTTTCCACTTAAATACTTTGCTCTTCTTTCCTTTCTTTCCAGACTATATACACTTATGTGTATTTCAGAACTTAATGGAAAACAAGGAACTATGTTTAAAAGACGTATTTTAACATTTCTTTTGGTGCTTTGTTCGGAAAGTTTGAATCTGTCACTACTTTGAATCACTGGTAAAGGAGATAGTTTCCAATCAAGGCAATTTCTTGACTGTGTCTTTTAAGAAATTTAAATGGATATTACCTTTGCTGACTAACGGGCTGATGCGCACTGTTGAACACAAATTATCCTAATAGTCTAGCTATAGCGCCAATACGTAACCCTAACCCTAACAAAGAATACAAAGGATACAATACGTTGACATCAACTAATCAAGAACAAATTGAACAGAGTGTGTAACATCAATCGGACTTAATCTGCAATTATGACTTACTGTAATAGATGTATTATTCTACTTATATCATTACCTCGTTCGATTTGACGAGTGCTACGATTCCAAATGGAACACAGCAACAAATCGTGACCACCACTGAATATGTTAGATGGTCAGACGGTATAGAGAGGGAGTTGCTGGAATGCATCATTGTTTGCGTCTGAACAGGTTGGTTGCCCTGTAAAAAAGCGGTTAAAACCTACTTTTCAGAAATAAACGTCAACACTGTTATCAAAATAAGAGCATGGAGCTAATACTAGCTCCATAGTAAGAGCAATTAAAATTCACTATCCTAAAAACAATGGGAGAAAAGCAGGAACAACAGCAAAGTCATAGAAGGTTCTCGTCAGCGTTAGTCAAATTTATTAGTAAACTTGTTATTTTTAAGGTCAAATATTATCATGTAGGGGAATTTCATTCTACTGTCTTCTACTTTTTAATCCTTCACACAACTTTCATACACTTCAATCTGTGCTAACGCAGTCCTACCAAATTTCCTACGGTGGGTACTATACGTGGCCGCGAGGTTCTGATGATGTGAGGTTGTCATTAAAGAAATATTGAAATCATTTAGCAACGAGATCTTAAGTTAGGCATAGACCACCAACATTCCATTGCTTTGTTGGCCAAACTGGAACACATCAAGTGAATTCCACAGAACTGACAGAGTTGGCGATGAATTGGAAAAGTCTGGCAACGAAGTTTTAAGATTTGTCCTTCATCGAGCGATTATTATTTTTATGGACATTTCAAAGTTGTATGTACCAGATATTTTTTGGTACATGAATTTCTTCAGACCATACACAAAGCGATACTTTTATCAATAAACTGAAACTTTATTGCAAGTTTACAATATATTCGATGTTAATTTAATATTGAAAAGTTAAAGTTTATAAACATTTGAAATCAAAGGATAAAGGTAGGCAATAGGACACCATAAGTGCATCTGTTGACTAAGACGTATGACTCATTTAGACTGCAGGTCACGCGTGTGTTTTTGATGTAAATTTGGGACATGAACCTGTTTTTCTCCAGGCAAGTGTGGGTACACCTGCAAGTGGGGATATACCTACTTGCCAAATGTCAAGTTAGCCATGAAATTGATTTGATTTGGCACACTGTTAAAAATTTCTGTAAATTTACAGACTTTTTTAACTTAAACTTTTTGTATTTTACCTTTAATAGAGATTTTCTGTATTTTTACACACACTTTGTATTGCTACAATAAAAAAATGTTGTTTAACATGTATTTTTTGTTTATTTGAAAAACCATGTCTGTCTGCTTTTTTAACCAAATTTTAATGCTTTGTAAAACTTTTTCTGTAAATTTACAGAAATTTTAACAGTATTTTGTATTTTTCTGATTTCACATAAATATACTGTTAAATATATTTAACAAACATTCATTTCGTTTTTAAGCTGAAAAAGGAACAAAAATAAGCCCAAAGAAACAAATTAGAAATAGCCCGAAAATTTTCAATGTATAACATGCATCGTACTGCGAAGTTTCAGTCTAAAAAAAAAAAAAAAAAATTTTGGGCACATTTATGGCCCTACTTGAAAATTAACTTACATTTATTATAAAAGCGTACTTATTACGTTCTTAGTTAAAAATATCATACAACTGGTGTTTTGTCACACATTTCTGAGTAAAAAGAAATTGTAAAGCCCTAATTTCAGAGCACTGACAACTCATCGCCACAGGCGCTCATGCACTTGATCGGAGCAAACTAAAAACGTTTCACAAAATTACTTGAAAGAGTCTGTAAATTAACAACTTTGTGACGTAAATCTAATTTTGCATAAATGGGTGGAGCTTATTTTGTAGGCATTTTCCTAACAAAAGGACTATTGTTGCTTCGAATAATATCTTCTTTGGCGTTTTTTAATCAGGAAGTGATAAACTTATTGTTTACCTTGTCTGCAAATGTTTGCAACCAATGTATTTGCATACTTTGTCATACTAATCTTAAAAACAATTATTACATTGTACAAAAAATGTGACTTTACAATTACAAAGTTCCTAGAGATAGCAGTCTACTTGACAACAATATGACAACAAAGCAACAAAGCAAGAAAACAATTTTCTAAAGTCCTCTCGACCCTCTGGCAAAGGGCCGTTCGGCGAAACCAAACTTGAAACTGCTTCCCGAAGAAGCTATTACGTCCACTGAAGGACAACACTTAACGACCAACCTCGCGGCCTTCAGACCATTTTCATCATTGGTCTGTCATGTATGGCTCCATTCTTAACTGGATGAAAAGAACAGATACTACACATGATCTTAGCCAAAAGGCCGAAAACAACTTCGTAACGACATCCAGGTTGTGGATTCTGTTCTATTCAGCCAGTCTAGAGCAGGACCACTCAGTGTTTGCCCTTTGGAGGGCGTACTTGTCCATTTGGGACGTTAAGCTCCTTAAGGGAGCAGAACTCCTCCGGGAGTAATCGTTTGGTTTTCGCCCCTTGGCTCTTCGCCAGAGAGTCGTGGGGACTTTTAGAAAAAACTTCGTAACGACACACTACGTTGATAAGCAAATACCTGATCTACGTAATGGTGAAGGGTATGTTACGTAATAACATACGAAAGGTAAAAAATCGATATTATAATAAATATTAAAACGTCGGGAATGAAAACAGTAGGCAGTAAATTCACATAAGATTAAGGTAAACAAAACAGAACAATTCTGTAATTCGATTTTACAGTAGACTTTTGTAAACTAATTTACATGCACAAACTGTGAAGGAAAAACAAACCCTTAATGTTTTTTCATGATTACAGTCTGGCTGTAAAAAAAAAAAAAAAACATTATTTGGTTGGAAAAAAATTTGCCATAAAAATTATGTAAATTTACAGAGAATTTTTTTTAACAGTGTAAAACACCATGCATTGGTGCGTAGGTGTGGGTGCATGTGTGTAGAACCAGTAAATTGGGGACACGAGCGTTCTTCCCTAGTCAAGTGTCGATATACCCAAAGTGCGGATATCCACGTTTTAATCTTTAAAAACGTGTGTTCCCGGTTGACGCTCAAAACATGTATGTGTGACCGTTTTTTCTGTGGTGAAAACTCCCTCTTATATAACCATTTTTATAATCGATAGAAGCCACAGCTGCCTGCCTAACTACAAGGAAAAACATGTAAATGAGCTAAAAAACAACAAGATATTTTACACTCATTACAGGTAATCCTTCTGTCAGAATTTTTTTCTGTAAACACCGAACGTACTTTTTGAATTGTCATGATACATAATTTATCCTTGTTTTTTGTCAAAAATGGTCAGGACGCGCCGACAAACTCAACACAAGTACTTCTCCTTAATGACTGGCGATGTGTGGTTAAGAATTATTCGGATCTTCCTTACAACTGTTCTAAATGAAGCATACGGTAATTCTCTTTGTACCAGGGTGGTGCTTATAGCAACTCCATTTTTGAACTAGTTTTTTTTTAAGTCCAGTGAATGTCATACACATAAAAACTAATTTGAGCTCGTTAATGCTGCACGGCTGTTTGACCTTGGCTGGGGATCAGCTTAATGTATAATGGAAGTGGACTTTGAAGAACATGTTTCAGAAAAACAGAAATAAGGCTGACATTCCAAGTAAGTTGTAAGTGTTCCTATCTACACAGTTATATGCTTCTGGTCGTAATGTGAAATGACAGCAGGTCAGATACATGCAAGTCTAAAATGCTATACTCACATAGTATGGCATTACATATGCGACGTTTCCCTGTTGATCCGTAAAATATCGCACGCCGTCAAATTTTCCTAAAAGATAAAATATCCAAAAAAGGTAAAAACAATAGTTGCCTTCACTTACGGCTGTGTTGCGTGGTGTTTCACTTTAGCAATGAAGTCGCCAGACTTTCAATTTTTGAAGGGGGATTGCGGGCCAGTGATTTTAAAGTAGTCAATGCTAGCCGTATTCATGGCTCCGGGAGCGCCACCGCATTCGAAGAGAGATGGGATCCAGGGGTTTGCCTTTTGGCCCGGTGGGGTCAAGGGGCCCACGAAAGCTCATCGAACATTTGTGAGTTATTAAAGTCGTCATTTAAGAGTTATTCTATTGACTAAATGCTAGTGTAAAAATAGGTTGGTCATCGAAAAGTTTGGAATGCTATATAAAATAAAACAACTGTAAAACTTATGACTTATAAATATGACAAATAGTAGTTCTATTAATGGAAATGAAATATATCAAATTAAGCATCCACCACTATAAGAGAGAAAATCGACAAATTCAGTCACAACGAGAATAAAAGTCAGAACTATTATACTTCTTCTAAATTCATCCCGACACTGTGGTAAAGAGCCTTCAGCGAATTCAAACTTTAAACCGCTTCCCGAAGAAGCTATATTGTCCACTGAAGGAGGACACTTGGCCAAACTCACTTGAAATATATATTTCACTAACTTGTCCTAAAGTACTCCCGACCCTCTGACAAAGGGCTGTTCGGGAAACCAGGCTTTAAACTGTTTCCCGAAGAAGCTAATACGTCCACTGAAGGACAACAACCGGCCGACATCGCGGCTATCAGAAAATTAACATCATTCAGACTTTAACCTTTTTCCAAAGCGCTTCCGACTCTCTGACAATCTGTTTAACTTCTCAAAAGTTTATATAGCCTCTCATATGTCCATTGTTTCTCTTATGTAGCTCTTATATTGCAATTTATATACTGCCACCACTAAAATTTTTCACCGCCAGGTTTGAACTATTGGTTTCATCCACGCCAAGATTTTCCGATAAAATATGAACGGACAATAAGACAACGACGTTGGGCATACGTAATTCAAACTAGTACGAATATGCGATCTTGATACATCAACTTGGCCTAGATTAGCCATTGTCCAATCAGCTTTCAGAATCATGGGAATTTTCTTTCACGTCCCGAATGACTTGAACAAGCTGTGAGTAAACCGTGCTCTGGCATAACCATAGGATGGAACTCATACGGGATGCACAGATTACCAACAAACTCTACAGACTCTGAAGAAGAGAAAATAACGTGTGTACTGTATCCTCTCCGAAAGGAAGACAACTCTTGTAACAGAAGATAAAACAACTCTGAAAGCCTTTCACAATCCAAGATAACAAAAGCTAGCAGCACACTACACGACGTTGTACACCGCAACTGGACTCGATCGCCGCTACAACTGTGACTGTCAATGTTAAGACCAGTTTTAAGTCGCATCGATTTCATTCGGGAACAACCAACATGTTGGTTTTTCCCGACAGAAGTTCGCGCAACTTAAAGCCGGTCTTGCAACTGCCCATCGCGATCGTAAACCCAAGCACATTACATTGTCGGAGATCCTATGATCGAGTTGAGTTTTTCTGTGCAAAGTCACATAAGTATGCGACTGGCTTCTAAGTCCCCACGGTCGTGAATAAGGAAGGGGGATATCCCATGGCAAAAAACTTCAAAACATAGTCCCTGTAACCCCAAACTCTAGCAAAAATGAAAACCTCACAAAACTTACGTCAACCGATTATTCAGAGCCACAAAATGCAACAAAGATACATTTGGAGGGAAAATCCGGATACACGTAGCCAATCAAAAGCGCAGATTCTTCAAAATGAAGCAAACTCACTCATAAGACACGTCTCAACTTTTTCGACAAATCTGTGTCAAAATTTGAAGTGAAAATGGTTTTAAGGCTCATTGTTACAATGCCCTTAAATTCTAATCGTAGCAATTTATTCATCTTTTAATGAAAAATCTTGCACTCAAAATGTGGCTCTCTTTCATCTTTCAAAACAAATATTTAAGACAAAAACGAGGACTTTTTAAGAGTCCTTATTTAGAAGCTGCACTTAAACTTTTGAGTTAAGTGGTCATAAGTGGTTAAAATTCATTTTTCTTTGTAACTTACGACGGGATCCCTAAAAAAGTAAGCTACCTAGATTATAACATCTTATAAAAGGTGAAAAGTGTAAAAAATACGAGCGGCCTCCACACTCAAGTTAGTACCGTGGCCCTGCTGAAACTTTTCAAAATACCACGATCGTTACTTTCCATACCCGTCTGCCACATTCAAAGACTATATTAAAAAGGATTTGCTTAAGTACCCTCCACTATATGCGGCACGGAAATTGATTTCCAAAAGAAAGGAAGCCCTTTGCAGATAAGCTTCTCACTAGAAATTATACTTGTCTGAACAGATCGTTTCAGCTACTAACGGCATTGTCTCTAAAAAGGGGCTTACCTCTTCACAGTTGAGATATTACAACGTTGCCTCCACCACGTGTGTGGTCTAGCGGTAAGGGCATTCCTCTCTCACGCGGAAGGCGTGCGTGCGTGATAATCCGCATAAGCAATGGAGTAGGGAAAACAAGCCAGTGAGCCACAACTGGAAAAAAAGGCTGTGGTCGACTTGAACCAATAGGTTGGAAACTGGGCCCTCAAACTCTATCTAACTAACCAACCAACCAACCAACCAACCGACCAACTAACTAAGTAATCCACTCGTTCAAAAAAATCATCCAAACAGGACTCCAAAGAGCAAGCTTTAATAACGCACACACTTCTAACTGCGTGGTGACCAGACACTATCCCGTCTGTTTCCCGATTGTCCGACTGTTTACCGCGGTTGCCAATAAAATGACATCAAATCTGAAGAGTTTGCGTTCTAAGCCAAGGGGCCCCAGACCCGGAGTCCTTAACAACAGAGGAAAGGAACGACGCTGTTTTGTTAGATGGGGTGTTAGTAGTATCCCTAACTCTCAGGACAAATCCCGCCATTAAGAAATGGCCACTGATGATGACATTCAGCGTGCCGTGTGAAGCCAAAAACAGAAACCGGTCTGTAGATTGTTTATGAAAAACCGTTTAAATGTCATTTTGAGAACGACGCTCATTCCTCTATAAGAGTAGAGGTTAAAGCTTTAGCTAAAATAGTGCATATATTGAAATGTTTGCGTGTTGTTCCAGAAGAACAAAGCATTTCACCGACTACGTAACCTCAGATAGCGAACCACCGGACCCCAGTTCACTTAAGGGCTTTTCAAGGTTGATAAGCGTGATCGTTTATGCTTTCATCAAAAGTTACTCCAAGAAATAAAATGAGTGGAAACATCAATAATCTTCTTTGTGTCTCTATCATGGCTACGCAAACACATTCATGATGACACTTCCGTTCTTACTTTTGAAACGTCGTTCTTCTCTGTCTGATCACATCTTATGGCATTAGAAAGGAATGACTAATTGACAATAACAGGTATATCAAACTTCACAAAAAGTTACCAAAAAAGTGGGGTTAACTAGCAGGGCAGTAAAACATGGCTCAGTGTTTGTCAAGCAGGGTGGACACAATTGAAAGCAACTAATGGACGATCTGAGGTCAAGAACTCATGTACCAATTACAACAAACAGTGCATTTGATCAAATGCGATGTCTATGTTTCATTTCCGAGTAGGGGCAACGATGTATCTATCCCCCAAACGACCTCAACAATCCAAAAACATCCTCTGAAATTCATTTCTGTGTCTGATTTAGTTGCCAAAACAAACAATTCAGCTCATTTTGTAATTGATATTAATCAACGGCCCCGTCCAAATGCCTACTTTGGTTTGTTCACGCGGTAAAGGAGTTTTGAAGAAGTCGCATTCCATACAGTTGCATTTCAATTTGTGGTCACACAATGATGCTAATGCAACATTCGTTCAAGATCAATGTTTTTTCTTCACTCAGGAATTCTGATCTCCTGTAAGCTCGATCAAGTAAGTATCGTTACAATGACAGGATATGAAAAGGTTGAAATGAAACCACCTACCTTCCATTTTACCAGCCACTGAAGAATGGAGATGTAGTTCCAACAATGTAATGTAAAAGTATATGGCGCATGAAAAAGCATAACAGCATCCAGGCACAACACATCAGGGAGCACTCCGAACATACGGACATTCGCTTCATCTGTATGGTTATATTGTTTGTTTAGTCATGAATCTGGTTTAATAGTTAACCCAAAGTCAACATCAATCTTATTTGAAAAGCAGCGCGTGTACGCAATCTTCCCTGTCGATCACGGTACTTCTCATGAACATCACAAGGTCTTGTAAATTTACTAATTCTCGGAACGTTTTTGACCAACTCAGGTATTAGTTGATTCATTGGTTGCACTATAAAGTTTCAAAAAGTAGGGGTAAAGGTAAGTTGAGCGTAAGAAAAATTGGAGAAAAATATCCGTGCTAAGCTCGAAATGTAGAGCGAAGACCTAGTTTCCGAAATTGGTCTTAGAAATCGAGCCTTAGGTCAATTGGAATGGTCCAGTCGTAAAGCCCCGTTACGGGTCCAATGGACGGAACCCCAGAAGTTCAGCATACCTTTTATCTTTTTTTCCTTCTCTGTAATTATTTATGGAAACTTTCACCTGTAGTGTGAGGATTTTTTTGCTTAGACAAGTGGAGAAAAGTGTATTATTAAGATGATGTGAAATTCTATCAAAACATCGAATTGATACATCGTTTATCCAAATGGAACATTCCAAACCTGAAGAAAATTTGCGTTAATCATTAACAACAGTTCTGATTGAAATACAATGAAGCTGTAAATGGTGAATGCTCAGAGTATAAACTTATGCCTCTTGATTGTACAATACGACATAAAAAAGTGTTGGTCAAGTGTTGTCCTTCGGCGGAGGTACAGTTTTTTTTTTGGGGGGGGGGGGGAGTTTAAAGTTTGGTTTGGCTGAACGGCTCTTTGCCAGAGGGTCAGGAGGACATAAGAAAAAATTACTGTGTATTTTTTTTTTTGAATGTTGTCGGAGGTGACTCATATAACGTATTCTAGCTAGTGTGAGTATTAAAATGAGTAGTCAATAACCCAAGAATTGGTGAAGCTTTGAAGCACCATCTAATTCCCAAGTAAGGTATAATCAATAATTTAATCAATACTGAGGTACGTTTTAGCTCAACTGACTTGGTGAGCAAAAACAGGAGACATTTCAAGGTTCCAATCATTGGAGAAGGTTAGTTATATTGTACCCTGGAGTATTCCAAATGAGAATACAGCTTAAGATTATCTAATTTCCCATCAATACCAAATGAAGAAGATATGGGAGAATAAAATAACTCGTTGTAATTGAAAGTTGACCCAAGGGCATGCACTGAGCATTTTATAATAAAATTATGATACTTGACTGAGAGGTAAACTTAACAACCATGAGTGTCACTTCAATGTGTCTTGTGATGTTCAGTAATTTTGCCTACATTGGGCCCGGCACGTTCAATCAGTGCATTCTGACCGTTGATAAATCTACCTCTCAGTTAACGTCTTTGCCTACTTAATATCTCGAATATATGCAATGATGATTTGGTAAATTGGTTTTGAGATTATGTTTCCCTATGAACGGGGGCGATGGTTTTGCCTTAAGACACATAACCAATGTTTTGTCATGGTACTTAGAAAAAAATCTCTTTAATGGGTAATTTGCAATGTACCATCAAATTGTCCAATCGGATCAAGACTTCCACACCAACGTTTTAACTTCAACATTAAATCTTTGTTTTGCCAAATGGCTAGGTATTGATATTCTTGGGTTCCTTCAATACATGAAGGTGTACATTTAGTATATAAGCGTATGGATTCAGAAATTGAACGTGTGCAATCAAACAAGTTCTATTTTCAGAATGGATCTACTTTAATCTGGACGGCTCCTTTTGCAAAACTTCTTGCCAATTTTGACAAAATTATCGACCAATACGTTGTCCTCACACGCTATTCCGTGGGAACTTGAAAGGAGCAACTCCTTGTTATACATGCGACGAGAGTCGGGATATATTTCAAAAATGACATTCTCTCAGATGTGGACAGACCCCTTGTCACAGGTATGACAAGTAGTTGGGATGAACTAAGTACTTGTCGCACATGTGGCACGAAGTCACGAAATACTGCCAAAAGTGGCACGTTTTCTGTGTATTGTCGACATGAATCCCAATGGAAACGATCATATTTGATGAAAATGGTGAAAAGACGTGGATTTTGGAAATCCATTTTGAAACTGGAACTTGTTATCAGTACATGTACGTATGCAATCAGTAGATGGACTTATGTAATCTGTAGGCCCTACATGTGGGTATTGCACCAGTACATAAGAATATGTAATCAGTACATGACCGTTAGCTGTTAGTTCATATCCGTTTTTTTTTTCACTATATCACATTCTCTTTTAGATGGTAATCGTACATCGGTTAGCCTTTTGGAGAACTTCGTGCACCCCGAAAGCCTCACTCAGTATGGCATGCGGAAGGGACAAAAACAACATTATTATCACACGTTTTTACCTGCACAGCAAGGGTTCTTTGATGTACAACATCTGATTAAACACGCACATCGTCCAACATTTAACAGAATTAACCTATGGTTTAGTATACGATGGTGTAAATTTATACAATTAATGTATACGTCTTGTATTTTTTGGTACATGAACATATGTTTTTAAAACATCATCCTATTTGGTGACCTTAAATGGGAATGTTCAGTGCATATGTGTTCAGTGTACACGCTTAACTGTGTGAATCACTATGAAAATATGGTACATTTTTTGAAAAACTCTGCCCCTCCTGCCAAAACGAAAAGTAAATTAAAAAATTAAACTCACTTTTGATTCCTTTGAGCAGTTCCCTTTTAACTGTTCTAATTTCTTTAGAATGTCTTTAGAAGAAGGCACGACAATTTCCAGTTAAAAAAAAGAATTGTTTTTATGATTTTCATACTGGAAACTCAGATTTTGAGGTGATTTCGGTCGATAGTAGCAAACAAAACTTGCCATAATTCTTGCCTGGTGTCATTGGTCAAATAATTTTTTAAGTTATGAAAAAATTTACATACCTTTTACTATAACCTTTTAAAAATTCAGTTTGATCAGACAAAGAAAACCCTCGTCGTTTTGACATTAAATTGGAAAAAAAACGAAAAAATCTGTCAATTAGATTACGTAATAACGTTTTCGCGTGCGACCTCACAGACCGGTTGATTCGGCAAAAAATCCTGCTGTGCGCGATTTAGAGGTAGACATTCCCATATGTTTGACCTTCCACAGTATTAAGCGGTTGTTAATTCTTACTTCAAACTACAATTTTGTAGTAGTCCACATAATTTCTCAAGTTACATATCTCTTCGGTTGACAGCAAGTCCACACTCTGTACATTACACAGAATGTAATAAACTGAGGGTGTTTTGATATCACTTTGGTTTCATGCATATTCACTTCAAAACAGTAGAATCAGATCTTGTGTAGATGAGCATGAGTTTAATACAGTGTTATGGGCTTAAAGCGAAATTTTAAAATAATGCAACGTAGCATACAAAGAAAACTATGAACTAATTATCAGTTAATTCAGTTTTATCTCCTCTAATAATAATGCAAGAATGAAGAAAACTGCATCATTTGAAATTCTGAAAGTTTGGGTGAAAAAATAATTCTTTCTCAATAATCCATCAATTTATATCAACTGCCACACTGCTTTATTATTAATGTTCCATTAATTTATGTGAGTGAAGACAATTCCTGAGAGGACCATTTTTCCTGTTAAACAAACACAATATTTGCCTTAAAATGGAGAAATTAGGACATTTGGCCTTTAATGTCTCTAAAGGTTTAAACAGGTCGCGGAACGTGATCTCTTGGTCATGCATATATTAACTATCGGGTACCGATCGTGGGAGTTCGGACAATGAACAAGCTAGCTGTTTCCGTAACATGAAATATGTAACGTATGCCACACAAATGGGTAGAGATCTTATCAATTGCAACAGGACAACTGTTAATAACACCTGGTTAAGCAGAGTTTCTGTAATTGTAATCACTTATGTGTTCATTGCCCTCTTTACACTCCCCATAAGCATTCATATTTATCTGAACTCTTGAGAGCTATGACGTCTTCGCGCCAACTCTTTGTCGTGCTCGCTTTTAATGTAAAATTGGATAAATAGCGTTCTCAATCACAAGCACAATATGTATTAGAAGTTACGTTCAGTACGATATAAGTTAAACTTTGATCTGTAATTGTATGTTAACTTGTAGTATGATCTATGCAGGTTGTGGTTTCATGTAACACTCTTATCTATATTCTACTTGATGGGTAGATATTTTTCATGTTAATAACAGGTTACTGCACTTTGCAGATTATTTGAGGTACAAAAAATTATTAGGTAGGCCAAAAGGCTCCGAAACGTAATTTTAGCTGAAAATAAAAAAAGTCCAACGTAAAAGCAATCACCAATTAGAGATTTGAATGCCGTGGCTTTATTTATTAGATCCAAGGGCAATGAAAATAACTTTTGTGTCCCTGCTCTTGAAATAGTTTCACGCTTTAATTAAATGGATGGACCACAGAAAACCATGCATATTCATGAAAATTTGCAAAGAAAACTCTTTTACGTGCTGCTTACTCAGACGTTTTATCTCTGAAGGACAAATTGGTTGTTACAATGTGGTCTTTAATTTTTTTCGATCAATATCTCATTCAGACATATATTTTACCTTTATTTTAAACCTTTGTGACACAATGAACCCTTTAGAATGCTTGGCACTCACGAAATCATTTATCGTGAACAATAGTTTGTTTTTATTTTAAAACTTCTATTCAACTTTTTTCTAAGCGTTGGTTACTAATATTGAGTGATTGCAATTGTACACCTTAACTACCATAAGATACATGTCATATTCTGAAAAGGTTTACTGTGTACCAATTTGTTAGTTTAAAAAGTAAAATTTCCAAGTCTAAGATTTTAGTCAAGGCTAGCTGGCTGTTTTTCATGATGAAATTTTTTCCTACTTTTTGAGGCATCCTCATTTTCCGCCTGATAACGTCTAAATGTCTCAGGGAAGAAATGTAGTATACTTCATACACATTTTAAATCAGGTATCACCTCTTATTAATTGATTGGCAGAGGCACGAAACATATCACCGAAGTACACAAAAATGCGTGGCATTTACGGTTAATTAAGAGGCTACTAAAGAATGGGAACGTAATGAAAGCACTTGAGGCCAAAGACCATGTAACAAACTCATGCAGGCATCAGTTATACCCCACGCCGCCTTTGATCTACTGGGGTGTCATTGTTGCATTCTTGAGGAGGACCGTCAAGGCACGTGCCATCCTCACTGATTAAAAAATGGTAAACCATTTGTTGTCTAAGTACCGATAAAATTTCACTTAACCACCCCTTTAAAACCTTTTGAAATTCTTAAATCATCCATTGCATATACCTAAAACCTCAAATTAAAACTGGTAGACACTTTAGATTGGGATAACCAAACCTTAATAATTGTTCTCAAAAGAACTAAAAACTCGGGTCGGGTTATTCCTTTCCTCATACACTTGCACCCCTATTTAAAGTTAAATCAGAGATCCACGTTAGAAAGCCATACTGGCATAGCATATAAGAGAAACTGCCTTCTAATTTTGAAAAATAGCTCATATCAAACCCATTGTTTATTCGAAACGGTCTGTTGAGCTTATCGGTAATATTAAAACTTGTCCATGTGTCTTCTTTCAAAACAGTCACTATTAAACAAATAAGAGTTCAATACAAGCCAAACAGAGTGTAATGAGGGACCTCTGTCAGAAAGGGAGAATGTCACCCGAAGTGGCAGGAACAATTACCACTTGCGGAGTAAAACTTAAACATAAAGTGGATTATCGCTACACTTGGAGTGAATTTTAACTCAAATCCGGATGAAATAGATAGTCATTTTGAATGGCCCAATCTTACTCATTTTTTTGTTTGTTTGATTATCAGTCTGGTATGTTAAAAAAACAGTTTCAGGGGCACCAAATGCCCAATTTTCCTCATTCATGGGTTAAAGAGAACCTGCAACATTTGTAAATGTCAATTTTGTTATTACATGTTTGCCTTTTGCTCGAATTTTTAATTTTTATATCAAAATAACAGCGAAGTTTACAGCTATTTACACAAACTGATAGAAAGCATGTCAGAGTTAACAACGCATAGACCAACCCCTGACACTTGTAGAGTCTTATTACATCTATACCCAGAAAAACATTTCAGGCTAACTTGACGAAAGTCGTTGTTGGCTGGCTTTGTCTATTGTAAATTGCAACATTTTGCGAAAATGAAGCTTTGTTGAAAGTAAGCATGTTGCAGTTACGTTTACTCTTTTGTCCGAATTAGGAGGGCGAGTGCCCTCTGCACCCGCCCCGTACGCCTATGTGGTAGAGCATGTTGCAGTTACGTTTACTTGCTAAAATATACCCTAAAAGACAAGACACACTTAATCTGGAACAAGATAAGCAAAAGGTAAAAATATCCATAGCAAAACGTTGTTTGCACTAGTTTCAAAGTTTAAGCACGAAACCATCACCGACAAACTATTTCACTTAATAAAATTTGAGAAAATAAAAACAATCATTATTACTACAACATGACTTGTTTTGTCAACGGTAAGTTAAAGGCATAGTTCAACTTGCGGCTATTATCAGTATCACGTAGGTTACGGTGCATGCGATGATGATGCCAAGTCCAGTAAACAAGCCTGCATAGCTCCATTTTTTGGCTTCTTGTGAAGACATTTGAGCACCAGCCAGATCCCCAGCAGCTGCTCTGGTTCTTACCTTGAAATAAGAGATTAAGAACATAAATATGTCTACAGTAATATGTGCAAAATTGCAAGAAAGGTCATCACATGGCGATATTTATCGTTTTTCTTGGAGAAAGAATCCTGTTGTGAGGTTTGCAAATGATAAAGGAATGCACATTTATATCATTTCATTGATGAAATTAATTAATTGAATATATTTAATTTACATGAGAAATCACTATACCTAAAGTAATGTTCAACATTTGAAAAACCCAAGCCGTAATCGATAACACTGATAGCTGCCCCCCCCCCAAAAAAAAAATCGCGATCAGATATCGAAGAGAAATCTTTATACTGGTAACTTGACCTACGTTACAGGTCCTTAAGGACAGCGCTTTTCCGGGTTCTGCGAAATTCTGAATATGTGCAACAAGCTGTTTTTGATTAATATGAAAAATTTAGGTTGGAATTTCACGCCCCAACTTCAAAATCTAGCGCTTTGCCGTATGCCCTGCATCAGCGTGACGTTAAAGGTTTCCCATTTTTAAAGTCTGTAAAATTACCCGGTCTTGAAACCGAACTGGAAAACCGGAAATTCCGAGTGAGAATTGGTTGATCCACTAACTGGATCATACATTCCTTTCACATGCGTTAATTATATTAGAAGGGAAGTCCCTAAAGTCCTAACTAGCAAAATGCAAATAAAAATAAACATCATGCATGTGCCAGTAAAAATTAGAAATACGTTCTCAACTTGAGGTAGGCCCTACTTCCTCTATAAATTTAAATGCACATGACTGATTTGTGCATTTGTCGTATACACCTCCATTAGTGTTTAATGCGCCTGTGTTGAGTTAACATTGTGCCTCCTGTGTACTTCTGTTTTGATCCGAATATTAGTGTTTGTAAAAACACATAGTAAAAATTTAAGTTTTAACTGCCCTTTCTGGTAGTGGTGGAATGAAAAACGGAAGATAACGCTTAATGTACTTGATGGAGGGAGAAGTGCAGCAGTAAGAATCCTTCTCCGTAAAAACAGAAGCTCTAAAGGTACCTACAACTTTGTCTCTTTGCCAGATGTACTGACTTTACAGGCTGTCTTCTTAACAATCAGTACCTAGCCTAGGGCCAATTAACGGCTGAGATATCCATTTTTTCCTCTCTTTTTTCTAATGACGAGCTAAGTGATACATAAGCTATTTTGAATTTATCTGTTTTCTAGGAACATTACCTCACGTGACTGTACCAGACCCACGATTCCAAACGGAAGACAGCAAAAGAGTGTCACAATCAGAGAAAGGGCA
The DNA here is from genome assembly GCA_037179385.1 of Holothuria scabra. Lineage (NCBI taxonomy): Eukaryota > Metazoa > Echinodermata > Holothuroidea > Aspidochirotida > Holothuriidae > Holothuria > Holothuria scabra. The sequence goes on from CM074179.1 coordinate 40,429,641, forward strand.
AAGTAGTCTGGAGGTGCAGGTACTGCATTGTTGACATGAATGACAGTGTGTGACTGAGCAGGCGGGTTAATCTAGATGAATAAAATACAAAAAGCTTTTCTTAATTTTCTTCTAACCACTTTTCATTTTAAACAGTTAATTTGCTGCAATAATCTTGGAATTGATTTCCTTTTTTTCTTTTCTCCTCTTTTTTTTGGGGGGGGGGGGGCGTAACTGAGCTCCGAAAAGCAAACTTAGTCAGAATGGTGCCTCTGCATGGCCTAATGGTCTGCATGGTCTAATGGTCTTATGGCAAGAGCATCCGAATTGCAGTCCGAATGTTTGGGAGTTCGAGTTCTGGCCAGGTCATACCGAAGACCTTTGAAAACGGAACCTACTGCCATTGGGCTTGGTGCTCAGCATGAGCGAAGGAGTAGGGAAAACAAGCCATTGAGCCACATGGAAAAGGGGCAGTGGCCGGCTCGACTTAGACCGATTGGTTGGAAACTAGGCCGTAAAACTCTATCTGACTAACTAACTAACTTCTGACTGTTTTGACTGACTGTATAGAGTATGGATTAGTCGGTTAACTGGTCGGAGATTAGTTCGGCGGTCACAAACTAGTCAGTGGATTAGCTCGTGTGGTCCCGGTGACAACCGACCAGTTTGTGACTACTGATTAATCTACAGACTAATTTATATTCTAGTCAGTCAAATTAGTAAGAAGAGGCACCACACTGACTAATTTTTGTTTTCAGTGAGTTACTAATAACAGTCAGACTTTTCAGGCATTTTCGTTTCATCACTATTATGTATAATAAAATTTCCTCTGAGTCATTTTATTTTGAACCGTTGGAGCATCTTATCCTCAATTGGTTGAAAGGGATCCCCTGACTGGTCTCCGTTTAATTAAACTAGGTCCTGTCCTACTTCAGTCCTGTTGAAACTCTGTTCAAAGTTTCAACAAGAGTACTTGACATTGTCTTTCAAGGTTAGGTAAGGTTAGGTTAGGTTAGGTTAGGTTAGATGTAGTTTACGGTCCAGTTTCAAACCAATTGGTTCAAGTCGAGACGGCCAAGGCATTTTTAATAGTTGTGGCTCACTGGTTTGTTTTCCCTACCCCATTGCTCATGTCAAAAGGCTAAGCATCAAGCACAACGGCAGCAGGTTCCGTCTTTAAAACCTCCGGTATGACCCGGCCAGGACTCAAACACCCAGCCTCTCGTCATATTTAACTTTATATGGAAGCATTTACATATTGTTAGTTGATATAACTCCTTACAATATCCTTCTAGAGTCGAAAGAATTGAGCCAAATTTGATCTAAAATATTAAAATAGACATGCGTCCGGAAATAATTAGTAATTCATAAGCAAACTAGGCTTCTTTTCCATTGGGAACACATCACGAAAATTTGAAACTTGGTTTGCTACAGTTAATGATTATAATTTAACCTCAGGTAAAGATAGGTTTAAAATACGGTAGGAGTCCCCTCCCTTTTAAGATTAATTTTTAATATTTAAAGTGATGTCTTATGCAATTTGATGCTACGTTCGGGATTATTTGCAGTCAATATTTTGTTCCATAACGAAAGCAGTCATAATACTTTTCAGAATCCGGTTAACGCTGATGACCGCCGTTGTTGATTTACAAATAAGTACTTAATGCATACTGTTTCCCCCAAAAGTGCCCTTTTTACATAAAATGCAGTGTGGCATAAAAAGTTCATATTAAGGTGAAGACTTCAATTCATCAGGTCAAGAGAGACGTAAGGTAACGAATCAAATTAATATGTTAATTATCAAAAAAGTATTAGGAGCACCATAATTACTTAACAGCTAAACAGCTTAACGGTACAAGGCCAAAGCCGAAGTCGTTGTTACCAAGCGATAGAAATTCAAATTTGACATATTTGTTTCTATTAGTTTTTTAAGTTTATGGTTTAAGGAGGTCAAGTCAGGAAAAAAGAAGCATAGCCTTTAAATGGGACACATTGTTTTAGTTTATTTCCATTTCTCTTTTTTATTGTATCGTTATCGCTTGTTTATGAATCCTTATATGATGCAGGCCTAATTAAACAGGCGATAACGTGCTATGAACAAACGGTTGACTTTAAAACTTTTTTTTAATTATGTCAAACCGTGTTTTTCTAAGAAGTGTAAACCATTATCAGGGACGTAGCAAACTTCAAATAACAGGGACAATCAACGAATGTTCAAAGAAAACATATAGCTAGGTCCGCAGTTTGGAGATAGGAATCGTCTGAACTTATCACTTTTTCACATAGATCCCCTGGACATATCCGCCATGATTGATAATTTTTCCTCTCCTCCTGCCTTGGTTTTGTTAAATATTTGACCTGATATAGGCATCTTCAAAAACTTGGGTCAAGGAGTTAAATATGATAACCTTGTTCCGATTAAGCACTTCTTCTAATGATGCAAAATACACTACGCTATTAACATAAATGTCCGTGAAAGTGCAGGAACCCCAAAATCAAGAAATTAAAAGAAATTACAGAAAAATGCTGGAAAATTTCGAAACTAATTTGTCCAGTTGCACTTTTTCTGTTAAGTACATTCAATATTTCTTTTTGTTTTCTTTATTGTTTACATTTGCAGCGTTTTAAAGATTGTGCGAAATAAAATTGAATCAATATAACTTTAAAGGTACGTTAAAGTAACTACAGGTCGAGAATACTCACATCCCCATATCCTTGTGGAGAGTAGGCCGGTGGTCCCATGATCTGCTGCGTATCACTCTCGAACTGCCATGATTTATCTTTATAAAGTGATAAAAGTATAGAATAAATCTAAAACAATTAATAGATGTTTTGCTATTATAAAAAGGAACCCCTATATTGGTACTGTCAGACAGTTATGTACTCTTTGTTGCCAAAAAGAAAAAAGTACATATTATGTAAAGAGAAAATGTATGACTTAATCATCCAGCTAAATGCAAAGATCAAAATGTAAAGCGCACGTAGACCTATTTCCAAATAGCAATTACAATGAACTGTGGGATAGAGTTTTGGGTGTACGTCAATTTTCACCACCGTAAAATGCCATTGACAAAAATGACAAACACCAAAACTCTATCGCACAATTCATTGTAATTGCTGTTTGGAAATAGATCTATACAGACTCGACAGACGAACGATATGTTTTAGAATAAAACTTTTTTTCATATCTGTATTTCAATTTGTAGGCATGTTCAGATTCTGAGCACCAGTGCCAAATTTGTGCAATTTTTCACAGATCTTAGCTCATATGTCCGACCAGGGAGTTGCCAGCAACTCCCTAGTCCGACCTGATCTGTTCTTTAGAAATGAGGATCGACAAATGTGTTCTGTAGCTAAACTTGCTTCTAGTAATGGTATGACGCCAAAACAGACGTAAAGAATTCATCGGTGTTTCACCTAAATTAAGTTATCAACTACATAACCTATTCTCTTTTGGGACGCGAGATTAGCTTAAAATATTGGCAATCATAAAGAAAAAATAATGTTTTCACCCACCTGCCATTTTGCTTCACTCTATATGATTGGAATGGTGTTGATTATCAAGATTCTCTCAAAATCTCCTATAGGTAAATGCGTATTAGGCTATAAGAACAAATGCATAAGTGGACTCTGCGTTCATTTCCTGCAGTTGTGCCTTGTCACTGATAGAAAAGGTTGTTTGAATAAGATCAACGCAACGATAAAACCTTAATTAATTAAGAGTTCTTGTCATTTTATGCACAAAGTCCGCTGCTACTGGAAACTAGTTATTCACAGTTTTAGCGTCAGGTACTGTGGTAGGAATGCATGATAGGTATTCCTATATGCAATTTCATTAATCACTGATATTACGTCATCGCTTGTACTGAAACTTAAAAGTCCAGGTATTATTTTTTTCATGTTCAGCTTCAGCTTCGAATTTCTTGCAAATAATTTTTCATAGATATTTTTCATAAGGAGTTACAAATTGCGACCCCTTTAAAGAAAAGCTCTTTCATTACAATTCACACCAACAACACGAGAGAGTTTAAAGATGTACCTACAAGATAGCAGCGTTAGTCGAAAGCTTACAAGTATAAAGTTCAACGAGACCGATCATGCGTTTCACATTCATGAAATTGAATTCCACTTAAATGAAATGCGTTTCACGGAAATGAATTGAATTCCACTTTTGTGAAAATTTTGCTACTTAGGTAAATCTTAAAACGGATTGCCGTAGTGAGTTTCGTGTTCACTGAAATCAGGTATGCCGATAGGTTTTGTTAGCTTTGCAGCTAGTCAAAATTGAAATAGGGAGAAAGAGATCCGTTTATGAACAATTTGCAAACGTTGATGGTTTTATGTTTGCCGAGAGACTACAACTTGCATTTCGCTCTTTGTTATCTCCGAAAGTGTGACTAACGTAAATTCGCAGTGTGAGGGAGGTATTGTCAAAACATCCCGGATTCTTCCATCCGTATTCACGTTACGTCACCACGGTCCCGATTTGTAATCGGGATTAAGATGCTGAATGATCTTCCATTTGAATGTGCAATTTTGTTACCCTACAAATATTTAAAGATACTCATTCAGCAACAACTAACACAATAGTTAACTATGATTCATACCTTAAATATTTGTCAGTGTCTCTACATTCTAGTAAATTCGCTTTTGATCCAGCTCCTCGATTTCTTGTTCTACACTAATGGTGATAAGTAGGTTGTCTAATCTGTAATTTGAAAGAAAGGCTACGAGAGAAGTATTGCCACCAGAAAAACAGAAAGAGACATTGCATTCAACAGCGGCTATCACAATAATTGACGATATTTCATACGTGGAAGATTTTTAGTATCTCTATATTGCTTACATGGCGAAATATTTGCCGTAGGGGATATCAGGCTTGGCTACTGCAGTTTTGGGGGGAAATTCCCGTTCCCAATTAGAGTGCCGAACCATTGGTAAATATTACTCCAATTAACTGCCTCAGTGAACAACAGCTTTGATTACCATTCTTCCTCCATAGAGGCCTAACAGTATTTGGGTTCAAATAAGGGCTGCCCAAAATAAGTACTGACAAAAGTTGGATCATAATACGCATGGTTCATTGGAGGGTAAGGTCCTCTTTCAGTTTCAGCTGAAATAACTGCTGTCAAATGTCGACTCTCAGGGCTAATGTCAAGTGCTTGAATAGGCATCTAAATTGGTGTAAATAAAAGTCCTTGACAAGATTAAGAATATGGTAATGTTTCTGGAGATGTATGAATTTAAACATCGATACACCCTATCACGCATGCAATTAGAGGCCTTTTCCTCCAAATATAACCCCATTCAGGCTTTCCGTACTTATTGCTTTTGCTATATTTAAGTGTAATACTTGTTAGTTTTCTTCATATTAATTTTCTTCATGATTGCCGCTTTAAACAGAACTTGTGGTGATGTGTTGATATTTCCCAGCCAAAATTTGGCGCGGATCCAAAGGGGGGGGGGGACTTTCACAGTCTCGCCTTTCTTTTTTTCGTCACATTAACAATCAAAACTTATGGCGTAACTCCCTCACACCCCTGCTTTTCCTTAAGTAAGCCGCCCCCCCCCCCGTTTTTTTTTTTTGAATATCTAGATCAGCGCCTAAAATGATAAATGTTCGTTCGATTAAAAACACACTTTGGACATGCAGGATAGCTGGCGGGTTTTGAAATGATATGTTTTGTACATTTCTTCAATCTGAGTCTCGCTTTAGAATTGGTAAATGGTACTTATGAAAAGATCCCAAACCCACCCAATTTTTTTTATTGATTTTCTACTGTAATATTTAAGAAAGATTTGTCAAATCTCCCCAATTATGTAAAGGAGTGGAGTGGAAAATATGGAAAACAGTTTCGTTACAAGTTCCCTCAAAGTTGTCCAAAGGGAAATCTTCAGTAAAATATAAATCATTTACACAATTGTTAAGAAGCCCACATTCACCATTTGCAAACCCAGAAGCTGCGTTAATTTGCTTTGCTTTAATGATTTCACATTGTGAAAAGCATACGTATGCAGCTGGTTCGATTTTAAAATTTCCCCCAAACTGTCCTCAAATAGTATTTCGAATTAATCTTATTATTTGCTTAAAAATGAGTTCCTTCAAAATTTAGTACAATAGAAATCTGCCAACGAACGGATATCACGGCATATATTTACACAGCTGAAACCATCTTTCACTTTATGAGTGGAAGAATTGCTTGTGTATGTTACCGTCATATTTCCAAGGTTGTACTACTTGTATCATGTACTCTATGTAGTCGCAGGTTCGATCAACGGGTTATTTTGTTTTTCGTGCGGTATTTTATTAGAGTACCTGCTGTGATGAAATAGGGGGCGCTATGACAAATTGATCCATCTCATCTGATAGTTGGTAAGCCTTGACTCAAAAAAAAATAGCATATAGTGGATAACGCTCAAGAAGAGTTTATGCCAATTTCAAATTATCACAATCGTACACAATTAAAAAAGTTCATTATGCGTGAGATAGCATTGTGATAACTATCGCCATTAGCAGCCAGTGCACTTGAGTTTTACTCATTCAATCAAACTGTCAGTTTTCTTTTATTTTTGTAATAGCAACTTTAATTTTTTTCTGGTTGACATTGCCCTAATCACGCTTTCTTTCCCTTAACGTTCGTATCTTCTTTTTTGAGTAAGTCTGGTTATTGGTCCCAGTTTTAAATAAAAATCCTGATCCTTAGTTGACACAATCATTCATGTGCATCAGCAGAAATTTTTAGAAAGGGGGGTACAAGGTCATGCATTCATGGATGATTGAACTTTGTACAATATCTGAGCGGGGCGATACCATCGGTTGGTGCGGAGAGTACATGAAAATTTTGGCCTTTACAAACCCTCAAGATGACTGGCCACCCGTGCCCCCCCCCCCCCCCCTTTCGGACGCCCATGACAATCATCCATTCTGTCCAAGAACTTTGTCAAAGAATCTCCTTCTCATTTCTCACGTATTTCTTAGTTATTTCTTCTGACTTATTCGTTACGAGTTGCCATGTGGTATTCGGTACGTGTCCGATTGAACTTTTTTCTTACAAAAATCCCATACTTAAAGTTGCGGTGTATGTCAGAGAAAATTATAACTTAGCCCGAGTTCAACTTAAAAACCAAAAGTAAAACAGAGAGCAATTATATTGAGCGAAAACTATTAATTGAATAAAGCATTTCATTTTTCGGGGGGGGAGGGGCGGGATGGAATCACTTATTATTTTAGGCCTCATGCTTACACGAGTGCTTCTGGTAATTTGGATAGCCTTTAAATATTAAGATAGAGCCTGGATTCCAATAAAAAACAGAGCAAAAAGTAAAACAAAAAAATACCACTTATAATAGTTAACTATAATGCAATTTTAATGCTCCTTACCTGACTCATTTTCCATGTTTTTCATGATATGTGAATTGGGGCAATGTTAGTTACACATCAGATTGGTCTCAATCAAACAAAATGAGTTCAATGAAACTTGACATTGACTCCATTTACCATTAAAGCCATACATAAAACCATGACTTTCCATATTTTACTTACTGCACATGCCGAAATCATGGATGCGGCACTCTGCGATGACACTCTTTAGTTGCACTGCTTTTTATTATTCGTTTACTTAATACCCAGGGAAGCAAACAGGAATGACTTATTGCAAGCTATAAATGCGATATTAATGCACCGCCCTTATGTTGACTGTACCTGCTTACTTAACGCACTGCATGAAACCAGTACAGGAGTGAATACTGTTGGGTGTCTTACGCCCCAAGAGGTAACTGTGGGTTTAATCCAGCAACGCGCATGACCGTTTTCTGCTGTTGGGAACTGGTTTGCTTTTTAATTACATTTTCTGTTCTCAGCATCACTGAGTTCTATTCACGGCTGCGTCATTGGTTTGGCAGATGGCGAAAGCTCCTTAATTCGCAAGAATTATGTAAAGGAATGAAAAGAAGGGAAAACGAAAATATCCAGGGGCCACCCCTGGTTCGGTTTTAACTTTTTGCCACACTCGACCAGAGAATCAGACCCGCCCTTAATCGCTATATCAAACACGTGGTCCATGAAACCCGTGCAGGGCACTTTCGAGTTCAGATGCAGACGTTAGAAGATGGCGTACCATCTAATGTCAACATGTGTGCCAGCCAAGTATATTTTTTGTCCTGTTTTGTCCTATAGTCATTCTGGTCCTATGGTCATTGTAAACAATATCACAAAATGTGGGCATGACTATTTATTTTTCCTTATCCGACTAAAGTAATCAACATATAATTTCGAATTGTCTTAGTGATTGGGCTGGGGACATTTGGTCTCTGTTTCACAATAAATGGTGGATGATATATCAAAGATAGGATTAGTAACAACACTTTTCATTCAAAACAATTCAGTTTCTTGAATTATTCCTTCATTTTTTTTTTTTAATTTTAGGCTTTTTTCTAAACAGCTGCATTCTAAAATCAACTAAACTAAAAGAATCAGAGCCTTGACCAACGTTTGCCTTTGAATCTGTAAACTTTTGCGTTACCCTTAACACCCTTTTCATGCTGGACGTAGGCTTCCGATTTTTTATTTTTTTCTAACTTTCAGGATTGAAAGATCATGTACAAATTATGTCACATGAGTCTGATGAATATCAAAAGTTCCAGAGTATATTTTGTTAGTATTACGTAATAATTAATCTATTCCGCTAGACCCATAATGAAAATACACAGACACAATGCTAATTACTTATTTTAAATAGTTAAAATTCATCCTAAAATATATGTGTAAAAACTATCAAACGAATTTTTTATTCAGTCCCTATTTCTAAAATCTTTTTCATAAATCTACGTTTATGTTGAACCAAATAAGCAAGTTACCTCTCTTACATTTCACTAACCGTATTGCTTATCAAAAACACCTCTCAGGATTCCCAATGAAAAAGAAAAAACAGGAAATCGCTTTGTGTCTAAAAAAATGGATACCTTGTACAGTCATTTTGACGAGATTTGGAATTGCCTCATTTATGTCAGTAAAAACACATTGCGTTACACTCGTAAAAAAAAATACTGTATTTGTACAGAAAAACAAAATAACCAGACAAGTAAGATCGATTTTTTTAACATAACCGTTAACATTTTTTTAAACTCTGTTTAACTAGCTGCTTCCACAGTCTCTTTTCCAGTTACGAGTTAGATTGTTTCCCCTACTCTGATGCTTATGCGGAACACCACCCCTCAGTGGTTTGTAGGCTCCGCTTTCAAGTCTTTGGTATGACCCAGCCAGGGTCCTCCTCGTTGGAAAATTTTGATTGTTTGTTTGTTTGTTTTCATTTGATCCTCCCTTGCGGGAACTCGGTATGATACTCCTTACATGCAATATATTTAGGCAAAAACTAAGTATTTAGAACCTATGGCAGAGTGAGGAAAGAACTTGGCCCGGATCTCCACCATCGCGGGGAAGTTATTACCACATAATTCTTCCTGATCGCAGAGAACTATCACTTCCGAAGCACTCCAACATGCATCTGAACAGAGCCATCGCTAGGGTCTCATGTTTTCAGTTTCGGAGACTATGAAAACATGAAGCGTGAATGCCTGGTGGGATAAGTCTAAGAGGACGAGGCTGACGGCTATCTAAGCGGAGCGCCACGACTGGTTGATGTGGAGTGCACATAAAATTTTGAAAAGTCACGCCCCCCTCAGATAGCTGGAAACGGCATTTCCCAGGCTGGTATAAGCAAGAGCTCCACATGCATTGTCGGCAGGGGTGGAACAAATTAACGTGAAGCATAACAAATCTGAAGTTTTTGAGGAAAAAAATTGCAAGACGAGAAAAAGGAAACCACTTTCTAAGCGGAGCGCCACCATTGCTTGGCGCGAAGTGCACGGAAAATTTTGAAAAGTCACGACCCCTCAGATAGCCGGAAACGGCATTTTCCAGGCCTACACAGGCATTTTTAGCAGGAATGTAACAAATTTACATGAAAATATAACTGACCTGAAGCATGGTCAGGAAAGTCTTTGAAGGTGTACTGCTTGTGGTAAAATATTGATGTCAGCTTGAAATAAAAACGAAAAGTAGTATGGCGAACGAAATCATAGCGAGGAGAGCTTTACTCATCTTTTCACGTTATAGTTCTTATTCTCAGAACTTATGAACTTCTACTTTTTCAGGGAATAGGATATGGGGAACGATTGGCTTTTACAAAAAAAAAAAGTATATTATAGGTGCACTGGTCGAGAAAATAATTGGTAATAATCATCTTACTGCATTTTCACGGCCAGAGAATAAAGAACATCAACAGTGAGCAAGAGTGTAAGATACGGCCAGAGGTTTCTCTACCAAAAGTATGCAACCATTACTTTAGGGAGCGCCACGATAGATGGTGCAGAGCGTAAAAAAATCTGAAAATTAACGACTTCCCGGAATTCCCGAAATAGCAATTTCCAGACTTGTGAGTAACTCCAGGGAGGTGTTAAAACCATGCAATCATTACTTTGAATAGACCTTTCGTTAGCAATAAAGGCCGCTTTCACACTTGAGAGCTGATCTCCAGTGGGCGATCAGATCCAGATCAGATCCTCCCCTCAAGATCAAAGGGTTTGCTTTCACACTTGATCCCCAGCGGTGAATCAAGCCAAGATCACGTAAACAACAAACAGGAAGTGCACTGTGCACTGTGTGCACTGTGTGCAGTGCTAGTGCAAATGCAGTGCAAGTGATACCGCAGCTGCTCCGCGTTTGTGTGTGTTGTATTTCACGGGAGAGACGGGAAATTGCGTCATAGATCATGTTGATCTCTGGTCACCTTGGTTTTCCGAGCTTTCACACACGGTTTTTTGATCCCAGCGCGAGATCTGATCTGCCCATGAGGTAGAATCAAAATCTCCGGATCTAATCCTAGGTGCAAGAGATTTCATACTAAAAAATTGATCTCGAGGGGTAGATCAGATCCGGATCTGATCCCCTGCTCGAGATCAAGTGTGGAAGCACTCAAAATTTCCATTCCTATAAGAAATGAACAAATTACAATACGATCAAAAATTACGAGATAAAATGTCAGTTTTCCGGCCACACCTGATACATCTGGATACTCTCCTGTCTGCATGTGTAATAAAAAACAAATAATTGTAGCACCTCTTTGGTTAGAATCAAACCACAACGTGTTGCAGCTCCCATTTTAATTGAAAATATGTCATGAAAATTTTACAGTGACCATGATGTTTTCGTTTTATTTTGCGAACAAATTCTGGAGAGAATTCGGGCACCCTTAACTGTTTAAGCATGCCAGGTTGTTGAAGACTTAAATGGTTGTCACATTTTTTTTACAACTCTGCCCGAAATTCAGATCTAGCGAAAATTTGGGAGGCAGTCTTCTACCTGCCCCTTGGGCCTAGGGTTTGACTTTGGACCGGGGGGTCGCCCTTTCAATTGATTTTTGTGTGTTCTTATATATAAGATTTGCTTCATTAGCTACCTTTAAATTAAAATTTGTGTTACTTATTTAACACATTAGAAGGAACTAGAAAAAATTTGTGAGGGGAAGGATGGTACAGCAGTGCCTTGCTCCGGCTACGCCTGTTCTAAAGAACGTGTACTCCATGTACCTAATTACTCAGGCAGACTTACCTAACAATTAGACTTAAAATCTGCCAGACGACCAATACAGGTGCCATGTGTGTATTCCACCCACCTCACTCATCCCTATCGCGTGTATATATATATATATATATATATATATTACGTTTCAAAAGAGGGACACAATAACTGACAGATCGCTGTCATGGGGAGAGGCCAAGGAGAGGGGACACTCTCCTTGGACAAACTTCCCATTTTGGCTTTTGAAAAAGGGTGGAATGCAATATTTCCTACATTCCACAGCATTTTTACGCATCACCACCAATACAGGATCGCTCACCTATAGCAGAGAGTTGTCATTTTCAAAATCTTCATGGACAGTTGTATTCCACAACAAAATCTCTCTGCAAAACACTAGGAGACGAGATGATCCGTCTTCCGAATACGTTAAATGCTTTAAACTTTTGTTGCTATGCTTCTGCGTGGGTTGTTACATCAGAAGGAAGATTGGTTTATAATTATATAATATGACAACATTGAGTTAGGTAGGAAGCACATGGAAAAATCCCGTGGCCCTCCCGGCGCTTTAAAACGTCCTTAGTATCTGAAGCTCACGGAGCGCAAGGAAATTTCGTTAATTTGGTAAGTGTTTGTAAGCGGGACATTTTTTTTTAATTTGAATTTTTCTCTATACATTTATTGTCGCAACACACAAATAATGTTTTAAAGTGATTCTTGGTTAAAAACCATCTCTTACTCCATTCCACTCTATCTCTGAAGAAATTTGGCGTAAATGCCCTGGTGGAAACTAAAAATCGATGGAGCCGGGCCATATCCAGACAAACAATCAACCATTATAGGACTGAAACATAACTTAGATTGAGATGCTACTGAAAACTACTAAATCGATGAAATTAAAGCGAGCGCACTTGATCTACTTGGAAAAGTCGATATGAGTCCAGTCGGAAAGAGCATGCTAGAGCGAGCATGAGAAAGTTCCAATTGAAATTTCAGATTTCCCAACTATCATCGCTCTGACGATTTTTTTTTGGGGAGGGGGGGAGGGTCAGAAACCCCCACATCCCGCTCGAGACGGCCTTGATCTGAACCAACTTTGTCTTGAGATTCCAGTTTAAAATTAATTCAAATACTGGAGCAGGAGATGTTGCAATGCAGCCATCGATTTGGGCAGATATATAAACAGTTAACTAGCAAAAATTCTCGCCGCCCCTGAAGAAAATATATACTCAGAGGTTTTGGAAGGTGTACAATATAGGAATGCTTTAGTTGGTACTATGACGTCACTCATTCACGCCGAAAGCTAGTTGCATGACAAACCTGACACCTGAATAATATGTTGAGTCTAGGGTGGTCGGAGGTGGAAATTTTTCTCCGCCCTACTCTAGACTATCCACTTCCCATGTCTATGGAGAAGCAGTTTGAAGTACTCTTCTTTAATTGCTACCATTTCGACAACATTCCTCTCGCTCCCATTTTCATTACTTTTCTTTCATCCTTCTTTTTCTTCATTTACCTTCTTTTTACCCTGTTCCCTCTTCTTTTCTTTCCTTTCTTTCCCCTCCTTATTCTCTCAATTTTTTTTTTTTTTTTTCTGTCAATGGGGACCAAGGCCCGTCGCATTGTAGGAAATGGTACAAATCATTGTAAATTTACATAACACAAAATAAAGAGAAACATTAAGATTACAGAAAAGTTTTGGTAATCAGTTTCCAGAACTTTTCTGTTATCCTTATGTATCTCTTAATTTTTTCTACTGTAAATCTACCGTAACTTTTTACAGTGTGGGCCCCCTGCACACGTCAGTGTTCATTATTCTGACAACATAAAATAAATGTAAAACTAATGTTCTGATAACTTTCACTGTAAAGCAAGCTATTTTTGATACATGACTTTTCATCTCTCTAGAGGTAATATTCAAGAAATAGTTTTGCGTACGCCCTCTAAAATAACTTTCATGAAATAGACAGTGCCTTTTCATTTTAATTTTTCTTTATTATTAAATAGCCATCCACCTGCTTGCAATACGAATAAAAAAAAACATTAGTAAAATTTAGGCCCAGTTAGACGTAAATCAATCATAAATCATTAAATGTTTGGTACTTGATGTCTTTCCTATTAAGAATTCCTCTCTCCCAATTATCGTGAATCATCCCTTCAACAACCTTCATTTCAAACAATAACGCTTTTTTCATTTCGTTTCCCTTGCAATGAAGTCCTTTTAATGACTTATTTACCTAGAAGTATTGCTTAGAGAATACATAGTTAAAATTGGGGTGACTAAAATGACTGTATAAACCGTTTGAATGGCTGTTTTTTTTTCCAAGTTTGCGTTTAATCTGTTTTTCTTTTTGTCGTACAATACCAAATGTGTCAATAGCTTACTTACTTAGATGGAGGATTTTGTCTTCTTTTTTTTTTTTTTTGAATAATAGTTATTTCAGTTTAGGCAAGTATATATACAATATTTACATTTAAATTAAAGTTATACGGAGTTTCACGTCCCAGTTTCCAACCAATTGGTTAAATTCGAGCCGGTCACAACCATTTTTTTCAGTTGTGGCTCACTGGCTTTTTTCCCTGCTACATTGTTTATGCTGAGCACCAATCTCAGACCAATCTCAGAAAAGTCTTCGGTCAGGACTTGAACTCCCGACCTCCCGACAGCAAGCCGGATGTCATTCTGACCACTAGGCCACGAAGTCGGTCATATTGGCCTAAAATGTTAACTCCGTTGATTTTTAAAAATGAGTCAACAGAATAAACAACGCGGTAACGTAACGCTGCATGAAAATAAAGTAACGTCAACGCAGTACTATGACAGTAGTATTATTAATATATTAGCAAATAGCACAAATACAATCGATCCGTATGCCTTATTTACTGTTCTAGACTGAATATATTTCTTTACGTTACTCATACGGCACGTAAAACATAGTACGCAATAAAAAGCGCCTAGTAGTACGTAAGCTAAAAGCAAAATGAGACGGGTTGCATTGAGTAATGAGTTATGTTATCTTATTATAACCAGTGGCCAATTTTGTCTTTTTGATTTAACTGATTTATCAAAAATGTCATGTTTAGATAATCTAATAACATCGTTACTGTATTCGATGATTTATGAACATTGTACGTGAAGTTAATTTTCTTACGTGGCACTCTTTGAACTGCGCGGAACACTTTCTTTTCAACAGAGGTGAAAAGTTGTTAAAACGTGAGTATTTAACAACAAAAGAACGTTCTAGTTTGTTTACGTCTCATGCGGTACATAAAACACAGCATTAAGTGCGAAGTAGTACAAGGCTATTCTCTATGCCATGGAATCCAATTGTTGTGGAGAGTTAATCATCGTTGATACGTTACACAAGACCCACATTGGACATAGAAGCAGCGGAGTTGTCCTTCTAATGAAAATGCAAAATGTTCTCTTTTTCCGTCATTTGCAATAAATATATTGGGTGTATGAATGAACAAGGTTAATCAACGCTGGACCTGTGCATTGAGTAGAGTATAATGCACTCTCGGCGGGTTAATGCTATAGCTGGATGCACTCTGGCTGCGCCCTCGTGCATCGCTTGCATTAACCCGCCGTCGTGCATTATCCTCTACCAATGCACGGTCCAGCGTTGATTAACCTTTCATTTCAGCTGAACCGTTCGGTCCTTTGCCAGAGGGTCGGGAGGACTTTAGAAAAAGAATTTTACCAGAATCAAAATAAGAAGAATTTTTTTGATGTGGCTGCTAGGCCTATTTAAAAAAAAAATTAAAGGATCTGCCTTGGCCAAAATTCTCCTTAAGGCCAACGTCTTTCAGACCAATCCCACCGATTGAAGAAAGTTCGTTTTCATTATGAATGATGTAACGGCTGGGCGGTGTAGTTTAAATAATACCCCTTCAACTGTCCTTCTAGAGATCAGGGTTAACGAGGTAGGTACCGTACTATACAGTAACACAAGACATTTGTGAGGATAATCGCTACTCCCGTAAAGAATCCAATGTAGCTCCATTTTTTGGCCAGCGGTTGATAACGTCTCGCTTCTTCTAAATCACCTTTTAGTGTTCTTGACCGTTGCTGAAAATTGAAATATAACATTCTTTAGTCTCAATTTACTTGACATAACGTTTACAGAATAAATATATCGTTGGAAAGCTGTCATGCCCCTTTAAATGTCGTTCCGACAACTTCTCCTCGTATAAATTAGTCCCGTGTCAAAGTCGCCTTTTCAAAATCGCTCTCTGACTACTTCCCCGCCTTAACACACCCGCTTCTTGGTATCATTTGCTTGACAAACATATAAAAATACTGTCGTCGAACCTTAAAGGTAGTGTGACATGAAAATGACAAAATTGGGAATTGGACGTAAACAGCATTAAAACCATGAAAATAGCCACAATTTTCATCAAAATCCATCGAAAAGTGTCCATTCTACAGGACAATTTCTGACTTTCACCTAATCATTAATAAATTTGAGCTAAATATGCAAATCTTGTGATGTCATAGGAGGGACATACCATATATGGCTAATGTTATCCTTTGTTTTTACAATCTTCATTTCAAGGGCAGTTGTAACATTCGTTTGTCCTGAGGGTTTTATTTTATAACTTTAATTTGTGTCCTTGAAATTCATCAGTATCAATTACCAAACCACAAACTATCTGAAGAGTAAATAAGAGATAATTTATGTAGGGATAACAAAAGAAATGTCAACACTATGCAACAGTCCACATCAATATTTTTGCATATTGGCAACAAGTTTCTTCAGAAACATTCGAACTGTGAAGAGGTTTAACTGGAGAACCGTAAACTGGTAAAAGAACTTGAAATAATTCCAGTGATGTTTTCCTTAGAACAGTTCACTCCACAACTGCCAAGTGGAGTCAGGTCAATTTGCTGACGTGTCACACTACCTTTAAGCAGTTTTACAAGTGCCTGAGTGTTTTCACTTAATGATACGGTAATTTGGCTACAGTTCGTTCCCTAACATGCTGTTTTGAATGAAATTAGAAAAAAGGCTACTCGAAGCAGCCGTTCAAACTTTCAACAAAGCTTATTTGAAACACACTACTCGCTTTGGCTTTAAACGTTATGACTAACTCTTTCGATTAGAAATCAGCTTCACTAACATATTTGAACTCTGATCAGACTCTTTAAAGGAGCGAAAATATGATAGTTAGTATAGGGGTACGTGGCTGGTATATTTTGTAAAGAAATTGACATTTTTATGTAATTAATCAACTGATTAGGAGAGAATCCATTGCCTGAAAAAAGATGGGTAAATCGAATGGAAATCATTAAACAACTCTAAAGCTAGTCCAGCGTGCTCGACAAGGTTTAATTGCCATCAAGGTAATTAGTCGAGCTTGTTTGACCAACCAACATGTTAGCCAAACAAGTAACTGAGTACGACAGACCCAACTACCCAAAATTGGTTAATATTCTCAGTCATTTGACTTTCATAGTTCAGGCTTTTGGCCAACTCTTTTGGAGTGCAAACTGAGCTAATTATTACTCAGTGCAAACCAAAACACCGCAGTTTTAAGGAACTATTCGGCTTACGGGCCGAATATTAACAGATTAATTTACGGAGACACGTACTGCTAATTTTAGTGGTTGGTTGAAAAATGTGTCGAATTTATTCTTTATCGTACATTTCACAGGAAGAAGATTGTTTCCATTTTTGCTTAAAATAGTTGCTGCAATAAATGTTTCTTTCAAAGTCGATACGGAATAAAAATTTGTATGACGAACATGGACTTCAATATAAATTTGTGTACAAGCTAAAAATTGAAATCTTAAACTTCGCCTGCACAAACTGAATAAAACTAAAAAGATAATAACCGTATTTTAAAACCCATGTAGTAGGTAAACGATGCAAAAGCGTGTCGATTTGTACAAACTGCACTAATATTTTTCCCAAATGTGAGGTGGACCGCACAAGTGTTGCATGTGAATCACTAGGGCCATAAAGGAAGGCCCACATAGGCCCGATATTAACCGTATAATCCCGGGATCAAATTCATATGGGTCAACATAGTAGATCCCTTAAGGTATCCGTATGGAAATGGTGTCTGGGGACTGATCTCCTTTTCAATCTGTAATAATTTGCGGTGTTTCAAATTTCAATGAATTGTTCATTTCGTCCCATATGAAAGGATCTGCAGTAAAAGATTGTCCCAACTGCCTTTGTGACATTGAAAATGGGTGCAAGGCCTTACACTACTAAAAGTAACACAATTATTAACCAATGGTGAGTTTGTGCACATTCAATTCTGAATAAAGCTTTTAAACTTTGAATTTAATATAAAAACGCCAAGAATATCCACTTTTTGATCATAATCACGTAGCGACTGCCTTCAAGCCACGGAAGTGAGTGACGACATCAGCGGATCAGTCTGAGCATTATTTTGATTTGATATAGCAATTCCTAGTGAAAGTATAGAATTATGAAAATAAATTTTCGATCTACATGAATGTTATCAATAATGTAGTAAAAAATCACCTTAGATGCATAAACCAGTGCAACGATTCCAAATGGAAGACAGCAGAATAACAAAACGAAAAGTGAACATGCGTAGTAGGTCTCTAACGGAGGATCTGGCTGATTGGCGAATGTTAGACATTCCTCAGTTTCAAATAGGTTTACCGACGCAGTCTAGTGAAAAGGGGAAACTCATAGTATAAGCGATACCATATTTCTTATTTCTTTATTTACCACAATCATAAAGATACTAAGGCATCAGTTTGTTTATCACCCCATCATAGTCCTAGGCCCAAACGTTCAAGATCATTTCAATTGTATCCCAACATCTTGTTTTAGACCTTTCTCATGAAAAATTTCATATACTTGCAGAATTGATAACCGATCATTTCCAGTATTGGCGATATTTTATAGTTTTTCAGTCATTTTGGCCTTGAGAGTTTATTTAGGAGGGCTGAATCAATAAAAGCCAAGACGAATTATTGGTTGCAGTCAAAAAATTGTCGGCTGATTTTCGTGAACTCTCTTTGTCTCTCCTGGCACTATGCCAAAAGTCCCTTTCTTCAAGACGTGGCCCCATTGACATTTTACATTTCGAAATCGCGAGCATAAAAGTACCTTAAAGTGTACCTCAAGTCAAAAAATTCAAAAATATTTATTGAAGAGTATGAAAAATGAATTCTTACAGTTCAACTTCCATCTTCATAGGACATTCCTGAGCTGAGATATAAAGTTTTGAAGTTAACTCACTCAACTTAAAATGGCATATTGCGCAATGATTTGTGATGTCATTGTTGTAGTACTCAAATTACAATCTTTGTATTTCTTTGTTTTTCGGAAAGTTACTACACCCTGTAGCAAGGTGTGATAGCAATCTTACTCTCATGGGGTGATGTAATTAATTTAGCCCGCTCTGTGCAACACACTATCCAGACAAACAGGAAGTGTTCAAGGTGATAAAAACATTATAAATTTTAAAGGGAAACAAAGCAGATGGTGTGAGTTGTACAACAAGAAAGTTACAAATTGTTACGCAATGGATCAATTTGAAATTATGAAGCAAATTTAAATGAATAAACTTCAACATTTTATATCTCAGCTCAAGAATGTCCTATGAAGATGGGAGTTAGACTGTTAGAAATCATTTTCATGCCCCTTAATATATTTTTTTAAATTTTTTGACTTGAGGTACACTTTATATTAAACCAACCTACCATGGTGCTCTAATGGCAGGCCGTTTAAATATTTATCTCGCAATTTCACTTTAATGGGGAACATTTCACTTAAGTGGAATTGAATTCGACTTAAGTGCGATCGAATTTCACTTGTGTGAAATGTACTCTTCTTTAGTGGAACACTTTTTACTTAAGGGGGATGCATTTTACTTAAGTATTATCCAATTTCAATTTTAGCAAATACGATTTTACTTAAGTGGAAATGAATTTCACACCGCACAGTCCATTCCCTTAGGCTGGTTATAGGAGTCATACATTAGCTTAATTGAATCAAATAGGAATCCTTATAGGTGTTTAAAACAGTTTTGAAACTCTAAAAGACGGTAACTATCAATATACTTGAATGCTATTAGGGTATTTACTCATTAACTCTATTTACTCGTACAAAGAATGAAATATAACGATAAATACAGAGGTGACTTAACCTATGATTTAAACGTCTTTCTCACATGTCTTCAAATTGTACAGTTGCATAAACGGGGCAAACGAGGGCAAAACTTGTAATCTTGGATGCAATACTGAATTTTTGAGACAGAAATTGACGAAAACTTCGGACTCTCTATGTTACACTCTTTCTTTTAACTACCCCACCAATGATAAACTATACAAAAAAGATCAGTTCAAAAAGACCGATGTATAAAACGTGAGAGGAAAAAGTGTCATAATTACCATATTGTCAAATGTCCACCAATTTTTCAATTTTTTTCTCGAAAAAAATAACGGAAATTAAAACGATTGACTGGCAACGTTTGGTTTTTCTTTAAAAGTTGCCACAGCTGCTTCTTGCAAAGGCTAATTGGATTTGGAATATTCGTGAAGAACTTAGATCACGTTTTATTCATTTTTTATTTTCATTTTACCTATTTGACGCTTGTGCTAGACAGAATAGTCCAAGACATTCGACATGGTTCAGCAAAATCACATAATCAAATATATTTCCTAAAAATTAATAGGTATTAAGCCTTTCTCTAACTTGTATAAGATGGTTCAGCAGCAATTGGCTGTCGTATTGCAAGATCCCATCCCCCCCCCCCCCCTTGTAGCTAATGCATTTTGTTTTCCAACCGTGGGTACCTCGATGCGACACGCCATTATATATGATTGTAGAGGTCGAGAGAACTGAAATATGATATATGGTTTTTTTAAGATCTGAAGTACGATTGGTTGTGTCTGACATCACTGGCATAAGGATATTCTGCACTTATAATATTCGAGTTTGCAAGAGAGTGTTAAAGTGAGCCAAGCTGAAAAAACGTGTAGATAACACAATAATTTGCGTCTGAAACACTTAATCAAATTGTTAAAAGTTAAAAAACATTCTTGCCTTCAAAGTTTACTGTTTTAGTGTATAAAGAATTTCAACGTTCAAAGCACTTACCTTGGTCATTTTATCTTGTTGAATTGGTACCGCCATCCCTTGTTGTTCCCCTGATGAAACAGGGGACAGGTGTGCATCTTCCTTTGTTCCTTGGGATGACAAATTATCTAGAAAATAATCAGTCAATCAATTAATCAATTAAATGAAGGATTCATTAGAATTTTTTAGATAAGGAATTTATTGATTTTCTTCGCTCATTAGCATTGAAACAAATAAGTATCAAAAATCCATATTCAAACAATACAGCACCACAGAACTAAAAGCAGAATTCAATGATTAACGCATGGTAATTTTAAGCGTCCTTCAAAATATTAACCATGCAAAGGCTGTCTTGAAGACTTGAGAGCCCCAAAGTGTAAACATTTTGTGTGGGACGAAATAAATTTTGTTGCACTGACGTTTTTCTCTCAAAACTATCCCTCTAAAAAATGATCATATTTCACAATTTTACAAATGGTGATAATTCATTCGTGTTAACCCCTAACTCGGCAAGAAGATTGTTAAAAGCTTTCTACCCCAGCTGTCTACGCCATGCGTTTGCTTGGGAGTTGAATTTCATTAATGCAATAACGTGTTTTAATATCATGTTAGGCATTCTTAGAAGTCAGCAGATAATGCATAAAAACATGCCTCTTATTAGGCATTTTAGGCCTACTGTTTAAGTTATAACTATTTGACCTGCAGTAAACTCTATAAATTATTTTAATTGATCTAAGTGTATTCATGTAACCAGGTGTTTCTAGCACAAAGTGCAGTCAAGATATTTCTTTTAAATCGATCATCTCACTCTAAAAAATATTTAAACGATTTTGTTAAAATATTAGGATACTCACGAAGATGAGTATTCTACTCGAAATAAGTGACTGAGTACTTCAACTGAATTTGTGCAAAATTTTACACAAATTGCTGAATTTGTGTAAAATTTTACACAAACTGAGTTGAAGTACTCACTCATTTCGAGTAGAAATAGTCATTTTCGTGAGCATCCTAATTTTTAAACAAAATCGTTTAAATATTTTTAGAGTGCTGTATTGGCATGCTTTTTATTCAACTACGCCCCACTAGCCGTTCTATTCCAGACCATTAGACACTGTCGTTTTAGACATAACTGTATCTACTTAATCTTATCTCGGATTGACGTTTTTTTTTTTTTTTTTTTTAAAGAACCATTGCCCTTCACAAATTACGTCAGAACAAGGAAGTTGGGTTGAATGCACTACGGTTTACTTGTTATATCATTACATTGCTGGTTTAGAGCTTTCGTGAGGTGAAGTCTTTGTTTCATAAATGCAAATGATTCACATACTTCTTCCCTGAGCCGTTCTATGTATGAGATATGTCCGTAAATAAAGTCTTTCCTCTGTTATCTCAATGTAACCAGTAATGTTGTACTATTTTGGGTAGCAAACGAGATTAGTAGGCTATATAACGCTATTGACCATTTTCTATATTCAACGTTCAAAAAGTACAATTGAAACGTAAAACAATCTGAACAGCGTTAAGAAGAACACGTATATAAGAACCAAATATATGACTTTTAATATTCTTATAATTCTTTTGTACGTTTTCTTGTTATGCATGCTGCCTTAAGCCTTTAATAAGTTCATTTTAACTGACGCACATGGTTAACCTTAGATTTATACTTACCTTCCATTTTAGCGACAACCCCCAAACTGGATAAAGTTTTCAGTTCAAACTCCAAGCACAGTAGAAATGATGTGCACACTTTTACTACAACCCTTTCTAGTGTTAAATCATAGCAGACAGCACCAGCACCACCGTCATTCAGTAACCTTTTTATTATCATAAACTCCAACGTTACTTGACATTCCACATTAGAATTTCACCCTGGCGTATAAATATGGAATGTAAGCCACGCGTTTCATTAAGCAGGTTAACTCCGACTGAAAGTTTGTCTGTGATTCCTGGCCTTATTCACTGTATTTCTACTTATTAAAGGGACAGGTGCGTAGCCAGGATTGTGTTTTGGGGGATGTCATGGGGTCTTGGGCATGAGGGAAAAGTCTAAGGATAGAGAAAAAACCGCTGTGTTAAGTGGTTTTTTCATTGCAAGGTTAGGTCAGGGGGGTTCTAACCCCCAATCCCCCTCTCCGTGGCGTGGCGTGAAGGACAATAAAAGTTAAACTTTCAAGCACTCTAGTCCGTGTTTGGACTCAAGTCCGTGTACTTTCTCAATGGTAAAAAATCAATCTGTATGGCTGAGTCCATCAAATTCTGAAATGACGACTCTGAGTCCGGACTCGATTACAGCTCTGGAAAACATAAAGGTATTATTGTATGATCTTTGACCTATCCCTGACTTCTTGAAGGAACTCCTTACTGGCTGGTAATATTTACACATCTGTCCCTATTGTTATAAGATATTAAACTGTCTTGCAATAAAAGCACGCGTAAACTTTTTGATTCAATGTGTTTAACTTCCTGGGCAGCTCGTGTACAACGTCTCTATGTTGAACATTATTCCACTATGTTAGCGAATTTTCCCTTATCTGAAGAAACATACTTGAACTTGCAGGACCGTCGTTTAAATTGATTTAATGCCAAAATGACGGAATATCAACAGCCTTTGCACAGTTTTCCTATTTCATTCTTAAATCTCAGCACACATTTTCTTAGATTTCAATGGAAAATACTTGGTAACGTTATTTTTGGTACGGTGTGATGGGGAAATACCACGGACTTCCTATATACACAGAGCAATGTAACGCGTACGTCCCATTCGTAGATTGTCGCCACCTACTGAGACCACAAAAGAGTCACGGAGATGACCGCCGTCAAGCTATGATTTGTATGATTTGACGACGATTCTGTAATATTTTGAACAAAAGTTTTACTTGAATTGGAAACATTACCATTTTTTCTGCAATACGTGAAGTAACTTTGACCTTACCTTGTATTGTTTCGAAAACTTTCAAAATCTGTCGATATACTCGAGCAAGTCCAAATCTTCACACAAAACCATAACAGACAGACATCTTGGTGTGCTTTTTCTCACACGTACGGTAGCGGCAATCCACCGTGCAGTACGCTCTGTCCATGTATAGGAAGTCTGTGAAAAATACCTATTGCAAGAAGTTTATATTCATGCTGTAAGCAAGATTCCACAACAGTTTTATAGGCGATTATAGCGCATTCGAGTGTTTTATTAAGACGTGCCAAGGGTTCTTTTTTCACTCAAGAGTTGTAAATTAGATTTTATGAACGAAAATTCAAGGACTGCTTTCCGCGTGCCAAAAATTTTAGTTATCTGTTGCGTGATCTTACTACTATAAATAATCATGATGGTAGTTGTTACATTTAAAGAATTTATACTGCAGTCAAAACGACTTATTGTAAAGATGCTTTCATGCTTTACAATGTACGGTTACACTGAGAACGACTATTAAACGACATTTTCCTACGGTGTTGGTTTGTACCGAAGCGTTCATTATATCTGTCCTCCTTTATTGCGAAACTCAGAACTACAAGATCTTTTTAGTTTCCACACTTTGAAGGAAAGTATAAGGGTTGATGAAAACACTTGAGCAAGCCGGATTATTCATATTTTCCCCTTCAATTAGTAAATTTTTCTTTGAGGTCACAAATGTCACCCATTTTTTTTTTCGGGGGGGGTGGGAGCGAATGGCTGAGCAATCTTTTTTGTAACACTGTACGTCGTCTATGGGTTTGTGGGTAAAAAATTTTGCAGGTAAAAATTTTCATAATCGCTGCCAAAATTGTAACTTAATTAAAATTCCAAATGAATTTCGTAAGTGCTTTTAATGAAGATCATGCATCCTTTTAGGCTCATTTATTAATGGAAAGGTGTTGGTTATTGATGAACTGCCAGAATATTTCCCGCCGAATGCCTCTTCTATTGGATAATAAAATTTTGGATCCTTAAATGCTGGGTCCTAAGTACGGGCAAAGTTAAACCTCGCGGTAAATTCCAACCTGTCAGTTGGAGAATTCTTCCTGGCCTTGATCTTATTTTGGTTATCCAATTTCCAAACGGTGGAACACAACCCTTTAATCGGAACCAACGAGATGTACTCAGCAACCTAGCTAGCAGCTAGTACTCTTTTGCACTTTTCCCTTAGCTGTTTCCTCTGTACTCTCCGTTAAAGGTACGCGTGTTCTCTGCTACAAGCTTATGGATAGTTGGAGAAAGAAGCTTCGAACTAAGAGTTGTATAGATTTAAGTGACGGTCAATCGGGAAGTACTGTAAGCAATTCAAAAATAAATATTTAAGAATAGGGAAAATGGTTGCTAACAGTTCCATCCCCATCTCCATAGCACATTCCTGAGCTGAGAAAAAATGTTGAAGTTTATTCACTTTAACCAAATTGGTCCATTGAGCAATAACTTGTGACTTTCTTGTTGTGTAACTCACAAAACCTGCTATGTTTCCCTTTAAAATTAAAAATGTTTTGATGATGACCTTGAACAGTTCCTGTTTACTTGCATTGCATGTTGAACAGAGGGGGCTTAATTAATTACATTCCCCCATTTAAGTAAGACTGATATCATACCTTGGTACAAGGTGTAGTTACTTTCAGGCAAAAAAAAAAAAAACAAAGAAATACAAACATTGTAATTTGAGCATTACATCAACGACATCAAAAATTATTGCACAATATAACAGTTATAGTTGAGTAAATGAACTTCAAAATTTTTCATCTCAGCTCAGGAATGTCCAAGAAAGATGGAAGTTAATCTGTTAAAATTCATTTTTCAAGCTCTTTAATATATATTTTTGATCTTTTTTAACTTGGGTACACTTAAAAATCGTATTGAGTCCTAGCGACATGCAACATGTCGATCATTGCATTCTATGACCGTGTCTAGGAAGTACACATAAAGGTTAATAAAGGTAACCTTTTGTAAAAGCAAGCAACGTAACAGATGCATTAATATTATTGTATACAAATCTTTGGGTTCATTTTAGAAATTTTATTCATACTGAAATGTTTGAACATGAGACAATTTTAACATTACAATAGTTTCACTCAACAGAGATAATTCGATTAAAGACATTATTGCTCAGTGAGAATCGTGTTGTTAGCACATAACATAACTCCAACAAGTTTGCAAGGTAACCTTAAAAAAAGAACTACTTTATTCCCTAAGTTATAATATTATATCCGTTATTGGAAAGTGATAATAAAAACACTGTAAGACCATACAACAGTGCCCGCAGTCTCCTGTCAAGCCTCATCCCCATGGCTTTAAAGAACAGATGATGCGCCGCCCCTAATTACACCTCGCATTTAAAACACCCTAACGTCATGTTTGGCAGTTTAGAGGAATACCAACTGAACAATGAAACAGAGAAACACTTAGTCTCGTCACTGATCGTTGAATAAGTCTTGTGTGAATTCGCGACACGTTTGTAGAAAACTAACGCTCTCACCCGATTGGTTGAACTTTTGTTGTTGGGTGGTTATTCATCCAAAAGAGGGCGCACTTTCTGTCCTATAACATCCTATGCAACAGGTCAATAGAGGTAACGAAGCAAGTGGTCCCAACCCACATCGCCCAATCAAACAGTTGATTCAGCGCTACACACGCAGGTTTTCTTTAAAGCTCTCCTACCAAGCCAAATATTTATGGTACGTGCATTATATCCCTTGATTTGCGTCAGGGTGAAGATAAATAGGGTATTGTACATATATACGAGTGTGGTATATATCGATGCATTCACTCACATAGTTCTTTTTCTTTGACTATGGCTCTGTTTCGTTAAACATATGGTATTGACAAAAACCGTTAGCCGGAACACCGATTCAAGAGCTACCGTGAAACAGGCCCTGCTATACACCCACCAAATGTTCCACCCATCCGTTTATCCATTACTTTACGTTCCAAGACTCAGTAACACAAAAAATGGAATAAATGATCAAATGGAAAACTTACAACTCTAGTAGGAAGAGGCATCCCACGGACTTGTTCTAACCACGAAACTACTAAATGGTCTACCTGAACTATAATTAGGTTGGGAAAGAGTGCTTAAGCGTAATGGAAAAAACTGTTTTCAAAAGTATAGAAGAATTAACAGAATATAAAAGCTGGATAAAGCCTTTTGGCAGTTAAATGTTCCAATACAAAATTATGTGTAACAAAGCGATTCCGATATTCTAATGTATTATTGTTCATTTTACAAATATGTGTCTAGAAGGAAGTGTAAGAAAATAATGTAAAATAAACCCCGTGTTTCTTTCTCCATGGCTAGCAAGCGTCGTCTACGCTTTCCTTATGGCATCATATTATGTGTAAAGCAATTTCTGTCTTTGTTCACAATTTTAAAAATCGGAAATTGAAAAAATTATTGTCAGTGATAAATGTGTAGTTGTTTTCCATCATTTTATCCCAATTAAAGTCATTTCCGCCTTGAATTCAGTAAGACGAGTCACCTGCAAATTTATCTCGATCATAACAACAACTTAATCCAGTAATTCCAGTTAAAACACCAGCATTAAATACAAAATTGTTTTTAATCATTTTATCCCACTAAAAGTCATCCTTGAATTCAAAACGACGAGCCGCCTGTCAATTGTAATACAAGAACAACCGCATATCTAATAATCCCAGTTATTACACTAGCAAAAATCCCAAACTTAGCTGTGGAAGACGCCTGTCGTGCCGCTTCGAAGTAACCAGAGCCCTCGAATGACTGTTGCTGAAAAGAGAGAAAGGGGAACAACTATTTATATCTGATGAAATCCCTACAGTTTCACAATATACAACAAAATTTATGATACCGGGGGGGGGGGGAATTGTTTTCAAATATATAACATAGAAAGACCTCTTCTTATATAAATGATTCTCACCTCGCCTTGTGAAATCGAAACCAGTATGTTTTGAATTGCCGTGAAGCCTGTATTCGCAGTGTAGACATTCCAAAATTTGTGTTTTTCTATATGTTAATGTGTGATGTTATTTTGTTCATCTGACAATTGTATGATTGAAAAGAGTGCATTTTTAGGTGATAATTTTTAGTTAGTTAGTAAATTAGATAGTTATTTAGTTAGCTCGTTAGTTAGTCAGTCAGTCAGTCAGTAAGTTAGTTTTACCTTCATCCTAGCTAAACATCACTGTTAGAAACTGTTAGTGTAAATAGCGTTCAAAATTTTATTTTACAAATGAGAATAATACCTCTTTTAATTACTTCTTTCCCATTATTATTATTTATGAGCTATGTAGTACTTAAAATTTCGTCATCCAAGTGCCTACACAAAAGCTTTGGCCTCGGTCCCTGTCTCGGTCTCGAACCCTTGTGGCCTCTAAAATTGTCCTGGTCTCGATTCGAGACCGGCCAAAAATTGTTGTTTTATTTTTTGTTTACATAAGATAAATTATGTCTAAAAATTAAAAAGTGTATGTACGTTTTTAAGATTCATAAATAACTGTACTTATGTATTTATCAAATTTTAAGTGATTGTTTTTGTCCATTGTTATTTTATGATGGAAATCAATAAATTTTATCTTACCACACCAGTGAAGTACCCAGCGAGGGGCACTGGGCCATGCCACTCCACCCCTTCCTCACAGAATGTAGCATATGTTGCACCGGATTGCATGTGAGGACACCAACTTTTACAAAAATTTTCAAAGTGGAAGGAAGCATCCCGTAGGCTCGTTCCGCAGCCGGTACAGACGTACGAGAAAGGGACAGGGGAGTGAAGGACGTTCAGGTTCGGTGAGCAATAGTTTAACATTTATCATGTAACAGGTGTTAGGAGTAAAACCTGTTTTTAATTGGGAGTTCGGACAGTTACATACAAAATTGCATCAACTCCGCGGATCTTGAATTTAGCCACGAGTTGAAATAGGGAACATTAGCATATTTTCAATTCCGTTTTAGTTTTCCCCTTGAAGATTACATACCAATTCATCTAATGTTATGGTACATTTTGTGATAAATTTCTGATCCCTTTGCAAGTTTCTGGATTTTTATTTTTGCAAAGGAAAGCTAAAAGTATAAACTATTTAGATACACTTTGAAAAGCATGATACACAATTTTCGGCCATTTGATGAGTAGAGGTTTTTCAAAATTTTCTTTTCTCTCCATACCAACTGATGGTGGCGCTCAACTAAGATAGCATTGTATTTATGATAGGATTATTTTTTCGTACATAAAAATAAAAAACTGAAATGCTCCCGAGCCCTTCAGCCCATCGCTGATGATGTTTTATTTTGACTTATAAAAGTATGCAAATTTAAAAACAAATTATACTTCAAATAGGCACGGGTAGCGTACATGGTATCTGATTGCAAGTAGAGACACAAAATATTTAGTTTTACCCCATTATCCAACACAACTCAATTTTTAGGACTATCCCTGTAAAATTAAAAGTCTTGTACCATTTTGCACTTAAGCTCCTTGAAAAGACCAAGAATTTTCAAAGGAGAAAGGGAAACCCTCTCTCTTAGACCCCTTCTCCTACCGACAATCACTTAACATAATGCATCCCCCCTCCTTCAAAGAAAAATTACTTTCACCTTGACCTTACCTTTATAAACTCATAGACTGGGTTTACATTTCAAAAACGCCAATTGCTTTGAAAATTTGAGGAAAAAGGATTCATGTAATGAGTCCACACACTCCATCTGTAAGGGCTTACAAGCCCAAATCTCTCACTTATTCTCCTAAACTTCTTTTTTATACCCCTCCCACATTTGTCTAAAATTCATCCTCTTCCAGTTGTAATCTCTTTTCATTGCTTCAGGGTGACTAGAAAAGAGTAATGTGTATAAATCAAAACACTCACAATGCAGTTAATGCTGAAATAAAATATTTAATACTCTGCATTGTTTGAACTAGATGCCAATCAAAGAACTGAGCCAAAAGGTAATTTTTGTATTTTAACAGACTACTACGATAATTGTAGTTTGGGGTGAGAGGACAAGGCGTTTATCTTTATTCTGTGAGTAAAGATCTGTAGCACGCACTGGCTCTGATTTGATGAGCAGGGCCAGCTGGACCGTACTGAACGGGAGCCGAGTAGGGGGTTGCCATCCTACAACTTAGAGCTTTGTCTAGATCTCGAATATGCCGGTCTCGACTACAACACTGATATACATGCATTGTACTTCGGAGCATATTCCTCGTGTGACACATTCAGAATTCATTTTAACTCAGACAGCCGTGTTTTAAGCAGCTTATGATCATAGAACGCTTTTCAAGTGAGCTTCAACTCATAACTATTTTCCCGCTTATTCCCTACCATCATCGCTTACTCTTACTGTCATGGTTATCAAATTATGTAAGCTGTCATCCAAAAAACAAGACAACCAAGCAAACAAGAAAACCCTACAATTATCCTTTTAGTGAAACAGGTAGATCACTATATTAACAAACAACAAATGAAAATACTGAACTTTTAGGAACTGCAAATGTAGATTTTCCCAATAACATTACCCTTAAAATATTTTAGATCCTAAACTTGGGAAGAGGGGGGGGGGGGGGGGGGCGATGGTCAAAATAAAAAAAAAATGATCAAAATTCCGGTCCTTTGGTATGATGGGATTTGTACTTGCACAAAACCAACTGGGGCACATAAATTTTGGTGATGTAATATCTACTTTAATTGGTAATATATGGGACTAAATTGGGACAAAATTTTCCTAATTGTTTTTAAGACAAACTTGCTGCCTTTAGATATTTGACAAATTTGTATTTACGCTAATAAAGATTGTTCTTTCGATTTGATATACGTTATTGTCCCTTGCATAATTTGAAATGCAATCAGTATCCCAGGTAGGGAACCTTTATGGGTCACATATGGGAAACCAATATGGGGCCCATGTAATTTTGTACCCTAGATAAGCAAGGAAAGCCCAAATGCACGAGAAACATTATAGAGTTTTTTTTCCATATATTCCGCATACATCGTGGGAAAGAGCACTTAATCCCATATGCAACGTATGGGGCAGTAAAAATTTCTTTTTAATCTTGAGTGCAAAACCTTATTATGTTCCCGTGTGAGCCCAGAAATTCTTAGTTGGGTTTTAAATGGAAATGCTATCTTGTTTATAGCGTAAAAAAGTTAATATTACAAAAATTGATCAAGAATGATGATGAATTTGGTGGAACCATAAGAGCATAGCAGTTGCAAAAAACGATGAGGGACAATTAAAAGTATGACATGTTAGTACCGTGTCAGTTGTATTAAAAAAGTATCTGTATCGACTTGTCTCTTTGGTCAACAATGATTGAAAAGGGATAAGTCCTTACTAGCTACCATACCGATACCAATACCGATAATCCTGGATCTGTTCCTTTATCGCTCGAAACATCAATCGATACAAACCAATGGCAATAACAAATTAAAACACTCATTCTTGAACAGTGTTTATCAGCTAATGCTTGACTAATATTTAACTAAATAAACTTTATGTCTGACCTTTCTTCTTCCTGACTAAGTAAAATTCTTGATCATAAAAAATACCAAGATAAGAGTGATTAACGAAGTTTTTCAATTCAAGTGCTCTTCTGTAATTGTACTAAGAGTGAAATACCTGCAATGCATTTACGAGAGCAGCAATACCACAGATAGGACAGCAAAATACTATGACGAAAATTGAGCAAATGACGTAGTTCCTAATAGGAGGATCGGGTGGATTGGCAACGCGATTTATAATTGAGTTTGTACTACGCCAACAGAGACCACCTGAATGAAAGGAAGAGAAGAAAATAAGATTATTCACACTCTTAATAGTCAATTTGATCACAATGACAGTTTGACCAAACTATGGTCAATTTGACCTCCATCTGGTCAAACTTTACCAACCAGTTTAGTCACAAAGTGTGACTAGTTTTGGTTCAGTGCCAGAGTGTTTGACCAAATTTGTTAAAGAGTGCACACCACTGTGATGGGAACAATCATAGGCAATCATACATTCTAAAGACGTGCTTTGAAATTAAATGCCGCAATTTTCCCAGCGCTTTGGGAAAATTTCACGTTGAACTCCTTTAACAGTGTACTAATACCAAAGTAAAGAAAAGTTTGGGAGCGATGTGCTTTGTTTAAACAAGAAATTTTCTGACTTGCGACCTTATCATTAACATAAACACTAACTGTAACAAAGTATACGATCGACCCAATACAATGGCAACAACCAATCAAAAAATCACCTTTTAAAAATTTGCACATCTACCCAAAGTTTGCACTAGATTTAATGCACCAAAAAAAAGTATTCATAATGTTAAACTGACATGGTGATCTTGTTTTAACTCTAAATATTGATTATAAATTTGTGCTTTGAAGAAACTTGGTAAATCCACCAAAATGGGTTTTATATGGTAATATTAAACACTCAAAATTCATGTATATGGTATGAACAAAACACAATTAAACTTTAGCATTCGGTCAAGGCAGCATATCCAGACAATTATTCCATCTCTTACGGAAATAGGAAATGTTTTAATCGGTTTTGAAAAAATGCATCGTTGTTTTTTGAAAAAAATTTTTTTTTTTTTTTAATGTACTGATTGAAAACGCTGTTAGGGAAACTTAAAGGTGGAGAGAAAAAACTAAATCCTTATAATTTTCAGTGTTCATTAACAAGTTAACGGAGTTCCAAGTTCTAATTTTCCATCCGGTGAATGTTTTAAAGGCCCAATTCTCTCACCCCAAACAGTACCAATTATCCTAACCTTCTTACTTATGCCCCTCCCACAACGGTATGAAGTTCATTTTCATCCAGACACAATCTCAGTGAATTGCCTAAGGGTGAGTATAGAAAAGCCGAACGTGTATAATTGAAACACTCTCAGCACAGTTCATGCTGTGTGATGTAAGCTTTGGTTCTTTGCATTGTTTTAATTAGCAGTCAATCACAGAGCTGAGCCAATTGAGAGTTTCTTTTATCCCATACAAGAAGTGTAGTTTGGGATGAGAGGATTGGCCCTTTAAACTTCTTCTTGGGCTCCACATTTGCTGTATGATATGTTCGTATCCTGTTGCACCAATTGAGCCAATTGAGAGTTTCTTTTATCCCATACAAGAAGTGTAGTTTGGGATGAGAGGATTGGCCCTTTAAGCTTACTTCTTGGGCTCCACATTTGCTGTATGATATGTTCGTATCCTGTTGCACCCCTTCTGAATTAGTAGGTCCGCATTGCACCTCTTCAAACCCTCTGTACGAGGGTGGCAAGGCCTGCCCGACTTGGATCTCACGTTGTTTTGATCAGTGGGGGAGCTGCCATATGGTCAGGGAGGGCGGTCGCCCCCCTGACGGACCAAAATCGTCTGTCGGCGCCCTTTTGGGATTTTCAACATACTTTACTCTTGCACCATTTTTGGCAAAAGACAAAATTTAATAGCGTTGTTTTAAGGCCCAGACAACAAAATGCTCAAAAAGCCACCAATAAATGTACTAACTGCACTTCATTCTGATGAAAAGGGTAATCTTCTGTAACATAGGGTTAGGTTTTGCCGCAAACGTATACGCACTAATGAATGTTGTCGCTGTGCTAAGTTCATTGCTTCCAAACCAAGCGTGATTATAAGCTTACAAAATACACAGACTGACATTAAATCAACCCTCCCGGCCGGTAAAAGATGTTGCAAAAGGCGCAGCAATAATTGTAGCGCAAATAGCCCTCTTGTTGTCGGGGATAAATGTCAACATAGACAATAAAAAGACGTTTTTCAAGATCATTTGAAGAGAACATTCAGGTTAAAATAAAATAGAACTGTTATAATAGTGGTAATGATTTAAGAGTTGTAATGAGTAATTTTCATTTTGCTTTCCTTCAAGTGACCATTATTATAACAAATGGCTATTTCTGACACTGCAGAATAATTCTATGAAAATGCTTATTTCTGTACTTCCGAGGTCTAAAATGCCAGAACATTGCATCAAAAAGGCTTAAGTTTAGGAGACTTTTATTTATTATGAATTTGGTATCTAGAAAACCAAGCAGACCTCTTGTCTTGGCCATTTCTTTTGATGTACTTAATAAATGGCTATTTCAGAGTGGTCGCTTGATGTTAATTACCTCATTTAATTTTTCTTCGTGTACTTATCTTGATTTCCAGGTGCCAAAAGTGTACACCTAACGGTGATTAATTTCCATAACTTTTTCCCTCAGTAGGATTGCTTGCTATTTTGCTCTATAGCAGGTTTAATCTTTACCTTCAAAGAGTGGCCCATTATTACGTTAAAATCTTAAATCGAGACCTGAATGTGGAAGAGAAGGATAGAAACATGCGCGTCCGCAGGTAGGGGCAAGGGGGGGGGGACTTTTCCTCCCCTGGAAAATAAATAAAAAACCGGAAAATTGAAGAAAACATAAAGAAAAAGACGAAGAAAAATAAACATCAATATTTCTTAACAGTTCACTCAGTGTTTTCCCTATTTATATGCGGTAAATAGGCTTTAGAAATGTCATTTCCATCGATCTGAGCTGCATTTTGGGCCAAAATTTTCTTGAGCTCCGCGCCAACTCATGGTGGCCCGGAGCTTTCCCCCAACAAGAATTTAGTCCCCCTCCCCCCGAATTTTCTTCAGCGGAAGCCCATGGATAGAAATTTTAACATGTTTTAATAGAAAAACTTGCCGAGGAGAAATGTCAAAGTAGTCTTCTACCAGGTGAAAATCAAAATAATGGAAAATCTGAAAAGCCGTGGCTCCGATCGTGCGGAGGATCAGGGTACTTACTCCTTCGAAGCGCCCCTGCAGACCATTTTCGCCCCCTCTGACCGAAACTCCTAGCTCCGCCACTGGTTTTGATACATCTAAAGAATACCATCATGTAATAGCCATTAAGAAATATGAAACAAAGGATTTCTTGATGACAAGCTCCAGTCGTTGCTGTTCTCGTATCGTTGGTATGGTGAGTATATGTATATATTAACATTAAATTTTGAGAAAAAGCATAAGGGTAAAAAATGTTTTCCCCATGAAAAAGCAACGAAAGACGTTTTGGTGATGATTAAGAATTCATCACGAGTCCCCCTCTCCAATTTTAGTTTTTGGAATTGATAACGCAAATACAGTATCGTTCCTCGTTTGAAATATTAAATGCCATTGCACTGAGTCCATGGAAATTGGGGGGGGGGGGCGGGGGGGGGAGTGGGAACTTATCTACCTTTTGCACTTTTGTCTTTGACATGGTGCGACGTACCGTTGTATACTACAGAGAGCGTTCTGATTACATATTATGGCATTGTATTCAAAGCCAGCACGGAGCAATAGAAATGGGGTTTGTACTTGCAAAATGAATTGGGCCAGAGTCACAAAAGTTAAACTACGGGGTTTGGAATAACATAATCGGGAAAATTGAAATTGCTGAGATGAAAAGGGAACGTCCTTTCAAAAACCCCAATTTTTTAACTTTCCAAAAATGAAGTAAGAAAATTTTAGTCTTTTTAACACCACCCCCATTTTTCCTCTAACTTTTGCTTTCAGCATTCTTAGCAAAACCGTCATTTTTCAATGTCTTGGGTTGCTGAATACCTAACGGAAGTAAGCTTGGTCTCCTTGGCCAGTATATTCTTTCAGCTCTAGTTGAATCCATGAAGCAGGTTTGAGCATGCCAGATAAATGCAGCAAATTTCCAAATGCTGGCACTCCTCTTTTGTAATAATCACAAATTGATGCGACAAAAGTTGTACCACAATATAAGTAAGTTGGCGTGCATCTTCAAAGAGGTTTCCTGAAGTTTGTCAAATCAGGGATTTTTTATATTAACTCGGATGACATAATATGCATGGTTGAGGGCTGTGATGAATTCGAAGCTAACTTTTTTTCCGTACTTGAATTTATGCTCTGCTCGCTTGGAAAGTTTCGCTCAAAGTAAAAATACCTTCACTACTGCCTGAATCCTAGTCATTCTTGTTATTATTTTAACCTTAAAAAAACATGTTAGATGTCCATTCCATGTTGTATTCTCAAACCCTGGACATGAAGGGAATTTCACTTAGAGTGGAGATTCTAATTAGAAAAGCGATTTTTTGTCTGTCGGAGGCATGTGTATATCTACTGTCAAATCTGGATCCTGAGAAAAGGCTTGATAATTGGGTTCCTGCAAATCTATATCAGGATTTCTGGCAACGGTTTCTTTCGGGAAATGGAACCGGAGAGGTCACAGCCTCACAGATGCGAGGGTGACTTGTGAAGTGATGCCATTTTCGGAAGAATCGCTTTATTGACTACCTGCTGTCCGTAAATTTTCCCTTTTTTCTTTCTTCTATAACTTTTGGCACCCCAGTTATGTTACAAAGACTATCCAGACGTGTCACAAATTGAGAAAGTCGTAGCTGGCAACTCTGTGCAACTAGTTGCAAGCTTTCGAGCGACCTGTTTAGTTGCATGGCACTGAACCGTGCAACTTGGATCATAAACGGACTTTTGGAATGAATCCAGTAGAATATCTTTTACTGGAAATTTAGAAAACTTACAGTTAGTTTTTCGACAAAATCAGTAAAAAACGAAACCTAGAACATCACAGTCATGTGGAAATGTAGTTTTGATCTGCGGTTAGGCGCATAGCGTGGACACATTATTCTTTAAATTAGTTTAGGCACAGATTTGTTACTAAAGGTTTTCCACGTCTGACAGACAAATCTTTCAATACAATTGTCGTTGATTTCATGCATACGTATAATTTTGAGCTGATAACCCAAGTATTTACATGCGAACATAGGAAAGAAATTACCCGATGAAGCAGGCTTTACTCTATATTTTAATGAGCATGGAAAGTTTCTTTGAAACAGAAAAATATAAGTTTTCCTTTCTAGCATCAGTACATGGGCCTGTTGGACGGTCTCTTGGAATCCACAACACAGCTCTAGGGAACCGGAATTAGTGTTTTTGACCGGAAATTGAAATTCTGGTCCGCATTTAGAGTTTTAACCCTTTACCGTTGTGCTCCGATCGGGGCATATTTGCGCGCCTCGGGAGTGGGCGGAAAAGCGGACGTAGCCCGCCCCGCATCGGCTTCCGTAGGCCATTGACCCCGCGACCTTAAACTATTGTCTCTCTCGTTGTGGTGGCCGAATTTTCGGGTAGCTACTCGCAGTTTCGAGCCCCGCGTGAAACAGTAAAGATGGGTGACAGTCGAGCTCTCCACATGGGTCCAAAAGTACCCAAACAACGGCAAAGGGTTAAACGCAAGCCGATGTTCAGCAAAAAGCGCACACTTATTGTTTCACCTGTCTCGTTTGTCCGAATGAATCCAACATCCGAATTGGGAGGGTATAAGTCACTCATCTCGAACGCTTACGCCCAGCGATAAGAATATATTAAACACTTCGGCATTGTCACAAACAACTGAAATCAAACAGGGAGCCGGAATCAAATATGTCAAAGTCTTAAAAGTGACCACTCTGTTACTTTTATATAATTTAAATTCATTTTAGAACGTTTGGCATGTACAAGAGAAAAGGTTACACAGTCAACTCTCACCCCCAGAACTGTAGCCAGCGCGTGGCGTTTGGGTACACAGCAAATTAGTGATTGCCGTCCTGGAGGAGGGAGAAGGTGTCTAAGGGGAGGGGTCAAAATTTTTGCCTATCTGAGGGGGCTAAGATGCAAAATGGTGGACTTACTGAGATAAATTCACTCTTACAGATCACACACTGGCAGGATAACTATGTGCGGTACCGGCAGGTTTCTCAAGTTGTTTGTGTGTATGTACCATCTATCCATAGCAGTGAAATTTTTATAGTAATTTACAGCAATTCTCAATTGACACCGAGCTTTGAATGTAAGCAAGTTCAAAAAATGCAGAGTAATGTAGCTGGTATTACAGAGCATGTGCTATAAAGAGAGTAACTCTATCAAAGCATGGCAGTCTTGTATACTAACCCTGAAATAATAAACTGCCACTCTGTCTCGATGAGGATAACAATTTTGTGAGGGGCTTCAATATGTAGGGTAAGAGAACTGGAACTGTTTGGGATGAGAGAATTGGGTTTCTAAATTCTTCATTAGCAAGGGAACTCATGATCATCCACAAATGGGACGTTTGCCGTTAATTTTTTCCCACAAGAAATTGAATGATGAACAAATGAGGTGTTTTTATTGAGCCAGTGATCA
Organism: Holothuria scabra; assembly: GCA_037179385.1. Taxonomy (NCBI): domain Eukaryota; kingdom Metazoa; phylum Echinodermata; class Holothuroidea; order Aspidochirotida; family Holothuriidae; genus Holothuria; species Holothuria scabra. The sequence continues at coordinate 40,467,338 of CM074179.1, forward strand.
GCTTGTTCATAGTTCTTATTGTGTCCAACTGGCATTGATATTTCGGAATCTCCCCCAGTTGCATGAATACAACCAATTAGCGAAGTAATGCAAAGAGGTTTCAATCGTGATTACAAGTATTAACAGCAGATAAAGTTTTCTTCCTTCTAATCTGGTTGAAGCTTTTCGGTTCAGCAAACGGCCACTGTTTAAAGTTGCTAATGGGGGTTATATGTCCGTCAATTTAGCAAAAGCCGCCGTAGCGATACTAAAGACATTCTTCATCACCCATATCAGCATAGGTGTGCAGAACAAGAACTTTATAATTCTCATAGATACAACGCTTCAAAAAATATGGTTGCACATATAGTTTTCAAGGAACAAATTCTAAGTTGGGGATTTTAACTCACACCTCCAAAAACACTTTGGCCAAGCTGACTAATTAATGGGTCAACTACGCTGTAAAAAAGGTACATTGACAGCACATTAAAACAAAGATATAAATAGGGTTTAAAGAAAAGCTATAGATACTTTTCATCCAGACGTATCGGTACTTTTTCTGTTTTCTTTAATTTTTGAACCATTTTTACAATGACTGTGCATGCACCAAAACAAAATTTTTGACTAACCTATGTAGAATCAGATTGGTTATTGATCATATTCCACCAAGAGAAGTCAAATTTGACCATTGTTTAGTCAAATACTTTTTTGGTTCGGTGCAAAGTTGGACCCTCATTTGGTCCCTCCAATACTTAAAAAGTTCAGTTGTCAATTTGACCAACGCATTTTTAGCGTATGATTTAACCCGGTCTTTTACTTCTACGTTATCTGCCTAAATGTAGTATCGTTTATTGGTTTTCTATCATCAAAACAGATATTTTTACTTACCTGCCATATTAGTTGTCGATGTGCATCAAGGTGAGTACCGTTACAGGTTGCAAACACTTGGCTGGCACTGATCAAAAAGCCATATGTGCATCATATTTGCCTGTGGTCAGGATTTTTACGGCACTTCTTAGCCAAAAGTGTGGTTTCCAGTCAGGAGGTAATAGAGGTTCTTTTTTGCGTAATGTTCAGTTATTATACAAACTAATGTACCTTTTACCCGATGCAGCTGCAAGCGCGGAACCATTTTTCATGGAATAAAAGTGGTTTCTTTCATAAATACTTTTTGATAGTAACACAACTGTAAAATATTAAGACAATTTTAAAGTCAAACAACGGTAAATTGCAACAGCGTACAACTTAATATAGTTAATACTGCACGTGAAATATTTAAATTACAAAGAAATTCAATCCAAATTTGGGACTATTTGTAGAGGAAGACGCTTTTTCACTTCTGCATGTTTCGTATTTATCGTAACAATATTCAGCGGTCATTGACACAATACTGTTGTGAATAGTTTCCCGACACTTGGGATACCTCTTTATTGCCTTAATGTTAAGGTTCACTATCGTAAAGTAAGGGGGGGGGGCATTCCTCCCACTTGAGCATTTGGGATGTTTGTCTTTAGGTTGGCTGGTTTTGTCCAGCTGGGTGGGTTGTGTTAAAATATTCCCATATGTATAACGCATATATGTTTGTCTATGCACAGAAATATAGAAAAGAAATGGAAAACTTCCTCGCGCTTTGAGCGTAGTCATATCCTTTGAGGGCTGCAGAATGGAAGTGATTTTAAAGAAATGCGATTTGGAATCGATAAGTAGTTTCGTAATTTTTGGTTTTGACGCGGTGTAACACTGAGAGGCTGACGGTTAACATTTTTTTAACATTTTCTTTACTGTATTCACCTTCAGTATTTTCTGCTGAGCGCCAGTGTCCGTTTATCAGAATTCCTTACAACGGATCTGTTGGCAAGGGTGGATGGGGGGGGGGGGGGAGGCGGCGGTCACGACCACGCGGGAGCGGGCATTACTTGTAGATTGAAACCATTTTGACAAGTGTCGGTACGTTGTCAGTACATGTGCGTTCTTTTTATCAGTGCCCCCTTCGTTTGGCTGTAGCCACCCAGTTACGAATCAGCTAAGAATCAGCTTAGAAGTTAAAATTCAGTCGTAAAAGACAAGGGTAATATTTCTCTCGGTAACTTCTATACGTAAACAACGCCTGTGGATGCACGTTGATTGTAAGGTGTTTTTAATGAAAAGCAATATATGATTCAACCTTTGGCAGGAATTATTTCTTGGATAGGATGGGGAAATTTAACAGGGTAGTAAAAAATAATAAAATGTTAGTCCTTCCTCAAGTGTCATTGCTGCACTCAAATATTATTTGATTACTTTGTTTTGAAGGCGTATTTGTACCAAGACTAACCCAGTTATGACAAAAAATATTGAACCACAGAGAGCCATACTCCTACTACTAAGGCTCTATAACAACGCTCACAGATCAAATGTATTGCACATTCCCCAAAAGGGAACACCCCATGGACTTATAAATATCTCTTCATTGAGTGATAACATAATCAGATATTAAAAAGCGTTACACCAAATACTATCACATGCGTAAATACTTATTGCCATGATGGGTGTCAAACTACTTATTAAGTTCACACTTAAGAGCACCTTTCGTTACTTTGAGAAGTGCGTACTGGGCAATTGATTGCATCTTTATCCCAATGTGATTGTGGTATAGAAATTTTGCGTAAGTCCTCTAAGACTGGTGTTACGAGACGACATCAACCAGATTGAATCCTCGGACGAGCGAGTGAAAAGTTCTAGAAAGTGCTAGCATCGGTGTTGTCTCTCGAGCATATTCAACGGGTAACCCCAGAGAACATTCGCACAGTTACGAGAATGTACGATCACCTACTGGAAACTACTGTATGATGTAATGGCCTAATAATAGCCAACTTGTGGTTATGGGTTACTGAGCCCAGAACGTTCGCTGTTTGTTTTGTACGAGATCAAACGAGACGTTTCCATAAGAGTAAGTTTCAGACTTTTCTGGAAGAACTACCAGGCGTATAAAAGGTCATGCAAGAACTGTGACAAGATAGAGAAGAGAACAGAAGATACACAGATAATACAGAGACCAGACGCCTGCCTCGCCGCTTAACGCTGTAATTGTGTCGCCATTTACTAAGTCTATAGTCTTCATCCTGCCTTCGCGGAACCGAGTCCTACGCTGTGCTGCTGTACAATCGACGCCACCAACACTACCCCTTGGACAAAGAGTGATACCTTAAGCTGTAAAAGATTGTAAGTAGATTTAAGATTAATTGTTGTAAATTTAAGGAAGTAAGAGGTGAATAATAATTAAGTTGTTGATTTTAATCTCGCTCTTCTGTGGTCTTTCGCTGTTATTGGTTTGAATTGCGACCAAGCCGTAACACTGGATAACACCAAGCTTTCGATTGGATGAACGTAGACTAATCTCAAGAGGTTCCGTGTGACAAAGTGAACTCGTCGACTGTTGGTTAGGTTCGTCGATTGTCAAAACCCGTTTCTGTCTTCAAGTGCACGGGTCGAGGTAGACGAGTCGTATTAAAATGTAGAATTTAATGTCCACAATTAGGCACATTCCCAAATGAAACATTACTCTCATATACATTTTAGGAAATAAGTTACCACAATTGTAAGAAAATATCACGAGGAGGGAAAGTAGCATGCAATCTTACCTCTCTATACATTTCCGGAAATTCTGTGACGTCACAAATGTGAACGGTCGTTGTTGCAGTTAGGAAAGAACGGCAAAATCACGTGGACACGTTCTCGATTTAGCTAGTGGACGGGGGAGAAGACGTGACGCATTTGCAGAGGCTAACATTCACGTAAATGGGTGAAGGTACAAGTGGAAAGCTCCTAATCTTGTGAAGTGACTGGCGAGAATAGAGAAACCAAGCACTTTCACAGGTAACACAAAACGTTTTAAAAACGTGTCATGCTGTGTTATGAAACGTTTTAAAACACCACGTGCCTCATTTTCCAAACATTTTGTGTTACGTACCTGGGTTAACAATTTCCGACAAGATTACAAATGAAACAAATGAAAAAATGCCCTCATCACCCCTAAAATCATCTTCTATAAACTCCTCGCACTTTTTACTTTTATGCCCAAACTTTTCCTTACCGGAACTGAAACTTGGAACTTGGATGATTTTTATGAAAAAGTGAACGCCATTGAAAGACACAATACTTATCTGAGCAACCACCTGCCCTCAAACCTTTCACATAATAGATCTCTAACACCGATCCACGTTTTTTTTTTTTTTGGGGGGGGGGGGTGGAAGAGACAATTTTATATAAAAGGTCCTCCCGACCCTCTAGGGAAGGACAGTGAGACAAAGCCAACGGAATTGCCTTGGCGAAAATCTTGACAAAAAGCTGCGTTTTCGAAAAGACACAGCAATGAACCGACGAAGATCCCAGTCTACAGACCCCTTACGTCATTGATCTCCCATGAACGAAAAAAAGAGAACATAGATGACTATAACCACATGGAATCAGATGCAAAAAACGTCTTCTAAAGCCCCCGCCCCTCCCTACTTTCTGACAAAAACAACGGAAGGCGATATGCTTTTCCTGTTTGTAATGCTTTTCTTGTTTGTATGCTTTTCCTGGATGTAAACTGAACACGTCCACACTAAATAATAACAGCTAAAGTCCTATCGGTTTACTCGCAAAGAGCCGTTCGGCAAGTTAATCGTTCTCTCCACAAATTATTCTTTAAAAGATTAGAGCAACCTCAAAGTACGACATAAGTGCAAAAGCGTATGTGCCAATGTAGAAATTTTCGAGCTCCCTTTTCCTTTTTCTCTTTTTCGTATCTTTTTCGTAGTATCGTTACATTTCTTGTAGAGTGAAAATATTTATTGGAAAATTAAACCATTTAAAAATTGAAACATTGATAACCAAAGTTGCTGACCACCAAGCATATATGAACAATTCTAACCAAACTTGAAGCATACAGGAATGATTTTGTTGTTATTGTTCTTGGCAAAAATAGAATGAATTTTAATAAATTGCCTAGGTTTCCATTAATGCAATATTCATTTTCTATCGGATCTGAACTATCAATACGCAAGGCAGTGATAAAGTAACGAATTTTTTGTTACAAGCAAAACCGCTTGAAAATATACACTGAGTAAGAGGTCCAAATCTCACCATTTCGAACGTGTTTAAAAAATGCAAGCACTAAGCATACAGATCAAAATAATGCAACCTAATTTGCTCATTCAGACGTTTTAACTCAATAACTTTACCAAACGGTGCCCAAGTTATCTTACTGCCTTCCAGGTATCCTCAAATGTGACTGTAATTAAAAAGTTTGATTAAGATATAAAAAGGCTTAGCACAACAAATTACATGTTCGTGGTGAAAGCATCCCTTGCTAGAAGACGTTGAAAGAGGTGATAAAGTGGAAAAAAATACAAGAGCAGATTTAACGGATCGTTAATTGTTTTCTTAACAGAGATCTTACTCTCTACCTTAAGAAATCGTCACTTCTGTTATAATTTCTAAAGCAAACCACCTTGCAAAATTGTCAAATTTAAAGAGAGCCCTCGATATTTTCAATGTCATGAAGTCTTGACCACTTATATGATTAGCAAATACTGTTGCATAGTTATATAAAAGTTTCGCGCATTTCAGCTTTTCTGCCTTAATATCATCGACACTTCACCCCTTAGGCAAACAAAACCTATAACCCGGCAAATTTTTCACTTGTCCGCTTAATGTTGATGTGAAACATATATCAGTGGAATACAAATTAAGGAGGTAATAATTGATTGAAGTTGGGCTCGATTGGCAGATTTCATGTTGTTCTCATGTCATTAATATTTGCCCACCATAAATTAAAATGGTGGCGTAGTTTTTAAGGGTTAAATCTTAGACTATAATTGTCAGACGTTGCCAAAACGATGGTTTGGGAATTCCTTTCTTTAAAAATGGGTTCATCTTGACAAAAACCAGGTTTTTGTTGACAAGAAGTCATGTTTCATTCATTAATCACAGGCCTGATACGTTTTCTAAATTCCTCTGGACTTTCTGGCAAAGGGCGTCCGGCGAAACCAAACGTTAAACTGCATCCTGAAGGCGCTATTCGTCTACTGAATGACAATACTCGACCAACCTCACGAGCCTCAGACCTTTTACATTATTTGTCTATCATCTATGGCTTCATTCCAGACTGGATAAAAAGAACATATACTACACATGATCTTATTCAAAAGGCCGAGCAGCGAAGCTTCATTTGTGTGTATCTATAGCAAAAAATAGTATGCTTCGCGAAAATGCGAAAGAACCCCTATGCTTTCTTTCAGTCATCCCAAAGATGTATTCACTTTTTGGTTTTCCCTTTCCTTTCCATTTTCCCCCATTCCCAATCTTCTCTGTTATAATGCAAGATTTTAACCACACACGTCAAATGGCCTTCTTCACCTTGCATATCTGTTTATATATATGTAAAAAAAAAACTGTACCACTTCAAACAATGTATTACGTTTTGTTAAAGCCTCCGTCTTTATCACAAACTTTATACTTAAGGTATAGATTACAATTTGATACGAAAATTCAAAATGTATTGAATGTTCAAAACTCAACATTATTGCATTATTACAGACTGGAAAGGGTTTGTAATATTAGATATTGAACTGCTGAGTGACCACAAGAAAAGGATTTTTCAAACTAAGAATGTAGTATATTGTACAAAACGATTCTGAATACATTGCTTGTGACTGTAAAAAGTGAACTTATTAAAACTTCACTAGAACTTAAGAGGTGTAAAAGGTCCGTTATGGGCAAAGATAAGACTCTACCACTTCAAACAGGGTATAATTTGTTTTGATTTTTCTTTTTTATGAGCCTCCTTATCAAAAACTATATGTTTAAGGTATAAATATCAATTTCTTATAAAAATTCAAATAATACTGAATAAACAAAACTCAACGTCCTTTCGTCTTGTTACAGAAGAAGATTTGTTTAAGATATTGAACTACTGAGTCACAACACCAAAACGGTAGACCAATAAGGACAGTCAATTGATGGTCTGATTTTGGTCGGACAATTTCCATGCTTACCTGTATCATGAATGGTTGTACACCAAAAGTCCCCTCAATTTCACTAAATATAAAGCTTAGAAGTTACAAGTAAACCATAATTGAAGATCATTTAAGGCTAATGGCCTCACCAATGGCTAACTACGGTCACTATACACTAGCGCTACTCGGATTCGCCTATAAAGTCTCTAAAATGTAGTATAATTTATAACAGAATGTTACCAATTGCGTGTACTGTAGAAAGTCCTAAAAAGACGAACCAACAATTTCAGGTTTCTGCTTGGGTGTAGGCCTTTTTTTAAAATAGTGATAAAGTTTTGGACTTTTATTGAGTCAAAATTGAGTTTTATGTTATCTTCTGTTGCCAGGGTTGAATATTGTACCACCGTAGAAATTTGAAAATCCCTTGGTCTTTGTACCTGATCGAGCCAATCGATCCGAACTGCACAGTCGACACGTGAGCAAGCGAAACTCCATAACTAAATATCAAGTTTATTAAATTTACAAAGAGCATTTTGAGCCTTATGAACAGCGGGAAAAATTAAAGCACCAGATTTCGATGAAGGCACTTTGTATGTACAAAATATCACTTACATATCTAATGATAACTACAGAACAAGCACGAAAGAAATATTAAAGAAATAAGCGTTTTCATTTTCTTTTTTAATTTCCTAATGATCTTTCTATACATCTTTACATTATTTTTGTTTGTTTTGTGTTTTTAAGGCTAGTTAGCAATGACAAGTTCCCAATAGCCTGCCGAGTTGGACAGGGCACTTGCACCAAATACAAACCACGTTTTTGAACAAACCGGTAGAGAGTGGTGTCAGGTATTGAAAACGTATTTTTTATTGCAATACAATTGATATGATGAGTGAGTTCAGCTAAGTGAATGTTACAGGGATGTTGAACATTCGTTGGTGGTTATAATTTTTCTAAAGTTTTGAAGTGACACCTTTCCATGCTTCTGTTAAAAAACTGTCAATAGTAAGGGTCCGATAAAAAGATCCAGAGAATCAAAGAGACAATTTCGAGAAGCCCCACACAAAAGCCAGCCCAGCTCCAACATTTAGCTTGCGAAGAAGCACGTCGAGCCCCTTCGAAGTCACCAACAGCCTCCCTTGATTTTTGCTGCAAAAAAAAAAAAAGAATTAAAGATTATGTTATTTTGTTATTTTGCCCCGGTTAGAGCTGAAAGCAATACACATCCTGTTATTATTTATTTTGTAGTTCATGGAAATAGCAATGCTTCACCTAAGTAGTTGGTGTCAGACCTTTGAAACAACCCGTTCAATAGTTCTGTGTAGGGAGTTGTCTTTTTTACGAATAAGTGGGTAAAATTCTTGAAATAATTTTTGTCCACCTTTGTAAGTTAATTGTGTTATCCGTTGTTTTTTCATTAGTCAAACCTGACTGTGCGATCAGATTTACCAATATTTGTTTTAATAAATAAACTTCTGCCTTAATTCTTGAGCCCTCCTGTTTGTTTCTTTTGCCGTACGTACTGTCTGTTATTAACAACTCCCTGATCAGATTTCGACATTTGGCTTCGGAGGACTTGCACGGAACAGGAGACTGTTTTGAACAAGGAACTACAGTAAAAGCTGTTTTTTCCGTATTGAGAACATATGGTTTTCCTATTCAAGTATCAAACTTTCATTGGGAAGTTCTTTTGTGTCCATTGTTCAGTGCTGTTACCCCCCTCCCCCCCCCCCCCACACACACACACCAAGCAGGATCTGATCGTTTCATATACATGAAATCCCAGAATAATTGCCTTTGTTAAAACATGTATCTATCTAGGGTTTGGTATGAACTTATTTTCAGAATTATCGGCCACAAATAACGTAACGACTGGTAATGGGCCTAGTAATGGCAGTATATAATCAATTCGCGTAGTTTCGTACTAATTTTAGACTTTTTCTGCTCTGAGCATTGTTAAAGTCTAAACTATTTGTCCAGTTTTGGCACATTCCCGGTTAACTTTCCAACATATCTGGAATGCACTTTGTGATAAAATTGTCAAAAGAAATTATGAGAAATTAAACTATTTGTGACTGGTGACCAAAAATACATAAAATGTTATATATTAACATGATGGCTGACAGCAAAAAGCTAATGAAAGTAAGGTTGAAGAGTGTGTCTTCGCATTGACATTTTGACAACGCATCGATTATATTCATTGATTGGGGTATAATTGGGGTATAAAAATTTCGAGAAGATGAACGGGTGTACCGTCCGTAATAAACACTAGTTCAAAGAGTCTATATCCCATTTCCCCGTTTAATCTGGCAGTTGAAATCATATTAGAACATTTTGCGAGTGTAAGACGAATCTTCTACCATTCCGGGCAAAGTGTAACCAAGATTATGAGGTGAGGCAGAAGAAACATCGTTTTATCAGCTGCCTGAATGAATCGCGATTTTTTGTAATCGTTTCAATATATCATCAAAGTTCTAATGCGACTATAATGCTTTGTTTTGACAGACATATGTTTGAAAGGATTGGGGAACTATCCAGAGTTTAAACTGAAACAACAAGACATGCCGGATATTTTAGGACTCAAAATGGCAGCCCGATCTTTTCTCGGTCATAGAACGACTTACTACGAAGTAAACATGCCAACTCCTCTGCCACATTTTGCTTCCGAGCCTTTGCAAGGAATAATACTCGAGTTTGGTAATTTATTTTGTGGGTATTCACATGCACACATCCTCCAAAACGGTTTGTGGTGTGATCGGGACTTTAGAAATCAATTCCTGCCGCATTTTTCATGTTTGCACAAATGAGCATTGGCAAAGTTTGACCAAAATGTCCCGTCATGAATACAACAGCTGTTAAAATGGTTCTACAAGGACTGCTGTATGTTAGTAATGGCTATTAGCCAATGATAGATCACGGTCTTTGTTGCTTCGTAAAAAAGCTTGTTACGTAAATTGTAAAAGTTTTGTTATAGGTTAAAGAAGCGAAAAAACCATGATGTTAAAAAGTCCGACCGAGGCTTAAACTTATGATTAATTGAAACAAAACGGATGAAAGCACTTTTTCAAAGGTAAGTTTTACATTAGACAAGTTAAACAACATAAATAAGAAAGTTCAACAAAAAATCGAGGCTTTGAACTTAAGCTTTCCTATGGGTTGTAATTATCTCACATTTGCAGCTAACATAAGCATTGATACGCATTGCAGCGTTTTGTTTTAAAGGTCAAGGTACAATAAAAGTATTATATTGTATTGAGTTGTGGGAAACTAAGTAGTTATAAGGTCAATGAGCCAACATGCTACATATCATAGCGAAACTAGGGATTTCGGTTAGAGGGGGCCAAAATGGTCTGCGGGGCGCTTCGAAGGAGTTAACACCCTGAGCCTCAGCACGATCGAAGCCACGGCTTTTTAGACATTCCATTTGATTTTCCGCACCTGGCAGAATACTACTTTGCCGTATCTAGTCAGCAAGTTTTTCTATGGCTAAACATGTATAAATTTTTCATCAATGGACCTGCGCAGAAGAAAATGCAGGGGGAAATTCTTTTAGGGGGAAAGCTCCCCGCCACCAACTTATGGTGGCGGGGAGCGCAAGAAAATTTTGGCCCAACATGCCTCTCAGATTGCAGGAAATCGCATATCTAAAGCCTGAGTGAGCTGCAAAGAAATGGCGATGTTAATTTTTCTCAGTTTTTTTTTGTTTTCTTCGTTTTTATCAGGTTTTTTATTTTCCAAGGGAGGGCTAGTTCCCCCTTGTCCCTACCTGCAGACACCCAATGTTTCTATCCCTCTCTCCCACATTCTAGTATGAAGGCGGTCATTATATTTTGTGTGTTATTGTCAGGTCTCGATTGCAGATTTTAATGTAATAATGGGCTACTTTGTGAAGATAAAAACTAAACCTGCTAGAGCCAAATAGGAAGCAATCTTATATGGTACAAAACAGTTATGGAAATTAATTATCGTTAGGTGTACATTTTTTGTACATTAATTGGGGTAACTTACATCATGTGACCACTCTGAAATATCCAATAGCCAAGAAAAGAAGGTCTGCTTTGCTCTCCAGTACCAAATTCATATAAATAGAAGTAGTCTAAACCTAGGCTTATTAGACGCAATTTTCTGGCTTTTGAGACCACGAAAGTACTGAAGTAAGCATTATCATGGGAATATCGTGCAGTATCAGAAATAGCCATTTATCATGAGAATGGTCACTGTCTTGAAAAAAAGCAAAATGGAAACTGCTCATTAAAATTCTTAAACCACTCTGATAAAAGTTTTATTTTATTTTAACCTAAATGTTCTGTTTCTTTGAATGATTTTGGGAAAATGCTGTGAAAACTATTTTTATGTCTTTATAAATTCTTTTTATTGCCTATGCTGCTTATTATCCCCGACAATAAGAGGGCTATTTGGGCTACAATTATTGTTGCGCCCTTTGAAACATCTGTTATTGGCCGGTAGGGTGAATTTAATGTCACCCTGTGTATTTTATAAGCTTATAATCAGGCTCGGTGTGGAAGCAATTAACTTGACACAGCGACAAAATTCATTAGTGTGTTTAAAGCATGAAGATACGTTTAGGCAAAACCTATCCCAATATTACAGAAGATGACCGTTTTCATTAGAATAAAGTGCGGGTAGTAGCATGGTTATATGAAAGTTTCACGCATTCCGGCACTATTTTGTAAACATCATAGTCAGCTCACCCTTTGAGTCAAAAAACTTAAAACCAGGCCAAGCTATCATTCGTTAGCTTTATTTTGATATGAAACATGCTTTTGTTAGATAAAAATTAAGGAAGTAACGGTTGATTGAAGTTGGGCTCTTTTGTCACAACTTCATGCTGTTTTATGTCCCTAAGTTTCGCGCACCCCAAATTTTACTGATGGCGTCCTTTGTGGGAATAAAATCAGAGACTACATTTGTCAGACGTTGCCAAAAATTGTGTTTTGGCAATTTTTCAGTCTTTAAAGGAGTTAAAACTGATTAAAAATGGGAGTTTTGTTGACGAAGTTGATGACTGTTTTCCATTCATTTAAGACTACAGGCCTATGGAAATTTTTCTTCGCTCTTACCCCAAAAACAGCACCAAGTAACAGTGAAAACAGTATTAAACAACTTTAATCCCCAAGAAATAATTTATCAACATTATTATTATTACAGATGTCCTAAGGACGGGATAAATGATTGGAATGTACAGCATGTCGTTTGCACCCGGTAACACAACCTCAAATTTTAAGACAAATGTTTTTGACCCTTTGCCATAATAACTAAAAAAATACTTTAAATCACTCTGCTTCGCAAAACTTATACATATTAACATGCACAACAAGTTAATAAACAGACCGTCAAAGTTTCCGGTCGCGATAAGATCGTGTGACCAAGAAAACAACAGATTTGTGACACTGCTTCTACAGCTTTTCAAAAAATATCGTAGTAGAAAATAAGGTAACATTTTCCAAATCCTGAACGACCTTAAAGCCAACTTGAACTCAAAATGGATTTATTTTGATGAAAAATGTCACATTTTTAATATTTAACCATTGAATGGCTAGGCTTTTGTGTTGCTACTGCGATATAGTGAAATTTGTGTGGTATCCTATTTCTAGGGGTGCGCGATATTTAAGGTCATTGACTATACAGTTACTGTCGGCTGTTTGACCCTTTTTATGTGGGCCTTAAAACAACGCTATTAAATTATATCTTTTGCCAATAATGGTTGGAGAGTAAAGTATGTTAAAAACCTAGAAAGGGCGCTGACAGACGATTCTGGTCAGTCGGGGGGGGGGGCGTTCTCCTGACCATACGGCAGCCCCGTCACTAATCATACTTAATACATACAAGACGAAGCAAATTGACCAAAAATTAAACTTAATGTTTTTTCAATGAATTGATCAACTTAATAGCTGATGGCTGCAAAGCTTCCAGACAAGTCTTAATGTTTCACCTTCTGTCAAACACCATCGTTTACCCCAAGTTATGTGATTATTTCCAACCCCACTGTTAATATGGGCATTTAGACTCCTGACCTTGGGCACACCCCTGAGCAATGCACTCTAAGACAGTTAGTTTAAATGCTAACCAACCGCTGGTCACCTACGGTGACAGGTGAAACTGGGTTTTCCAATAGTTGGTTACCTAAAAGGATGGTGCGTGAGCAAATATTTCACCTGTGAGTTACACAAGTTCGGACAAGTTTTCTTTTTAAAACGTACATAGAAACATTCACGTAGTAAAAAATAGAAAACTCAAACCGGTCGGGCAAAAACACAAACACTAACCATCAGCTATACACACAAAAAACATGGAACAACATGGTTTTTCACAAACGAACAAGTTTACCCAATGTCAGTACTGACCAATGCCGGTTATTATGTTGAACTTCACAACTGTGGTAAGAGTGTACCTGCTTGTAATTGTACTGTAATTTGCAAATTGTATTTTCGTCTGTTTACATCTATTTCAAAACTGCTTTTTCATTCTGAATAAGAATCAAGTCATCATTATCAGATGACATTTTTCCTTTGCAAATCGCCTCTTTGTTCACTTGTTAGTTTATGCTAATATGCTTGAATATCTGACTGCTGTGTAATGAAATCACCTTCACTTCGTGTACCTGAATATACACAGTATATTTCTCAAGACGGAGGACATTCAGTATTGTGTGATACTTCTTGGGCCCTTCCCTAACCTGGAGGAAGGATCCAAGTAGGTCGTCTACCCTTTAAGACATTTGAAAAATGAAGTCCTCTTGTATGGCAAATATTGCCTCTTTATACCATCTTTTGAAGTAAAATTTGTGAAATAAAATATCTAGAAGAAGATTGGCATAAGTGGTTGTGACAACCCCCCCCCCCCTCCCCAAAGCATTGTTTTCAGTGGTTCTTTAAAATTTGCTTCATTCTCCATCAAAACAAAATACATTTAGCTTGCGAAGGGACATACGCTTTTAAGTTTTTTGCAGTCAGAGCCATTATCAAAACTCGACTTGTGAAGTCGAAAATTTTAACATGGTGTAATGGTCCATTTTTCAACATTATGCTACCTCAGATAATTCTGATAGAAGAAAGTAAAGCATCTCCAACAGCTTAACATGTTATTTCCCCTGACACAATGATTAATTATGTTTACCTGTGATGCATAAACAAGTGCAACGATTCCAAATGGAATACAGCAAAATATCATCACGAATATAGAACACCCGAAGAAAGTCTCTATCGGAGGATCGGGACGGTTTACTACTCGGACCACTCTTTGGGTTTGGACGACTGTGACATTTGTCTGTAGTTACAAAGAACAAAGAAAAGAAAGAACTTATTTTAAAAACTGTGATTGGTTTCTTATGAAAATATCACATAAAATGTAACCACAACTCTTTCAACTTACTGGTTGTCTACATGTCTTGCTACTGCTGTCGTTTTTCTTAAATATAACATTATTTTGAAAGCTGAAATATTAACAAGATGTCATCGAATTGAGATGTTGCCTTTTAAATATGTCCTTAGACATAGAGCTGCCGTGAAGAGTTTCAAGTTTAATATTTGTCTTACCTTAATTCTTGTTTTTAATGTATATTTCATACTTAGATTACAAACCTAATTAATTAAAAACATTTAATGTGCAGCTCAAAGCCAAGGAATAAAACACAGTCTCTTTTTTTCTATTTGGTCAACTCGGAATGTATATTGCAAACGACGGTGATCACACTTTTGCCTTATTTTAGCCACTTAACGCCCTTAAACCCTTTGTCCGGACCCGATAACTACTGATGAAGTACAATTCCACAAAATACTGTGAAACTTCTTTCCCCTTTTTTTTGCAGGTATGCGAAATGTTAATTCTTGTTTTACATCAATTCTTGGTGTCTTAATGCAATACCTTGCAACTTGTCAGAGTTCCCTTTCAATTGACTACCGTATCACATTCGACGGAAAATATTATTTATAAGACCTTGTTTGCGGTCACTTTCTGTATTCAGTGTTTTGCTTTGTTCTCATGTCAATGTCAAAAAGCCCTCAAACTTAAGTTTTGTCTCAGTACTTTGTTCTCACACCTGGGCACAGAACTGACAGACGTCAGTGTGGACGATGACTTGTAAGTTCTGGCAACAGTGTGGAGACTTTCCTCAGCTGACAGCACTGTTTAGCAAGGAATTTCATGATTTGAAGTTGCCAGCGAATTGTATTGTTATAGGGTTGGGGTTTAGGATAAAATATTGCGTTATAATTAGCCGGTAAATTAGCACAATTTTCTTCTTAAACAGTGAACATTAGGACAATTTTGTCCTTAAGGACCACAATTTTTTTAATTTCATCAGCATGGTTGACTCAAAGAGTTTCTTCAAACCAACACATCTGACGAAACAATTTGGCTTATTTAGATTGTAAAGATACTGTACACCATGTTTAATATTATGAGAGAAATAGAACTAACAAATTTGGCTCGGTATAAACATAAAGGAAGAGACTTAGGAAGGAGCTTTACCTGTGGAACTTCGCCTGTGTAAGGAGAACACTTCGTGCCATCTAGCAATTGTGATGGATTACCATATATATATGAACCTTGCATTTCTCCTGGGTAAGGTGGTGGCGCACTTGCTTCTTCTTCTGTATATGGTAGGGGAATAGTTTGTCCAGTCTTGTTCTCGCATGTTTTTGATGTATCTAAATAAAATTAAGAACCCAGTTCACAAAAAATTGAACGAATTGAAAACAGAGATATTTTTTTAATGTAAGTGAAGAGTATTTTCCTGCCTAGCAAAAAACAAAAGGAAACATTATTGCATGAACTTTGGCTGTAAAAATCTGGGTTCAACAGAGTAATTTAGAACAGTTCTAACAAAACCTATAAACTGGTAAGCAGTTTGAGTCAGATCATAGGCCAAAAATACTTTACTTCAAGAGAATTTCAATTTTAAAAAAGTTTTTTTTTGTTTCATTGCACTTTTTAATAAGACTAAAAAATCTCCCAGGGTTCCTAATATTTTTCCATGTTAAATTTGGTGAACTAGAAACGATAGAGCTTTGGTGAGTCAGAAAGTTCATCAAGATATTTAAAAGAAAAACATAACGGACCGAAGTCCAAAGCAAAAAGCTATGAAAAATGCAACAATGAATCTTTTTACTATTCAAAGTCCTACTTATAGCGATTCATTGAGATCTCAGAGAACATTCTTCTTCACTTTTGATCAACCGCGAAAGGAAAACAAGCGGCGGTTACCACGGCGAGCATTCCTTAGTCAAGTTAAGTTGCCCAAAAAGGACTACGAAAAAGGTGAAAAAGGTTTTTGCAAGTCGAAGTAAATAGTTACTGTACCTCGAGTCTGTCACTGCATACAAAACTTGTAGCACGAACACGATGTATAACACTTCTGAATTGACCTACTCGTGGTACAGCAATGGTACTAAAAATATTAAAGCGATGGTAGAATTTGAATTTCGTGACTGTTAAATCTCTGAGTCTGCATCCCACCTTTCCCCAGAGTTTAAAGTTGCTCTAAGCGCGATAAAATTAAATGTATTCATTTAGTAATCATGTTCCCGTGTGGTTTGAAAATAACTGCGCCTGGTCTTTAGTTAAATTAAATGAAACTATTGCACTGGAAGTTAATTGATTGACATGATTACTTTGGCTATGGTTTTTGTTTTTTCCTTTCACGTGGTATATTTTTTGCCTCTGAATTAAAGGAGAGTTTAGGCAAAAGTTTAATTTCCATAGTTCTGTGAAAGAGAAACAAATCTACACAAAGTGGTACCATTCAAATTGGAATTGTATTTCTCGAGATATCAGTAACTGAAGTCACTAGATTTGTGTTCCAATGTGAGCTTCAGGGCAACATATATTATATCACTTCGTCAAATTAACAAGGAATGCTTTGTTTCCCTTTTTATCAGATTGTTGTGTGGACCTTGCAGTTTATAGGAATAGACTTCTCTGAGGAATTCAAAGTTTGTTACGGTCTCATGCTGCACAACCATATTTTGATAATATGGGATTAATAAGGAGAAAATTGGTTGTAAAGTGTAAAGTAAAACTATATGATAGGTATTTATAAGCCAACATCTTCTCTGTACGCTACGGGCCAATTTATGGGAACGATCAGCTGGAAAAGTGTCGTTACTGCTTGCCACAACACTTGAAAACTTTGCCACCCTTCGCATCCCTTTAGGAGAAAGTCTGGTTACGCCACAGACACTGACAGTGGAGTACGTAAAAAACCATGACCCACAATTGAAAAAGTATGTGGACACAGATCAAGTCAGGACATTAGAGAACTCTGCCCCTTGAAGTGTGGAAGTCATGACTTGGCCGATGTCATCACTTGGCCGGTATTTCAACAATAGAAACCCGCAAACAACGATAGGCGCTCACTGGACCAAGTACTGTCCAACAATGCGGGATTTTGTCAGTTGTGTAGGACGCAAGGATTTCAAAGACATGAAAAGTGTGTCCAGGTTTCAAGGGAGCTCAATCTGTAACGGAGCTAGAGTGGAAGCTTTTCTCCGTATCCATATCGGTCTTCTGCTGCTTCCCTTCAACTCCCCTCTGATTCCTTTTCATTCAACTTTCCTCCCTTTCCCAATAATCATCAACCTCCTTCTCCTCAACCATCTCCTGCTCCTACCCTTTCCCCAGTTCCCGTTCTACTCCTCCACCTACTTTTGCCTCTACTCTATACACTGGCGTATCCACGGGGAGGGGGGAGGGGGGCTAGAACCCCCGCGATTCAACCTAGCAATCCAAAAAATACCTAAAATAGCGGGTTTTTTTTCTTTCTATCATGAGACTTTTTCCTCATGTTGTACCACCCCCCCCCCCCTCCCCCATCACACAATCCTGGCCGGAGACTTCATACTCTATCTCTACTTCTGCGAGTCCTAATGCTACTCATACTTCTTACCCTTAACCTACTCCAACATTGAAAAAGTATATTTTTTAGAATGCGGCCCTACAAAAGCATATCATGGTATTTTTTTTTTTTTTTTAATTGTGTTGCTATCTATCACTGCCAAGTTATTGTGTTCAGGAAATTGTCATAGATAATTTTCTATCTAAACGTGCTCTAACGAAGTCATCATTTTCATTTAATTTTCTTTTTCAATTTGAAATCATGATGCGTATAACCTTTCTTTTAATTAATATAATGGTTCATTCTAAAAACGCTTAACGATTCAGTAACAACAATGTAGTAACAAGATTACACGAGAGAGGCATCCAAATTTTACAAACTGCAATTAGCGAGCTGTTTTAACAGTCATTTTCAAAGCTTCAGTTCAGTACCAGTTCTCATGCTTTACTTATTATTCATTCATTCATTTTTTAACTCTCTTCTTAAATATTTTCCCAGCAAATTTCCCCTTTTTACCACGGCGTAAAAATCTTCTAGTAACAAATACTGTGGAATGCACAAAATGTGCGATGTACAAGGCGTAGTGTTTTTTGAATATGCTACTAAAAAACGCTAGAAAGCGGCTTATTTTTATTAGTAGGCTGTCGGAAGGAGTTGCATTGCCTCCCATTGTTTTACATGTAGGTATCGATATCAGAAATTCCCTTTAAAGGAATTTTGATTGGATCCAAAATTTATTAAATTATGATCATTTCTCAAACCTATCTAGTACAATATTTCAAAATTTATCTCGTTAATTCCTTTGTTGTTTTTAAAATTGAAGAGGTCGTTTCTAAAGTGTATAAAGCCCTACAAAGCATGGTGTCACTGATCTTGATCTCCCCATTTGTCCTTAATGAAGAAATCTTGACATAAAAAGTCAACCTTTGAGACTACTCTCAACCATTTTTTTTTTTTTTTTTTTCAGATAAAGCAATAGAATATTTTGTTCCTTTCATGTGTATATGAGTCAACAAACTCTCTTGAACCTTATGAGTATTTGCGAAGAACCTAGTTTTGTATCCTCAAGGGTCGATGCGCAATGTTTAACAAGAAACAACTGGCTAACGGTAGCCCTATTCTCTAACCTAGTCCAGAACCTTACAAAGAGTACAATTGATACATTGTAACATTTTCCGTAACATTGTTTGTTCCTTGCATTTCATTTTCCTAAAACTGTACATGCGTTTCTTCTTAGCATTTGAAAGTCTCTTTGCAGATCGAAATTGTGAAGTTAACCACATCTAGAATGTTTCCCTTATTGGGGTTATTCCAAGTAACTAAAAAAAAGAAGAAAAAAAAACCATGGAATCGAGTGTCATAAAAAAGGTACTTGGAGGATTTGGTGTTGAAGTTTTGTCATTGCAAATGTTTTAAAGATCCCAATTTTTATCACAGGAAGTTAAATCTCTTGTGCCCCAAAGATGCAACAGTGCTTTCAGTCTGGACAGTTTTGCTTGATAATTTACTTTGAAAAATAAATTACTCATCACTATGAGTAAAGGTGACACTAAAAGTACGTTACGGGACAACACGTCGCGTTAAAAATCATCATGCCTATAATTTTACGGTACATTGCATACCGCTGCGTAGAATGTATAAATTTAAAGACATTAGCGGAAAAAGTAAGCATTTTTCAAAGTTTATAGAGTAAAGAGACACCTTGTCTAGCCCTGTAGCTGACGAATTACCGGTGTGCTATTTAAAGATTCCTTCGAGCCGTCAGCTAAAAAAAAATATACCACGCAATGTACCGTAAAATTAATTTTACATTAAGAATATGTAATTCACCCAGTAGTTGAACATCGAAGAGATATAACCCACTGCATATGCTAAACGTTGAAGGGACCGGATGCAATGATATTTGAGGTTCACTCACGGCTTAGCCGATTTATAAGTGAAATCGAAAAAAAAAGATTGAGCAGAAAATTTTCACATGTTTTAAGACTACCAGCGTTGAGTGAATACAGCTTTTATATTTTAAAGACCAAGCATCAGGGTTCTATGAAATAAATTACTGTATATTGTAACTTTGTAATTCAATCTAACTAACCTGTGGTTGGGATCAATATTGAAAGCTTGAAAAGTTTAAAATCAAATTGTAGTGAAACATTTTGGGAAGGAATTACTTAAACAATTCAACACTCGATAATTAATCTTTTCAGCTAAAAGAAACTGAATACTATACTTATGAAGACTAATATCCTTAACCCGTAAATGCATACGGGTACCTACAGGATAGGTGTAAAGGGGAAAGATGTACTCGATGTTTTACAAACAGTAAAGCTAGTAACATTATTGAAGCTATCAACACGAAGTCAATTCATATTCTGTTGCTCACTGCTTACAGTAAATTACTGTATAGGAACGACTACAGTGCCTTAATGTAAGAGAATGCCGCGAAAAACATATCGATAGATGACCATTGCTTGGGGAGCAAGCTGTAGTATTCGATTAAAAGTGTTGAACTAACAAATAATTGACGGCCCCAAAACCGAAAAAGAAAGGGTTTCAATTTATTGATACGATACATACAATATCAACAACCAATGAAAAACCCTGTTAAACAGTGCATATTGACGGATTTGATGGCATATGATCCGTAAACTTATTCTCTTTGCCTTCACACTCTCTTCGGTAGTGGAAGAAGCTTTAGGATAATTTTGTTTTAATAAAAAAAATACTATTTTACATTCAATGAGCTTCAGCATTAACATAAACTATTTACAGTGTGTAAATTTCCCTTGTAGCTTTGTTGGCCCGTACACGGTTCGAAATTATCGTTGTGTTGTAGTAAACCTGTAAGCTGAAACTTTCATGCTGGACTTGTTAATTTACAGCTTAGTTTAAATCCAATATTAACGTTACCTAATTATCAAGCGGCTTTCATTTCGGAATAATTGAATGACCTGTCAGTGTAGTATTCAGAGGTAAAATAGTTCCATAAGACTGTTCGGTTTTTATATTAGATCTGACTCTCTAATGCGAAACTGAAGAATAAAACTCTCGACAGGAATGCATAATTGCCAGTATTTTCCAATGTAAAATTAGAAACTACAAAAATATTGCAAAATTTTACGAACTCCACCGTAGTCCCCTCAATTTTACGGACTTAAGTTATGCTAATGCTTTTTTCTTGTTTTACTATAAGAAGTTATTTTGAATTCACTGTCCCCATTATAATGTTTATACCGTGATAAGAAGTTTCCGCTTCACCCTATAAAAATCTAGTCAAATAGAGCATGAATCGAAATCTAGTCAAATATTTGAAAAGCTTTGTTTCAAAAATTGACTAGAAATGGCTCAAAATGAAACTTTTTGTTCCATTTATGAGTCGAATCTAGTTAAAGATTTGACAAGATTCTGGTTTGTGCCCCCAATTGATAAGACTCTATTCAAATCTGACTAGGATATTTAAGAGTGTATATAACTTACATTTAATGTTTTATAACTGCCATGACCGGAGAGATGTTTTCGCTTACCTTCCATTTTGCCCGAAGTTTTTAGTTAGCGTAAAACTCGACTTGATATGCTACAATCGTTGATGACGTTGCGAAAAATACGAATCCCAAATCTAAAACAGACTGTGTCTTGAAACTTTGTACTAGTCAATAATGTTTGGTGACCGTCTGGTTTCAAATTGTTCAATTTAACGACACAATGCAATCGAACGCACCCCTTAAATGAAGACATTTCCTAGTATGGAATGGTACGAAGCTAATCACCATTTTATGTGAAGCAGTGACGCGGAAGATTCCGCGAATACATCATCCGGATTTCCCCAGTAAAAACTGGATACAGATTCCTGAAAAGACGAAAAGCATATCTAGATAGTGAGCCGAAATGTTTAATGTACTCTTGAAACCCAAAACAGTGAGTGTTGTAAGTGGTAAAATGTCATCAGATTAATTAGTTAGATAAAAATAAGAAAATAAAAAATATATGCTTGTACTTCTTGGAAAATTCAAGATGGTATGAGGTAATAGTTACTTTATGTTATTCATTTTGGAAACAGTGAGACGTGTTAATTGTATTGATTTGAGAACTCACGTTATATGATGGATATTTTCTCCTTTGTTTCTTTGTATTGTCATATCTGCCGTTCAAACATAAATTTAACTGCATTAAACAAACGCGTCCCTCCAGTGGTTGATAAAGAAAGTTGTCAGGTTGATTGTAGTAAGGGCATGAAGGACAGGGATCATTTGGTTTGAAGTTATCGAATTCCCATCTCTTTCTGGCACCCCTGACGCGGATCCGAAGGGCGGGGTTAACCTCTCTTTTGCCACTTACCAACAATAAAATATATATAAACAGGAGCATAATATAAGTTAAGAGAAAATACGAACGGGGTGGGGTTCTTTTCAGGCTAAATCTTCCTTTCCTCAGGACACAAACACGAATTTCAAGAGTCACTATAATGATATTTAGTCCGAGAGAACAACTTCGGGAAATAAAAAATTTATTGGGAGGGACGGCAATCGATGGTGAGGTGCCTCTTTAGTAGTGTTTTGGCTTCGCTACTCCCCTCGTTTTTTGGTATGGTGATCCACGCCTAATAACCACTCAGTTTTGACCCTAAAGTAACAACCCACGAGGATTTCAATCGTTGAATAGCTAGTCAAATGTTCACCGTGATAAAATTGAATCAGAACCACACAAACGACATTTGATTTGTGATTAAACATTCAGAAGTTTCTTTCCTTCTTCCCTTCTCTAATAAACCCCTCTTCATGCGCTGAAGACACCCTGTCCCAATCAAGGATGTTTGTCATTTCGCAAGAAAAGAGTAGTTTATGAAACATGTACTTATTTAAACGCTCGTTCACCTCCACGCTTTGGACTTTGACCATCTCGGTTCCCATACAAACAATAGACGGTCCGGTTTCACAGAGTGACAGAAGTTGTCTCCATGAGTGATTACAGTCTGAATAAACCCTACTAACCATTTCTTATTTACACATAGATCGATGCAGTAAATACTTTTAGAATACTTTACGTGACTTGCTGCACGTATCATTCGATGTAATAAATGAACGGGTTAATTAATTTTGCATTTTAACTTTTAACCTTTCGGTAAAGTCTAGTGACGCCCTCGGGCAGAAATTTTGTTGTTACAACATTATTCTCAACAGTTGATTTCACCTAATTTACATTCCATAATGAGACACCCAACTTGCCCAAGCTTCATATTTTAACATTTTTTCAAAGAGTCTTACAGAGATTTTTAAGAAACCCTTGGACGGTAAAATTCCGTATACCAAGTAGCAGGTCTCATTAAGCGATGACATATCAACGATTTTTTAATATTTACGGCTACTGACGTCGAAGGAATCATTTGTATGAAAATAAAAGGTATAATTATTTCCGGAGCTGATGCCCCTCTAGAGGAAGCCCACTGTTTATTTTACAGTCACAAAAAAGGAACGAATGCCAGCTTGTTTAATTTAAGTCAACCTACTTGACATTTAATGTGTAAAAGCATGAATGAGTTGATCAAAATAAAACTAATTAATTGATATAAAATTAATTAAACAACCGTTCATTGGATGTGCCGTTTATTGGAACTCATCATACGCTATTTTATTTATTTTCTGTTGATTAAAAATAGGCATGTGCGTATAGGAATAATTGACGTGCTTGCACTGCTACTGATGGGGCACACTGTAAAAAATGTCTGCACATTTACAGAGAATAAAAGAAAGAAAAACAGAAGAATACATAAAAAGTGCTGTCAACTCATTGACAGCACTTTTTATGTATTCTTCTTGTATTTCTTTATTTTTTCTTCTGTAATTGTACAAAAATTCTGTAACATTACAGACATTTTTTGCAGTGTAGGCTATGGTTTGGTTATTAGACTCAAAATTAGACCACGATAAAGAAGTCTTTATGAACCTATACAATGTTGTATCTCTAGAAGTAAAGTAATTTTTGCGCGCCGCTTCTCTTATATTATAATACGGGTTTATTCTTTGTGCAAATGAAGTAGACCATGGGAAGAACCCGGGTACCCCTTAATAAATGGTGGCGACGACCAGATATACGATAAAAGGACGCTAGAAAATGTAAAAAACATCTTGATTATGAGATGATTCTGAACGTCAATCGCGTAGCCAAGAGAGGCGAGTGAAGGAGGCACTCTTCCGTCATCATATGTTTGGTTTCTGGTGTTTCACTTTTTATTCCTTCCGTTTTGAAGGCATTTTTGGACAAAATTTTGCACGACTCGCGACGATCATGGTAGCGTTACACTTAAATAATCTGTCGAGTTCCTCCACCTTGCATATTTCCTGAATTATGCCTGCTGACACCATGGCTGTCAACCGTCAGAACTGTGCTGCCAACACCTCAAAATTCCCATCCGAATGTTATTAATAGCACGACTGATACTATTATCACAGTATATTTGGGACTAGGGAACCTTCCTAGCTCTTGTAATATCTCTTGAACACTCTTTTACACTTGGTCGATGACACGTAGTTCCGACACTGTTCACGACGTGTTTGCATCTTCCAACTTCATCTGAATTCTTTTAGTGAATATGGCCCACTAACATGCTGCTGATTTTGTTGTTGTTGTTGTTGTTTTTTTTTGGGGGGGGGGGGTTCTTCTTCTTCTTTTTTCTTCTATCTCCTTAACATTAGAAAAACTGCCCGAAGCAACAGTGTTACTCGCCAAAATCGTCCAAAGGGCATAAGAGGAAGTTGAAAGTTTTACAGTGTCGCCCATAGTAATAACCTTCCCAAAATAGCCCTTTTTACACTGGGATGCGGTCATTCACATGGTAGTACTCATCAGTATGAGTGCGAGACCGTCAGAACGGGTACTCGTGAATGACGACGCAGGTAAAAATAAGTATCTTTGGTAAATACTTTACACTCTTACGAAATGTAATTTCGAAACGACGGTTGTTTAGCGTTAAAACTTGTCACCCGAGTCCATTTCTGGGTGGGTGGGTGGTTCTTTGAACCTTACCATCAACTTCCTTCGCAGCCCCGCTAAGAAGTTTCCACACATCTCCTTTCAAATTAAGTTTTTGTTAGCTGTTAATGTCAAGCCAAAATTCATTGTGGCACTTGTTATCAGGAAGCTGTTACCAACGCCTTTCTGAAACATTAAAAACCTAAAAATTACTTCTGCAACCCCATATGATCACATCTATTTTCAAAAAGGAAAATGACGAGTGCCGATGATTAAACAGAGTAAACAAAAAAACAATGAACAGCAGAAAAGATTACATATTTCTTAGTAATTACAACGATTGTTTTTGTGAGTTAATCACTAAAGCGCATCCGTATTAACTGAGGGATGAGGACATGTGATGTAAATGCTGCCAAGTGTCCTCACAATTGGGCAATGTCTTTTACAAGATGGCTTGTAATGTACATTACATCCGCACACAATGCAAATCCACTTACAAACGCTTTAAACTTCAATAAATATGCCATTGTATCATTTCAAGAATAGATTTTAGGTTCAAAAGTTTGATAGGATTGCGTTGTTTACTTAGAAACTTGACATGAATCATTGGTATCTATGCTTATTAATAACAGTGTAAAGTTAAACAGGAAAACAATTAAAATATTGCATAGGTTCGCAATTAATATTTCTTTCCACAGAAATGCCAAAATGGCCCACATTGAGACTTGAACGTCACATGTTAAACAAGTTAAAACGAGTTGGCAGTTATCCTTTAAGATTCATTATTGAATTTTTAACCCTTCACCGTTGTGCTCCAATCGGGGGATTTTTGCGCGCCTCGGGAGTGGACAGAAACGCGGAGGTAGCACACCCCGCATCAGCTTCGGTAGGCTTTTGACCCCGTAATCTTAAACTATCGTCTCTCTCGTTGTTGTGGTCGAATTTTCGGGTAGTTACTCGCAGTTTGGAGCTCCGCGTGAAACAGCACAGATAAGTGACAGCCGCGCTCTCCGTCTAGGTCCAAAAGGACCCAAACAACGGTAAAGGGTTAACTGCAATACGGTGTTTCGCTCACAATATAGGACATTTAAACATCAACAGGAAAATGGAAAGCTACAGTTCTTTTCATCGAGGTTTGATATCTTTTAGACACTGTTATCATTTTTAACTCGCGGAATTACACGAAATTTCCCGAAATTCTTTGTTGACCACATGACAGTTTTATTTCAAGCGGGTGACTTTATATATTAGGTCGTTGTAACTACAAGTGAGCGATAAAATGTGGCAGTCTTCACTTATTTTAAATAGTCTCGGGTTTTAACTTTCGGTTTTATGAAGTGACTAGTAACAATGCTGAAATTTAAGAGCGACTTTGTACAGTTACATTGAAAGAACCCCTTCACCTGCAGGTCGGCAGGATGCCTCGTTTCTGGACCTTTTGCAGCATTTGTTCTTTACATCCAGTCTAGAATGGAGCCATACATGACATATCAATAATATAAAGAGTCCGAGAGGTGAGGATGGTCAAGTGTAGCCCTTCAGTGAACGTATAGTTTCTTCAGGAAGCAGTTTATAGTTTGTTTTCGCCGAACGGATATTTGCCAGAGAGTCGGGAGGACTTTAGGCAAAAATCAGCAGAACACATTCTCTGAGGTTGAGTAATTTATAAGGTTTCACACTAGCGGTCACTCTGTATGAAACTAGCTAGCACGCTGTCTCTTATGCAAACCATTAAAAATTGCAAACATAAACATTAGTGCTGAATCCTTATACAGGTAGAACGTAAGTTTAACAGTTTGAAAACTGTAGTTACATTAACAGCGATATTATAACATAATTTGTCAGGTACCTTATCGCAGCCACAGGGTTAGTTTTACACATAGACGGGATTACGGGAGGGGCACTTGCCCCCCCCCCTCCCACACACACACACACTTTTTTAGCAGAACTTAGTATTTTTCTACGTCTTAGTCTGGTTGCTTTTGCTGTAAAAATACAATCTGGAACTTACAGAGCTACGCGAGTGATACTTAATTAAGTTGTTTAATGTATAAACAGGTCATATACTGCATTGAAAACTAAATAAGAACAATATTCTTTTAATAAATGTCACAACGCTCCTTTTTTCGACACGCATCGATGGCACCCGTTTTAAATATTTCAGGATTCGGGGTTACTTCTTGTAGAACACCTCTTCCACTGTCACCGAAACTTATCACCAGTGCCCGGGCCGTACACAGCTGAAGCATTGCCGTAACTAGTGAAAGGGAAGGCAGGGAGGCGGTCATCTTTCGGTCCCCTTCTCTGACCAAGTGCCCCCCAAGCTTTCTGAAAGGACGATGATCTTATTTGACCCTAATCTAGAGATCCACCCTTTTTCGGCTGAAATGAAAAGGGGCCCACCCTTTCTCTAATTTCCATTAATTTCTCTTTTAAAATGTCTCAAGACTAGTCCTTTTTTTGGCGTGTTCTGCGCGTCCCATCAGAGATAAGGACTCTATAAAAAATCTCACGAAAAGCACTCTATAGGAAACCAACGGTACGTTTTCGCTTAGTACAAATATCCTCAGGGGTCACCTATACTCAGCTGTAGTGAAAGGAGACCACTCTTTGTCTAATTTTATTTGAATTTCACTATTGAGATGAATTAAAAATTCATTTTTTCGTCGCGCGGCTCTTTACAGGTGATGGCTCTGAAAAAGTCACCTGAAAAGACTATATAGGAAACCAGAGTATGTCTGTGCTTCAATAAGAATGTCCTTAGGGGGGGGCACTGTTATTCAGCTAAGGTTAAAAGTGGTCCATCCTTTCTCTAATTTTCATTCAGTTTCATTTCAAACGTTAAAGTTTTTCGGCGCGCTTCGCGCGCCCCATCATAGACAAGGGCTTAATCCACATCACATGAAAATCCCCCTAGCTTTCTGCAAAGAAGATGTGGGGAACCAAGGAGAGAGCCCCTGAAGAACCTCAATTTTAAGTAATCCATTCTCCCTTTCCCCACCCTCTGCATTGTCGATTCCGGCCGACTTTAATCATACGAAGTAAGGATATAATTGAAGAAAGTCTAACTGTGATATTTGTATTCTGTTAAGTGCCCATCTTATGTAATTTTAAGTTGAAGATGAAATGCATCATTTTAATGCCTACGATTTCGTAAATACCCAGGCGCTTCCGGGGGCTTCAATCCCTTGACCCCCACCCCCACCACCTTGACCCAAACAGGGGCCCTGAGGAGGGTCCAGCGCCGTTTGGTAGTCTGCCCGAATTTGCCCCCCCCCCCCCTCACTTTCAGAGATCAAATCCCGCTCCTGGTTTTACAATTCACAAAATAGAGTTACATAAACAGCGATATTTCTGTGTGAAGTTGTGAGTTTTTTAAACCACTATAACATTCCCGTTTGCAAAATTTCTTATCACTTGAATATGGCCCACGAAGTCGGGAATTTGCTTTCGTTTTGGATCAGAAGTATGATTTTTTTTTCTCCTTTCCTAAAACTGGAAGTACTACATGTCACATTTTATGTAACCTAGAAATGCTGAGAAGGATTAAAGACCCTTTATCTTCTTTCCGTGGAAATGGCATTACTTCATTCTCATGAAAATACGTATTACGTGGCAAATTCTATCACAATAGGGGGAACCTACACTCTTAAAACGTCAGGTTCAAATTGAACCGGAAAAGGATCGCAATGGGTACTGAACCAAAAAAGGTTCAAATATTGAATAGTCTCGGTGAAAATGATCCGCTTTTTGTTCAAAATGAACCAAATCTAGACAGACACCTGATCCCCTTTCGGTTCATTTCCCATTTGATCCCTTTCCGGTTCAGTTTTAACCGGACGTTATTAGATTGTACCTCCGACAACTTAACCAAAATGATAATGTAGTGGTTTTGCATGCTGTTCCGATTGCGGTAAAAAAGTTGATTTTCTAACCTCAGTAATCTATTGTTCAACTAAGGTATATTAAGTTCCCAAACCCACTGCTGGAGGTCTATTATTACCACTTCACTGAGCTCCTAGTCCACTTAGGTTGCAAAAAATGTCACAGTTCTTTGGGCAGGATTGTAATCAAAACCCCCTCTATATGCTCTGCATACTGTGGCTAGGGTTTCTTGACTTGGATTAAATGTCTTTGCATGGAGTATTAATGTCTGTCAATCATCAAATTGTGTAATTGGGCAAGGAAGGAAATCAATTGCAATTTTTTACCGCAACCATTACATCATGATTGTTATCTGCAATGGTGCTTGGCTTTCGAGATAAAACATTCTGATTTTGCATTGACTTGGCATGGGCAGACACATTTAAATCCGTTTGGCGCCTTGAGCACCATAAGTCAAAATTCCGACGGTGTGTTATGACTAATTTATGCCGCACCAATTATATTACGAAACAACTCTACCAAAGTCGAAAGTTTAACAACACCATCATTCCAACAGTAGTAGGCCTACTATTTAAGCTGCACACTCCCAGCCCACCAACAGCTTGATTCGTACACGTGTGCTACGTTCATGTTGTGACAGATTTCAAACTTTGCTGGTTGAAACATACCTTCAGCTTCAATGTTTATTTTTCCATGCATGGTTACACGATCAAAGGTGTAAATTATTGTGAATGGTTTGACCTGTGTATTTACAAGTCTCCAAAGTACATTTTGATTGACATCTTTAACTAATACAAGCAATTATTTACAGGAGGGTAATTTTAGAACTGCTAGACCCGACGACAAATCATTAACGATTTCAGCGTGTCATTTTTTACCAACGTCGCAGTTACCATGTTTGAATTGTAAGATACAAAGTTAAAACTAGAAATTTGGTTACGGAAACCGTAACCACTCTTTATGGAAGCGATTGGTAGCCTACTATGTGAAAATTTTTACTTCACTGAATGGTGTTCATCCGAATCCCAGATATCACAAGGAAGGGGTTATAGAACTGAAAAAAATCACTTCACAACAGATCACTTAAATAACAGAACTGTCTTGTCTCAAAGATTCAGAAGACAAATTTACTAACACACTGACAGTCCGTATACAACGAAATATACGACAACGACAGTAAGGCCTCAGTGGCGTAGCTACTGGGGGGGGCAGGGGGGGTGGCAAGTTGCCCCCCCCCCTGGAAAAATTTTTGGGGAAATTTGATGAAAATGGGGAAATTTGATGAATATTCTCATTATTACAAAAATTTCACAAAAATTTCTCAAAATTTTGTTAGAATAAGAAATTGTGAGACATTTCTCATACATAATTCGTATTTTCATGCAACAAATTAAGTCAGATTTCGTCAGTGTCGCATGAACCGGCCCGATTCGCGTTCCACAGAAATGTCCTCGTCGCGTAGCAGATTGAATGTTCTTTTGTGCTTCTATACGCACTGGGGTTATGATCAGTGCATTTCAGTGCACAGGAAGCTGTTATTCAGGGGTAAGTCTATAACGAAGACTTCGAAAACGAAGACCGAAGACAGAAGACCTCGAAAAGGAAGACCTGAAAAAGGAAGACCTCGAAAACGAAGACTACTTGTAGCTTACGGACATTGTAGTGTGTTGGGAACATAAGAGCTCAAAGCATTCCGTAGGCTTATCGCGTAACATACATACTTTTCATATACGGTAAATGACACGTAATTTAAAAACGATACGGATAAAGAATGAATTCCTACTCGATTTCAGACTTACACACTTCTTAAACACCGTTCTTGGGTGCCTTTAACAGTTTCAGCACTCAATCCGACGATTAGAACAGTGAAAGAGTTCATTTTCTTCGAGTCTTCGTTTTCCAGTCTTCGTTTTCGAAAATGGCAGAATAGGTCAAACTCGAAAACGAAGACCGAAAAACGAAGACCTTGCCAATTCAGTTAGTTTTTCCTTTCAAATCGCTGAAACTGTATCCTAGCTGCAAAAAATCAAATTGCCAGCCTTGTTTTAATTATTCAAGGGGTATTCCAATGCGACAAAAGAAAAATTGCGATCTGCGTATACTGATAGTATCTTGAATGTACCTCAGGGGCTTCCGTAGGCTAACCTCGTAACATTTTTATGCTGGAAATAGGATAAATTGGGAATTCCTACTCAATAAAGTACTCTAAACCACTTCTCAAACACCGTTCTTGGGTGCCTTTAACAGTTTCAGCACTCAATCCGACGATTAGAACAGTGAAAGAGTTCATTTTCTTCGAGTCTTCGTTTTCCAGTCTTCGTTTTCGAAAATGGCAGAATAGGTCAAACTCGAAAACGAAGACCGAAAAACGAAGACCTTGCCAATTCAGTTAGTTTTTCCTTTCAAATCGCTAAAACTGTATCCTAGCTGCAAAAAATCAAATTGCCAGCATTGTTTTAATTATTCAAGGGGTATTCCAATGCGACAAAAGAAAAATTGCGATCTGCGTATACTGATAGTATCTTGAATGTACCTCAGGGGCTTCCGTAGGCTAACCTCGTAACATTTTTATGCTGGAAATAGGATAAATTGGGAATTCATACTCAATAAAGTACTCTAAACCACTTCTCAAACACCGTTCTTGGGTGCCTTTAACAGTTTCAGCACTCAATCCGACGATTAGAACAGTGAAAGAGTTCATTTTCTTCGAGTCTTCGTTTTCTAGTCTTCGTTTTCGAAAATGGCAGAATAGGTCAAACTCGAAAACGAAGACCGAAAAACGAAGACCTTGCCAATTCAGTTAGTTTTTCCTTTCAAATCGCTAAAACTGTATCCTAGCTGCAAAAAATCAAATTGCCAGCCTTGTTTTAATTATTCAAGGGGTATTCCAATGCGACAAAAGAAAAATTGCG
Organism: Holothuria scabra; assembly: GCA_037179385.1. NCBI lineage: Eukaryota > Metazoa > Echinodermata > Holothuroidea > Aspidochirotida > Holothuriidae > Holothuria > Holothuria scabra. The sequence continues at coordinate 40,498,912 of CM074179.1, forward strand.
ATCTGCGTATACTGATAGTATCTTGAATGTACCTCAGGGGCTTCCGTAGGCTAACCTCGTAACATTTTTATGCTGGAAATAGGATAAATTGGGAATTCCTACTCAATAAAGTACTCTAAACCACTTCTCAAACACCGTTCTTGGGTGCCTTTAACAGTTTCAGCACTCAATCCGACGATTAGAACAGTGAAAGAGTTCATTTTCTTCGAGTCTTCGTTTTCCAGTCTTCGTTTTCGAAAATGGCAGAATAGGTCAAACTCGAAAACGAAGACCGAAAAACGAAGACCTTGCCAATTCAGTTAGTTTTTCCTTTCAAATCGCTAAAACTGTATCCTAGCTGCAAAAAATCAAATTGCCAGCCTTGTTTTAATTATTCAAGGGGTATTCCAATGCGACAAAAGAAAAATTGCGATCTGCGTATACTGATAGTATCTTGAATGTACCTCAGGGGCTTCCGTAGGCTAACCTCGTAACATTTTTATGCTGGAAATAGGATAAATTGGGAATTCCTACTCAATAAAGTACTCTAAACCACTTCTCAAACACCGTTCTTGGGTGCCTTTAACAGTTTCAGCACTCAATCCGACGATTAGAACAGTGAAAGAGTTCATTTTCTTCGAGTCTTCGTTTTCTAGTCTTCGTTTTCGAAAATGGCAGAATAGGTCAAACTCGAAAACGAAGACCGAAAAACGAAGACCTTGCCAATTCAGTTAGTTTTTCCTTTCAAATCGCTAAAACTGTATCCTAGCTGCAAAAAAATCAAATTGCCAGCCTTGTTTTAATTATTCAAGGGGTATTCCAATGCGACAAAAGAAAAATTGCGATCTGCGTATACTGATAGTATCTTGAATGTACCTCAGGGGCTTCCGTAGGCTAACCTCGTAACATTTTTATGCTGGAAATAGGATAAATTGGGAATTCCTACTCAATAAAGTACTCTAAACCACTTCTCAAACACCGTTCTTGGGTGCCTTTAACAGTTTCAGCACTCAATCCGACGATTAGAACAGTGAAAGAGTTCATTTTCTTCGAGTCTTCGTTTTCCAGTCTTCGTTTTCGAAAATGGCAGAATAGGTCAAACTCGAAAACGAAGACCGAAAAACGAAGACCTTGCCAATTCAGTTAGTTTTTCCTTTCAAATCGCTAAAACTGTATCCTAGCTGCAAAAAAATCAAATTGCCAGCCTTGTTTTAATTATTCAAGGGGTATTCCAATGCGACAAAAGAAAAATTGCGATCTGCGTATACTGATAGTATCTTGAATGTACCTCAGGGGCTTCCGTAGGCTAACCTCGTAACATTTTTATGCTGGAAATAGGATAAATTGGGAATTCCTACTCAATAAAGTACTCTAAACCACTTCTCAAACACCGTTCTTGGGTGCCTTTAACAGTTTCAGCACTCAATCCGACGATTAGAACAGTGAAAGAGTTCATTTTCTTCGAGTCTTCGTTTTCTAGTCTTCGTTTTCGAAAATGGCAGAATAGGTCAAACTCGAAAACGAAGACCGAAAAACGAAGACCTTGCCAATTCAGTTAGTTTTTCCTTTCAAATCGCTAAAACTGTATCCTAGCTGCAAAAAATCAAATTGCCAGCCTTGTTTTAATTATTCAAGGGGTATTCCAATGCGACAAAAGAAAAATTGCGATCTGCGTATACTGATAGTATCTTGAATGTACCTCAGGGGCTTCCGTAGGCTAACCTCGTAACATTTTTATGCTGGAAATAGGATAAATTGGGAATTCCTACTCAATAAAGTACTCTAAACCACTTCTCAAACACCGTTCTTGGGTGCCTTTAACAGTTTCAGCACTCAATCCGACGATTAGAACAGTGAAAGAGTTCATTTTCTTCGAGTCTTCGTTTTCCAGTCTTCGTTTTCGAAAATGGCAGAATAGGTCAAACTCGAAAACGAAGACCGAAAAACGAAGACCTTGCCAATTCAGTTAGTTTTTCCTTTCAAATCGCTAAAACTGTATCCTAGCTGCAAAAAAATCAAATTGCCAGCCTTGTTTTAATTATTCAAGGGGTATTCCAATGCGACAAAAGAAAAATTGCGATCTGCGTATACTGATAGTATCTTGAATGTACCTCAGGGGCTTCCGTAGGCTAACCTCGTAACATTTTTATGCTGGAAATAGGATAAATTGGGAATTCATACTCAATAAAGTACTCTAAACCACTTCTCAAACACCGTTCTTGGGTGCCTTTAACAGTTTCAGCACTCAATCCGACGATTAGAACAGTGAAAGAGTTCATTTTCTTCGAGTCTTCGTTTTCCAGTCTTCGTTTTCGAAAATGGCAGAATAGGTCAAACTCGAAAACGAAGACCGAAAAACGAAGACCTTGCCAATTCAGTTAGTTTTTCCTTTCAAATCGCTAAAACTGTATCCTAGCTGCAAAAAAATCAAATTGCCAGCCTTGTTTTAATTATTCAAGGGGTATTCCAATGCGACAAAAGAAAAATTGCGATCTGCGTATACTGATAGTATCTTGAATGTACCTCAGGGGCTTCCGTAGGCTAACCTCGTAACATTTTTATGCTGGAAATAGGATAAATTGGGAATTCCTACTCAATAAAGTACTCTAAACCACTTCTCAAACACCGTTCTTGGGTGCCTTTAACAGTTTCAGCACTCAATCCGACGATTAGAACAGTGAAAGAGTTCATTTTCTTCGAGTCTTCGTTTTCTAGTCTTCGTTTTCGAAAATGGCAGAATAGGTCAAACTCGAAAACGAAGACCGAAAAACGAAGACCTTGCCAATTCAGTTAGTTTTTCCTTTCAAATCGCTAAAACTGTATCCTAGCTGCAAAAATCAAATTGCCAGCCTTGTTTTAATTATTCAAGGGGTATTCCAATGCGACAAAAGAAAAATTGCGATCTGCGTATACTGATAGTATCTTGAATGTACCTCAGGGGCTTCCGTAGGCTAACCTCGTAACATTTTTATGCTGGAAATAGGATAAATTGGGAATTCCTACTCAATAAAGTACTCTAAACCACTTCTCAAACACCGTTCTTGGGTGCCTTTAACAGTTTCAGCACTCAATCCGACGATTAGAACAGTGAAAGAGTTCATTTTCTTCGAGTCTTCGTTTTCTAGTCTTCGTTTTCGAAAATGGCAGAATAGGTCAAACTCGAAAACGAAGACCGAAAAACGAAGACCTTGCCAATTCAGTTAGTTTTTCCTTTCAAATCGCTAAAACTGTATCCTAGCTGCAAAAAAATCAAATTGCCAGCCTTGTTTTAATTATTCAAGGGGTATTCCAATGCGACAAAAGAAAAATTGCGATCTGCGTATACTGATAGTATCTTGAATGTACCTCAGGGGCTTCCGTAGGCTAACCTCGTAACATTTTTATGCTGGAAATAGGATAAATTGGGAATTCCTACTCAATAAAGTACTCTAAACCACTTCTCAAACACCGTTCTTGGGTGCCTTTAACAGTTTCAGCACTCAATCCGACGATTAGAACAGTGAAAGAGTTCATTTTCTTCGAGTCTTCGTTTTCCAGTCTTCGTTTTCGAAAATGGCAGAATAGGTCAAACTCGAAAACGAAGACCGAAAAACGAAGACCTTGCCAATTCAGTTAGTTTTTCCTTTCAAATCGCTAAAACTGTATCCTAGCTGCAAAAAAATCAAATTGCCAGCCTTGTTTTAATTATTCAAGGGGTATTCCAATGCGACAAAAGAAAAATTGCGATCTGCGTATACTGATAGTATCTTGAATGTACCTCAGGGGCTTCCGTAGGCTAACCTCGTAACATTTTTATGCTGGAAATAGGATAAATTGGGAATTCCTACTCAATAAAGTACTCTAAACCACTTCTCAAACACCGTTCTTGGGTGCCTTTAACAGTTTCAGCACTCAATCCGACGATTAGAACAGTGAAAGAGTTCATTTTCTTCGAGTCTTCGTTTTCCAGTCTTCGTTTTCGAAAATGGCAGAATAGGTCAAACTCGAAAACGAAGACCGAAAAACGAAGACCTTGCCAATTCAGTTAGTTTTTCCTTTCAAATCGCTAAAACTGTATCCTAGCTGCAAAAATCAAATTGCCAGCCTTGTTTTAATTATTCAAGGGGTATTCCAATGCGACAAAAGAAAAATTGCGATCTGCGTATACTGATAGTATCTTGAATGTACCTCAGGGGCTTCCGTAGGCTAACCTCGTAACATTTTTATGCTGGAAATAGGATAAATTGGGAATTCCTACTCAATAAAGTACTCTAAACCACTTCTCAAACACCGTTCTTGGGTGCCTTTAACAGTTTCAGCACTCAATCCGACGATTAGAACAGTGAAAGAGTTCATTTTCTTCGAGTCTTCGTTTTCTAGTCTTCGTTTTCGAAAATGGCAGAATAGGTCAAACTCGAAAACGAAGACCGAAAAACGAAGACCTTGCCAATTCAGTTAGTTTTTCCTTTCAAATCGCTAAAACTGTATCCTAGCTGCAAAAAAATCAAATTGCCAGCCTTGTTTTAATTATTCAAGGGGTATTCCAATGCGACAAAAGAAAAATTGCGATCTGCGTATACTGATAGTATCTTGAATGTACCTCAGGGGCTTCCGTAGGCTAACCTCGTAACATTTTTATGCTGGAAATAGGATAAATTGGGAATTCCTACTCAATAAAGTACTCTAAACCACTTCTCAAACACCGTTCTTGGGTGCCTTTAACAGTTTCAGCACTCAATCCGACGATTAGAACAGTGAAAGAGTTCATTTTCTTCGAGTCTTCGTTTTCTAGTCTTCGTTTTCGAAAATGGCAGAATAGGTCAAACTCGAAAACAAATCATTTAAACTGTATCCTTGGTGCATTAAAATCAAAGTGCCAGCCTTGTTTTAAATTTTCCAAGGTGTTTTCCATTGCGATAAAAGAAAAATTGCGAACTGCGTTTCTTGATAGTACCTTGAATGTATCCTAACATTTGTATGCTGAAACAATGATAAATTTAGAATTCCTGTTCGACTTAGGACTAAACCACTCCTTCTAAGAGGTTCTTGAAAGCCTATACCAGTCTCATCAGTCAATCCAATGTAAACCAAGTGCCAGTGTTGCTTTATTGTATTCCAAGTGTATTTCAAAGCTACCTAAGAAAAGTCTCAATATTCTTGAACGATCCTCGGTGACTTCCGAGGCTAATTTATAACCTCATAATACTTTTCATGCACGGGAAAAAGAACGACTTGGAAATCCACGTTAATTGAAGTCTCAACTTCTATTTCAAACCGTTAACTGGTTAATGAGTATTTACTACAGTCCTTTCACTCCTTCCAGTGATTTGAACAATAAAACAATTGCTCTAAGCCCAGGAGACTTTGTCCCACATGTGGGGGTGGGAGAGGTTTCAAGCTCCCGCAGGAGGTAAAATACGTGTTAATAATATGATCCAAGGAAAATAATTTCGCAATATGTTTGTGTCTGTCTTATTAAGAAAGAAATTCCTGTGTAGTTTTATTGAAGAAATTTGAAACAAAGTTGACTATATAGAAGAGAGTCACAAAACTTTGTATTTTGAGATCGGAATAACTTGGGTTTATTAGTTTGGGTTCCGAGTTACGTTGTAAGTTATGTCTTCAGGTGTGTTATCTCCGGAGGTGCCTCCCTTGTCTCCCCTTTCGAATGGTCATGTTGTCAGTAGCTTGAGTAGGTTTCTACATGTGTTAAACATCATTGGAATAGCAGAAGGAACGAAAAAGGACAAGGATAAATTGACTCGATTCATGACAATTTGTTTATTAATTTTCAATATCTTTTTATAGAAGGACCTGAATGAATGAATCATTTTGTAATCACATGCCATCGCTAATCATGTATTTTAGGTGTGTACAGACTATGTACTAGTCTAGTGTTTTGCTTCATTGTCAAGACGTTCAAACGGACGTAACAGAATCACAAATATTCGTCTCCACAAAAATAATTTACATGTTTCCTTGTTGCTTTTATACGTGAGCTTCCCTCACATTACATTTCTTTATACACGAGGAATAAAAGTAGTGTGAAAACGACGATAACATGAGATAGCACCGAATCAAGCAGTGATAAATCGTTCACTTATCTTCTTATAAATACAGACAAAACACGAAATACGTTAATATTTCCAAAAGGAAAAATGCTCTATATCTTATGATGCGTTATAATTATGATAAATTTGTTTATGAAGGATGAAAGATTAGAAAATACTAGCATGGGGGAGTCCCTTAAGGGTTATCTATCAAATTTATCAAGGGTGCATCAGCTAAAGATTAAATTTATAAGCAATACATGCAATGTATTACGACCACGCAGTCTACTTTAATGGTAATATTTACCTATTATGACGCCCGCATTCTTCTATGAAGTTCTTGTACCAAGATATGGAAACATATAATTTAAAAGCATAACTTGTAATGATTGGAGGCAATAATTACGCTCAATGCTTTATATGAGGAAGCTCGGTTCACCTTAATTCTTAGTAAACTTGGATGGCATACTTTCATCAAAGTTGTAAATATTAACGATTTTACACGGCTTACAAGTGTTTGAACGGCATTGCCCTACGGTATATTGAAGACGTCTCCCAAACGAACGAGAAATGAACATTTCCATTCCATGAGATCAACCTTACCTACTATTCCTGTTCTGTCAGTGAATGACCGAATCTTACGATGAGAAATTTTGTAACGAATTGGAACGCTTTAATAAAATGGTCCCTTGTTTAGTTTTAGACAATTAGAATTTATTGTGTTTATACGTACAGACAACTTGTGAGATTGAGTATTCTAACGTATTATTTCTTTTCATTCTCCATGCTTCCATGCTTACATTTTCAATGGTTCTTATTTTCGGATTTTTAATATTTGATAACGTTGTACGTGCTGCGCTTGGAAAGTGTAATGTGATTTACATAAAAGGAATAGGAAATGCGACAAGTACACTGCCACAAAGAGTCATGACAAAGTCAATAATATTTTATAATTATGTATTACCATCTCATCAGCCAAACTAGCGAGTCATTCAATGAAAATATTTGTTTCAATTAGGTTGTTCTTTTTTCCCCTTCTTTTTCGAGATTAGTCTATTCTGCCGGTATCGGGACGACAGTCTCAAAGTGACGATATCTATTTAACGTAGTATCATTACATTGTGTCATTAACATGTCACGCCATTTAAAGTCTATTCCACACACAAATAAACTAAATACCTGCCATGTGAAGAACGCATACATTCACTGTACGAAAGTACCTGTAAAATTTACACTAAATTACTAGCCGCTGGGCAGCCACTAATTTTGTGTAAATTTTACACTGCCACACAGTATATCGTTAAACTATTTGTACAGTAAGCAGGTAAGAAAACTGTAATTTTTAGTCTCACGAAAGGTACTGTAAGATGATCACAATTGATTTCATTTAATTTTAATATGCAGAGACGGGATAGAGTGAATTTTAAGATTTACTTACGCAAAGTCTTGAATTGCAAGTACAATCAAATACATACTTCGAGGATTTTTACATTCTAAAAAACGGACACGATCAGACTGTCGATAGGACTCCATGTGGCCATCAAAAAAGAAAAAAACTGAGTCCGGAGGATGAGAACAAGTAAAATCCCCCTTTTTCAAAACATGATTTTTGCATGGCGGATACAGGTTATATATTTTAAACACCAAGCAACCCGCTTCTGTGAAAAGAATTGTACTGCATTGTTCCTTTGGAATACAATCAAACGAATCAATGGTAGAGATCAATAATAAAAGCTTACAGATTTCACAATCAAATTGCAGTAAAACGTTGTGCAAAGGAATTACGTAAATAATTAAAGACTCGATAATTAACTGTTTCACCTCAAAGAAACTGACTTTTCATGACTATTAAATACTCTTCGCGCCAAACGAATACGTTCACGTATGGGATACGTGTACAGGCTAAGGATGAACGCGTTTTACGTAAACGTGTGTTAACAGTAAATTTACTGCACTCTAAAAAATATTTAAACGATTTTTTTTAAAAATTAGGATACTCACGAAAATGAGTATTTCTACTCGAAATAAGTGAGTACTTCAACTCGATTTGTGTAAAATTTTGCACAAATTCAGTTGGAGTTCTCACTTATTTCGAGTAGAAATACTCATTTTCGTGAGTATCCTAATTTTTAAAAAAAATCGTTTAAATATTTTTTAGAGTGTGTACAGAAATGACTACATTATCTTACTGTAAGCGAATACTGCAAATTACTGTAAAAACTGCATCGATTTAAACAGTGCTCTTAACTCCAGTTCGGCTGTTGAAAGACACAGTAGGCCTATGTTTGTAAAAAAGATTCATGAATTACTACGAGTTTTCTATATCACCCCGGATGTCCTTTGACCTGGGGCTTGTTCCACAAAGAGTTACACACGATCTTAAGTTTGATTTACTGTTGGCTTAAGTATGGTGAATCAAACTTAAGATTGTGCGTAACTCTTTGTGGAATGGGCCCCAGCACTTAAAATACAGTAGGAACTTCTTCGTGGCAAGATGCATCTATACACCAAGTATGAAAACTGCCCGTTTCCAAAGATGAGATTTGGCGTTAATGAGCAAGCGTCGTAATAACGCATACTCACGTTATCATGCATAGGTTTCTCTTTCAAAAGACAAAAAAAAATAAAAAAAATAAAAAAATAATAATAAAAAAAAAACGGACATTGTGGATTAATAAGTTAATAAAGAAAAAATTCTATAGCCATGAGTGACCCCGTGCATGTTCGACTAGCTACGAACAATATTTTTCTTAAGACTTAAATGAAATTTGTACAACGAAAAGGGCGAAACAGATGATACAACAAAGCAAAATTGCTTGCCGCTAAAATGTAAGTCTGTTTTTTTTCTTAAATGACAGTGCTTTGTAATGTATCCACAAAGTATTCAAGCTTCATACATTGAGATATCATGTATATCGGGTTCAGAGATAAGGGACTCAACGACTAACGAGATTCACCTTTGACCACTTACTACATCGCAGGCGTTTTTTTTTTTTTTTTTTTTTTGAAAGAAAAACCTATGCAGACATGATAAGGTGAGTATGCGTGATTACTACGCTTGTTCAGTTGCGTGGGCAGGCTGAGCAGGCCTGTTTAATTTGTGGTCTTTTGTCGTATTTTAAATCTTTTTTTATCCAGTGCATCTTCACTTTTTAGCCTCTGGTTTAAATTTTTTGTGGCTTTTATGATTCTTAGAGTTTTAGCGTTGTGTTTGTCGAGTTTTTAGTGTCACTTTTCTAGCTTTTTATCGTGTCAGGACGTGTCAATTTTTTCGTTGTCACATTCACGTTGTAGTAGTAGTAGCAGTAGCAGTAGCAGCAGCAGCAGCAGCAGCAGCAACAGCAGCAGCAGCAGCAGCAGTAGTAGTAGTTAGTAGTAGTAGTATAGGCGACAGTGTTAGCCTAATGTTATACGTCAACCCCAGCCTTCAGCATTGCTACTAGCCTACCCAGTCTAGTACAGACAGGATCTACGTGGTGTATGGTTCCATTAGGGCTTTTCCTCAGGATGGAAATGCGATTTACTGCATGTTCATTCATCTTCTGCATTCTACTGTTGGTGAAATGGTGTTATCCTAACACTTCTGTCAATGCCGTATCCCAGCTGACCAACTCAGCCACAAGTATTAACCGGGTGAGTTTGTTCCACTTCTCGTCTTACATCAAAGGGTTTAGGACTTTACAGAAGATCGTATCTTGGGTATTATAGTAACCCTATTTCTAGATCGGTGCAAACCCTACTTTTACTTCTGATCTCTGGAGACATTAACCTAAATCCAGGCCCTAAATATCCTTGTGGAATATGTAGCAAGAATGTCAACTATAACCAGATAGCAATGAAATGTGAAACATGCCTGGTTTGGTTCCATAATAAGTGTACTCAGGCTGGCATGAAAGATCAAATGTACCAGGTACACATGGAACATGATTCATATACATGGATTTGTTACAAGTGTGGTATGCCAAACTTCACGAACTCCTCCCTCTTCTTAATAGATAGTACTACAACTTAAACTCATTTGACATTCTGACCCAAAGTGACTCAGATGTGTCTTTTAATGATCTCATTGGTACCCTAATGTATACGTCTAGCCCCAATAAAAATCAGTGTCCCCCAAATAGGCCTACAAGTACTAGTACTTCCCGTAATGGTTGGAGATCCAAGCGTAAACCGGCTCAGGTGCCAATGAAGCTTCTGAATATCAACTTTCAGAGTATCAGAAATGAAATACCCGCCTTCCAAGTATTGGTTAATAAAGAAAATCCGGACGTTATATTTGGAACTGAGACATGGCTAGATGGCTCCGTTTATTCGAATGAAATCCTGCCATCATCCTACCATATTTTTAGGAAGGATCGGAGTACTAAAACCTCTGGAGGAGGCGTTCTTCTACCTGTTAAGAATGACTTGATAGCTAAGGAAGAACCTGATCTCTCATCACAATGTGAATCTGTTTGGGCTAGCATCCACATGAAGGGTAGTAGAGCTGTATGCTTTGGAGTTGTTTATAGATCTGATTCTGGTCGTAAAGAAGATGATCAGAAATGCATTCAAGAACTCGAAACAATTATCCATAAGATTCCACGAAGTAGCCATATTTGGCTCTTAGGTGATTTCAACCTTCCTGACATCGACTGGGAGAATACCTGCTTTAAAACAGGAGGAAGGTACCAAGCTGTTAATAAGCATGTTCTTGAACTTGCGCTTATAACCTCAAGCAGATAGTTACTTCCCCTACTAGAGATGGCGTATTTGTAAAAATACGCCATCTTTTGTTCAGAACATTGCAATCTTACCTGGCCTTGGTGACCATGACATCGTCTCTGTTGATGCCTTGCTTTCCCCACAGAAAATAAAGACTCCGCGTAGAAAAATTTATCTGTACAAAAAGGGCAAGTTTGGTCTTATTTCCAGTGATATGGAGGAATTTGCCACCTCTTTCAGTAATGAGAATGTAAAAACACTTAGTGTCAATGAGCTCTGGATGGACTTTAAGCAAGCTTTACTCACTTCAGTTGATAAGCATATCCCTAGTAGGTTATCTAGAAACAGCACTCAGTTACCTTGGATTAAACATCCCCACATAAGGCTGATTCGACGGAAACAGCGTTTGTATAACAGAGCAAAAAGGTCAAATGAACCCTCAGACTGGGATCAATTCAAGAATTTCCGGCGCTCTACTGATCGTATTATTCGCAAATCTAGATCAGATTATCTCCTTAACGTTGGCCAGAGCCTGGAATCTGGAGATGCGAAGCAAATCTGGCGCTTTATTAAAAACGCTACACAGAACTTTTCAGGTGTTGCTCCCCTAAAAACCGTCAGAGGCATTGTCACCTCCGCCATTGAAAAGGCAAATGTTTTAAATGCACAGTTCCAATCTGTATTCACTCACGAGGACTACACTAGTGTCCCTACCCAGCACGGGATTTTCCAGAGATGGCACCTATTGATGTTACAGTCTCAGGCGTCGAGAAACTGTTGAACGATCTCAACATCCAGAAAGCCCCCGGTCCTGATGGGTTAATACCAAAAGTTCTTAAGGAATGTGCCAGTAGTGTTGCGCCAATACTGACTATCATCTACCGTAAATCAATCTCTACGGGTCAGCTTCCTGAAGATTGGCTGACTGCAAATGTAACTCCATTATTTAAAAATGGAAATCGCTCGGATCCTAGTTATTGTCGTCCTGTATCCCTTATATCTATTCCATGTAAGTTGTTAGAGCATATCATACATTCAAATGTCATGGGTCACTTAGAAGACCATGGCTATCTCCATGACAAGCAACATGGTTTTCGCAAGGGTCGCTCTTGCGAAACTCAATTAGCCTTGACAATTAATGACATTGCCAGAATATTTGATGATAAAGGTCAAGTAGACGTTATCATTATGGATTTCAGTAAAGCATTTGATACCGTTCCTCATGAGCGGCTCCTAGCTAAATTAAAACATGCAGGGGTTTGTAACTCACTACATACCTGGATTAGAAATTTTCTCACTAAAAGAACTCAAAAGGTCACTCTCGATGGAGTGTCTTCTCCCCCAGTGAGCGTGACTTCAGGAGTCCCACAAGGTACGGTTCTGGGTCCCCTACTCTTCCTAATCTACCTTAATGATATTGCAGAGACTTTGTCTTCTGAAATCCGTCTTTTAGCCGACGACTGTATTTTATATAGGCAAATTAAAAATGAACATGACAGAGAGCTCCAAACAGACGTTGATAAACTCACATGTGCATGGGAACAACGCTGGCAGATGAAATTCAATACAAAAAAGTGCTGTGCTGTGCACATAACCCATAAAAAGAACGCAATCAAATACTCCTATCAGATGGGCGATTCGATTTTAGAAACAGTTGAAATCATACTTACTTAGGGCTGGAAATAAATAACAAATTAAGTTGGGCGAATCATGTCCATAAGGTGACCTCAAAGGGAAATCAAATCCTTGGCCTGCTTCGCAGAAATCTGTATAGTTGTAACCGTGAGGTAAAAACAGTGGCATACAAAAGCTTAGTAAGGCCACGGCTTGAATATAGTGCCTCCGTCTGGGACCCCTATCAGAAAGACTTGAAAAATCAGCTCGAGGGGGTCCAGCGCCGTAGTGCAAGATTCGTCTGCAAAAACGGCCAGCGTCACAGACATGATTTCTAGTCTATGGTGGGAATCACTGGAGCATAGGAGGGCTGCCCAAAGATTGAGACCCTTATTCATAAGTCTGTCAATAAATTAGTAGCAATTGATACTGATTCTTACCAGTTAGTTCCTTCTAGTGGTGTGTCTACTAGAGCACATGCCTCTAGTTCTTTTGTGAAATTATCTACCCAAAAGATTATATATATATTATATTTATAAAGATAAATATTCACTGTTCCCTAGGACTTTTGCTAAATGGAACTGCCTCCCACCCAGTATTAGGGATGCCCCCACTGTGAGAGCTTTTAAGTCGGGGTTAAATTCTGTAAGTCTTGAAGAAATTATTAGTAGAGCCCATTTTAGTAATTAGTACGCTGCTCAGCCTTCTGTGCCTGCATGTTACATCCCGTCTCGCGGAGTTTATGCAGTATTTCACCAGAACCAGAACAACGTAACATGTTCCGCATTTATCGCATTTTGTCGCATTGGAATACCCCTTGAATAATTAAAACAAGGCTGGCAATTTGATTTTTTTGCAGCTAGGATACAGTTTTAGCGATTTGAAAGGAAAAACTAACTGAATTGGCAAGGTCTTCGTTTTTCGGTCTTCGTTTTCGAGTTTGACCTATTCTGCCATTTTCGAAAACGAAGACTGGAAAACGAAGACTCGAAGAAAATGAACTCTTTCACTGTTCTAATCGTCGGATTGAGTGCTGAAACTGTTAAAGGCACCCAAGAACGGTGTTTGAGAAGTGGTTTAGAGTACTTTATTGAGTAGGAATTCCCAATTTATCCTATTTCCAGCATAAAAATGTTACGAGGTTAGCCTACGGAAGCCCCTGAGGTACATTCAAGATACTATCAGTATACGCAGATCGCAATTTTTCTTTTGTCGCATTGGAATACCCCTTGAATAATTAAAACATGGCTGGCAATTTGATTTTTTTGCAGCTAGGATACAGTTTCAGCGATTTGAAAGGAAAAACTAACTGAATTGGCAAGGTCTTCGTTTTTCGGTCTTCGTTTTCGAGTTTGACCTATTCTGCCATTTTCGAAAACGAAGACTGGAAAACGAAGACTCGAAGAAAATGAACTCTTTCACTGTTCTAATCGTCGGATTGAGTGCTGAAACTGTTAAAGGCACCCAAGAACGGTGTTTAAGAAGTGTGTAAGTCTGAAATCGAGTAGGAATTCATTCTTTATCCGTATCGTTTTTAAATTACGTGTCATTTACCGTATATGAAAAGTATGTATGTTACGCGATAAGCCTACGGAATGCTTTGAGCTCTTATGTTCCCAACACACTACAATGTCCGTAAGCTACAAGTAGTCTTCGTTTTCGAGGTCTTCCTTTTTCAGGTCTTCCTTTTCGAGGTCTTCTGTCTTCGGTCTTCGTTTTCGAAGTCTTCGTTATAGACATACCCGTTATTCAGGTGATACTTTGGTAATTCATCAGTAAAAGGATGTCAAAACTGACAAGTCACTACAGTAGACCCCCGAGGTTGTTATGTTCTTCTACAAGCCAGCAGTAGCTGTACGATTTTACTGTGTGTACATAACAATGGATCGGGCTGAAACAATCCATGGCCAACGATAAACTTGAAGTTAATCTAGGAATTAGAATTAACGGGATCCGTTTGCACACTAAGATTTTGTTACTTAGCCTAATCTTTGGAGACTTACAAGCTAGTTCGGGAAAATAGCTTTCTGCTCACTTGGAGTGTAACAATAAATGGACAATGAGTACCTTGTAGCCTTCTACACATAACAGACTGCTTTTCTCACAAAATATCCTGTGTAATCGAGCCACTATTAGGCCTCCTTAGTGGCGTGCGAAGGGGAGACCATTTGGCCATGCCCCCCTCACAGATGCCATTTTTTCTTTGTTCTTAAAAGTACGTAGTCTAACTTTATTAAAACAGATTTTACTTCAAAAGATGGCATATGTGGCACCAGATTGCTTATACGGACACCCAATTTTTCAAAATTTTTCAAAGGGGAAGAATTGTCCCCGCAAGGTCTTTCAGTGATGCCAATTTTTTTATTTCTACAAATAGACCTAGGCAAATTCTGTCAAATTCCAATTTTTACTTAAAAAGGTAGACTCTGTTTCCCACTGGTGGCATCGATAAAAAAGACTACATGTTTAGATTCTCTTTACAAGCATAAATACGCTATTTTGACCATTTGAGGGGTCTGATTTTTCGAAATTTTCTTTTCGCTCCGCGCCAACCAATGGTGGCGCTTCGCTCCGTCTTTTGGGCAAAATTACATATTTGGAGTAAAATTAGCTCTTAACTCTCTGATCACTTTGCAGTTTGCGAACATATTCTGAAGTGAGCATTTTATTGCAAACGACAAAAGAAGAAAGCGACTGGCTAGATTCTTCGTATTAGCCTGGAAAATGCTATTTCCGGTCATCTAAGGGGTCTGATTTTTCCAAATTTTCTCTACGCTCCGCGCCAACCAATGGTGGCGCTCCGCGTAGATATTCATTATGACAAAATACCATTTTGTGGCCGAGGAAAACCACAAATAACCATCAATGCTCTTTTATTTGGACTTCTAAAAGTGTGCAAATTTAATGACAAGTTTTTACTTCGTAAGGTAGCATAAATGGCATAAGAGTGCATGTAAAGACACAAAAGTTTCAGTTTTATCCTCATGAACCACCACGATTCAACTTTTAACACTGTTCCCGTCAAAGTCGAAAATCTTGCACCATTTTGCATGTAGTCTCCTTGAAAACGTCAAAAAATTTCCGGACACCCCTCCCCTTAGACCATACTGCATGCCCCTCCCCCCTTCAGAGAAATCCTGCGTACGCCACTGCTTTAGTACATACAAATAAACCAGATACTGTTTACCAAAATAATATACTTTGTTATTTCCGATTGCTCTCTGTTATACTTTAAGATTAAAATGCAGGTAATATTATAAAATGACATGGTAATGTTGTTATACTTGTAAGTTTGCATATTTTATATGAAATACATACACATTCACCGGGAAAAGTTTTGGGGAAATTTCATACCTTTGCCCCCCTGGAAAAAATCCTAGCTACGCCACTGTAAGGCCTACACAAAGTGCACGGTATCCCATTTGACTGAATTAAGAAGGCTAACTTAGTCCCATTTATTAGGCCTAATTTGTCTACTCCTAAGGAGGCTGTGCCAGTTGTGTGTAGGGGTCGAAAACATTAACAGTGCCGCTCAAGTGGCGAACAAATTGTGTTCGAAATATTTACGCGGCTGTAATCAAAGAGCAGGATATACTGCTTTATGGCCGTGTTTCGGCAGTACGAACAACAGACAGCTTGCGGTTGCAATTTACAACGCTGTCGTTTTCGATAAACACTGCTGTGCATGTACGTGAATGTGATACACATACACAGAACTCTTGTGTTGTGCATCTGAGCCTAAACAACTCCCTGTACGAATGAGTCACTGCTTAACCTACGACATTCATGCGTTTTTATAATGAAATCTTCTACATTTGCTCGTTATTTAGTGAAAAATTCTTTATTCCGACTGTCCTTGCTTCATTCTGGTCTACAATTTTTAACAAATGTATGATGCAAACGACATGCCTAATACTGAAGAACTTCCCCCGAAAACCCGGGACAAAGTAACTGTGATACACAGAACTCTGTACTGTGTAGTTGGCCTACAAAGGAACCGCTGCTTGCGCAATGATGGGGAAATCCCTAGATATCGTGTTTTTCATGTCAAGCTAACGTATCCTACGAAATGGTGCTAGAATAAATGCCACATCGCACCATGCAGACCAGTTAACCGCCTTTTCACTGACAAAAAGTATTAAACACAGAGCACGCTTTAAAAAGATAAGTTTTTGAGGATTTTATTTTAATTTCGAAAGTTTGTATCTGCCACACCTGCTGACTGACATGTTAGGATGCCTTAACTTGCGCAGATTACTTGGCCTAATTCATTCAGACGTTTTTTTAATGAAATATTCTATATTTGCTCGTTATTTAGTGAAAAAACCTTTATTCCAACTGTCCTTGCTTCGTTCTGATGAACAATTTGTTAAAAATGTATGATGCAAACCACATGCATAATACTGAAGAACTTTCTCCGAAAACCCGGGACAAAGAAACTGTCACGTGACGTGAACCTGGGTAATAGCAATATGTTTATAAAGCTTCGCTTCCATAAACATAATGAATATCTATCCATGTCTACCTATTATCTGCATATAAAAAGTTTAAGGTTGTTCCTTGGCATGCTTGGGAACATATAAATAGCCTCCCGAGCAGGAGAAAATAAGGGTCACGAATCTTTCTTGGGGGAACGTGTCGATTTTAAAATCTTTAAGGGCCCAATTTTCTCATCCCAAATAGTAACAATTCTCCCAACCTTCTAAATTAAGCCCCTCCCACATTTGTCTGAAATTCACCCTTATTCAGACACAGCCTCATTTTATTGCTTCAGGGTGAGTATAGAAAGCTCAAGGTGTATTATCAAAACACTCTCAGAACAGTTCATGCTGTCAAATATTAGCTTTGGTACTCTGCATTGTTTGAATTAGCAGTCAATCAAAAAGCTGAGCCAATTGAGAGTTTCTGTTACCCTATACTAGAAGTGTAGTTTGGGGTGAGAGGATTGCCCCTTTAAGGATTTGTAAAATTACATAATTTTCAACATTTTCAAGAGTTTCACTTGAGGGATGTTTGCTTGTACATACTGCTTGCCCGTGAACCGTGTCAGCTCGTTCCTACTGTTTGAGAAGGAAGGCGCGAGAAATAATGATAGATTTGCCTCCTGTTTGGTTTGAAAAATACTGACGTGTCATTTCATCATACGATCAAGGCCTTCATCCAATTTCACAACTGTCACAAGATCCAGTTCTTTTAGGAGTCAGGATTTCGAGGTACTGCAAACTACATAGGCATTTGATTTTCTTAATCGGAAAAGTAACCAAGTTTCATCTTTCTGAAAAATGTCTAAAGCATATGTTGTTGTTATGCATTTTATACATTTTCTAATTTTAATGTGATTTCATGCAATGAATTGTAAGTGCATACGTGAAAGTTCGTAGGTGAAAAGGCCCCTCAGTAGTCAAGTGTAAAGAAAAGATTGTTCTAAATTGGTTTACTTTTCCATTTGTTACTACGAATTTATGAATTTGGGTTCATATCATTAACTGAAAGCCGACAATACAAGTAAATATTGCACATCTTTCAGTTAGCAAATATGATTCGTAATCACAATTTGATACTTTCCCATCTCTCAGCAAACAAACAAGTAGTAAAACAGGTATTTTATGTAAGATTTCTATTACATGTCTTGTGAAGAGTCTAGAAATAACTGTTTAATCTTCCTTTTAAAATTTGTACATGTATGAACAAATTAAAATAATGTATATGGAGTTCTACGCACATTTGCCCAAACCCAGTTAGCACTGGAAAATTTGAAAGTGCAACGACGTGGAGTAGTAATTTTTTTGGTCATGGTAAGTAGCGGCGCTACGGGGGACAAGGCGTCATCGCCCGATTTTGCGATTTTGCCCTTGAATCCCACTCTCCACTGAAAGGAGATCAGTTAGGAGTTGGTTTCACCGAAAAAGTAAATAATACACCTCACCAGAGATTTAATGTTTCATGCAGAGATATGTTAAAACCTCAGGAGTTTCGCCCCTGGGGCCGCATACCCAGAAACGGGCGCGTTGGGCTCGGTTTTGCGCTGCAATCGAAAGTGCTTTCCCTCAACATTGTCCTTTGTCTAGTTTGCCCCCCCCCCCACACACATTTTGACATGATGGCACCGCAACTTTTAATGATAAAATTTGGCATGTTGCTTGTTGCAAACAAGTTACAACACTCTGAAGAAATAGTCACCATTCACCACTTTCATTTGGTAAGCAAAAAGTAAAATATCATTGCTCTTTTTATGAAAACGTTTTTGTGGATTAAATTAAGTTGTGAATTGAAATGACCCATCACGAATAAACGGGTAATCTAATTGTCATATAACAAGTAGAAAGCACAAACGATATCATTGTATACGTCTTCTCGCCAAAAAAAAAAAAAAAACATTTTACAGAAACACCTACTATACAACAAACAAGAAGCATTCAAAAATGAAAAAAAAAAAAAAAACTAAATCACTAAAAGTTTTTGGATTGTCGTTTCAATATATTTCTACAATTTCAGAATCAAATGATACATTTTTCCAAATTTGTTAGCACTACGCAAATACAACTGAAAACAAGCCAAACTGGAATGAGGTGAATCATGTTATTTATTGGAAAATATAAAAATACTTCTTTTTCTCAGCCGTTATTTAATTACGAACTCTTTCGTGACGTTGATGTTCAGCACAAAAATTATTCCAGATGCAACTGCATGGAAATACAAAATCCGAACCATAATGACATTGTGTTGACGATTAACATTGTCTTCTGTAGTGCAATCCTAACTCCTACGACTCATGTGTTAAACATGAAATGGAAATACAGCATGCTATTCACCTTCGACATGCCTCAAAGAGTTTCAAGCAAGGGTTTGCCTTCCCAAACCATATTTACAACAAATGCTCGAAAGATGACCTAGCACACAAATGATGACATCGAGTCCACCCATGAAGCTATTTGGAAAGAGACACAAAATCATACCTGTTGCTACTTAAGAACACGCCTTTTCATATGCAAGTACCACAATTTGATTGACAGATCCCTTCCTATTACTCTTCCTTTCCCTTTCACACCCAAGTAATCCGAGAACAAACGCCGTTGTTAAAAAATGCTTTGTAATGACGTTAAATTGCATGGAGCTCTTTAAGCTCTTTTAGCTCGCTGGTATTTCAACCAACTGGGGCTGACAGACCAGAGACGGATTGAAAAGGGCGAGACCTTTTTCCGAAGAGTGTTGATTTTTTTCGTGCTCATAAAGCATTAATAAGGTCCTATTCAACCAACTGGGGCTGACAGACCAGAGACGGATTGAAAAGGGCGAGGGCTTTTTCCGAAGAGTGTTGATTTTTTCGTGCTCATAAAGCATTAATAAGGTCCTACTTCAGCTTTACAAAGACCTTTGTGATGTGTCATATTTACTCAATGACACTCCACCCCTTACAATTCTGGACATAACCTCTTCTTCGTACCAAATATGGTTACCAAAGCTCTTTATTAAGCAAGTTTGCGTTTTTTATTTATTTATTTTTTATTTTATTTTATTTTTTTTATTGATTTAGACATTTCATTTCAAAAAGAAAACTCATACTAGCGACTAGATAAGTTCTACTAACAAGACTGAGAAATGCGTTTCTGGTTGTCTGGGGATGATGCATGTTTGAAAAATTTCTTATTAGCAGCCGCCCAATCAATGGTACGGTATCCGTCCTAATGTTTCAGACGGGGTTACGTTATATAGTAACTACTTAGATTCTGCTTTCAAGCCGGGTGAATGCAATTTCCGGCTGTCTGAGGGATTTGCGATTTTCAAAATTTTCTGAACGTTCCTTGCTAGGTGATGGTGACGCTCCGCTTAAATGGTATTTCGGCAATACGATTTCTGTCTTTATGAGGCGTTGCCAGTTTTTCGAATTTTCTATACGCTCTTCGCATATTATTTTGCTCCAATCAGGTAGTCTTTTTCGAGCAGGGTTATGAAATAACGACTGTTTAGGTCCTGCTTACACGTCCGGGAAATGCCATTTCCAGCTGTGTGAGGGTCGTCGTGATATTCAAAGTAAAAATCTTCCTCCATCCGCGTCAACCGATGGCGGGACTCGCTTAGATAGTCTCTGGGTTGCAGGATTACATTTTTCCGAAGAAAATCATTCTGTTCTCCCTTTCCCAATTGAGATGCCCCTGCATACATATGCTTGTGTGTACTCTCTGATGTAGACACACACATAAGTAGTACAAACTACAGACAAAATTGTGAATATAATTTTAATCACCTGAGTGTAATAGACGTTTTCATTTTTCTTTTCAAGGTAAGCGACAGTTGCATGTAAGTGTTCCAAAACGTGACTTTTCCCACTATAGTCATTGCATCAACAAAACGAGGACAGTCTAAAAACTTCCTGTTCTAATTGAACCGGTAAAGGATCAAATATTTGACTAGATCTCGTTCATTTAGAACCAAGAATGGTTCATGCTGAACTAAAACTAGTCAAATATTTGAACCTTTTAGGTTCAGTACCCATTTGATCCTTTTCCGGTTCAATTTGAGCCAGACGTTTTCAGAGTATGTAAATTGGACTATCTGTCAAACTTTTCATTCGAGAAGTGCCGTTTAAGTTCATGTAAAGGGCGTGCAAAGCCAAAAATTGTCATTACGCTTCTCGTAATTTATGACTCCACTTAGACAGATAGTCTTGCTAGCAGTTAACCTCACATATTTTTCCTACTTGCCATAACCTGCCCCATCCCTTCTGGTGAATCTTGGATCAGCCCCTTCAGACCCATAGTTGGCGCAAACGTGTAAAAATTTTTGACAACAATATACGTTCCTTTACTTCATCTCTAAGTAGGCCTACTAATCGGCCCAGAGAAAGAATACATGAACTTAATTTGAATACGAAGAAAATCTCACAAGAGTCAGTAACGCAATTTCTGTAAGTTCTGACCTACTCGAAAGACAACATTTTTGTCATAAATTGTGGCTTTTGGTAATTCGGATCCATACATTACATTTAAAAATGATGACTGTGCCTTAAATTCAGTTCATGCTCGGAGAATTTTGACCAAAACTAGAAACCAAGTCTCTTTTCCAATTTGGGAAGCTTCCCTTTTTTAATATAATAATTGAATTACAATCTGTTTGGACAGTGTAAATTTTGCAATTCTGGCTCCGGGGAAATTCAGCTCGAAAGTAAATGAAAAAAAAAAACTAGACACGACTAACTATAAACAGATTTCACCCCCCCCCCCCCCGTCTTATTTACTGAAATGGAGTATTAAAAAAAAAAAAAATTAGGAGTAAAATTTCACCATTTAGAATAGTTGAAGTCACGATATTCATTTGGAAGAGGGGAAATTGCATCCCAGAAATGATTGCAACTCAAGAATATATATTTACACCAAATGTTCCATCCTTGATAATTGTCACTCTCTAATAAGGGACCACTTTGTAAAAAAGTGATCCTTGTATCAATTATTAAGTTTATATATTAATCTGTTTGGAGTGATTCTCCCTTCTAGGGTTGAAATAACATTTTTCTGGAGTAAAGTAAATTATTTCACTCTATGAGAAAGAGTCTGAAATTCATCCTTTTTTTTGAGGGGGGGGTGTGGTGTGGGGGTGCTGGTTAGATGGAATGGAAGGTAAAACCACCCTCCCTATCGGATTCTTGTTTTTGACAAGCTTGTGTATTTAATTTTCCAAGCCCGGACTGAATCATGTTTTTTGATACACATTTTGGGACCAGCAATTTTCATTCCCATTGTACATTCAATAAGATAATGTTATCACCAAAATAACTACAACAATAAGTATCAGTCCGGTAAAGAAGCCTGCGTAACTCCAACATTTGGCTAGTGATGAGTATCGTCTCGCTCCTTGGTAGTCCCCGATCGATTCCTGTGACTGTTGCTGGAATCAAAACGAAAATTGCTAATGAATACCTTTAATTGATAATTGTGATGATTAATTTCATTTGACTTAGTCTTACAATTAAACCACTTTCTCAAACCAAAAAATGGCGAGAGAATCGAGAAAACCATTTATGGTAAATGTTATCGAAAGTTAAGCGGTCTATATGTACCCTTACATGGTCAATATTTGACAAGATTTTTTGTATTGGTCCCATCCCGAAACATGTCTGAATCAAATCGACAGAGCCTTTCTAAGTGTAATAAACTCGTAAACCAACAGAATTGAACAAGTTGGGGGTGGGGGTGAAAGGTATGGGAAACTGAAGGAGAGGAAAAACAAATTTGAACTAGGGACGAAAGCGTGCCAGGAGCGAAAGTCAATGCGGGTTGGTCCAGGTCCTGCCGTATGGCTCCTGGTGGGGTCCATGGCAAAGTCCAGGTATGGTGGGGTGGGCAAAATCCCCGGAAGCTGTACCTAAGGTTTTTGCAAACTTTAAAGAATTAAGCCTAAGGATAGATATGTTTAGGTTCATAACTCTAATTTGTCCTGGCAGTTGATGATGCGCTAATTTAAAAGAGAAAAGAGCTAACAGCCAGCGATCTTTTTGGACTTCTCAAATAGTCACTACACAAGCTTGATCTGCAGTGTAACGTTTCAATAGCAGGAAGGCTTCTCGGCCTTTTGGCTAAAACCATATAGCATCTGTTCCTTCCATCCAGTCTGAAATGGAGCCAGACTTTGAACTAGCTGGCAATGAAACAGCTTTGGCATTTGAGGTTTTCCGTCGACTAGCTTACTGGAAAAGTTGTAGTTTGGGTTGTAAGCTCTATGCTTTAAACACTCTGAAAACAACAACACAGTTCTGTTTGTAGAATATTACTCTTTCAGAAAGCTTCCTAAGAAAAAGTTCTTCTTCCTAAATTGGCACCCTCAAATTCATATCTTTAGAACGACCTGTATTTTTCGGTCAAAATTCCCCCGCTGTAATCTCTCCCAGCCTTAGGATAACCTATATACTGTGAATAAACAATAGAACTACATTTCATCTCCTCAACTCGTTCCATTCATCAATGTTTTTGGGGGTCCTACCACTTTAAGTTCCACGAAGTTGGTGGCAAATATTACAAGCTTTAAGGGAAAGCAGTATGTCCAAAGACATATTTATTTGATTCAGCGGTTGAAGAAACCACCCCTCCTAAGAGTTTCTGAATTACAGCGATATTTACGGCTCTTTAAATGTACCGCTTTCAAAATTTGGTCTTTTCTGCAGGTTATCATTACCTTTCGTAAAAGTATCCCGATATGTTGACATGGATCTTTCAAAAATTATATTCTAATTACTCGCAAGAAAATTTCCATGCTATCGAAGGACATTTGAACAAGGTTTAATTTCCCAAACAAATTTACCGGGTTCTCCATAAATCGTTATTGCTATTGAAATGAAAGTTAGGTTGGAAAGACAAACAAAATCAATAACCGAATTCGTTTAATCTGTTTTCTTTGCCTAGAATGTACATATTTAAACCATTTTGGTCTCTACGTTATAAAGAAGAGATCACCTATTATTTGTCTCCGTTTTAGAGACGTTAATGGCTGATGAAGCGATCGTTTTTAGTTCAACCAGGAAGCCTTCAGCAACTCCCTGCTTTCAGGTTGTGTATGTATTTTCTCATCAAGTATCAAGCTATTGTACTTTTACCCCCCCCTTTTTACCCCACCCCCCACCCCCACCAAAAAAACCTGTTTAACCGTTAATTTATAGTGCGTGAAGTAAAGAAAGTACTGCTGTTGTTACTACTTCGTTATAGACAAGAAACCATGCAAAAATTGAAGGTGTCTTTGTGAATTGACAAAAACATCTCAGTAAATGTGTCTCTCGGAAGCAAACGATAAAAAATTTCTGTTTCAAGATAAAGCAATCTTCTTATTGCGCAATAAAACAATGTTTCTTTACCTTGACAAATCTACAGGATCGTCCAAGTGAGGTAATAAAAAATTTGGAGTTAGAACAAAGGCCCGGTTCAACCTCCCTCAAAATCTTCCCCTTCTCTATGGGAATTACCAGGATAAAAAAGCTTAGCAGCACATTTGCATTGAAAGCGGGTCACACTTCAGCAATGGTGGAGCCGGTTAGTTCAGTATTTGTACGTTTTTGATTAAAAAAGTTCGGTATCTGGTCTGAAAGGCACCAGACATTTACGAAACTGTATATATCTATGATAAGCTACATCACATGAATATTCAAATATACCTACATCACATTACTATTAAAATATGAAGTCATTATTTCTTGACGTCGCACCGTCAGGCAGGTTTCATCAGACATTTTTATTTCCATAAAAGTTGTATGTCGAAATAACATCAGGAAGTAATAAGTAAGAAAAATGCCTGTCATACAAAAATTGATAAAGTTTGGTAAATTTTGTATCCTTTCTGGAGATGGAGAAAAATACTTTAACCAATATTAACAAAAGTCGGAACATAATCCTATACCAAATGGTTATTGTGTGACTAGCTCTCAACTGTTTGGAGTAGAAGAAAATCTTGCTTACAAGACAGGCGAAAACTACTGCAACAATTCCGAACGGTCTACAGCAAAAAATAAGGACCAAAATAGAACAAGCTAAGTAACTCGGTATAGGAGGCTCTGGTTGGTTTATAACACCGACTTGTCGAGTTTGCACTACACTGACCGTTTGCACCTGAGGAGAGACATTTACACAACGTCATGTTAGCAAATTCCTTGTTACAAAATTGAAATGAAATATTGCATTCATGATTCGGTTCAGAGATGAGTACAATTTAATATCCTCTTGAACCGAATATGACCAATTTCTCGAACGGCTTTCCTATATTCAGAGTCTCTTTGAGGAGTAACTTTTTAAAACATAATATCTGCACCTTTTCAACACAAAAAACATATTCAGAACAAAAGATGCAATTGGTAAAACTACAGTCACAATATTCTTTCTGTCCAGTAACAACTACACTCTAAAAAGTTTTGTGTAGAATTTACACAACATTGTGTGACTAGTCCACCAATATCAACAAATGTGTAGAAAGTACACAGTGTTGTGTAATAAATTTACACGACATGTGTATAAATTACACAGTGTTGTGTAAATTCTACACATGTTGTGTAAATTTATTACACAACACTGTGTACTTTCTACACATTTGTTGATTGGTGGACTAGTCACACAATGTTGTGTAAATTCTACACAACATTTTAGAGTGTATGTTTATTAATATTGCATTATTAACACATTTCCATAGCCTGTTTTAATTAAACATTGCTTTAAAACGCACACAACGTATTTCATTGTTATTTGCATACAAAATGTAATGTTTGACTTCTGAGGAGAGCGCAAATTTATAACAAAAAGTTTAATGCATCAGGAGTTTTGCTACTTTGTTTTTTTTTAGTTGTAAAGAAAATACTTTGCATGAAGTAGAAGAGAGTTGATAGGATGAGAAATATCATCCAGATAGCCAAATTTTATATGCTGAAAAGTGACATCAAATTGGGTTTTGACATGGATATGAAAAACCCATTTCTAAAGTCGTTTACACAAGGACATAGCCAAAAGAGATGGTATACAGTTTTTTTAGAAGAGTTACAAAAGCTACAATAGGGCAAGTCTTTAGTTTTAATATTTCACAAAAAGTTGTTTGTTCCTAATATTCAGCTTATAAATCTGAACTGGAAATACTATATCTTAGAACCTTTAACTGCCACAAAGGGTAAAGTACAAATATCATCCCAATTATACGAAATACCATTACCATCGTCTTCCCACTTAGATAACGCTTTTGGCTGAGACACATTTTCTTTAAGAAAGTAGCTGTATGTTTTTTGAAATTTTTGCTGAATTGTTTAATTCTTCGGATTTAACCTATTTTTAGGTCTGACCTATGTTTAACGTATTTCTATCATATAAAGCGATTCACTGAGTTCCTTTGTAAGTTTCACCGAATTTTCCTAACGTGGAAAATGTTTTTGA
Source organism: Holothuria scabra (assembly GCA_037179385.1). Taxonomy (NCBI): domain Eukaryota; kingdom Metazoa; phylum Echinodermata; class Holothuroidea; order Aspidochirotida; family Holothuriidae; genus Holothuria; species Holothuria scabra. The sequence continues at coordinate 40,525,127 of CM074179.1, forward strand.
CGTTTTAATGACAACCATATCAATAAAACCTTCATAATCTAAATACAAATAAGGCGATTCATGACGAGATGAGGAACTAACTTGAATTCAATTCAGTTTTTTTTTTATCTTACCAGAAACGGTTTTGGAATTATGGACAATTACAAGCCGACATATCCAAACATTTGACAGTTTAACTTTTTTCTCAAATGTTGAATTTAATGTTTGAATAATTATGCCAGCAATATGCGTTTTCATGTGTTAATACAGTAAAGCACCCTCCGTAAGTAATCAATATGAATATATGCATGAAGATACCCTTGTGTGCTAAAACTTACTTGCACCGTTCCTTCTGAGTTAGGTTGTGTAACTGTTACTCCTTGTACGTCCCCCGTGTATGTAGGTTCTCCTTGGTATGGCGGTGGGGCAGTCTTTACTTGCTCAGCTTCATACATTTTGGTTCAGTCTATTGAAATGTTTACAAGGTTCACAAGTTTGACAAGCTGAACACTCTTTCTTACCGTTAGTAGAAATTGAGAAGTCTGTGAGGATTAAAAGGAACAAAAGGATAACGAAAGATTACAAATGAAGTTGATTATCAAAGCAATGTTTTTCATTATTTTTTTTTCTTAACTCTCTGTGACCTTTTACTGTAATTGTTTTGCTTCTGTTCTTTTTTCTTTCGTTTTCATTTTTCACCTTGTTTTTTTTTCTTTTGTTTATTTTTTTTTTTTTTTTGACCGTATTTCTTCTTTTAACAGTGTACACCAAATGTCTCCCTCAAAACGGTTAAGCATCGAGTTTTGATTTAAGGGTATGTACATTTTCCAATAACGAAAATATACAAGAAAACAGGGTGAAATATAAAAGAAATAATTTTCTTGTGCCTACCGATTGAACAAAGTCTTGAAAGGGCTTCATCAAGGTTCTTCAAGTTTATTAACTGAATGTGTTTTTGAGGACCTTATCTATGCAGCTCACCAAACAATGCAATTTATCACGAGTTTTCCGTCCTTTATTGTCGTGTAAGAAGTAAATGCCAGAGCTTTGCCTACATGTTTTACCTACCAAGATCTTCCTTCAAGAAAACAGGTCCCTGCTCTAACAGCTATTGCCTAAAGCTCCAGTGTGGCAAATAACAGCCTTTACTTTGTTTTCTTTATTCAGAAATAACCAGTAAGGTGATTTCAGCGGGGAAAAACTATCAAAAGGGTATAAACGCTTACAGTTACTGTAACCGAAAGCTATTTAAAAGAATTGTGACCAGAATGTTGTGGTGCATCTTGCTTTGTTGCAGAAAAGAAAACATTGGCAAAATAATGCATATCAAGACTGTGTCACTCTGCATTCCTCGCTGACTGATAGTTTCGTTCCTGTTATATAGAATGTGCCCCTTTTAGCTTCGGACGGCACCCTGTGTCATATTCAGTGCCCACGCTTTGCAGAAACAAATACCGCTAATAGTATAATTGTGAGTTGTAATTTCACGGATAATTTGAAAATTGTTCACCCATTTATTGCAGTGATTTTGGTAAAAGAAATATAAAAGCCATTTTTGGATTCTACTTACAAGTCTGAGAAGGACCATTCTAGGGGTTAAGATACTCACAATGTTCTATAGTACGTGGCACGCTGTCGCAAACTGACGGTAGGTCCCTCTTTACCCTTTACCGTTGTTTGGGTCCTTTTGGACTCAGACGGAGAGCGCGGCTGTCACCCATCTTTACTGTTTCACGCGGAGCTCGAAACTGCGAGTAGCTACCCGAAAATTCGGCCACAACAACGAGAGAGACAATAGTTTAGGGTCACGGGGTCAATAGCCTACGGAAGCTGATGCGGGCGTGCTACATACATCCGCTTTCCCGCCCACTCCGAGGAGCAACACGCAAACATACCCCGATTGGAGCACAACGGTAAAGGGTTAAATAGACGAGAAAGAGGTTACAGTCCGCAAGACAGATGGTCCGCGAAACCGAAAAAAAAAAAATCGATTTGATAGGTCAAGACTCATTTTTGGTCTTGAGAACCTTTCATCCTTTCGGCCGCAAAAGTCCCTTCACATTTTGGGTTTCGTGGCTACCCAAGGCAACCATGCCCTCGTCCAAAGATATCTGTGTCAGGCCATGTTCCGTTTAATTTTTTCTTAATATTCCGCACAATCAAGGTAAAACAAAAAGTTACTTCGAACATTACTATGTAAATTATACAGTGAGACAACTATAGCCACATAATTCTCACCCGTTTTTAATACAACAAGATCTTTTTCTCATTACCCAAGTGAAATATTTTACTTCCTTTCATAAAAAATCTTACACGGCTCTCTGACGCAACATACATCCGAAGAATAGTTTCCCTTCGAAGCACTTGTGCTACATTCTGAGAAACGAAACATACATGGCCCGTTAATTGAAACTTCGCATAGCAGTCACAAAAAATAAATGAACAAATTAAAAGAAAAATAGTTCTGCGAAAAAATAAGAAAAGCAAATTTACCACGGAATTCTTGCATTATTTCATGGCCATGAGTAACAAAAGAATTCAATATTTTTTTTCTTTTTTTTAATCATGCACATGTCACATGCACTACATCAGCATTTTCAAATTTAGACCGACCATAGTGAGCGAGATATGAGTTAAGGCGATTCGCTTTAAAAGGGCAAATAGGCCTACTAACTGTCCAGTTTTCGAAAGATAATTTTTTACCCAAAATTTAGAGAGACAAAATTGTTTGCGGTATTCTTAAAGTTAAAAGAATTTTTTAAAGTCGAAGTTTGACTTTTAACACGTACAGGTTGTGTCTGAGGAACTTATGAGCGGTTATCTTTCCTAACAGGTAAAATTCTTGGAATTTTAAAATCAGTTCAAATATGCAAAACGGCCCATATAGTTCATCAAATTTTTATGAGATCTTTAATTTTAGGATTTAGTAAAATAAATCCGTTAACACAGCTAGTCTTTATTTCAGTGAATAGCCCAATATTTAACAAAGCCATAAGTAAAAATTTGCAAAATGAATCCATGAGCAACTGAACGCAACAAAGGTCCATTTTCGCAATGTGAGTGGCGCAAAGGATTTTAAACCGAGTTCCATTTTCTGTTAAATTAAAAAGGTTTGATTTTAAACTGAATCTTTTGCAAGGAGACATTTCAGGAAAATAACAGTCAAGCAACTTGAAAAAGTGTTGTAGACGGTCCTGTTTCATGACTGGCTGTTGAGAGTCATGTGACATTTATTTCTCCTTAAACGTGAAACGCCCTAGCAATAACTGCTTGCTTTAACTTAAATATGCAGTAGTAAAGTCATAAGATATGATGGAAGATACTTTGACGAAAAGTAAGAGCTGGTGCTTCAAAATAAATTTGGGCAACTTTTCTTATCACCCTTAAGCCGAAATGTTAAACGTAGTTTGGTGTCAGAATCTTGGCTGACATTAATTGCACCGTAAGTGTTACCGGTAACGGGAAGGACAGGACGGTACACTTTGCAACGGAATCGGGACATTTTTTAGTACAATTTCGGGACGTTCTTAGTTTTAGGTGAGTTTGTCAAAAGCAAGTTCAACATGTAGCGTCTGTCACACTGAGATTATTCGGATCCAAATGGTTAGAAGTCTGGAGTTCGGGTCCGACCCGGGTCATATCGAACACTTTAAAAATGAAACGTAATGTCATTGTGCTTAGTGCTCAGGATAAGCAATGGATTACGGAAACAAGCCAGTGAGCCACGGCTTGAAAAGGTGCCGAATAAAACCAATTAGCTAGAAACTCTTTAACCCCATTTTAACCAACTAATTTATTAACCACAACGATTTATCATGAGAATTTCTTCACCAATTGATATATAACAGAGATCAATTTAAAGGTTTAAGAAAGTTAAAAGATACGAAAAAGCTGCAATATTTAATGTTCATGCATGGAGGTCCACAAAAAATGTACACTCTAAAAAATGTTAGGTAGAATTTACACAACATTGTGCGACTAGTTCACCAATCAACAAATGTGTAGAAAGTACACATGGTTGTGTAATAAATTTACACAACATGTGTAGAATTTTAACAACTCTGTGTAATTTATACACATGTTGTTTAAATTTATTACACAATCGTAAGTACTTTCTACACATTTGTTGATTGGTGGACTAGTCACACAATGTTGGGTAAATTCTACACAACACTTTTTAGAGTGTAGGATAAGAAAGTTAAGATGAAAATAACGTTAAAATGTGCGACTATCAAGAGAGTAATTAAGGACCAGACTTGAAAAGATTACTTTTTCTGGTCCTTTATCTTCTTTTGTTTAATAGCCATGCCAGCTAATATATCAAATGTTCTCTTTTACTTTAATGTGGATTTTTTGCTTGTTCATATGCATTTGCATTTTTTCCGTGTAATAAAAATCAATTGGAGATTTAAATAAATCAAATCAAATCAAATAAAACTAGGCCTTAAAACTCCATCTAGCCTCACCTTATCTAACTTAACCTAACCTAACCTTACCTTACCTAACCTATACCTAACCTAACCTAAGCTAAAAGAAGCTGCACATCCTTGTTTTATGAACTAAACCAGTACTCTTAAAATTTCTTTAAGGATATTTTATTAGAACTTTAGGACCGTTACGGTAAATAGAATGATTTAAAGATCGCTGTATGACAATCGTAAGTTGATACTCACCGCCTATTTAGGAATAACTAGGTCTTGCTTCTATGGTGAGTGTGTAATTTTAAACGTCCACTGATATGACTTAGACAAATGACAAACTCCGCGTTCCACCTTATTGATAAATATTAATTAGGAGGCACTTAAAGCAATCTTTAACGCCAAACACAAACTGAAACCGATTGATGTGTAATGTCGTACCTTCTATTTGTTTCGCTAATTCAAAGAAGACAATTATTAGTGTATTCAAGGAGCTGATTAAGACAACTCCCTGGTGTAATCAATGATGGATAGATAAAACCCCTTTACAGTTAAAATTTAACACACCGATAAGAACAGAAAGACATAACAACTACCCCTGCCCTACCAATCAACACAGCCGTCAAATACCAATAGTTCATAAACAAAACATATCAACACATTTAAAAATAAGATTATAAAGCTAAAGGTCAAGATCCTCCCATAGTTCCAACAAAGAAGAAACGAAGAGGCTTAGTTGGTGTTTATCTTTGGATTTAGACGAGCTAATTAAGAAAATAGCTCTTTTTGTTATCCGTAGTTTGTTAAGATAAGATTGGAAGGTGTTTCACCAGAAAATGATGCAATAACACCCGTTTGGACAAATAAGACTTTTTTAGGCTACAATGAAACATTATTCGACGAGATACAAAATACTTGATTTTATAAATGATTTTCTTAGAGATGTGAACCGAACAGGTGAATGTAACATTCACAAGTCAATGAGGGATCGATAAAAAACCCTAAGTACTTCATAAAATCGATTTATTAAGTAACCGAGCCGTAAAGATCTAGACAAAAACTTGTATCTAATTATCTCGATAAAGTTTACACGATCAAAATTTTTTGGAACAACAATTTACCGAACCTCAAATATCTTCAATTCAACAACCTTTTTATATCACACCAGGCACATACGAATAAGGATCGATTTCCTTTCCGCCTTTGAAGAGAGAAGCACCTCCGACAACGGGTTTTTATTGTATTTTTATCATCAAATAATGCTAATTTAGAGAATCCTTTGCAAAATACCAAAGCTCTTGCACGCTTCGCAAGCTTCCATTCCCAAAGGAGTACTTGCTGTCAATAGGCTGGCCTATAACAATCAGGGGCGTACGCGGAGAGGGGGGTGGCAGTTACCCGCCCTTGAACTTTTGGAATGATTTGTCGGTACATTGGCTGATTCTTGTCGCTACGCCCGTCCAGCTGGGTGGACTGTAGGAAACCATTAAGATATTAATAGCGCAGATATGAAGATTACCCACGGGCATTGCAAAGAGAAATGAAATGAAGTCTCACGCTTCGAACGCAATCATCTTCAGTTACCGTACTCTTTGATTAAATGTTTTCACCAGTTTCAGATATGTTGGGTATATAAAGGTATCGCTTAACACGTTTAAGTGTCTCTATAATGAGCCCATGGTAGTGGGAGGAGCTCATCCATCTTTGCGCCTTTTGGCTATGACAAAGCGCAACGTGCCATCACATACCCTAATTCACGCACAGGGAGCGTTTTTACTACATATGTTGGCCTTATATTCAAAGATATACGATACCAGCTCAGAGCATGTTTACTGTAATAGGTTTTGCGATTGCAAACCGGAACTCGGGGCCGGGGATAAGACAGTTCCAGGCAGGCCTTTAGCCTGAAATTTAAAATAGTGAGTCTCACTTCAAATCTTTGCATTGCACACCATCCTACTAATGGCGTCGAAGGCGCCAGCGCGAGCGAAGCGAAATTGTCCTGGAGGGTGGGGTTGCGCTCCATGAAAGCCAAGCCATTTTTAGCGTACATATGGCGAAAAACATTTCGGCAGGTATTTCAAATTGTGACACAAAAATATGGATAGTAGAAAAAACATTGTCGATTCAGCCTTTCTCTGATGTTGTATTTGCACATTTTGAGGTATGAAACATGTATTACCTCCTTATGCATGTTAAAATCAGGTAGTGTTATGCGGTAAATACATGAAAATTTAAAGGAAACAGTGTTCTTGACTTTGCAAGATAAGAAATCACGGTCTCTTGTGTGCGTTTTATAGAGTCGGGAACACACTACTCGCCACACATGATCTCTTCACCCTACCTGGAAATAGTGTAACGTTATACCCACGACCATCCGCACATGTAGAAAAAGCTCCAAAGCCGTCCTTTGCAAAATTTGTTTGACCGTCTTCATAACGATTTGGCCACCTCAGTGAAATCGAGACCTGCAAACCACTGGCTAAAGGCCTGGATCTTCCAGGGTTTGAAATACCTTAGTTGGTATAAATTGGAATTGCCGGGTTTAAAGGCCCAGTTCTCTCACCCCAAATAGTACCAGTTCTCCTAACCTTCTTACTTAAACCCCTCCCACAACTGTCTGACATTCGTCCTCATCCAGATACAATCTCAGTTTATTGCTTCAAGGTGAGTTTAGAAAAATTAAATTTATACGATTAAAACACTCTCAGCACCATCCATGCTATCTAATATAAGCTTTGGTACTCTGAATTGTTTGAATAACCTGTCAATCAAAGAGCTGAGCCAATAGAGCATTTCGGTACCCCCGTACAAAAGTTGTAGTTTGGGGTGTGGGGTTTGGCCCTTTAATAGGGAACGCTCTTTCATAAAACCCTAGTTTTCCAATTTGCCCGAACACGAGCTATAGGCAATTGTCAGTATTTTTTAACAGCACCGCAAGTTTTTTTTTCTTATTTAAAGGCAGTCATTCGTCACCCCAAACTACAGTTTCAGTATACATATATCAAAACTCTCAATTGGTACAGCTCTTTGATTGGCATCACATTCAAACAATGCATCTTAGCTAAAATACACGGCATGGGCACTGAGAGTGTCTTGATTACACATTATGGACTTGTATGGCCACTGTGATAAGCCATGAAGCAATAAACTAGGATTGTGTCTGGATAAAGATGAGTTTTAGATAAATGTGGGAGGGGCTAGAAGTAAGTAGGTTGGGAGAATTGGAACTGTTTGGGATGATGAAAATATGCCTTTAAACTAGGGCTCGTTGGCTCGTTGAGTGAGTTTACATCGATAACTGAATGAGAGTGTCAAAGGGTCGCTACCACATGAAAATGATTGTAGTTAGCATATTGAGTCAAGTTTCACACCCAATAAGCACGGAAAAAGTTAAAATTTTGATTTTTGGTGCCCAACTCATAACGATTTTTGCATAATTTGAAAAAAGGTGTCTGGTCATGAATTTTTGAGAACCGAATTTAACCGTATACTCATTTATAAAACAGTTACATGTATGTAGGTTATGGGGATTGTCCAAGTTTGAACATTTGTCAATGGTATGTGAAGAAAACTTAAAAGGTTTGGAAAAGAAATGGTTGAATTTCATGAATCAGCTCAATGGGCCTCTCTAATGCGCATGAAATCTAATGGAAGTCCCAACTGAGACAGGTGATCAAAACTACTGAGCTATTCCCGGAAGGAACGCATTTTTCCTTCTAATGATCTTAATACGTAAGCGTGTATTGAGATATTGTCATAATGATAGGTCACTATTTGGATTTAAAATTAATTTTCATTTGGCGGCTGTCTGTGACATTTGTATGTATGCGAGTTCTTCCATAGGTGAGAAAAAAAAAAACACTGGTGAGTTAGACGTAAATCTCGTTGAGTTGTCGGGAAGTATTGACTGATGAGTAGGCAAAAAAAGAAGAAAAAAAAACGAAAGCAAAGATGGCTGCCCGTTTTGTGTAATCCTAATGCCCTGTCGCCCGTGATGTCTTGTAACGGTAAGGTCTATGTGCATTAAGTCTGTAATTTTTAGGTTGGCTTTACACAAATATGCTAAATGAACCAAAAAGTGACTCTCGACTACTTTGTCTGGTTTTGTTAGGACGTGTTCCCATTTGAACCCCCTATGCTGATCGCGCTAAGTTCAATCAACTGGAAAATTTTGTGACCAAACGCATGAGTGTTCCCATTTGATCGCCTGAGCGAGATCCAGTAACAGGAAGTTGTTTCATTGAAATTATGTGTGCAGGTTAGGTTTGTTTACACAAGGTTTTGTGGCGTGAGGAGCTTCGCTGTGGAAGTACGTCATTGATCTCGGGTCACCTTGATCCCCATTTTTGTTCCCACTTGTTTTCTAGATCACCTGCGCCCGGTCCGATCATCTGGGAGGGGTCTGAACTGTATCTGATCGCCTGGTCATTCTCAAGTGGGACCACACTCTTAGTCAGTTACTTAGATGAAGCTTTTCGCCAAATTTCCAACCGATTGGTTTAAGTAGAGCCGGCCACGGCATTCTAATGGTTGTGGCTCACTGGCTTGTTTTCCATACTCCATTGCTTGCGCCTCTCACTAAGAACAATGGCAGAAGGTTCCGTTTTTAATGTATTCGGTATTACCCGGCCAAGGCTCGAACCAGGGAGTTGCCAGCAACAACTCCCTGCTCGAACTATCAACCTCCTGGCTGCAAGTCCATGCTCTAACCACGTGAGAATGCAGTCGCTCTTTGTCTGGTATAACCATTAAGTAATCGCGAGCAGATCTTGTACAGCCGTTGCCTCAGGTCTTGTATGCATAGGGCAAAAAGGCATCCTCCGAGCATATATGGAGTATTTTTTTTATTAGTTTACTGTATTCCTACGCGGTAATTAAAAAAAAATGTCTGCAAAATTACAGTTAAGAACAAAGAAATACATAGGAATCCCTGCTGCATTTGCAGCTGGGATTCAAATGTAGTTTTTTTTTTTTTTAAATTGTCACTGACTGTAATTTTACAGGCATTTTAACAGTGTAGTAATTCCATATGCATAGGTGTATGGGGCGGGGTGAAAGGGGACACTCGCCCTTCCAATTCGGGCAGAATCAGTTGGTCAATTCAGGTAAAACTCAATAAATGGTGGCATTATTCGGACAAAAATTGTTCTTGACCCCTAAAAACAATCACGTACCCCCTTACGGACGCTTATGTTCACATGCAGTAAATATGCCTGCCAAGTGGCCTTTCCAGCTAGCAACCTCAGGCATTTTCATCTGAATTTCTGTACACTTCGCGCCAAGTGATGTGCGCCCTCCGCTTAGATAGTCTCACAAAATTTTTTCTCCCTTATATATATGCAGTTCATAGGTCTGTCCAATGCCTTTTCCAGTGATCTTCGAGGCATTTTCGGCGGAAATTGTCTTACGCTGCGCTACTCGATAAACGAGGTTGGGGTCCCCCTAAATAAAGTACTTTTTAGTCCTAAATAAAACAACGCTGGTGTTCGTTGCACCACTGGTGGAAACGCGGCCTTGTTTTATGAAAGCAACACAAAGGCTACTTCACTTAATGACTAAAATATATAACAAGAACTCCCACCAATGGAAAGCCTAATTCCGCAGGTCGGGTCTAGGCTTCGTCTTCCATAAAATAAGGTCGCCGTCATTATGGCGTCGGGAAATGAACGCGTACCCCAACCACCGCCACCTCTCTTTTTTTTTTTTTGAAGGGAAACTGTATTTCCGGTCATGAGCATATTTACACTATTTACAACCACCGCCACCTCTTGTTTTTTTTTTTTTTTTTTAAAGGGAAACTGTATTTCCAGTCATGAGCATATTTACACTATTTACAACCACCGTCACCTCTTGTTTTTTTTTTTTTTTTTTTACATGGCCTTGATATCAACGGCATCGGGAAATGCACGCGTACCCCAACCACCGCCACCTCCCGGACGCGGACTCAGGGGGTCCAGGAGACAACCTTCCGCTCTTGGACATAAATAAGATAAACATCCTTTTAAGAGATTCGTAGAAACATATCATTCCCTTAATTTAAACCTGACATTCTTGAAAGTGATGTTCAAGCAAGTTGGTTATATCAGCACTCTTTCTACAATGATTATCATGTCTACCACTATACAGACAAAGAATCCTTTAGTAGAAACTCACATATGCATCCGAACTCATGATCACAAGTGTGCCCGAAAGTGACATAGAGGTATAAACTGTTTATTAGGTGCTAGCCAGGTTGCGAACAGAGCTGCCATCGGGAAATCATGACGGTGAACTTACCTTTCTGGACACTGTCGTATTTGTATTGGTGATGAAATGTGTTGAATATTATGTCAAGAAACAGCTTACCCTCGAGTGGTGAAGGGAAAGTTCATACACCCGCCAAGGCAAAACACGAATCCGAAAAGCGACTGTGACTGTAGGTAGCCATTAGTGGGGTTCATCAATCTTAAATCGTCTTTGTATATTGTCTAAATGAACTTCAAACCCTAATATTCAGTGAAACTGAAAAAGTAAGATACAATTTCGTGTACAACCATCGATGATACAGGTAAGCGGGGAAATTGAAAATTAGAAGGCGACAGACCCCAGCTATAGCCGACTGAAATCAGACCATCACTTGCCGTCGGAATTCGTCACAGGAATTTCGGGTGGTTCACTGCGAATCTTTCAAAAGGATGCTTATTTCATGGAAGAAAAGTTGGAACCTTAATTAATTTTTTAACACAGGCGTCAGATGAACGATCATAATTACAAGTCAGATGTCTTTTCATACATTCAACTGAACTCTAACGTGCGTGCGACCTCAAAATGCCTAAAACGTTGTTAGGTTCGAATCAAGCTACTGTGGGTACATGGGTATATAATCTGGTCCGAAACAGACGCCCAACAATTATCCATGAAAAGGAATAGTTTCGAAAGCTCCACAGAGGAATAGCGCCATCATTTGGTCGTCGCTGTTTACAGGAGCAATAATTTAGTTGAGTTTGCCTATGTGGACAAAAGTTCACTTTTAAGGCTTGACAGCTAAGATCTGCATTGCTTTTGGCCAAAGGCAGAGTGGACTATTACACCTGCTGTTAACCATTGTTCTTCACATATTCATGAGTTCCACTCGCGTTCGATTTACGTGATTTTTCTTTGACTTTCCTACTACTTGGCATTATACTTGTCACTTAAATCATCGTCGGTTTCCCAGCCGACGAAGGTAGTTGAGCGCTGAATGAAGCACCTTTGTATGGATTAGTTTACCAGTCGACTTGTCCATGCAGCACTGTTGTGACTCTAGTCTCCGTTGGTAATGATGAACGGATATGTCGGATCGCCTTCCCCTCCTCCCCCATACCGAGGAAAAAACTCCCTCTTTCTCGCATTCAAGGACTTTCGAAATGGCAATCAATTTTGAGAGGGGAGGGAGCACGCCCCATCCCTCAGGACACACTTCATCACACTTTTGACCTCGAAAACACCTTGAATCCGCCACTTCCTCGACTCCCCGTTTCTCCACGAAAGTTTTCCTTTAGCGATAGAGTGGGTTTTCATGATGCATCCAGTATTTTTTTTTTATCACAAATTTAACGATTCTCACGCTAATCAATGAAGCCTTTGTGGTATCAAGACTTCAGACCTTTCCCCAATGTCGTCTTTTTTTCAATGTCGTAATTTTTAACATGTGCGTCACATGAACGATCATAATTACAAGCCAGATGTCTTTTCATAGATCCAACTGAACTCTAACGTGCGTGCGACCTCAAAATGCCTAAAATGTTAGTTGTTAGGTTCGAATCAAGCTACCGTGAGTACATAGGTATATATTCCGGTCCGAAACAGATGTCCAACAATTATCTATAAGAAGGAATAGTTTGGAAAGCCCCACAGGGGTATAGCGCCATCATTTGGCTGTCGCTGTTTATAGGAGCAATAATAGAGTTGAGATTGCGTATGTGGACAAAGGTTCACTTTCAAGGCTTGACAGCTAAGATTTGCATTGCTGTTGGCCAAAGGCAGAGTGGACTGTTCCAGCCGCTGCTTACCAATGTTCTTCACATATTCATGAGTTCTACTCGCGTTCGATGAACGTGGTTTTCTTCGACTTTCCTCCTACTTGGCATTATACTTGTCACTTAAATCATCGTCGGTTTCCCAGCCGACGAAGGTAGTTGAGCGCTGAATGAAGCACCTTTGTATGGATTAGTTTACCAGTCGACTTGTCCATGCAGCACTGTTGTGACTCTAGTCTCCGTTGGTAATGATGAACGGATATGTCGGATCGCCTTCCCCTCCTCCCCCATACCGAGGAAAAAACTCCCTCTTTCTCGCATTCAAGGACTTTCGAAATGGCAATCAATTTTGAGAGGGGAGGGAGCACGCCCCATCCCTCAGGACACACTTCATCACACTTTTGACCTCGAAAACACCTTGAATCCGCCACTTCCTCGACTCCCCGTTTCTCCACGAAAGTTTTCCTTTAGCGATAGAGTGGGTTTTCATGATGCATCCAGTATTTTTTTTTTATCACAAATTTAACGATTCTCACGCAAATCAATGAAGCCTTTGTGGTATCAAGACTTCAGACCTTTCCCCAATGTCGTCTTTTTTATGATGCCTTCCTACAACAATTAAATTCAAACATGCACCAGCCTTATTAAATTTCTCGTTGCCGCAAGATCATTGATGTATATTTGTCATGGGAATAACATGAAATATAAACTGATAGCTCCCCGAACGCATTTGAGAGCATCCGATCTCGTCTCTAAGTAAGATGAGAGTCCAATAATTGTTTTCCAAATTTACAACCACTCCCCAACTAGACCACCTAAACTTATAACGAATATTCCACACAGGGTGGAGTCTGGGTAAATTTTCTCCTCTATCCTCTCTACAACCCATGGTGCTTTTGCGCATACTCCGAGAAAAAAAAAATTGTAACTGCAATCCCGTTATACGAAATCTGCAACCAATATTAGTGCCAGTATCGTTAAAATCCTCTGTCCATTTAGCGATCTCTCTCGGGCAGGGCGGGTAATAAATGGGATGTATTCTTCCGATCGGAAAAGCAAATACTATCCGGGACGCCAATTTGGCAAATTGAAGACTTCGTTTTCTCGTTGTAACTTATCTCAACAAATTTCGTTTCCTAATTTCATTTTGTTTCCTTTCAGGGTTTGCAGCCATGGGTGGCGCCAGGACTTGCACGATTGGGGTGCCGATCTCTCTGACAGGGGGACCGGCATTTCGAGTCCCCGACAAAGGTGATGACTAAGTCCCGGTGGAACGTGACTTGGAAAAGTTTGTGGCGCACGAAGCGTGCCGAAAGTTTTGGCTTTCTTTTTATCAAATATTTAAAAATCTGGAGTTTCTTTGGAAGAATATTTAAATTTTTGAAGAAAACTTGGGTTTGTAAGGACAATTTAAAAGTTGGGTTGTTTATTGAAGAATCTGTTCTCCATATGGACAAAATGAAAGACGTTATATAGGCGACATCTGGAATTCTCTTGAGGTTAGGCATTTCTTCGTGCCAGGATTAGGTACGAAGGCCCTCAGATGAAACTGAAAACTTTCCCGAAAAATTTTGTTTCCCTTTTCCGAACGAAGATTGAAAATCAACACTTTATCATATTGAAGAAAGTTTGGAATTTAAAAAAAAGGTTTGGCTTCCCATATATTTCAAGTCTTGTGTTTTATACATTGGCATAGGCGTACGGGAGTGCTTCAGTTTGACAGGGGGCAGCATTGTCTATATTGTCTGAAAATGTAATCCTGTCCGAAAGACGAATTGAAAAACTGAAAAATAAAGAACCCCCAGGCAGCCGGAGATGGCATTTCACAGGCTAGTAAACAAAAACAAAGCAGTCGTTATTTTCAGCTTTCTTTCGCAAAAAAAGCGTTTAACTTCTTAATATTGCCCCAAAACGAAGAATAATTTGCAAGCATCAATTGCTTTGTTAAGTAATCTGTTTGACCAAAACACTATCACAGCGGAGCGCCACCATAAGTTTGCGCGGAGCGTACAGAAATTTTTTAAAAATCTAATCCCTCAGACAACCGGAAATGGCATTTCCCAGACATGTAACTAGAAATGAAGCGGCCGTTCTTTATGAAAGTTTCACTTTAATAGAAGAAAAAACCAACTTGCTATGTGATCAGAAAATTACAAGTTAAAAGGTACCGCTACAATTAGATGATATGGTCTTGTCTTTTTTCGGGGGAAATTGTGAAACTGAATTGCTGAATGTTTTTCACTCTACTGAGACTCCTCGTGGTATTCAATTGTGAGGTCCACTAAATTGATGAAATTTTCCCCGTGACTATACACACTCCCGACAATAAATGATTTTACCTCAAACGCCTTTGAAAATATGTCACGTTACAACAAGGTGGCGTCAAATAAATTTTCAGTCAGACTTACCAGGAAATATTCTCACACTACAGTAACTGTTTATCATTAAGTGTAACTGAAGAAGGTCTGACCGATTTTTATTACCGTTGCTCGAATTGGGCTGTCGGGGCAGGACGGATGGCAAACCATTGAGCTCTGTACGCACCAGGACAACCTCTCGTCCGTTTTGTAGGGAAAGCTAGTAGAGCAATATCAAGAACTACGTCCGGGGGCTTAAGTTTTCGGGCTTACATCTTTTATCGTGGGCCTATAGATGAAGACTCCCTGAAGAAATTGGATTTTCACAATGACAAGGGAAGGGCAGCCTGCCTCCACGGGATCATGGCCCGCTGGTGCCACCCTTGGTTACATCTGCATGTGGAACTTCCAGTGCCCTGGTCTGCAACACAATTCTTGGTTGTGGGAGACCTTGCGCGCACGGATTGAAGATGGGGCAAGATATATGGAATGAGAAATAGCAGGGCTACTACAAAGCATTAAAACCGATTCCGATATGTATTAAAAAGGAACAAAATGTAGTTCAGGATCATCATCCAGTAACATTAGTCCTTTACGTTTTTTTCATTTTTAGGCCTACCCGAAAAAATTGCCGTCCTTCCCCGATGGGGTAGTTGATGGGACAAGGTGTTTGTCATGGAATAAGGTTTAACAGAGTTAAGAAGATGTAATTGAAAATCGATTCCGATATGTATTAAAAATGTTCAAATTACCCATCCAGTAACTTCAGTCCATGCGGAGCAATGCAGTAATTCAATTAGCCACAACTGGAAAAAAGCCATGGCCGGCCCGACTTAAACCCATCGGTTGGAAACTGAGTCAAACAATTCCACATAACTGACCAAAAGAGAGCTCCCTGAACTAACCAAACTTGTAAAGTGGGACAATGAATCGAATTTGCCTCTCTATCACACTAAAAAGTGACTTTGGTCCTTGCTTTACAAGTAGACTTCTGTTAACTTTGCTAGACCCAGTAAATCCAGATGTTCGCAGTTTGGTGAAACTTCTATTCAAATACAAACATGTATTTTCCGAGATATGATGGAATGAAATTTAATACGTTTGCGACCCAAAAGGATTTTAAGACAGAAGGAAGTTATATATCCCATGCATTGTCAAAGGAATATATTGCTGCCTTTGTTGTTACCAATACATTTAACTTCAATTGAATAGAACTTAGTCCTGATGCAATTGTATTCTCAAGACATGGAACTTTGATTAGAAAACTGGTAATGGTAAACTTCAAAGTTACAATGTCCATTCACTGTGAGGATATCTCATCATACATACTTGTTTGGAGTAACCTTTGTGTTCAAACTGTAAAAAAGAAATCAGCTGCTGATATCGGCCGTTTGGGAAAAAGTAGCAGTCTGGCGTCTTTTTATACTTTTGTGAATCCGAATCACGATAAAACAGCATAAATGTCTGTAGAGTATGCTGTAAATGATTATGTCTTTACAACGACATCAAATGTTGATCCCGAGTCAAAAGTTGATGATGGCAAGAGTCCAGCAAAGAAACAGGAGTAGACAAAGTTTATAAACAACGTATTTTTTCACGTTTTAAGGAATTTCTACATTATTTGCAAACACTGACATCGAGCGCTATGTCAGTGTATTGAATATTATACACCTGTGTCTATCTAAAGCATATGTCTTCACACATCTCTCAAGATATCTTTGCACATATCCTTACACATCCTATGTAATTTCTTCCAAGTGAAATACTGGTTAAAGCAGCTTATGCTGTTATTTTTACGTTTCCAGTGTTCATCAAATGTATGGGCTGTACTCCATACAAATGTAAAAAGCTTTAAAAACTAACGTACTTTAGTCTTTTCTCCGAAAACGAGCAAAAATTCGAAAAGATTTCAACGGTTTCCAAACGCTATTCTGCCTTATTATCTTGCTCTAGCTCCGCCCAATGAATTTGATGCATATTCAGAAGGTCATTTTGAGAAGGAGTCAAGCAAAACGTAAACAAAACAGACAGTGAAATTTCGTTCAATTGATACATACGTTATTCAAACGGCCTTTACGTGTCCAATATGCACATCGCATCGAACCGGCTGCGCACAATTCGTTCGTTTCATTTGTGAACCCAGATTCAGTGACAAATTCCTGTTCACTTGTTTCGGCTCCATCGTTCAGTTTTTAATTTTGTCGCTGATTGTGCTATTTGAATCCGTCCCAGGTTTCAAGATAATGTTCATTATTTTCTCTTTGATTTGATGCTGTGGTTTGGCATTCAAAAACAATCTTTGGGTTACATACGTGTGAAACTAACTGTCATTCTGTGTTGGGCCCGAACGGTTGTGAAAGGACTCCTGTAATGCATGTACACAACATGTGTGATATATTGGCAATATGTACATCGTTGTGTCAAAGGGTAGGCATAATTTTACGTCATTCATTTCTTGCATTGTGATTGGTCAAATTGAGATAACAGCCCGTTGCGTTTGCATAAGAGTTTAGCCGAAAAAAGTAGATGAATTTCTTTATTATTGTAATTAGCGATCTAATTAGTGAAATTTCACTGGAAAAAAACCTGGCGTGAAGGATTTCTATCGGGTTGGTATCAAATGGAAGAGCAAGATTGAAGATTAACGATGAAGGTTATTTTTTTTTTCATCAAACAGCATAAGCTGCTTTAAGCGACATACTCTCATAAGCCACGGGGTGTGGCAGGCAGGTGGGTACACTTGCCATTTGAACACTGCTTATGAGGGGACACAAACTTGATTTGAATAAGGTAAAATAGCCCAGTAATAACTTTTTTCGATTTAAAGGGTAATATGCATACTAAAATGTCATCTCTGATTACATTACGTCAGAATAACAAACCATATTTAACGAGAATGCAGAATGTAAGCGGGGCAGATCTTGTTTTTCTACAATTAGTTACCCTCTCAATCAGGGTTTTTAGAGTAATTTGAGTTCGGTAATTTGTTGCCGCATGGAACTGTGCAGCACAGCGTGGGATATAAAAACCAAAACCAAACTCATCACGTAGCGTACAGCGTTCCTTTGTTTTCTTCAGTGCACACAACACTATGTAAGTTTCTAACCACGTCGAACGAAAATAGGGGTGTCAGTGCTACTTTACGGCAGATTCAAGTGCAAATTTTTACACTAAAAGACAATTTAGGCACAATCCACTGCACCAAACCACACTTGAGATCCCTCCTCATACTATGGATGGATGAAGAAAGAATGACTTTACCAAATTTTCATGTAACCTCAAATTTTGTCGTATGTGTTGTAGGTGCGGGATTGGTTTGTTTATCCCGACGGTTTGGACGATGTGCGCATGTGCCTAACCGCCAAAATGAATGACTGAACTGGCTCGGTGGAAGTATGATGTGAAGAAAAGGGGGTCATAAATTTAGTTTATGTTTTGAGAACTGGTTTCTGGTGGCTCTAACAACTAGCGTTCATAACATCATCTCAAGACTACGTGACTTAACCTGTATGTATTCCTCGAAACTAAAATGAAATGTCAAAAATCGTAGCACATGCCACTCTTTCGTCAAATATACATACGTACACGGTACAAACTTTCCACGATAACATTAAAAAAGAAACTTGAAGCATAAATAAGAGATTTCAATGATGTGACTAACAACCAAAATATTATGCAAAATGATTTGATATACTGAAATTATTAGGGAAAACTATTAATGTTTTGATACCAGCAACATTTTATGTCCGCCACACAAACTTGTAAGTTACAACAGTGTAATAATGTAACCAACATGTCCAAAGCAGTTTGTTATTGCAGTGCGTAAATGTTGTAGAAGACCAGCCCTGGGGGGAATAAGCAAAAGTTAGGATAACCGACCTTGCAACTGATCTCCGTGTTGACCTTAGATATCGCTTCTTGCAATGCCGCTTTAACTCTTATAAATACAAATTTAACATGAAACTGATCTCCGTGTTGACTTTAGACATCGTTTCTTGCAATGCCACGTTAACTCTTATAAATACAAATTTAACATGAAATGTGGATTTGTATACATTTGTCCCCGAAATGACTGTCAACTCTGTTGATGAACCACGTCGGACATTTAAATTTTACAATAAACACGGTTAGGAGAACATCTAACATTGATTGGTATCAACTTTACAGCAAACCATTGTCCTTTAAAAAAGCATCTCTAAACAACGTCTTTAGGAACTTAACACAGTTTTTCCCCACTTCGAAGACACACCGCAATGGTAAAACACATAATTAATAACTAAACATGATGTGTTTAATTGGTAACATTTAGACTTTAGAGTGTGAAAGGTTTTCCAAAGTGGAGGAAAGTGTTTAATTTCTAAGTACTTTTTTCAGTACAGGTTCGGTGAAATTTAAGATCTGAAGTGGTATACATATCACTCATCAACATCTGTAGTCAGTCGTACAACCCAATAAAAAGCCTTCCATTTATCCCGTCATAATTCTTGTCCAACAGGTGTAAGTTTGATGTAATCTCTTAATTATTTTATGTTTCTCCGATCATTATCACTCTCTGAACGCTTGAAGTTGACACTGGGTTTTTACAAACTACCAGGACTTGACTTGAATCTTTTGTAGGAAAATCTCACTTAAATCTTTGATCTAGAAAACATCAGCCCCTCCATCCTAAAGTTTCTTTTTTGCCACCTGTTCCGATACCAAAGCACTTCTTCTAATGCTGCACAGTATTTAATAGTTTAAAAATATCACCAGGAAAATTGCAACGAGATAGGAGAACCCTGTGAAGAAGCCTACGTAACTCCAAAGTCTGGCTTGCGATGAAGAAATTCTTGCACTTTGGTAATTCCCAACTTTTTCTTGTGACCGTTGCTGGAATAGAAAAGAGATGAAAAGTAACATCCCTTTGTGAAACAAACTTCATATTTCAAATTAAGTAATACTGGCACCAGACTGGCAATTACATCAAGTATTGTGAGGGTTCAGTGGTTCAAATCATGTCGCTGGTAAGTGACTTTCGAATTCAAACGTTTTGCAATACTTTTTTGACTGCTTCTAAACTAAGGTGCTTGTTGGAACAAACTCGAATGATGCAATCAGGGAGGTGTGTTTAGTTACACCTCCCTTATGCAATTTTCTAGGGTCCGTCGAATCAACAGACCAGGGAGCCGGAAGAGATGGAGACTACTCGTTCAAGTCAGTCAAACAACTGCACAATGAGAAATTGAAAGTAATTTAACCCTTTTCAATAAGTGAAATGTAATT
The DNA here is from genome assembly GCA_037179385.1 of Holothuria scabra. Classification (NCBI taxonomy): domain Eukaryota; kingdom Metazoa; phylum Echinodermata; class Holothuroidea; order Aspidochirotida; family Holothuriidae; genus Holothuria; species Holothuria scabra. Next base: position 40,545,143 of record CM074179.1, read on the forward strand.
GGAAGCTCACTTTGTTTCTATCTATTGACTTTTGTTAACACTCTTTTTTAGTACAGATGTCCAATTTTTCAAAAACCAGAAAAAATGCAACAAAGGCCATAATTATGTGAAGATGCTGCTTTGGTTTTTATGTGCTTTTAAGAAACATGGGAAAGGTTGTCCTCGTTTGAATCGAAACGACCGTTCAGGCCCTTTAAAGTTGCAAAATTCTACATTCCTTCTAATTTTACATATTTCGGGCAGAAGTGTACGTGGTTTAAATTCAACAGGAGTTTTTAAAATATCCATTGTTCACATTTTGAAAAATTAGGTGCGCTCTTGAGATAGCGACAATGTTTTTTTTTGTTTTTCGCTTGCGAGTGAATAAAAAAAAAACCCTTTCAAAACATTTCACCTAGTGGTACGGTGTTGGAATAATTTTGCTTTCTTTGATAGCTGGAAAGGTGATGCTAAGAAGGGAAACAATCCTGTGATCTTCCTCAGCTGGATAACCAGAACAGTTGTCCCTACTGTTTAATTTGTATTACGTGAGAATAATTTTAGGATTCAATGAATGCGGGGTTTAAGTGACGACCTAGCACCTAGTATAAAAGAAGAGCAAGGCAAGAAATATCCATCTCTTTCAGATCCCTGAACCGTTTGTTAATATAGCTCGTCTAGTCTACCACATTCAAAAAAAAAATTCATAGGAACCCCTCCGGTAGAATCCGTAGCATCGTGCTCTTCTTGTTCCCCAAGGGATATGTTTCATATTACTTAATCCACTGTCTCCTTTGTAGAAGTATTGGGCAGTGGGGCTATTATATTAGCTTTTAACATTTGACTTCTTGCAGCCAATGTCCATAATGACTTTATTTGTCTCTGGGATCTAACGATAAACCCTTCTACACCAAAACTTGGACAACGTAAGCGTTTGAACGAGCTTTTCCTCATTCCGAAGAAGCATCACGAGACCCAAGCAAATTTGCCATTCTATAAATTTTTAGGTTTCAAAATCTACCTTGCGATTCATTGGAACACAAAAAGAATTAACCTACGTTTAGAGATGACATTTTATTAATAAGTCTTATGAGGAAGTCGTAATTCTTTTCATCCATCGACATTAAAGTTTGGTCCCTTTATTGTAATAACGATAGGTGCTACAACGAATTCGGGTCGATTGCGATCCAACTTTTGTGGGTTGTTGTAGAGAAGAACAAAAAAAAATTGCAACCGGTGTAAATATATATAAGTTATATTGCAGGTCTTTGAAAACAAAGTTAGGCTATGATTATTTGGTGACGTCACATAGATAGGCAGATATCATTGGACTCCTCTGCCCGATAACAATTGTACGTGGACGTCACGTCACGAAAAAAACGTAAGCCTTTCATTTTCGGTGACATCAGATGCAAATCAAATATTTTCGATGGTTGCCAAATTTTGGGCTCTTTCTTACCAGAGATGGAAAACATTTCATCTGAAACTCAAAAAAAAAAAAAAAACGGATTGTAATCCGATATCAATTCGTTGTACTGAGTGTGACGGCGGCTTTACGTTGTCAAGAAAACTCTGACGTGACGATTGTACCCAAGCAGAATGGTGCTTGGGGTAATGGACGTGTTCTGTAATGTAGTTAATTAGAAAACTTTCCGAAGAGATTTGGAGCAAATATTCTACATGATGGAATTGACTGTTCAGATTGTGCTTTTGAAATATACTCGAAAACAAATGGCCTACACGCAGCAAGCCACAAGGGATCGACATTGAAACAATAAAAACCGCAACGCATTGCAAAATGGAGTAGCCTAAAATGAGTTCGTTTATTCATTACAGTGAGTATAATTTTGGAAAAGGGCGGGACTCTTACCGTTTCCGGATCAATAGAAGTTGAGGATCAACAATAGAATCAACAGTGATATATTCAAGAAGTAAAGCTGCGTTCATTTAAACAAAAATAATGTTTTAAGTAAAGAAAATTCAACGTTACCCGACATGCAAAAAAGAGCGCCGAACAACCAAATACACGACTGCAAAATATCATTACGAAGATAGAACAAAGTAGGAAAGACTCTATGGGAGGATCAGGCCGGTTTAGAATGACTTTCCTAGTTTTAACAACATTTGATACCGCTTGCATCTGTAAGAAGAAGATTTTTGTAGTTACCTTGAGTAAAATACAACCAAGCTCGATAAAACCGTATCAACAGACGTGTAACGCAATTTTTTCAACTTAAAGTTTCAGTAGGATTACTACCTTAAATGCATTGGCGTCACACTGTTGCTATGTTTAGAGGAAAGTACTTGATACTTGATACTTAATACTTGGTATACAAGCATAATTACAAAATTAAAAAGGCGCGGTGACTCCTTATGTTCGCTGAAAAGGAGGGGCGAAAGTGCTGCTCGCTTATCAGTCATTTTAAAAACAAACTGCCACATAAGCTAAATAATATCTTCCATTCTTCCGGCAGAATAAATACTGATTATTTTAAACCATGGTGTTTAAACATTGCTTATCTGAGTAACACAATACATTTAAAAAATGATGGACAGTTTTTACTTCTTCGTCGCTTTCTGCATAACAAAAATTCAATTTGAACGCACAAGGGGTGTGTGAACTTCATTTATATACCTCTTCCAACTACAAAAAGACGTAAAAGGTGCTGTGTGTCTATGAAACAGGCCTTAAAAATGTAATCTCAATAGTAATTTTAGTTATGCGTCCTTAGCCTTTTGCGCAGAGATAACCGAAAGGAACGGTGTGTATTTCAAACCAACACTTTCACCACTTCAATTTAGGGAAAATAAGGAAAGTTGTTTTACCGAATACATGTAACAATAGTCAGTCAAATGCAATTATTCCTTTGTTACTTTCAGGTATTGGGGTCATATAACTGCTTATTTTCAACTTTAAAATGGATCCAGTGTAGAAGGCTAAAATGGCAACATTATGAAAGGAAAATCAGTTTTACAAGTGATAACAATATTCACATATAGGCCTGTAATACATTACTCTGATTTGAAATAAATCAATCACTGGCAGAACTAAGCAGCATACCTATGTCAATGTGTAGACCAACATTTCGACAAACATTTGAATATCTGTATTTAACATTTGGTTGCTTGGTAGCTTATAAAAAGTAAAATAGACCTCATGCACGTGATGTCACAGAGCAAAGACATACATTTCATACATTCACAGAGCAAATACATATATTCCGTATATTACAGACTTCTGTTTCTACACTGCCAGAGATACTGAATCCTCAAACAGCTCGAACTGGGGCGCGAGGGTTCAAGTGTCGACAGTCGCTGCATGCAGTTTCTCCCATGGTACGATACCTAGTCTACAAGTTCAGAAAAATCATTTTATTGTTCCGATGCAGCTAAACTGCAATTTATCACAAAATGAAACACAGTATGAAATGTGAAGAAAGTGCTCAATCGTGAGGTTCGCGCGAAAAAAGCTAGCTGTATGAATTCGATTGTAGAAAGTGACACAAATCTGAAGGAATTACAAAATTCATCCTCAATTCATCGTCCGATTTGTCATCACATTCCTCGATGAATCGAAAATGAATATTGAAAACCTTCAGATTTGTGTCACTTTCTATAACCGAATTCATACGGCTAGCCTTTTTCGTGCGAACCTCACCATTTATCACTTTTTCACATTTCATGCTGTGTTTCCTTTTGTGATAAATTGAAGTTTAGTTGCATCGGAACAACAAAATGATTTTTTTCTGAACCTGCAGTTTTTTCTTTAATTTACATTTTTGTCCTATATGCGAAGACACTTACGTTTGGCGGTCCTTCCGAGGTAGGCTGTATATTTACTACTTCGTGTATCTCTCTTTCGTATGTTGATACTCCTGACGCTCCTTCTCTCTGTTCACCTGAACATGGAGGTGGTGGGGTCTCTCTATTTTCTGATTCAATTTGTTTGATGAAAGAGTAAAAGAATGTTCAAAAAGTAAGTAAATAAAACTTCAAGTTGTTGAATCGAAGATCACTGCAATATGCGCATGTGACAGCACGGATGGAAGCCTATATGTTTGAAACAAAGAAGATTAGAAATAACGTTGCTAAACGTTCGTGCCTCGAGTATCCCAAAGGCCAATCATTCTCTTATATGAGAATGTTTTCCGTGCATCCTTTTTCTATAATTTTATTTTGCCTCTTTCACATAGAGTAAGTGGTGCCACCATCTGACGTCAAGTGTCATGATGAATGGTTGACATTTTTGGGGCAAACCCGAGCCATACGAATGATTCATACGAAAAAAATACTTCAAACTTAAACAATATGCCCGGATAAACAGGAAATGATTTTATTGTTATGACCACGCCACGCTGTTTTCTGTTGCAATGCGTTATCATAGATGAGACCAGCGGCCAAGGGAGGGGGGGGGGGAGCAAGCACCCAAATTTTCCGATCTTCTTTAAGTTTGTACACCATTTTTGGGGGGACATTATTTGCGGCTTAGCCTCAAAAATTTCGTCATTTTCCCGCAAATATTTCAAAATAAGGAGCTTGTATTCGAGGAAATTTCCAGTTGAATTCTGAGTATCCTACATAAGGAAGTGAAAAACGTTCGGGAATTACTAGAGAATCTGTATTTCTTATTGGCAAGTCTGAGATTGAACGTCGACAAAAGATCGTTGTTGCTACAAAATGCTTTGGCCTAGAAATTGAAATTAAGAGATAATTTTGGAGTAAGGGTGGAGTTTTATGAAGGAAACTTCATGTCAATCGATGATCTGGTTATTTTGTCATTTCCATATTTCGGAGAAGTCTGATTGACTGATTCATGAGCGGACACTACTTCATCAGGAACTGCAACTTACGGCGCGAATTTTTTTTTTCAAACTTACAACGAATTACAAAAATGGAGGTTTTCTTTGAGAAATTTAGGAATTTCATGAAAAAAAGAGTTGGGAAAACCCCACTGTAATTGACTGGTGTCTTAAATGAAAATGTTCAAAATATTTATAAATTGTCTTCTTCGATCGCTTTTAGTAGGTCTCGAATTAAGTATCACACGTACGAAATAATGTAGATCGGCCATAACAGAAAATATCCAAACCAGTGCTTCTCAACCGGGGTCCAAGTGCACCCCCAGGGGTGAATTCGAAATGCTCGGTGTGAAATTTGGAAAATTTGGGATGTTCAAAATATTTATAAATTGTCTTCTTCGATCGCTTTTAGTAGGTCTCGAATTAAGTATCACACGTACGAAATAATGTAGATCGGCCATAACAGAAAGTTAAAGTATCCAAACCAGTGCTTCTCAACCGGGGTCCAAGTGCACCCCCAGGGGTGAATTCGAAATGCTCGGTGTGAAATTTGGAAAATTTGGGATGTTCAAAATATTTATAAATTGTCTTCTTCGATCGCTTTTAGTAGGTCTCGAATTAAGTATCACACGTACGAAATAATGTAGATCGGCCATAACAGAAAGTTAAAGTATCCAAACCAGTGCTTCTCATCCGGGTCAAGTGCACCCCCAGGGGTGAATTCGAAATGCTCGGTGTGAAATTTGGAAAATTTGGGATGTTCAAAATATTTATAAATTGTCTTCTTCGATCGCTTTTAGTAGGTCTCGAATTAAGTATCACACGTACGAAATAATGTAGATCGGCCATAACAGAAAGTTAAAGTATCCAAACCAGTGCTTCTCAACCGGGGTCAAGTGCACCCCCAGGGGTGAATTCGAAATGGTCGGTGTGAAATTTGGAAAATTTGGGATGTTCAAAATATTTATAAATTGTCTTCTTCGATCGCTTTTAGTAGGTCTCGAATTAAGTATCACACGTACGAAATAATGTAGATCGGCCATAACAGAAAGTTAAAGTATCCAAAACCAGTGCTTCTCAACCGGGGTCCAAGTGTACCCCAGGAGTGAATTCGAAATGCTCGGTGTGAAATTTGGAAAAATTTGGGATGTTCAAAATATTTATAAATTGTCTTCTTCGATCGCTATTAGTAGGTCTCGAATTGGTATCACACGTACGAAATAATGTAGATCGGCCATAACAGAAGGTTTAAGTATCCAAACCAGTGCTTCTCAACCGGGGTCCAAGTGCACCCCCAGGGGTGAATTCGAAATGCTCGGTGTGAAATTTGGAAAATTTGGGATGTTCAAAATATTTATAAATTGTCTTCTTCGATCGCTTTTAGTAGGTCTCGAATTAAGTATCACACGTACGAAATAATGTAGATCGGCCATAACAGAAAGTTAAAGTATCCAAACCAGTGCTTCTCAACCGGGGTCCAAGTGTACCCCCAGGAGTGAATTCGAAATGCTCGGTGAAATTTGGAAATTTGGGATGTTCAAAATATTTATAAATTGTCTTCTTCGATCGCTTTTAGTAGGTCTCGAATTAAGTATCACACGTACGAAATAATGTAGATCGGCCATAACAGAAAGTTAAAGTATCCAAACCAGTGCTTCTCAACCGGGGTCCAAGTGCACCCCCAGGGGTGAATTCGAAATGCTCGGTGTGAAATTTGGAAAATTTGGGATGTTCAAAATATTTATAAATTGTCTTCTTCGATCGCTTTTAGTAGGTCTCGAATTAAGTATCACACGTACGAAATAATGTAGATCGGCCATAACAGAAAGTTAAAGTATCCAAACCAGTGCTTCTCAACCGGGGTCCAAGTGCACCCCAGGGGTGAATTCGAAATGCTCGGTGTGAAATTTGGAAAATTTGGGATGTTCAAAATATTTATAAATTGTCTTCTTCGATCGCTATTAGTAGGTCTCGAATTAAGTATCACACGTACGAAATAATGTAGATCGGCCATAACAGAAAGTTAAAGTATCCAAACCAGTGCTTCTCAACCGGGGTCCAAGTGCACCCCCAGGAGTGAATTCGAAATGCTCGGTGTGAAATTTGGAAATTTGGGATGTTCAAAATATTTATAAATTGTCTTCTTCGATCGCTTTTAGTAGGTCTCGAATTAAGTATCACACGTACGAAATAATGTAGATCGGCCATAACAGAAAGTTAAAGTATCCAAACCAGTGCTTCTCAACCGGGGTCCAAGTGCACCCCCAGGGGTGAATTCGAAATGCTCGGTGTGAAATTTGGAAAATTTGGGATGTTCAAAATATTTATAAATTGTCTTCTTCGATCGCTTTTAGTAGGTCTCGAATTAAGTATCACACGTACGAAATAATGTAGATCGGCCATAACAGAAAGTTAAAGTATCCAAACCAGTGCTTCTCAACCGGGTTCCAAGTGTACCCCCAGGAGTGAATTCGAAATGCTCGGTGTGAAATTTGGAAAATTTGGGATGTTCAAAATATTTATAAATTGTCTTCTTCGATCGCTATTAGTAGGTCTCGAATTAAGTATCACACGTACGAAATAATGTAGATCGGCCATAACAGAAGGTTTAAGTATCCAAACCAGTGCTTCTCAACCGGGGTCCAAGTGCACCCCCAGGGGTGAATTCGAAATGCTCGGTGTGAAATTTGGAAAATTTGGGATGTTCAAAATATTTATAAATTGTCTTCTTCGATCGCTTTTAGTAGGTCTCGAATTAAGTATCACACGTACGAAATAATGTAGATCGGCCATAACAGAAAGTTAAAGTATCCAAACCAGTGCTTCTCAACCGGGGTCCAAGTGCACCCCCAGGGGTGAATTCGAAATGCTCGGTGTGAAATTTGGAAAATTTGGGATGTTCAAAATATTTATAAATTGTCTTCTTCGATCGCTATTAGTAGGTCTCGAATTAAGTATCACACGTACGAAATAATGTAGATCGGCCATAACAGAAAGTTAAAGTATCCAAACCAGTGCTTCTCAACCGGGGTCCAAGTGCACCCCCAGGAGTGAATTCGAAATGCTCGGTGTGAAATTTGGAAATTTGGGATGTTCAAAATATTTATAAATTGTCTTCTTCGATCGCTTTTAGTAGGTCTCGAATTAAGTATCACACGTACGAAATAATGTAGATCGGCCATAACAGAAAGTTAAAGTATCCAAACCAGTGCTTCTCAACCGGGGTCCAAGTGCACCCCCAGGGGTGAATTCGAAATGCTCGGTGTGAAATTTGGAAAATTTGGGATGTTCAAAATATTTATAAATTGTCTTCTTCGATCGCTTTTAGTAGGTCTCGAATTAAGTATCACACGTACGAAATAATGTAGATCGGCCATAACAGAAAGTTAAAGTATCCAAACCAGTGCTTCTCAACCGGGGTCCAAGTGCACCCCCAGGGGTGAATTCGAAATGCTCGGTGTGAAATTTGGAAAATTTGGGATGTTCAAAATATTTATAAATTGTCTTCTTCGATCGCTATTAGTAGGTCTCGAATTAAGTATCACACGTACGAAATAATGTAGATCGGCCATAACAGAAAGTTAAAGTATCCAAACCAGTGCTTCTCAACCGGGGTCCAAGTGCACCCCCAGGAGTGAATTCGAAATGCTCGGTGTGAAATTTGGAAATTTGGGATGTTCAAAATATTTATAAATTGTCTTCTTCGATCGCTTTTAGTAGGTCTCGAATTAAGTATCACACGTACGAAATAATGTAGATCGGCCATAACAGAAAGTTAAAGTATCCAAACCAGTGCTTCTCAACCGGGGTCCAAGTGCAATTTCAGGTGAATTCGAAATGGTCGGTGTGAAATTTGGAAAATTTGGGATGTTCAAAATATTTATAAATTGTCTTCTTCGATCGCTTTTAGTAGGTCTCGAATTAAGTATCACACGTACGAAATAATGTAGATCGGCCATAACAGAAAGTTAAAGTATCCAAACCAGTGCTTCTCAACCGGGGTCCAAGTGCACCCCCAGGAGTGAATTCGAAATGCTCGGTGTGAAATTTGGAAAATTTGGGATGTTCAAAATATTTATAAATTGTCTTCTTCGATCGCTATTAGTAGGTCTCGAATTAAGTATCACACGTACGAAATAATGTAGATCGGCCATAACAGAAAGTTAAAGTATCCAAACCAGTGCTTCTCAACCGGGGTCCAAGTGCACCCCAGGAGTGAATTCGAAATGCTCGGTGTGAAATTTGGAAATTTGGGATGTTCAAAATATTTATAAATTGTCTTCTTCGATCGCTTTTAGTAGGTCTCGAATTAAGTATCACACGTACGAAATAATGTAGATCGGCCATAACAGAAAGTTAAAGTATCCAAACCAGTGCTTCTCAACCGGGGTCCAAGTGCACCCCCAGGGGTGAATTCGAAATGCTCGGTGTGAAATTTGGAAAATTTGGGATGTTCAAAATATTTATAAATTGTCTTCTTCGATCGCTTTTAGTAGGTCTCGAATTAAGTATCACACGTACGAAATAATGTAGATCGGCCATAACAGAAAGTTAAAGTATCCAAACCAGTGCTTCTCAACCGGGGTCCAAGTGCACCCCCAGGAGTGAATTCGAAATGCTCGGTGTGAAATTTGGAAATTTGGGATGTTCAAAATATTTATAAATTGTCTTCTTCGATCGCTATTAGTAGGTCTCGAATTAAGTATCACACGTACGAAATAATGTAGATCGGCCATAACAGAAAGTTAAAGTATCCAAACCAGTGCTTCTCAACCGGGGTCCAAGTGCACCCCCAGGAGTGAATTCGAAATGCTCGGTGTGAAATTTGGAAATTTGGGATGTTCAAAATATTTATAAATTGTCTTCTTCGATCGCTTTTAGTAGGTCTCGAATTAAGTATCACACGTACGAAATAATGTAGATCGGCCATAACAGAAAGTTAAAGTATCCAAACCAGTGCTTCTCAACCGGGGTCCAAGTGCACCCCCAGGGGTGAATTCGAAATGCTCGGTGTGAAATTTGGAAAATTTGGGATGTTCAAAATATTTATAAATTGTCTTCTTCGATCGCTTTTAGTAGGTCTCGAATTAAGTATCACACGTACGAAATAATGTAGATCGGCCATAACAGAAAGTTAAAGTATCCAAACCAGTGCTTCTCAACCGGGGTCCAAGTGCACCCCCAGGAGTGAATTCGAAATGCTCGGTGTGAAATTTGGAAATTTGGGATGTTCAAAATATTTATAAATTGTCTTCTTCGATCGCTTTTAGTAGGTCTCGAATTAAGTATCACACGTACGAAATAATGTAGATCGGCCATAACAGAAAGTTAAAGTATCCAAACCAGTGCTTCTCAACCGGGGTCCAAGTGCACCCCCAGGAGTGAATTCGAAATGCTAGGTGTGAAATTTGGAAAATTTGGGATATTCAAAATATTTATAAATTGTCTTCTTCGATCGCTTTTAGTAGGTCTCGAATTAAGTATCACACGTACGAAATAATGTAGATCGGCCATAACAGAAAGTTAAAGTATCCACACCAGTGCTTCTCAACCGGGGTCCAAGTGCACCCCCAGGAGTGAATTCGAAATGCTCGGTGTGAAATTTGGAAAATTTGGGATGTTCAAAATATTTATAAATTGTCTTCTTCGATCGCTTTTAGTAGGTCTCGAATTAAGTATCATCTAATTCTGTTTTCTATACTTTCTACTCGTTTTCAAACTAAGATCCCAATATTTCAAAGATTTTACGATTTCTGGTCCCTTAGCGGGTACTTTATCGGGTTTATTCAGAGGGGCTCCGTCTATTGTTAAGATTGGAAAGTTATGTGCGAGAGCTATTATAAGCATTCGTATGCACTTTTCCAACATGTAGGGTTATATGTAGTTTTTTAGTTTTTCTCTTTAGGAGTCTAGGTGAAAGTTTCATTTTAATGCGATCTTCATATCTGGTAAATCTCTGTGAAAATAGAGAAGGCCTTTAGTCGTCTAGGCTACCACAGAAATATTCCACTAACTAATCATAAGGTTTGCAGCTCGTGTACAATTCGCCAACAGGTTCAACGGTCTGGAGAGCTGTTTATTTTAATCTAATAGTTTGCTTATGGTGCTTGGTCATGTAAAAGGACATCATTGTCTTAACCCTTTACCGTTGTTTGGGTCATTTTGGACCCATGCGGAGAGCTCGGCTGTCACCCATCTTTTTTGTTTCACGCGGAGCTCGAAACTGCCAGTAGCTACCCAAAAATTCGGCCACGACGACGAGAGAGACAATAGTTTAAGATCACGGGGTCAAAGGCCTACGGAAGCCGATGCGGGGCGTGCTACGTTCGCTTTTCCGCCCACTCCGGAGGCGCGCAAATATGCCCCGATCGGAGCACAACGGTAAAGGGTTAAGGGTGCGCAATACTACTGTAACGGTTATTAGCACGATGTGACCTTTCCGCCGAGGAACTGAACAAAAACAACCCATAAGATCAAAGGCCGCTTTGATGGATGTACCTGGTCTTTAACTTTATCACATAATATTTGCCATCATATGGCGAATGCCTTCATAATATTGTTTTCACAATGCGTGAAGGCAATTATTGCCAATCAACTCATACTTGGCTGGTCTGCTAGTTAACCTCATGTTACGTACCGTAATTTTTTGTGTATTTTGGTCTGGAACGAACCGTCAAACAATTAGTAAGATTTGAAAGCTGTCTCCGTCAAGTACCGTACGTATGAAGCATGGTTCATATCGTCACGTACGCGATAAAATGTTATTGGGAAGAGAATCAGGGATGTTTCCAAAAGTAAGAAAGAAAGTTTCATCCTGGATATTTCCCAATCGCTATCAACAACATGGGAAATCTTAGGTGAAATTTGAGAAGGAATCCACAATACTTGATACATCTAGGTAGTAATTCGTCATTTCATTTGAATTATAGTGACACGTACGAAATAATGTAGATCGGCCATAACAGAAAATATCCAAACCAGTGCTTCTCAACCGGGGTCCAAGTGCACCCCCAGGAGTGAATTCGAAATGCTCGGTGTGAAATTTGGAAAATCTGGGAATTGGGGGTGAATTATACACAAAGGGTGGAATTTTGTGAATAGGTAAGAATTTGCATGAATTGAGTTTTCATACTCAGAAGTTGAAATTCACAGCTTCATCTGACCGCTAGCCATCAGTTAGAATATAGCTGTATAACTGTACATAGTTGGTGTTTAGAGAGATATTCTAAACATCAGCTCTCTAGTTGTATGAATGGACGGTAACCGATGGCAATGATTATCTACGTTATCGCTCATTTCTACAACTGAAAAATTGATAGCAGAAAAGTATTGACTGAGCGAGGTAGGGTGCTTACCGTATTTATCCTAATACACGCCCCGGGGCGTTGCATTTTTCAAAAGGGGATGTTTATTAGGGGTCATTTTGTCAACCAAAACAACAGGACGTGGTGAATGTGACTTACTTACAAATGTAGTGCAAGTTGAGTAGGCCTGCTGGCTGTGTTGTGAAAGCCTTTCGTTCATTGTTGATGTTCAAATTCGTCACGAAGAAATGCACAGGAATACAATTTTTCCTTTCAAAACTTTTTCACTTATCGAAAACCGAGGTATTCTGGACATTGCTAGTTCCAGATGTAAAGACCCTTGTTCAAAACCACCAAGCACAAGGTTCACACTGAACAAGGGTCTTGAAATCTCTCTAGCGCTTATGTGTAAATCTGTGGCCTGTGTTCTTTAAATATAAGTTTGAAACAAAACCTACCAAACATGTTCTAGTTTTTAGTTTTTCAGTAATTTGATCTTCTATAGTACTAGGGGTGAAATGGTGGAAAAATTTTACCCAAGTGGGGAAGTAGATCATAAAGGTTGAGAAACACTGATCTAGACTAAGTTCGAGTCAGAAGTTGAAATGCCCCAAACTTTTAAAAATAACTAAAGTGTGTGTAATAAGCCCTTCGTTTTCTTTTCAGTCTCGATAGGTAATAAGTTGGCCTAAAAAAATTAAAATTTTGAGATTATGTAACAATATTAATCGAACATTCGCCTTTTCAATGGGTTATTCAATCGTATCAGAAGAATGAACCTCCAGTTCAAGTAACATTGTGCAAGATTAATTAGATAAGCCAGATTGCAAAATTGGGCGTTACAAAATGAGCGATGATCCCCCTCATGAAAACATCGGTGGAAACACGATGAATCACGAGCAGTATTTATCTATAGATAACGATATCACATTTTAATTCATGGATTCATGGAAAGTACTCAGTGATAGCCACGACGGTAGTCCGGGATAGAGTCATTACATTGTAATGCCCGGACATATAGTCAGTGAGAGAGTCATTGCATTGTAATACCAGGACAGTGGCCCATCATTAAACTTTCACAATCTTATTCCCGGACATAAAAGTTAGTGACAGAGTCATTACATTGTAATGCCCGCACGATTGTCAGTGCCATAGTCATATAATGGCAATGCCCGGACAGAAGTCAGTGATCGAGTTAAAGTTATATTGTAATGTCTGGACGTTGGCCCATCATTGAGCCGTCATATTTTAATGCCCGGATAGTCCTCAGTGAAAGAACCACCACACTCTTATTCCTGAAAAGCAGTCAGTGATAGAGTCATTACATTATAATGCCCGGAAATTAGTCATTGATAGAGTAATTACATTGTTAAGCCTTGGCGGTAGTCAGTGATACAGTCATTACATAATAACTCCTGGACAGAAGTCAGTGATAGAGCCATCACATTCTTATTCCCGAACAGTAGTCAGTAATGAGACATTACATTATGATTTCCGGACATAAGTCAGTGATGGAGTAACAACGTTGTAATACTCGAACAATACTGTAGTCACTGACAGAGAAATTATGTTGAATTTCCCGGACAGTAGTCAGTGACGAGACATCACATTTTGATGCAGAGACATAATCACATTGGAATGCCTTGACAGTAGTCAGTGACAGAGTCATTACATTGTGATACCCGGACAGTAGTCCATGATTGAGCCAACACATTGTAACGCTCGGACAGTAGTCAGTGATAGAGTCATAACAGTAGTCAATGTAAGATTCGTGGCATTGACCGGACAGTGGTCAGTAACTTAGCAATCACTTTGTAATTTTCGGGTGGTAGTCAATTACAGAGTCTCCACATTGCCAAGCGTGGACAGTAGTTAGTGATAGGGCCATCGCATTGTAATGCCTTGGCATTAGTCAATGATGGTCTTTACGTTGTAATTCTCGGACAACAGTCAGTGATAGATATCCCACCGTAATACCCGGACAATAGTCAGTGACGGTGGACCTGCATTTCACGAGGATTTCATGTACTAACTCTCTTTATACTGATGAAAGCCTAAAGTGGACCACCTTATCTACTGACCTTCACAAAACTTTCGCTAAAGCTGCGATTACAATGGTAAATTTGTGAATTTTGTGAGATTTCTTTCAATTCGTTTATTACTCTGGTCGAAAACAGCCCTAAATTTACCAACCTGTGTAAACATACGATTTGATTATTTAAAGTTAATAACTTCGTGACACTATATCCACAACTGTATGAAGATCTCGGGGATGGGCTCTAATATACGACTATGGAGGTGGTCAATGTAATCATTCCACCAATGTTCAGTCTACAGACACGTGTAAGCTAGCAATATTTCAGGCAAGTGCATTTATTTTCCACTTTAATATGATAAGATGTTCACCTAACCACGTGTGTAGTAATGGTGACACTGTCTAGGTATACGCTGTAAGAAATTTCGATACTTTTCACGAGAGAATGCGCTCCCTTGACGCGTGGACAAACTTATTCTGTACTTGAAGCCCTTGCTTGTTACAATACCTAGCAAAAGCGACATTGTTGCAGATATCTTTGTCCAGTGATCGCCTATTGTTGTCTTTGCGGTTTCGTATTGATGTAAAATCGGTTAAGTTGTTTACGCCAAAGAGGGAGTCATGACGTCCACTTACAGGGGGCAGAATTCTCCAATGTTACATTTCTCAAATTTGTTTCGAGCCACAAAAGTCACAAATATTAAGTTCCTGTCATTTAAGCTCGTAGTCTCCCACATTAACTGAAATACTCAAGACCGGTCGCATATGTTAATTAACCTTGGCTGGCTTCTCACGCAGACATTCCTGCCCGATTCAAATTCTTTTTGCCAGGCCCCCTATGAGTCGATACCTGCCTTTTCAAACTTTATAGTGCATTGCTGTTCTTGTTGAATTTCAGTCCTCTGGTACAACTTGTCAAAGAGATTTTACCTCTGAAATATACCACTGAAAGCCGTCTTCCTGGGGCCGTGAAGCCTTAAAAACCAGGGGCTTCCGAGGACTTTGCCCTCTGAAACGCAACAGGGGTTTCGCCACTGGATCCCACAGAAGCCCTAAGGCTGGTCCCTGTGCCTCTCCGGCAGTAGGCTTGGCGCTTTGCGCTCGCCGTGCACTCTTCACGTACAAATCTTCCAAGTTTTTTCATGATTCAAGCCAGCTCCCCACTGTTGTAAAAAATATTCACCCATGCATCTACAGACAGTTTTCATCGGACTACAATTGACAGAAAGAACTGTCGGTGTGGTGTCAAGAAAAAAAATCAGTTTACACTTCTTTTTCATGGATCTCTATTTACTCCGGTTGCTTAATTATTGAAAATTTGAAATGATTTTAATGATAACTCAAAAAAAGAAATCTGATCCGAATTTGATCAAGATTTGTTGTAGTTTGAATGTGGTTTTGGTTAATATATGGACGGGTGAAATTTATTGACGGGTAAGATTAAACCAACCTCTTTAGTTTTGAGAGGAAACTTCACAATACTCTATTGACCGTGTTGGTCTGCGATTTTTTTCCCTGACGAAAAAAGTGTCCCTTCTTTCTCCCTTTGAAAACAATCGGCTATGTTTTTTCTTATATCTGCAAAATTAACCTTACTTTGAAAACTGAGTTATACATCTAGCTACTCCATAAAAGACAGACGTTTCTCGGGGGTGAGAGAGCATGTTTTGAGCATGAGTTGGGTGTTCCTTTTGTACTTTTCTCTTTCTTTCCTTCTCTTGTTACAATTTAAAAGATAGGGGACGTTCTACCACCAGCCACCCCTTGAAGCCTTCCTTAATGTTACATAAGATGAGATGTAGAAGTTAACTTGAATGAGAAACCACTGGCCACCGAAATATTATACCATTAAAGAAATAGTATTTGTGAAACTCATTTTACTTACCTTCCATCGTAGCACACAACTAGGGGTTTAAAGGTAAGTCTGAAATTCATTGATCAACAAACATTCACAAATTTTAATTGTTCACCAAATCACTCTCAAGATGCAATGGCGAATGTTGTTAGAAAGTTGGATGCTATTAACTTCCGGCAAGCCACAACATCACAGTATCGCTTCTGTTGATCTTTCACGTGAACACTGGGTGCACCGACACAAATCGACATTTGTGGATCAGTGTTTTATCTAATATCTCTTCATGATTGTAAACATTACTCAACCTCTATCGCAGCTAGGTGACCGTGCGTTATCTACCCATGATATCTCCACCATACATGACGCGCGAAAAATTGGACTATTCCATTTCATCCGAGGTTGTGCTGTTTTTAAATAGATGTTGGTTATTTGCAAACGAAATATTTCATCTTTCCCGTAGTCTTTTTAAATCACAATTTTTTTTTTTTGCATAAATGAACAAAGACCCTGGACCTGTAAATTGGTACATACTCCGGGGTTAATGCAACTTTTGGAGACCGTTATTTATCACTCGGGTTACTAACCCTCCTATCATGTATTTTCCTGTACTATACTGCACGGTCCTTCATCATTCATTGTTGACTATTAATGCGACCTATTGTATCAATGAATATTTTAATGATTAAGTGTCAAAGGGTCGGTGCCACTCACTTTATAATTTCAGAATATCTCCAAAATCCTAAGAACAATCACTTTTTTGAAGAGGCTTTAAGGGTCATTCAATCAAACGGAAGTCATTCTTTCTGCTTCTCAATTAAAGTAACCGTGGTCCAAAGAAAAGCACGCTCAGTTGAGTTGATCTGGTTTAAAATCAGTCAAAACTACTGCTGTTTAATCAAGACTTGTCCTTTCCATGATTCTTGAGAAATCAAGAGGAGCAAGAGCTCGTACTGAATGGATAATGTTCAGTTACAATATTCATTTCGTAGACACATTCAACCATACCGGCTGAAGAAACCGCTGAAGAAGCCCCAACCACAGCACACAAAACATTACCTTCCAGAGCATTCAGAAAGTCTTGCAATTGTTTGTATCTTAAGTCTATTGGGCAAAGAAGGTACGACGGAGTTTTACTGCCTAGTTTCAAACCCATTGGTTCAAGTCGAGCCAAGGCCTTTTTCCAGTTGTGACTCCCTGGCTTGTTTCCCTACTTCATTGCTTACTGATGCAGCACCAAACGCCCAATGGCAGTAGATTCCGTTTTTAATGTCTTCGGTATAACCTGGCCAGGACTCCAACTCCCAACCTCTCGTATATAGGAATCTCGGTGTAGAGAACGTAACAGACCTCTGGCTAAGGGACTGAAAATTTGTTGTACCACACATAGACATAGGAAAGTGAGTTTTAAAAATCATGAATTTGAGTAGACTCGAATAAGCATATTACTGGATAAATTTCATACGACTCGGCGGAGTTAAAATTCAACGACGACATTTCTAAAAACATGTTAACCTAAAATGTGAAATGAAAGATTGCGACTGGCTGAGGAAAAACAACATTCCGAACATTTATTACCACAATTTACGAAATTTCACTACGTTCTTATCGTAATGCTCTCATGATCTTTAAATACAAACATTGTAGGCGGAACTGGGATATAGCGAAGACGTATTCTGCATGAAACTGATATGTCATTACGTCTAAAAACGTGCCATGAAATGTTATAAACGTCTTATTACACTACATGACGCGCTGTAAGCGTCCTGTCTTAGCTGAAATATGACTGAGACCAGGTATCCCCTACTTGGGGTGACCGCTATACATTAATTAAACATAGCTATAACTCCTCTTTAAAAGTGACCTCTATTTCGAAAACAGATAAGACATTACACTATACACAATGATTGTAACCCAATATTGATTAACTCAATTTGTCAACTTAGTTTACTTTAAGAAGATAAGAAATTGACCCGTTGTATGCTCTAAATTCCATGTGCTTTAAAAAACTTATTTACCGCTTGTAGTAACAGTTGGAGAACGATTGATTACTTGTGTCAATTTAGCGATAAAGACTGATAGGAATGGTAACAAAGTACGCTAGCCTTATTTTTAGTCAACTATCAAAGGGCTGATCGTTAAACATAATACAAAAACTCTAATGAGGTCTCGCCCTCATATATATATATATATATATATATATATATATATATATATATATATATATATATATATATATATATATATATATATATATAGATATATAAGTATATGTACATGTATATATCTATATATATATATATATATATGTATATATATATATATATCTATATATATATATTATATGTATATATGTATATATATATATATAAATATACATATATATATATATATATATATATATATATATATATATATATATATATATAACGCTAATTCCCACCTTAGGGGGAAATTGTTATATCTGCACGTACTTAGGGCGAAAAAATAACAATGAAATACATAAGAAAAAGTGTTCGCCCTAACGTCCAAAAATATAAACAACGTTATTTCAATGGCCAGCCACCCGTTCGTGTTAACAGCTACGTGTCCGCAAATTTGACAACTTTGAAGTAATTGCATCTACTTTGTAAATCTAGGAGGGCGCCCTTGTCCGTTTACGTATTCCTATAGAAAAAGTGTGTAGAAACGTTGCGGCGAAACTTATATTTCGCCCCAAAATTTTTTTCCACTTAAGGTCGACTTTTCAACAACAACTTTCCCATTAAGTGCGGAATTAGTGAAATATATATATATATATATATAATATATATATATATATATATATATATATATATATATATATATATAGGTCGAAAATAGGTAGTAAAAAGTGCTTAAAAGTTTGCGGAAAACTCCACGACGTTTCGGGTATAAACCCTTCATCAGGTGGCAAAAACCAAACTGAACAACCAACAGTAACAATTGGACACGACAAACATCAAATCCGAAGCGATCTCTGTAAAAACAGAACCGGACGAAAGTGACTGTCAGAAGACATGAGTGTGAAGGATGAAACACAAATCAAAAAAAGAAAAAGGGCGTCCTGGATGAAAAAATGCACGTAAAAATCGAACATGGCCGGAAAAAAAGGGAAGACAGTAGACAAACACTAGCTCCGGAAAAAAAAAAATTATAAATAAGGACTACACAGTAAAAAACGAGCACGAACGGGAAAGTGTAAAAGGAGTAAAAACTGGTACAGAAAAGGGGTGAATATCACAAAAGGTCAATTCTAACGTTAAGCCCGTGTGGAGCGAGAGTACCTAGCCTCATGATCAGTCGGTTTTCAGCACTAAGGCGGTCACGATCGGAGCCTCGGCACATTACAGCTGCCGTAACGGTTAAATGCTGTATTGAACAAGGTGAAGGGGGGTTGAAATGTGCAGCCACCGGGTATCCATGGAGATTCTGTTTGATGGACCTAAGGTGCTCGGTGACTCGATCCGCGAGGCGGCGCTTGGTCTCTCCCACATACAACGAGTTACATCTCCCACAAGCTGAAATATAAACTACATTAGAGGAAATGCAGGAGAATCTTTGTTTGACAATAAAGCATTTGCCGTTGGGGCCTGAAATGTTGACGAGGTCGTGTTTGCCCACAACTGGGCATGTATTACACCTCGGACGTTTACAGGGAAAGGTACCAGGGGTTTCGTCGAAAGAATTGAGTGGGTGGGAAGCCCGAACTAAATGGTTGGCTAAATTTTTCTCAACTCTAAAAGCAGTGATGGGGGGTTCCGGGAAAACATCACGGGTTGAGGGGTCTTGTCGGAGCGACTCTACATTTTTGTAGATAGCGCGTAAAATAGGACGGACCGAAGGGTGATATGAAATAACCAAAGGAATACGTAGATTTGAACCAGGTTTGTTTTTTTTTTTTCTCCAAGGCTACCTCTCTGCTGGTTCCTTGAATTCTGCGCAGGGCATTTAAGAGGATTTTGGCAGGGTAATGGCGTTTTTCAAAAAAGGATAAAATTTCTTCAGAGGCAGTGGAAAAATCAGAATCCTCCGAACATATTCGCCTGGCCCGCAGGAGCTGGGAATAAGGGATAGATTTAGTGCAGGATTTGGGATGGTTGGAAGGGTACAATAGGTAGTTATGCGAGTCGGTTGGCTTAAAGTGTAGGTTTGAGGTAATTGTACAGTTGTTAATGGACAGTTTAAGGTCGAGAAATACAACAGATGAGTCCGAGATACAATGGGTAAATTTCAAAAAGGGGCAAAAGGAATTAACAAAGTCGATAAAGGTTTCTAAATCACGGCGGGATCCAGTGGCAACTCCTACAATGTCATCAATATACCTTTTGTAAAGTATAGGTCGGGGCCCGGTATACTGACAAAACAGTTGTTCTTCAAAGTGACCCATGGTCAAACAGAAGGACCCATTTTGGTTCCCATAGCCACTCCTTTAACTTGGCGGAAAAAACGCCCATTAAACTGAAAACAATTTTGTGTGAGAACAAGTTCCGCCAGACGTAGGAAGGTGTCAGTCGGTATTAGGGGATCACGCCGTTTATCTAGGTAGTAACGGATAGCTGTTAAGGCAGCATCATGAGGAATAGACGTGTAGAGGCTGGACACATCCATGGTGAACAAAAGACGTTCACCGCAATTTTCAGGAAACTCAAAGTCACGAATAAGTCTCAAGAAATGTGGTGTGTCTTGAACAAACGACGCCAAGGCTGATACTAAAGGGGAGAGCACGGAATCTACATACTCAGAAATAAGAACAGTGGGGCAGCTGTGTGAAGAAACGATAGGTCTACCAGGGTTGTTTGCTTTGTGGATTTTGGAAAATAGGTAAAAATTGGAAATCTGTGGGCAAGGGTGTAGTAGAGAAGTAGCGTTTTGGGGAAGTTGGTCACTGTCCATGAGTTGGGTTAATGTGTTCTTAACTAACTTTTGGCAATCAGGAGTGGGGTCAGCGGGAAGTTCTGAATAAGCACTTTGGTCGGACAGCTGTTTGTTGGCCTCAGCAATATACAAGTCCTTTCGCCAAACTACAACAGCTCCACCCTTGTCTGCTGGTTTGATGATGATGTCCCTGTTACTTTTAAGGGATAAAATGGCATCTCGTTCCTCAGGACAAAGGTTACGCAGTGGGGTCATTTTAGGGGGAAGGAGATTGTTGACATCTTTGTTAATTGTATTAATAACATTATCAAGGATGGGATTTTCTCCTGGCTTGGGCGTCCAGGAGGAACGGACAGAGTTGGCGGGGTCGGAGTTTCCTACAGAAAGCCGAAACGTCTCTGCGTATGGAAAACTCATCAGGAAGGGGGTTCAGTGGCACGAAGTTGAGGCCTTTCGCTAAAACTGAGCTTTCAGAGGACGAGAGTTCCAGATCGGGCGGGATGGTGACCACAAGCTTGGTGTCTGGCTGGTTATTAATGTTAGTTTCGGTTTGGGTGGGCTGGGATTCGGGCAACAGGGTAGCCAAGGTCTTGGATTTGGAGTCTTGTAAGAAATTATGTAGTCTGCGGTTGTAAATATGAATAAGGAAGCGAACTTCTGCAGCTTGGGGTAAGGTTTCAATCAGAAGTGACTTTTTTTCCTCAATAGTCATGTCAAAAGAAGTCTTCTTCCTTTCCATACTGCGAATGGTAGAGCGTATCAGACTGAAAGAACACGAGCGTAAGTATCGTAGTAAGTATATATATATATATATATATATATATATATATATA